>CM055737.1:7271915-7984415 GCA_029465975.1 Dallia pectoralis | reverse complement strand
CACGAAGTGGAAGCAGGAAATATCTGGTGCTGTTTATACATATCACAGCCGTGCCACATTGAATGGGTTTCTATCATCACCACTGGCATCACGAGGCCAAGCCCAGTTAGGTCATCCTATCTACTAGCTCCTGACCAGAGGGCCATGGAGAGGTATGTTGCTACACACAGAAGAGTGTGGATGTTACTAAATTGGAAACACTCCAGTGGCCTACATGAAAGCTAACGGTCCAACAAGGTCAGGCTGAGGCACAACACTGGGGAGCTAAATCACACCGATTAATAACTAGGGCAGTGGCCGTTACCAGCGTCGTTACATAAATTAGAAAAATACCTTTATGAAATTGTTCAGGTGGCCTAGTTTTCGCATGTTGCTGACGCCGTGTGGTTTGGTGACATTTTGAAGGATTTCCCGCAAGTTGTCAGAGGGTTCTGCGGAATGGGGGAGTTGCAATACAATCAGGACATGACAAAACATATATGGAGGACTTGCAAAATTGCAATACAATCAGGACATGACAAAACATATTTAGATCCGAGGAATACTGACCCTAGCCACATACATCATAGATATCTAAAAGGATTGTTTTACTAAGCTAGTCACATCAGTCACACCTGAGCCATTATAATGTAATTATCTGTATTCTGTACAGTATTTTGTATATTACTATCCCTATACCCCTTCACCCCCTTAGTGAAATGTATATTGTTCTATTCATATGTTGCATGTAAGCACCTTTCTGCCAAAGTAAATTCTTTGTCTGTTCACACATGCATGGCGATTAAATACTTTTTTGATTCTGATAACACACAGCTACGTTGTACAGCTATAGCTACATTAGCTAGTCGGCTGCTACTAGCTAGCCCACTAATCAAAACAACACAGTCGCGTCATCTAGACTCGGGTAGCTGCTGACGTTTGCTAACGTCGTTACGCCTCTTCGGTGTTCTTTGAGACTCGGCAAGCTCATAATAAAAGTATTCAACAGCCCATAGCGATAATCCAGAGACTACTTTATGAGCAATGTCCCAGGCAACTCATCATCATCATAAATTGCCTTGAAGTAACGCTAGCATTTTTACAATAAGGGCTTTCACCCCGTTTGTGTGATCCAGTTCCACTTACCTCTGGTCAGGTCGAGCGGTACGTTTTCTTCCCCGCTGTCATTGCGACCTGTCAAAAAGAGACCACGGGGGCAACACATATACGTCAGTAAAGAGTAGCGGAAATAGTCATTTAAAATTCAACGTATATAAGTACGAGGTACGGGGTATTTCAGGCTTACCTCGCATCCGAAGACTTCGGATCGGACGGCCGCGGATGCTGACCGCCATGTTTCCAGGAACATACACAACACCGGAAACTTCGCGAAATCTCGCGAGACATCTCGGGAGGGCGCTGGTGTTAGGCGGCTCGAGACCATAGACTGTATGCTCGAGACCAGCACCCAGGGTCGCACGGGGACAGCCCAGCTGCCACTGCAGCAACAATAGCCTGCATTACCACGCCCGCACAACATCACAGACTTGATACATACAAACCCAAAAACATGGTGCGCTTCCAAATTAAGATGAATATGTGAGACCATTAGGACATTTAATTGCTTTTTTATTTTTATCTGGGACAAATATTGATTAATTTGAGTATCCTTTCGTTCACATGTCACAAAACGTATTATATTTAAGGCTAGAAAAACACTATAAACTGCTGTTCTGCGCTCCATTGGACTGCTTTTCACATCGGCCCTTATCGTGTTTCATTTGGATGTCAACAGTCAGTTTATAAAGTATTATATCTAATAACATTATTTCTGTCCTTTCTTTTTTAATACATGATCATTTGTTTTATGTAATGCAACGTTTTATAGTGGGGGGTATTTTACATCAAAATATATCACCTATAACATCTGTATGCAATCGTTCAGGAATGTCATAAGAAAAAAAAGTATTTTTTTATCTTGATTGTATTAGTATTTTAAAGTAGAACAACAAAAACAAGCAAAAATGTATCAGTGTATGCCCACAAAAGACAAGATTCACAAGACTGGCAGAAGTATACGCTGACACAGCTACATGAACTGTAATGTATTTTCTTTCTACTTCGACTACACCACCACTGTAAAGTAGGTTCACTGTATAATCTCAGGCTATAAAAGATCGGCTAAATGGTCTGAGATCTTACATTTACATAAATCCTGTCTTCATCATAAATGTTTCTCATAAAAAAATGCAATTTTCAACAATTTATTACATGGTAACACACTCATTCATACCAAATAAATGCAAAAAGCACCAGGAGTCAATTGAAGCAAATGTATTTGTTTTATTAAAGAAATGCAACAGAAGTAAATTGATAAGAGTTAACAGAAGAAAAAACTGTTTCATTGTACAATTGCAGTATTGCTGGTTGCTTAAGGTACACTCTGATATAGAAGCTCTTAGTCATTGTCATAAACCGTATCTGAAAGAAAAGAAAAACATGTGTACATATATATCTTTGGAATTTAGTTTAAAAGGAAAATGTATTACAGAATATATTTTAATGTTTGAGAAACATACTGCACCTTCTCCAATGTCATCATAAATATCATCACTATCCCTGTTGAAGTAAACTAATATATTAAAACACTAGTTCTATCTGATGTTATGGTTTGGTAAACATTATTTTATAAACCGCAGATGCTTAAACATTTAACAATTCCTATCCTTCAATAACAACCTCTATGTTAATTGAGGACTATTCTATCTGTTTGAGTACAGTCTAAACATTTTAAAGAGAGCACATGCATGTATATTGTAACAAAACAGATAATTCTTTAACTTACTTGGCAACATTGACCATGGACACATAACCAACTGAAAAAAAGTGATTAACATTAAAATTTATAAATTCAAGGTTAGTTAATTGTGAATAATGAATCCATAACAGTTGATGCCAACTTACATTTTCCGTCACTGTTTCTGCCAATTAAGATGTCTTCTTTGGGCTTTGTAATGACATCAATTACCTCTCCTGGTTTCAGCTGCAGATCTTTGTTCCCCCATTTCTTATTTGCCAATGTAGGAGCTACAGTAAGCTCATACAACACCTGAATTTCTCCTTCAAACTGACAGTGAATATCAACCGTGTTAGTAAAACACAAATCCTGTCAACTGTGTTAGTACAAGACACATCCTGTCAAATAGTTTGTACAATACAAATCATGTAAACTGTGATAGTACAATACAAATCCTTTCAACTTTGTTAATATAAATACAAATCCTGTCAAATGGTTAGTACAATACAAATCCTGTCGATAGTATTAGTATAGTACAAATCATATTATTCAAATGTACAGTATAACATGTCACCGCTTTCAGTAGAATTCTAATCATGTCATATACACGTATAGTAGAACATTTCAAATGGGTTAGCACAATTTAAATTATACTAAGACACATCCAATCATTATTTTGTTATTGAAAATGATTGCAATATTTCTGCTTTATTTCGTTTGTAATGAAAGAGGAAGATATCAAGCTGCCAGTCAAAATGTCATTCTGTTTTCTACTGTCACAATTGCTTTCTACTGTCAACATTTTACCTTGAATTTCTTCCTGAATTCCTTTTCTTCTTTCTCAAATTTCTTTCTCTTCTTAGGGTCAATTTCTTTGTGCATTCCCTTTTCTGTCACCTGAGGGAGACTGAAATTGTTGAACACACAGAGAATCAACTCAGGTATTTGTTCGAATGGACAATTCACCAGTATCATTGACCTAAAAAATTGGCTAAAATTCATGAAACAAGCTATAAACACAACCCATCCTCACCTGTTGAGAGAATTGGTAGAGACACTCTTGGTCTCCACATCGTCATATACCTCATCTGTGGACATTGAGACAAAGGTCACAGGTTACACGGTTGAAGTTATATGAGTATTCAGTGTGCTGTATTGAATTACATATGAAGAATTGGATGAACCACTACACGTGGTATATCGTTACCTGCAGCTGGAGGCACATCTCGAAATCTGTTAATGAAAATAAAACTGCTATGAACAAAATGATCCAGACTTGTCTTTTTGCCTATGCACGGCAGCATTACCTGCAATACTATTTCTGACCTCTAGGTACTAGTAAAAGACCACACAAAAAGCATTTGATTCAGAACAACTTGGAGGCAACCATCATCTGTTTAAAAAAACTATTACTATGCATCAAAAATTACAACAATTAATCTTTTATTAATAATGACATGTCTACCTTGTTGAATTCGGTCCATCCACATCGTCATAGATCTCTCCATCCTTATCTGCGTTGTCAACAGAAAACATCCTAATTAATTGCTTTTTGCTAAGTACCTAGCAATGCTAATTACAGTGCCCTCCATCAACACTGAAATGTCAACATTGAAATTCAAGGCATAATAAGAAAAATAGGATTACAAGATAAATATAAGGCAAAAGAATGAATGTCCCCTTATATTTCGGCCAATTTCTAAACATAAATGCTTTAAAAGTTTATCAAAATAAACTTCAAAATCTGAAAGTAGCACAGTTTTAACAGAATTATGAAGTAGCTGAGATGAAGGTGAACCTTGATCAAAGTGACGAATAGGCAAAAAAGTTTAAAGAAAAATGATTATTGCAGATTATTACAGCTGTATCACCTCAACTGTGAAGCATGGTGTCATGGTATGGACATGGATGGCTGCCTCTAGAATGGGCTCACTCATCTTTACTGATAATGTACCAAATAAACCAATAGTCCACTTTCCAGAGGGTGCACTTACTTTTTCCCATATGTGTAGGTAAATATGGCGCTTACCTTGTTGATATTTCAGCCCACTAAAAAACAAACACAAACACACATTACTTACATAGACATCAAAATAAAGCTTTAATTGTAACCATTTCATTCAAAATTGTTATTTTACCTGCAGGTATTTTCCGGGACGGCTACATCATCATAAACTGCCGGCTCTCCAGTGGGCAGGTTAGGTAGGGATATTCTGCTGCTTCGTTTCAGGAGGCTATAATCAATGTCTACTGACTTGATCCTCACATAGCCATCTACAACACAGCATGGAGCAGGAGGCATTTGAATAGGTGGAGAGAGGAGGAGAGAGGGTGAGAGAGGGCGGAGAGAGGGCGGATAGTGGGTGGAGAGAGGGTGGAGAGAGGGTGGAGAGAGGGTGGAGAGAGGGCGGAGAGAGGGCGGAGAGAGGATGGATAGAGGGTGGAGAGAGGGCGGATGGGGGGAGAGAGGGCGGAGAGAGGGCGGAGAGAGGGCGGATAGGGGGTGGAGAGAGGGTGGAGAGAGGGTGGAGAGAGGGCGGAGAGAGGGTGGAGAGAGGGCGGAGAGAGGGCGGAGAGAGGGCGGATGGGGGAGAGAGGGCGGAGAGAGGGCGGAGAGAGGGCGGATAGGGGGTGGAGAGAGGGCGGAGAGAGGGGCGGAGAGAGGGCGGAGAGAGGGCGGATAGGGGGCGGAGAGAGGGCGGATAGAGGGCGGATAGGTGGCGGAGAGAGGGCGGATAGAGGGCGGAGAATGTGTACAAGCTGTATTTGTATACACTTACAGTTTCCCTCACTGTTCCTGGCCAGCCAACATCCATCTGGGTTGTCATTAATTCGGATGATATCTATTGTCTCTCCCTGCTTTAGTGGCAGGTCACTCTTCCCTCCTTTACAGTCTGAATGAGCTTTAGCTCTCTGAATCACCTCAATCTGCTCTGAAAGCTAGATACAGAAAAGGAGGATTTGTCAGATGTATTCACCTGCAAAAAAGTTCACCGGACAATCTACATAGACTGGATTGCAAGCTGCAAAAACACTAGTGAGCCGCAAATACAAAAGAAATGGGGAGTCTGTAACTATAAACTTTGTTTTCAATACAATTAAAATATCCTCCATTTAGAGCTGACAGTCTACATGATACACCCGTTGTATTCATTAAAAACCAACGTCCTGGAACAAGGAGCCCAAAAACTAAAGAAAACTCACACTTTCCCAATACATTTTGAGTTTACTGAATATATTGTGACCACTTTCTGATTACCTTGTACTTTCTCCTGGCCTCCTGCTCCTTCTTTTCTCTGGCTTTCTGCAGTTTTCTCTCTTGCTCAATTCGTTTCTTCTCCTTTTTGTCGATCTTCTCTTCCTCTTTGGGTTCTTTAGATCCCATAGCCTCGTTTTCAATCCTTTCATGAGCGAGAGAGAAAGAGAGAGAGAGAGGGAGAGAGTAAATGTTGGTTAGAATTAAAGAATCAAACATGACGCAAACTACTCACATATAACTGTATATGACAGAGCGAGAGTAAATGTTGGTTAAAGAATCAAACATAAAGCCAACTACTTACATATGTGTGACTGTAATAGAAAGCGTAGTTATCTATTATATTTATTATAAATCATTAAGGCCCTCTCACCATTTATTTTCTAAGTCCTCATACATCTCTTCATCACTGGACTCCTAAAGCAATGGACAGAAATGGCAAACAAGGTGAGTCTTCAGATGAGACTTGTAAATCGTACTGCATATATTTTTCAGACAATTTCAAGTTTACTCAATGTTTGTTTAAGAGAAACTAATTTCACCTCTTTTGGTAGTTTTTTGTTCTCTTTTTCATTTGTCTCTTTTTCTTTTTTGACATCCTGTTCTGTCCTGTTGTGGGGGTAACTAACAGTTAGACAAAGAATGATAACAGTCAGATTACGTTATAAACGGGTTTTATTGCGTCTCTAACTGAACAAAATGATCCAGACTTGACTTATTGTCGATGCATTGCAACATTATTTACAATAACATTTCTAACCTCTAGGCATTTAGTAAAAGGCTACACAAAAAGCATTTAGTGGAGAAGAACTGGTATGCCTCACGGCCATCTATTTTACTAAATCTGTAACTATGCATCAATAATTACAACAACCCATCGTGTGTTCATTGCAACTCACAACGATATTGTCTACCTTGTTGAATTCAGTCCATCCACATCGTCATAGATCTCACCGGCCTCATCTGCGGTGTGAACAGGAAACATCTTAAATATTTGCTTTTTGCTAAGTACATAGCAATGCTAATTTTATTCATTTATTTTATTCATTTGTTCATTTGGGTTACCTTTTTTGGGTTATTAATTCAAGTGGTTAGAATTGAGCTCAAATGTCCATGAGTCCAAATATGTACGAATAGTCAACTTTCCAGAGGGTGTACTTACTTTTTCACATATCTGTAGGTAAATATGACGCTTACCTTGTGGATCTTTCAGCCCACTTAAAAAAACAACAACACCAATTAAAAAATTGCATTAAATACGACACAAACACACATTAATTACATGGTTAAACATTTAAGTTTTATTTTGTTGTCTATTTCATTCAATGTTCTTATTTTACCTGCAGGTATTTTCCGGGACGGCTACATCATCATAAACTTCCGGCTCTCCAATGGGCAGGTTAGGTAGGGATATTCTGCTGCTTAGTTTCAGGAGGCTATAATCAATGTCTACTGACTTGATCCTCACATAGCCATCTACAACACAGCATGGAGCAGGAGGCATTAGAACGGGTGGAGAGAGGGGGAGAGAGGGCGGAGAGAGGGCGGAGAATGTGTACGAGCTGTATTTGTATACACTTACAGTTTCCCTCACTGTTCCTGGCCAGCCAACATCCGTCTGGGTTGTCATTAACACGGATGATATCTATTGTCTCTCCCTGCTTTAGTGGCAGGTCACTCTTCCCTCCTTTACAGTCTGAATGAGCTTTAGCTCTCTGAATCACCTCAATCTGCTCTGAAAGCTAGATACAGAAATATACATTACGGAAATTCTCATTTTGGTAGAGAGATTGTGGTGGGGGTGGTATAGAGATTGCAATGTAATTGTATTTGTTTATGACGTAGAAAATTAGTATCCAATACTGTTGAAAATACACTCCAATTACAGTTAAAAGTCTGCACTAAAGGTTAATTGTACAATCCCAATTTCGAAAAAAAGGGCCCCATTTGTTTGAATAATTTGTTAATTCTAAAGTGTTTGTGGACCAAAAAGGGCACTGAATTAAATGTTAATAAAAAACATTTATACTGTAGGTCTATTAATGTATCTCTATTTTTTTATTCAGATACATAACAATTGGACTGGCAAGATAATTTGTACTTCCCCTCAGAACTGTTTTATTACCTGGTTAGGGGAATAATTCGGACCACAGGCCTTAGTTTGCCCACCCCTGGTATGTAATGTGACCACTTTCTGATTACCTTGTACTTTCTCCTGGCCTCCTGCTCCTTCTTTTCTCTGGCTTTCTGTAGTTTTCTCTCTTGCTCAATTCGTTTCTTGTCCTTTTTGTCGATCTTCTTCTCTTCCTCTTTGGGTTCTTTTGATCCCATAGCCTCGTTTTCAATCCTTTCGTAAGCGAGAGAGAAAGAGAGAGAGAGAGGGAGAGAGAGAGAGAGAGAGAGAGAGGGAGAGAGAGAGAGAGAGAGTAAAATGTTGGTTAGAATCAAAGAATCAAACATGACGCAAACTACTCACATATAACTGTATATGACTGTAATATAAAGCATTATGTTTTTATTCTATTTCTATTATAAATCATTAAGGCCCTCTCACCATTTATTTTCTAAGTCCTCATACATCTCTTCATCACTGGACTCCTAAAGCAATGGACAGAAATGGCAACCAAGGTGAGTCTTCAGATGAAACTTAAAAATAGTACGGCATATATTTCTCAGACAATTTTACGTTTACTCAGTGTCTGTTTAAGGGAAACACATTTCACCTCTTTTGGTAGTTTTTTGTTCTCTTTTTCATTTGTCTCTTTTTCTTTTTTGACATCCTGTTCTGTCCTGTTGCAGCGTGGATAACAGTCGGACAAAGAAAGATAACAGTCTAAATAGGTTGTGTTATAAAATCGTTTATTGTATCTTTCCTGCTCGGTTCCTCCTACCATCTCTCATCCAGATCCTCATAAGTCTCGTCGTCGCTCAACTCGCTCTGTCGGAACAGGGACAAAATTCAAAGTTAAAGGAAAACAGTTGTTGTATATTCATCCAATTATAATGGACAGGCCCCTCCAGAACAGCCAATTTTTAAAAAGCGAACTCAACCTGCCTAAAGGTTTTCAAATCCCTGTTACATCCCCGATCATTGGGTGAAGGCATGCACTCCTATGTCTGTTAGAATGGTTGCCACTTGCATTCTTGCATTTTAAAACAAAGATGTTGTTTGCGATGTGGGACTTTCAGATGGTAGGATATTACAGTTAGATGATCGTGTGATTGTAAATGCATAGATACATTTGCACTTTACACATATACTGTCTAAAAACACATGACTGGCCATTTGATCTGTGTATATAAAGTCTTATCTGATCAGTGTTGAAACCACTTCCGCTTTTCTTCCAGCATGATATCACTGACAAATGTCACACTTATTTTAAACACCAATAAAGTGGCTTGTATGCTACGTGCATTCTATACAACTTCTAGATGCAGTTCTGATGTTTTAAGGCTTGATAAAACCATTCAGTTAAGGACTGTACCTCTTTTCTTTTATTCGGATGTCCTGTCATGAAAATAAGAAAAAAGACAACATCAGTTATATAATCTTAGCTATTTGCATAACATAGTAGAGTATTATACACTTTTTTCTTCTTTAGAAGATCCAATATACTCCACAAAATGACTTAGCACCTAGCTATCACAGTGTTTCATGTCCTGTTTATGCTCAGCTAAGTGGGGTTGTGGTACCTCCTGGGGGAGGGGGTGGAGAGAGATTTATGGTCACAGCGTTGTCATTGCTCCCCGGGTCAGCCTCATTCCTGATCGTTTGTGGTTACAAAGACACACACACATATACACATGCACATGCACTGTTGTTATCGTCATTGGCAGAGAAGTAACTATAACCATTCTGGAACAAACAACTGAATGTATGCAGCGTCTAGAGGACAGTGCCTCAGATTGATGACATTAGAAACTCAGTAACTTCCTGTGATGATCAAAACTCCTGTAGGTGGCCTGGGGATTAGTTAGCCTGCTCTGGTCAAGGTTAAGTTAGCCTGCTCTGGACAAGGTTAAGTTAGCCTGCTCTGGTCAAAGATAAGTTAGCCTGCTCTGGTCAAAGATAAGTTAGCCTGCTCTGGACAAAGATAAGTTAGCCTGCTCTGGACAAGGTAAGGTTAGCCTGCTCTGGTCAAAGATAAGTTAGCCTGCTCTGGTCAAAGATAAGTTAGCCTGCTCTGGTCAAAGATAAGTTAGCCTGCTCTGGACAAAGATAAGTTAGCCTGCTCTGGTCAAAGATAAGTTAGCCTGCTCTGGACAAAGATAAGTTAGCCTGCTCTGGACAAGGTTAAGTTAGCCTGCTCTGGTCAAAGATAAGTTAGCCTGCTCTGGACAAGGTTAAGTTAGCCTGCTCTGGACAAGGATAGGTTAGCCTTCTCTGGACAAGGATAGGTTAGCCTGCTCTGGTCAAAGATAAGTTAGCCTGCTCTGGACAAAGATAAGTTAGCCTGCTCTGGACAAGGTTAAGTTAGCCTGCTCTGGTCAAAGATAAGTTAGCCTTCTCTGGACAAGGATAGGTTAGCCTTCTCTGGACAAGGATAGGTTAGCCTGCTCTCGACAAGGATAGGTTAGCCTGCTCTGGACAAAGATAAGTTAGTCTGCTCTGGTGAAGGATAAGTTAGCCTTCTCTGGACAAGTATAAGTTAGCCTGCTCTGGGGAAGATTAAGTTAGCCTGCTCTGGACAAGGTTAAGTTAGCCTGCTCTGGGGAAGGTTACGTAAGCCTGCTCTGGACAAGGTTAAGTTAGCCTGCTCTGGACAAGGTTATGTTAGCCTGCTCTGGACAAGGTTAAGTTAGCCTGTTCTGGACAAAGATAAGTTAGCCTGCTGTGGTGAAGGATAAGTTAGCCTTCTCTGGACAAGGATAAGTTAGCCTGCTCTGGAGAAGGTTAAGTTAGCCTGCTCTGGACAAAGTTAGGTTAGCCTGCTCTGGACAAGGTTAAGTTGGCCTGCTCTGGACAAGGATAAATTAGCCTGCTCTGGACAAGGTTATGTTAGCCTGCTCTCGAGGGGCTGATTCTTGGAGTGTCCCAAGCAGAGTCAACTTGCCTAACTGCAGACTGAGTGGGGATGCAGAGAGGTGGAGTGTCAGACAAACTCCTGGAGTGGGGCGTAGGTGAAGAAGAGATGTCCACTGTGCTCTGCCCTGTATCTAAAAAAACAAAAACAGAACAAAGTTCTTCTTCACAAATCTTCACAGAAAGAAAAGTCAGCTAAAAACAAGTAATGGTCAAGTATTTACCTTGGAGGTACATATTGAAGGAATGAAGAGGTTCTCTCACCATTAGTCCTGAACATCTGCAGGTTCACATGGGGAGGCCTGTTGGGTTTTGGTGGAGGGTTCCCCAATTTAAATACATTAGGCAGCACCTTCTTCTTAGGGGCTGAGGGTTTATCTTTCTCTTTGAGCTGTGACGGTTCATGGTTCCCACCAGATAAGTCTGACATGAAGCTTGGTTTCAGGGTATAATGTGGTTTGGGACGATCGCTAGAGTTGCTAGAGTTCAAGCCGTCTTTCACCACACTGCCATGCTCATTTTTACTCCCCTGTCTCGAGAGGGCATTTTGCTGGACCACAGGTATGAGGGGTTTGAGAATCGAGGTTGGGGACAGTTTGGAGGCGAGCAATACTGGGGGCACCTTCGAGGTCCTCCATTCACGCTGGGACTGCAGTGCTGAAATAGATATCTTTGGTTTGGGGACAGCGGGTAGTTGGGGGGGTGACGGGATTTCTGACCCACTGTCTTTCACCCATGGTGGTTTGGATGTGCCTGAAGCAGGACTCGGCTTAACCTTGTTTTCCAACAACACTGTGTTACTTGGAGGCCTTTTCGGATGAGATTTGGCATAAGAGGACTCAGTCTCCGAACACGTTTTTCTAGTGGTCTCTGTAGAACTGGGCTTGAGCGAATGGGGTTTAAGGAACGGGTTACTTGCATCCACTTGGGCTGCTTTCTGTAAGTTTTTCAGAAACACAGACTTGGGTGCAGGGGAGCTAGCGGTGGTCAAGGCCTGTCCTGAACGTTTATTCTCCAGGGCAGCCATCTTGGACATCAGTGGGGTCGTGGAGGGAGTCTGGATTTTGTGGCTAGCTTGGGGGAGCCACTTCCTCCAGGGGACTGCCTCCTGTAGGCGAGCCAGGAAAGCCCTGACTGATTCTTCCTCCTGGCGATGAAAAATAAGCTGAAAGAATTATATTGTATATATTACATTCATGTCAGTTGTATAGATGGGCTTTCTCGCCTTGCAATCTTGCAACTAATAAAGTCAAATGTTTTTATTGTCAAATGCACTGAATAACATTGGTGTCATTCTGAACAATGAAACCCTTTTAATAAGGTACGCGGATAAGATATACTCAGATATTAGGATGTATAGCAAGAATAATAATAGCAAAAACATTTTAAAAATACATATTGGTATTATGTTCTATGTTCTGTTGTCGTTATTATTAATATATAGATTTTCATTAGAATATATAGATTCTTTTTTACTTTGTTTGGTCAAGCAGAAACTAGTAAGTGAACATTGTGTTGGCGGTTGGCCACATGTCAAGTGCATATAATTAATTGAAACTTGATCTGAGAGCCTAGGGTGGGACAAACCACAAATGCAAAGACACTTTAGCCTTTTTAGTGCTTTCCGACCCTGGATGCAATGAGTTGATTCCTCTTCGGGCCATTGAGATTAAACTGGTGTAAAGTTACTACATAAACATAATAGATCACTTGTTGTACTATTGTTACACCAACAATGATACGTTAAATTTCAAACACCAAAGCGGGACAGGAAGACGATTGAATTCCCACATCCACAGTGAAAGAACAACGGATCCCCTGGCGATTTTGTACGTTTGCCGACTGAAAGGTAGTTGTTTTTAGAACAACGTCTTTAAAATAAGTTAGAAATTGATTTGCATTTTATTTTGTGCAATTAATATTTGACCACCTTGTGTAGGTCTACAAACTTGTCCCTGACATCCTTGGACAGCTCTTTGGTGTTGGCCATGGTGGAAAGTTTGGAATCTGATTGATTGATTCTGTACGCAGGAGTCTTTTATACAGGTAACATACTTTCTGGCTCTATTTAAGAGAGTGCTAATTTCAGCTCGTTATTTGTATAAAAGACACCAGAGAGCCAGAAACTGACAGGGGATAAAATAAATCAAAATCTATTTCTAACTTACTTGAAATGCGTTTGTTCTGCCCGCAAGTTTTTTGTTGTCTGGAAAATCTTATTTTAAATGTGTGAAAGCTGCATTGTAGAGCCCTTTAACTCTCTGGTGTAGAGCTAGTGCTTTCCATTGGGACTCATATGATTACTGCCCTCTGCTGGTCGCAGAACAGTATATATCTTAAAATGAGTACAGGAAACAGGAAGTAGAAGTTTGCTGAAAGAGAGTTGACATGCTTGCTGGTTTGTTTCTAAAAGTTGTGTTCCTTCAGAAAGCAAAGAATGTAAGTGCTCAGTTAATATGTTTTTGCTTATGTTATAATCACATTATGCACATTTCTAAGTTTGTACAGAAAACGAATTCTTTTAACTATTGTAGCTTTGCAGATAACAATAGTTGCATGTTTTCTTGTTGCCAATAATAGCTCATTATGTTTTTTGTGTATTCTCTTCTTTAGTTTCACTCCATTTCAGTGATGTCGTGTTTATAATTACTTTGTGCAAGTAATTAAAAGGAGCAAGTGCGCTCGCTTACCTGGCTCATTGAGAAGAGTTTGGCTGGCTGTTTATTTATGTTAACACGGGAGTATAACACATAAAGAGAACAGTACAGTGAAAATTCTTATCTTCAGATGGATTCATACGTCACAACTATGGAAACCCAGAATATGGAAATGCATGAGAAATCATCAGCGTCCAGCTCTAAGAAAACATCTTCCTCCAAGTGCTCAGTAGCCAGCGCCGCTGCTATAGCCAGAGCCACAGCTGAAGCTGCACGTACCAGGGTCACGTTTGCACAAAAGGAGCTGGAGTTGAAGAAACAGAGAGCCAAGTTGGACTTGGAAAAAGCTACACTAGAAGCAGACTTAGAAGCTTTAGAACTGGAGAAAATAGCAGCTGCTGCCATCGCGAAGGCAGAAGTGTTAGAGGCTGCAGCAGGAACAGAACGCGAGGATATCCGCAGCGTCAGGAGCAGCGTCCCACCTCAGACAATTAGACAACGAACGGAAACGTACCTGGAACATCAGGCCCATGTCAGCTTCAACGCTAACACACCCCCCCCAGGCTCACCGTCTCATCATCTCATTAACGAGCCACCACCATTAAAGAGGCAGGATATCCATGAGTTAAGTGCTTCCATGATGCACCATGATGTCTCACCCACAATGCCGAGGCTGACAGCGCACAGTGAGTATCTACCGACTTCAGAACACCAGATACACCTGCAGCAACACAGCCCTCATATTTATGCCCCCTACAAAGCCCATCACCAACAGAGCCCCACCTTCTTCAGACAAGGGAGCAATCTAGATCACCCACCTAGGAGCGACATCAAAGACCCTCCTACCACATCAGCCACTGGGATGATAGACTTTGCCAAGTATCTAGCCCGCAGGAGTTAGTAACTACAGGGCTTACTAAATTTGATGATCAGCCTGAGAGTTTTCGAGCATGGCACTCCTCTTTGTTAATGCCACTCAGGGCTTAGATCTAACAGCCAGTGAGGAGTTACATTTACTGGGAAAATGGCTTGGAGCCAATTCATCACAGCACGTGAAAAGAATTCAGGCCGCACACGTTACAAACCCTCAAGCAGCACTTCAGTTATCCTGGACAAGACTCCAAGAGTGCTACGCTACACCAGAAGCGATTGAAAGAGCCTTGTTTAAGCAGCTAGACAGTTTTCCCCGTCTCGCTTCAAATGAAAACATCAAACTAAGAGAACTGAGTGACCTGCTCATGGAGCTACTCACAGCTAAAAATGATGGGTACTTGCCTGGCCTTAGTTACTTAGACACGCCTCGAGGCATTAACCCCGTTGTTGCAAAATTGCCACCAGGCTTACAGGAGAAATGGCTTTCTGCCGGTTCTAAATATAAAGATCGACACAGAGTTTGCTTTCCCCCATTTTCCTTTTTCGTTGACTTTGTTGACAGTCAGGCAAAGACTAGAAATGACCCTAGCTTTGTTTTAAGAAACAACAGTCGTGCCCCTTACGGCCAGGAAAGGCCTATAGCCAAGCGCGATGGTGTCCAGAGCTCAATATCTGTTCGTAAGACGGATGTCCTAGCTACAGCAGATTCAAGCTCAATGGATAGAACAGAAACGGACAGGAAGGGTGGTAGGGATCTAGCCAAGCTCTGTCCACTTCACAATAAACCTCATCCTCTGGAAAAGTGTAGAGCCTTTAAATTGAAGACGCTGACAGAACGCAGGAACCTATTAAAGGAACACAGGCGATGTTTCAAGTGCTGCTCCGCTACTCATATGGCAAGGGAATGTTCGATGGAACTGAAGTGTAATGAGTGCGGGAGCGATCGGCACTGCACCGCCATGCATCCAGATACCATCCCTTCCCTAGGGGGATTTCCTGCGACAGGACCAGATATAGAGCAGGAGAACAACTCTCCCCTAGCGGTGACTTCAAGGTGTACAGAGGTCTGCGGAGAAGGTCTCCCAGCGCGATCTTGTGCGAAAATATGCTTAGTTCAAGTTTACCCACAAGGACAACGCGAACATTCAATCAAGATGTACGCTATCCTTGATGACCAGAGCAATCGCTCTCTGGCTAAATCTGAGTTTTTCCAGCTCTTCGGCATCCAAGGCACTCTTGCGCCTTACCTGATGAGGACCTGTGCTGGCACCACGGAAATGACTGGAAGAAAGGCAGCCGGGTTCCGGATAGAAGCAATGAATGGTGGAGTGTGTTTAGACTTACCTCCGCTCATTGAATGCAACGAGATCATGAGCAATAGATCCGAAATCCCTTCACCTGATGTGGCTCTTTCCCATGCTCACCTGAGACCTGTGGCTCCACACATCCCAGAGCTTGACCCTGAAGCACAGATTCTTATCTTGCTGGGAAGGGACCTCATACAAGTACACAAAGTGAGACAACAAATTGATGGACCCCACAATGCACCATTTGCCCAGCGTTTGGATTTGGGGTGGGTGATAGTGGGGAAGTCTGCCTCGACAGCGCTCACAGACCGACTGTAGCTGTCTTCAAGACAAACGTCCTACAGAACGGGCGACCATCTTTTTGACGCCATGTCCGAATCATATCCGTGTTAAAGAGAAAACAGGCTACGGCGGGGAGCAAAAGCATCGTACCTACATACCGCAGTCCAACTGTTCCGCTATTGGCATGTCAGCAGAAGACGAACTTGGACTAAGCGTGTTCATAAGAACAAAAATGACGACAAACCTGCCTTGTCCTTTGAAGATGAAACCTTTCTGAAGATCATGCAGGAAGAGTTCCATCAAGACGAGCAAAACAGCTGGATTGCTCCTCTACCTTTCAAGTCACCCAGACCACGCCTTCCAAATAACCGTACTCAAGCCCTCTCCCGTCTCCGCTCCTTGCAACGCACACTGAGCAAGAATCCTGAAATGAAAGAGCAGTTTGTGGCTTTCATGGAAAAGCTCTTCGAGAACGGACACGCAGAGGAAGCACTTCCTCTCTCCAGAAATGTAGAGTGTTGGTACTTACCCATTTTCGGGGTGTATCACCCCCAGAAGCCGGGTCAGATAAGAGTAGTTTTCGACTCAAGCGCACAAGAAGATGGCATTTCTCTTAACAACATCCTTCTCTCAGGCCCTGACTTAAATAACACTCTCCTTGGGGTACTGCTCAGGTTCAGAAAGGATGTTGTTGCACTGACCGCCGACATCCGCCAAATGTTTTATGGCTTCTTGGTAAGAGAGGACCATAGAGACTACTTAAGATTCCTCTGGCACAAGCACAATGACCTGAACAAGGAGGTGGCAGAGTTCCGCATGAGGGTGCATGTTTTTGGGAATGCCCCTTCTCCAGCAGTGGCTACCTACGGTCTTAGAAAAGCAGCTCAAAGAGGTGAAGAGAAATATGGACCAGACTCGCTTCATTTCGTGGAGAGACATTTCTATGTGGATGACGGGCTCATCTCCCTCCCGACCGAAGCTGAGGCTATTGATCTGCTCAAGCGCACACAAGCATCACTGGCAGAATCCAATCTTAAACTTCACAAAATCGCCTCAAATAGCATCGCAGTGATGAAAGCTTTCGCTTCTGAAGACCTGGCCGCAGGCCTAAAAGATTTAAGCCTAGATGATGAAACCTTGCCTGTACAAAGAAGCCTTGGCTTGTGCTGGGACACAGACTCAGATACCTTTACATTCAGAGTAGCCAGGAGCGACAAGCCCTTCACACGTCGGGGAGTGTTATCCACTGTCAATAGTCTCTTTGACCCGTTGGGTTTGGTTGCACCTGTGACCATCCGGGGACGAGCACTGCTCAGGGATCTTTCTGTTGACATCCATGATTGGGACACCGAGCTCCCTCCAGACAAGTTGAACCAATGGGAGACATGGACGAAATCACTAGATGATTTGAGTAACCTACGTCTTCCTCGCTCATACATACAACAGCCCCTCTCCAGCGCCACCTACACCGAACTGTGTCTGTTTTCTGATGCATCCAACTGGGCCATAGGAGCTGTGGCTTACCTTAGGGTTATCACTACAGAAGGGCAGAGTAGAGTTGGCTTTGTGCTTGGGAAAGCAAAGTTGGCTCCTCAACCAGAGCCCACTATCCCACGTCTCGAGCTGTGCGGAGCTGTGTTGGCCGTGGAGATGGCCGAATTGATCCTCGACGAGCTTGATTTCAAGCCAGACGCTGTGAAATTCTACTGCGACAGCAAAGTCGTGCTCGGATACATAAACAACGACTCTAAGCGATTCTTTGTATATGTACACAATCGTGTTCATCGTATACGCCGAACAACGTCGCCTCAACAATGGCACTATGTGCCTTCAGATCAAAATTCTGCAGATCTGGCTACCAGGTCTGTGCCTGCATCGCAACTCTACAACACCATGTGGTTTACCGGACCGAACTTCCTTCACAAGCCACTCCAGTCTGGCACACCCGAGGTTTTGAGCTGGTAGATCCAGAAAATGATGTCGATGTGAGACCTCAGCTGAACACCCTTGCTACTCACATAAGTGAAGATAAACTTACCTCAGAACGGTTTCGGCGTTTCTCCACTTGGGAATCTTTGCTGAGAGCAGTGTCTTTTTTGGTCCATCAAACTCGTTCACACAAGTCGGACTTGACGAATACGTGTAAAGGATGGCATCAGTGCAAAAACACTCGTACTCCGGAAGAAAAGGAAACGGCAAAGGTTGTCATACTCAAGTCAGTCCAAAGAGATGCTTATGCAGATGAGTATGCAGCGCTAGAGGAGGACAGAGCCATCTCAAGGACAAGTACAATTTTAGATTTGGATCCTTTCCTGAGTGACGGTCTCTTGCGGGTCGGCGGACGTCTGAGACATGCATCTATCGATTCAGAGATAAAACATCCGATCATTCTCCCAAGACAAAGTCACATTACAAAATTACTAGTGAGTCATTGCCACATCAAGGTGGAACACCAAGGGCGACAGTTCACAGAGGGTGCGGTCAGGGCAGCTGGCCTATGGGTTGTTGCCGGAAAGAGGCTGATAGGTTCGGTTCTGCATCAATGCATCACCTGCCGCAAGTTAAGAGGGAAACTTGAGGTCCAGAAGATGGCCGACCTCCCTGAGGAACGTCTAAGCACTTCCCCGCCATTCACATACGTGGGTTTGGACGTTTTTGGTCCCTGGAATGTGAGCACTCGACGTACCAGAGGGGTGTGGCGCAGAACAAGCGATGGGCAATACTTTTCACATGCATGAGCACAAGAGCTGTGCATGTGGAAGTTATAGAGTCCATGGATACTGCCGGGTGCATCAACGCCCTACGAAGGTTTTTTGCTTTGAGAGGGCCCGCAAAGAAGTTGAGATCGGATAGAGGTACGAACTTTGTCGGAGCCTGTGCCGAACTGAGTATGGGACAGGATCATTTGGGCAAAAATGACCTTCTGGAGTACCTCCATAACAATGGTTGCACATGGGAATTCAACCCCCCACATGCATCACACATGGGGGGCGTCTGGGAACGCATGATCGGCGTAATTCGTAGGATTCTCGACTCCATGCTGTTACGGACCGAACAGGCTCACTTGACACACGAAGTGCTCTGTACCCTCATGGCTGAGGCATCAGCCATAATTAATGCGAGACCATTGGTTCCTGTTTCTTCCGATCCTTCTTCACCGATGCTGCTGACTCCGGCTATGTTGTTAACTCAAAAACCTGGTGTGACTGCTCCGGCTGGCTTTTTCAACGAGAAGGATCTTCTCAAGGGTCAATGGAGACAGGTGCAGGCACTGGCAAACGAGTTCTGGACACGATGGAGGAGCGAATATCTCCATACTCTTCAACCAAGGCGCAAATGGCACACAGCGTGTCGAAACCTGGAAGTAGGGGACGTTGTGTTACTCAAACAGACCCAAGCACCTCGCAACGACTGGCCAATGGGGCTGATCACTTCCACCTTTCCGAGTGGCGATGGGAAAGTACGCAAAATTGAGGTTAAAACGACTTCATTGGGCAAAGTCAAGATGTTCTTAAGGCCAATTTCTGATGTTGTGTTGCTCTTGCAAAAGGACGGTTAAGGGACCACAGTTAAGGCACAGTTAAGAGCATAAGTGGCATCTGCGAATGCCAGACGGGGAGTGTTCTGCCCGCAAGTTTTTTGTTGTCTGGAAAATCTTATTTTAAATGTGTGAAAGCTGCATTGTAGAGCCCTTTAACTCTCTGGTGTAGAGCTAGTGCTTTCCATTGGGACTCATATGATTACTGCCCTCTGCTGGTCGCAGAACAGTATATATCTTAAAATGAGTACAGGAAACAGGAAGTAGAAGTTTGCTGAAAGAGAGTTGACATGCTTGCTGGTTTGTTTCTAAAAGTTGTGTTCCTTCAGAAAGCAAAGAATGTAAGTGCTCAGTTAATATGTTTTTGCTTATGTTATAATCACATTATGCACATTTCTAAGTTTGTACAGAAAACGAATTCTTTTAACTATTGTAGCTTTGCAGATAACAATAGTTGCATGTTTTCTTGTTGCCAATAATAGCTCATTATGTTTTTTGTGTATTCTCTTCTTTAGTTTCACTCCATTTCAGTGATGTCGTGTTTATAATTACTTTGTGCAAGTAATTAAAAGGAGCAAGTGCGCTCGCTTACCTGGCTCATTGAGAAGAGTTTGGCTGGCTGTTTATTTATGTTAACACGGGAGTATAACACATAAAGAGAACAGTACAGCGTTAGTCTTGTTTTTTTTGTTGTTATTCTGTCTCTCACTGTTCAAATAAAATTATTGACTGAACATGTCTTTGTCAGTGGGCAAAGACATGATCAGTGTATATAGAGGACATCCCAGGTCATAAACGTTGTATATAGAGAACATCTCAGGTCATAAACGTTGCCTCTGATCGGAAGGACTCAATTGACAGAAAATTCTGGTAAATTTCCTCAGCGTGTGTCTCTGGCTTTTTGTCAAGTGCCATCTAATTTGCTTCACATAAAAAAATTTAAAATTGTTTTCATCAAGTTTATTTAAAACAAATTTAAAAGTTTACTCCACTATTTTAGCATACAGCTTAACTTCAGATGAAAATACATATTTAAATAAACAACAAGTAAACCAATTACATTGGTATCTTTTTAGCTTTGGTACTTCCGAAAGACACTTCCACAACCATAAGAACAAAAGACGTACTACTAAAATAAAACAGTTACTCTGAATGTTCAAACACATTGGTGCTAAACACTCACCAAAACCCTCATAGGTTAACCCCATTGGCATAAGCACTCACCAAATCTGGCCACGTCTCTTCAATAGTCTCTGTGCAGCTGGTTATGTTGGTCTGTAGACAGCGTGCAACTGCCCTGCAGACAATGCAGAGATCATACACATACAGGAAATGTGTTGGTTCTATTATATTCAAGGGAGGCGAGATGTTGAAGGTTAGAAATGAATAGTTTCCATGATGAGTCTGTACACTATTTATATTGACACAGCCACTGTTGTTTGTATTATCATCATTAAAGGAGAATTTCACAATATTTACAACGTAATAAATCCTGAAAACTGTCTGTACTTTATTTTAGTGCTTTATTGAAGTACTCACACTCTTCAGGGGACTCTAGCCACTGCTAGGCAACAAATAAAAGTGTTTTAGGATCCATCTGAGCCATTGCTTCCAACATAAAATTGTATTAAAGGAGGCAAAAGTAAGCTGTTGTCATTTGAATTTTATAAGAATGAGTAAATGTGAATCAGTATATTTTTCTGAGAAAAGGTTAAACAAAAAGTGGTCATCACAGCTCACCCAGTAGTTAATACAGTTCCTCCCATTTCTGGTATTACTCATTTAACAGCGTCTATTAAAAACCCCAACCTTATTAGCATAAAATAAACTCACCACAAGAACACACTTGTAGACAATTATTTTTTTAATTTTAATTCTAGTTCTTCCCCCACAGTGCTAATTAAGAAAAAACAACAAACTGAGGAAAGAAAGAAAATCTTGTGTTTTCTTGTCAATTGCACTTTTCAAGAAAGTAAATACGATATTATGGATGAAATATAGGTGAAATGCACAACAGATACGTTTTTTTAAATACATTGTTTACATATACTCAAGTCAGTATTTTCTCTATAGAAGCCGCAAACTGAAATAAACACAGTCCAAATATTATAGGTTATCAAAATGCCATCTGCCATGAAACTTCTCCACGCCAATACAATCACTCTATGTACTGTGACTATAAACAGACGCTACTTTTATGATACGAAACGTACTGCAAGCTACTCTCAATTGTTCTCAAATAGGCACATTTATTTCTACCATACAACTTCCCCATTGTAACCCAGCAACTTCCCTAGGGTCATGGGGTAAACAAACAACCATTAAATCCATTACAGCAGATTTCCATACTCTCAAATGACAAAAGTATTCACCTCTTAAAAATATTCACCATTGTCAAACTTTTAAACCTGTTCCAGAGCGCACAGGACCCGACTGAGCACAACAAAAATAGAAAAGCACATAGCCTAAACAATGCTGAAGTCTGAAATGTCATTCAGTGGCCCAGTCAAAGCCGGCATTTGAATCCAATTGAAAGTATGTGGAAAAAGTATATTGTTATTCACCAAAGGTCCCTGTCCAACTGCTCGACACAAGAATTCCAGTGTCCAGATGTGCAAAACTGCAGTAATGAGTGATAAATGACAACTACAAAATCATACTAGAATGCATGCCTCTCTCCCATTCACAATGACATTTATTTTCAACACCCTATATTTTCTCAACATGATTACATACAGCTAGGTTTATACTGGCCGCTATTTCTACAACGGAAAAAGTGCTGTTGTGGTTTTACAAGTGACTTTGATTGATCGGGTCATTTAACGCTTAAATTGACGTGAAATTTCAAAGATTCTTCATAGCAGTGCCCCCGTCAGGACATCGGAGGCTCTGCTGACACTTGCATTGCCCCGGTTTATCAGCTCTACAGGATATTCCAAAGCTGCATTTGATACTTAGACTGACATAATGAAATAATAATAAATAATACATCATGAAGCCGGGTCTCTGGTGAGAGACGTGGCTGAGATAAGCTTGTCGATATCTTGAATAGCTCTGGATGTTCTCTGTAGGGCTTCCGCTATATTGCTCTCACTCACTGGCTCATAGTGGGCTGCATTCTCTTTAGAACCACCAGAACCACAGTCCACCACTGTAGAACCCATCTGGGCTCCTAGCAGATGACTGTTTTCCAAAAGAACTGGTGAGAGATGGTTAAAGAAGACAGGTGATCCGGATCCGCTCAGAATACCTATTGCTAATTAAAGACAGATAACCGTTAGCATACCAATTGCTAATTAAGGACAAACAACCGTTAGCATACCAATTGCTAATTAAGGACAGATAACCGTTAGCATACCTATTGCTCATTAAGGACAGATAACCGTTAGCATACCTATTGCTCATTAAGGACAGATAACCACTAGCATAGATACCTAGTGGTCTGTTTCTTCTGGCTGGCGTCATTGTGCTAATGGATAAGATGTAGAGTTCAATACAGTACCAGCCCCCTACCCTAGTTTACTATCCAGGCCAGCTAACCAAAATAGCAATGTTAAGGATACAGTTAAAACGTCTGATCTTCTTCAGCTCTTCATCAACACAGTTAGACCTTATAGGACAAGATATTCATACAACAAATAAAAATAAGAATGCCACATAGTTTTTTTTAAATGAAATTCATAACACACACACATTATTGCCACGTCAAAGATCTAGGTAGAGCTAACCTTTTTTTAATCTTACCTGCTTATTTCCGACTCAGGTCTATTAACATAACCAGATTCAGGAATGTGTACATCCTGCGCAAGCAGTTTTGTCTCTGAACTAATATCCTGCACACAGAGAGAGACACACCTTATGTTTCTTCACAAATCCACAACGGACTTACAAGCAAATCTGTGAATGGATGTAAAAAATGCAGAGATCAGACCTGGTTTAAGCAGCCAGGTGTAAAATGGTGCATCAGAGAGTGCCTGGCCAGGTTATAGCAGTTTAAGATCCTGTCAAGTCATTTTTAATGGAACAGGTCATATATAGGGACAGTATGGTTGAGTTGAATCAAATCATTAGGTTACTGATGTAACCATAACAAACAAACAAACAAGGTGCTTTGAATCCTGAATGCCAATGGATAAAGCTGTGGTATATAAGACTGCGTATCAAAGTCATGACGTCACATCACTTTTATCTGCTCTAATTTCATTGGTTGCTGGGAGTTTGTAGTATATGGCCAATATACCACCCCCAAGAGTAATTTCTATAAAAATGGGCTTCACATCATGATATGTTATGGAAAAAACGACAATATTTAGTGGACATGTTTTAGGTCCGGCAATGTCTCACCTGCTGGCGCGGGTCACTACAGAGCTCACAGAGTACCCCTGCCCAGGGGTGTCAGGGGGGAGGCTACTCAGGTGGTAGGTGGCGTCTGTCACCTGAAACACCAGAGCATGAGCAATAGCATCAGACTGGCCTAAAATATATATCCACACATACTGGACTTGTTATTGGATTTCTATCAACATTTCTTTCAGATTCCCCCAAACAATTATTTAGCATCTATTAAAAGTCAGATTGTAAAAATACAAATGCTTTTGTCTTGGATAAAGGCACATGACAAGATATAGCCTATGCCAAACTATTGAATAAGCATGTGAACATTCACGCATGTAAATTTATGAATAGATGATATACCAGTCCAGGCCCCGCTCTGTGGTGGGTGAAGTAGCTGGCTAGTACTCCATTAGACCTGATGACTGAACCATCCCCTGGAGAAACCTCCACTACTGGGACAGCTCCATCAACTATCCTGGACAGGAGAGAGACCCAACAGGACAGAGCGATTGAATGGTGTAAAATAACTGCAGACAAGGACAGACAACTGTCATAAAAACTGAGCATTTTCTGTTCCAAAACAGAACCTGTTAAGGTGTTTACGCAGGAATGTTAAATACGAGTAGACATGTATCCAACTGCAGACATTTACCTGTAGACGACGCCATGGCACCACAACACTTTAACCAGTTCTGTAGGGAGGTCTGAGTCCACTTCCTGTTTAGCATGGACATGCAAATCCCTGAAATTCCACCTATACAGTAAAAATACACATTGCTGCAGTTTACAATACATTCCCGGGAAAATAACAGAAACTGCTACAGGAACACAGGAGTGATGGTTGCTGATAATGGGCCTTTGATGATTTTTTTATGAAATATCTACATAGGAGTACAGTTTTTTTTATAGCTACAATAAACATTTACAACATTTACAATGTACACACTGTATTTCTGACTAACGTAATCAATTTAGTATTTATGTTTTGCTAAAAACGATCAGATTTTCATTTGACCTGTGCTGATGTGGGTTGTAGCATCTGACTGGCAGGGCTTGGGGCAGATGGGATGTCCTCTCTCTTTTGTACGTGCCGGGAGTTGTCTCAAGTCTCTCGGTCTGACGTCTTTCTTCGTCTGTCTCTCCTGCTGTTTCCTTGTTCCTTTCTGCAGGGCACTGAGTGCTCCAGAGTTGAAGGGCCAGAGAGAGCGGGTATCTCCACACAGTGGTATCACCGCAGACAGAGTGGTGCTGGACCAATCTTGTGGAGAGGTATCGCTCGCCTGGCTGAGAAGATTATATTTTATTGTCGACCGACTTGCATCACACAGCCACATTGGTATTAAAAACAAATGAAGGCTGAATGTAGATGTTCACCTTCCGCTGATTAGCACAAGCATTACTCTTTTGAAAAGGAATCTGTGAATTGGAGGATTGGTGGTCCTGCTGTGCATGTTCAGTGACAGAACCTTCTGGCTCTTGGCTCTCACGCCGCTGTGGTCGGTTCTGACTGAGCCTGCACATAAATCTCACAAAGAACTCCTCCCGGGAGGGAGAAAGCACTAGACTGGCCTTCCCGTCCACCGAGTGGATGCTCGTTTCACCATTTGACCCCACATCTGCAAGGCTGGTATGACATGCTGGCCACTCCACCATCGAGTCGCTGCTGCATACCTGCTGAAAGACAAGTAACGAGGCATAATGGTGAAAGGTTAACTGGTTTGCTGGTGGGCAACTTGTAATTTATTTATCGACTGACAAAAATAAATATATCTTTAAATAATAACTTCATTAGTCACATAACCTGTTTTTTAATGTCCGGGATCAGTTCTTCTGGCAGGTAGGGTCGTGCTGCATATTTGTTCCTGAACTCCAAAGCACCAAGCATCAGGTCCTAAGATATGAACAAGACAATATTGTTTGGCAAAGTAAAACATTGATGTTAATTTTTTACTCGGTTCTGCCCGATGGTACCTTGTAGTTGCTGGTGGTAAACCTGGTCCTCTGCCGGACCTTTGCGCCAGACTGGAGAGGGTGTGCGGAAAGTGGAACAGATTTCTCCAACATGAATTCTGCGCCACACGGCGACAAGTGCAACCGGGATTCATCTGCATAAAGGATGCTCACAGACTCATCCTCGTACATAATCATCAAACGAATTATATTATTATTTGAAGTCATCACAAACTGCTGGGCTGAGTCGTTGTCAACAACAATATTCCCGCAACACGAAAAGTCGTTCTGCTATTGGATGATCATTCTTCTTCTACCGCACATTGGTAGGTGCGAAAGTCAACATAGCACCACCCACTGTTTCTTTTTAGTACGCCAACTTTAGTTTGGTGCATCCTCTAGTCTAGCCAAACATGGTCGGTTGATCTAAACTATACAGTTGAACTGTTGAAAATTCAAATGGATTAATTGAACCAACCTTATCTAAGTGCAAGCTGACCTAACCTTTTTATTATTTAACCCTTTAATTGCTAGACATTCAAGGCTATGCAAGTCAAATAAATGTTTTATAGTAAAGAATTTATTGCACGCAAGTAACTGTAAAGAAAATTTACAAAATATAAAACAAACATCCTTCGGCATGGGATTCATCATTTGCATTTCAAAGTATCCTCAAATAGTTTTGTTGCAGTTCTTAATAACAAAGTGTGTTAAATGCAAAAGTGCATTCAATTGACAATTTGCATTGAGAATGTTACAGTATCCAGCTGCAGAGCTACCACTGTACTTAACAAATAACTTACCATTCTAAAAGGGTGATTTAAAACTAACACCTAAAACAAAACACACATGCCTAAAACAAGAAATGTTTGCTACCCGTATTCAGTATTTGAAGCTCTTTTGTTAGTCTCGCAAAGCTGTCGACTAAATTAGCAACTCAAAAATGTACAATGAACATATGGCCTATGAGTTCAGCAGGTTGCAACATAAAAAAAACCCACAGAAAACCAACACACCAAACAGTAATCTCCAAAAATAGACACGGTTAACAATGGCAAGCCAAACAAGACAGACATTAAGCTTGATTGTATGCAAAGAGCTATTTTGCCTCCACTGGTCCGGAACTTGACCTATTAACTAATAATATAACCCAACAACCTGTTAGCCTTTACCAGGAAGCAGACGTGTGACTGAAAGTGGGTTTCCCAGCAAGACAATGTATCGAAGCTCATATAAAAGTCCACAAACTTTTTTATTGACCATGAAACACATTTTGCAATGACCATCACAGACACACAAGCTGTGAACCCTGTGGTTAAACAATTTCTCACTGCAAATGCATTGATAAATGTTTAAAACATTCTGACAACATAGCTCTGCTTTGTATCTATTGCTCATCTTTTCCAAGGGTGCCGACAATTAAGTGATTGTATAACAGGTATCTTGAATGTAGTACACAGAGTCTATGATTTTTCCTCTAGCAAAATAAATCTCCATGCAGTGCAATGTCCATTCTATCTGTAATCTTCTGAGCGCTGCCTCTTACTGAATGGGCACCTGCAGTACTTCCTGTAGATGCACCATACATATGTTGTTGTTGTTGATGATACCCCATTAGAATGCAATCAAGCCGCCCACACACATTTGATGATACTCAGCTGTTCAGACACTAAATAGTCTTTAAAATCCACAGCAAACAGTTTCCCTCCAACGGCGCCAAGACAATGAGCGAGGGAAATACGTTGTCCTGAAATAATTATTTAAAAAGCAGGAAAGGAACTCTGCCACACCAAAAAAAGCCAAACTTAGAATAGATGTTAGAACTCAGCAGATTATTGATTCAGTTTACGGTCTCTTCTTCCAAGCAACACCAATCTAGAACAAAGCTGTAACTGAAGTGCAAACTAGGCAGTTGTTTTGTTGCTAAAACATATTTTAAAAAAAAAGAGATAAATCTTGAGTTCTTTGAGTAATTCCAGTTGCAAACAATCCAGCAAGTGAAACATGAGAAATATGTGCCAGTGCAGTCTCTAACTGTAGCCTCGTTTTTCATTAACGTTTTTTTCTCTCAGACTCAAGGCAAAACTTCTCAAAAGCTTCCTCGATCTCTGGGTCCATCTCATCTTCATCATAGAACGATCTGGAACACAAACACAATAATTACCGGAATAGTATGCAGGCAAAATCATTAGAGTAACTGGCTTTTAAAAAAACAAACAAATAAAAGTTGACAATGACTCACAAACGCATTTCAATATTGTCAACGAATAATTACTCTAGGATAATTTCTCTAAGGCACATCCTACATTGTTATTGATTCAGATTCACATTTTATTGAGTCTCCACCCATCAAGACAACCTCAGACATTTTAACAAGACGGTGTCAAGCCAAATCACAAGGATCTAATCGCAAAACCGGAAAATAGGACCAGAAACTCTATGTTTGCTGGGCAGTTTTGCACATTTTAATTAAATATATAATCACGGTTGACAAATAATAGGCTGTAGTCCCTGTATATGCACACTGCTACAAGAAAGGTAAAACACCCAGGGGAGGTGGGTAGTGGGCAATTCCTGACGCTTCTCAGAACAGTACTCCTCTACTATAGTTTAAACTGAAGCAATAAATCTGTCCCGAAAGATCTCAAAGATCAATTTACATGCAAAGAAATGCATATGAATGATGGAAAGAGTTACTGTAGAGAAGACAGAGGACTGTTAAGCCCCCATTCTTGTCCTTCTGCTGACGAATCTAAACAAAGGCTCTGCTTCCCCTGTCACATAGTGGGCTAGACAATCCCACTGACCAACACTGACTCAACCAGTCTACAACCAGTCCACAACCTCATGCTGCTCTCATGTCATGTGACCTGGGTAACATTGCCCTATGGACTCATAATGTACGCAAGGTTATAAAACCAGTATCCGAGTGGCATGGCGACTATGGCACTGGATTGTGTGAACCGTGTCATTTGCACGTCCAGGTGACCACGAAAATATACTAGGGATAATACTCACGATTCATTTCCATTCTCTTCACATTCCTCTGGGAAAAAGTCGTCTTCACGATCCAGAATCTCCTGGTATTTTTCAGAGTAGTCTGCAAGACCGAACATACATTTAGAGGCATTGTGCTGGTTGTGTCAAGTTTTACTGTGATTAGTTCCAAGCAGTTTATGTGAGCAAAGCGGAACAGCCCGGTCAACACCCAAATTACACATCCTTCCCTACACACACACACACACACACACACACGAACTCACCAGGGTCGGCTGCAGTGAAGGGAGTTCCATCAGCAGTGTAAAACGTAGGCTCGTTCTGATAGGAGAACCACAAACAAGGAACATACGTAAAAAAAGGTTAAGAAATAAATCAATTTGAATCAGAGTTCCTGGTTACAAACAGTGGATTGCTGCCAACTTCTTTAGCATTGTGTAATGACGAGGGATTAGGTCATGAGAACTGGCAATAGCCCCAGCTAATTACCATGAAGTAGTTGGGGTCGTTGTCAGGTGTAGCTTCTGCTGCAGCAGCAGAATGGACTCGGCCCCAGTCACTAGACCTCAGCTCCAGCAGCTGCAGCAACATGCGCGTCACATCTCTGATGGACAGATATGTTCATTTATTCCATCATTGTGAAAGCATCAACACAATCTGCCCTACACAGCAGTCAGCATGTCCAATCGAAAATAACCCCAGCCAGCCACACACACACACACACACACACACACACACCTGCTGCACTTGGCATCCAGAATAATGTTCCTAATCTTCTTGGCTAGCTGGTCCATTTCACAATTCCTGCGCTCCTTCCATGCGTCCTCAAGAACTGAGCCGGTCAACTACACAACATCCGAGAAACACACGTGGAACAAAGACAAGTTATAAAAGTACATAACAAAGAGCTGGAATATCCATCTGGATGTGCATCTGTCCTTACATGCATGATTCAGCGTGAGTCTTGATACAATACAAAATACAATACAGGAATGACACATTTTGGTTTGAATTCATTGTTTGATAGGATTCACAAACATTTCTGGTGTCAAAAGGTTAATGTACGATTTCAGACAGGCCAACAAAAAGAAAATAGTTTAAAACGGGCAAAATAACACAAATACTGGACAGAGGAAAATTGGGGAATTTTTTTTAGGCGCAGACAAATGGAAGTTTGATGTGCTCAGATCACAAAGAATCGTGAGACGCAAACCACCTATGGATCAATGCGTATTTATCAGATATTCCATTACTAGTATAGCAACATTGTAATATAGCACAGCCTATCCATTCACTTGAGATAGTAGCATGCAGATTTCTCGAAGTAGGCCTCAATTGTGTACCATAGATGACATGGAACATAGAATCAGCCTGACTTGAGAGAAAATGTGATATTGACCTTGAGCAGTTTCACCGCACAGATGAGGTTTCCATCCACTGGGTTGGAGAGAAGGGAATTCATCAACTCCCCCAGGGCAGTCAGCAAGATCTCAGCACGGGACGGAGGACCCTTGGCACTTTTCAACTTAGACAACAAATCATACAGACAAGAGGTCAGATTCTGTCATCCCATGCTTACAATACAACTCTAGATCAAAGTAATAACGACATAATTAACAGAAAAAGGTTCCTGCTCACCTCCAGTCTCAAGTAGAGCTCCCCTAGGAACAGAACATAGGCATGGAACTTCTTCTGAGTCTCCTGGTCCCCTGACACAGCTACGTGCCTCTGCTCATACTCTGTCCGGCACCTACAGCGCCGATATCAGGGAGAAAAGGCCAGAGTTTATGTTTACATGTGTACGTGTTAGACATGGCACTGTCGAAAACAACTAAACAGACAAGAAGACTACCCGATTAAAATCCTAAAATGTTATTCACAAAGATTACCACAAAACTCACCGTTGTAGTAATAGCTGTCGAAAGTTGCCATTTGGTGAGTTGAATGTAAGATTATGAGACAGAAAGTTACAAAGCCGTGCCCCTGTGTAAGAGAAATTGGGGATGGCAGTAGACTGCAATCACAAACACAACACAGAACGGAACAAATTAAACAAACAGCAAAACAAAACACAGTAAACCAAGTACTGACAGTAAACCAAGTACTGACAGTAAACCAAGTACTGACAGTAAACTAATATGCCGGTAAACAAGCAAACCCATGAGCGTGCATTGATACACATACTTGTGTGTAGATTAGTTCCACCAGTTCCTGCAGTGTCTCCTCTGTAGTGACCCAGCTGTTTAGCATGTCTGCTATGTACTGAATATCTGTCTCAAACGACCCGGGTGATTCGTTCAGGTGGCTGAGAAACTCCTCAACCAGTTCAGCCAATGTTGGCTCAGGACCGTAGCTGTCGTTGGCATCCTCCCAGACAGATTCCTTTACATGGAGAACCACCAGTGAATACCAGTGAGTACGAGCAAAGTACCAGTAATCAAGGATGGATTTAACAAAAAAAATTGGGTCGGTATACTGCCCAGCCAGCTTGTATTTCTGCTTTAAACTTGAAGAGATGAACAACATGTAAACAATAGAAAAACAAACTAAGTGTCTATCTTCCCGAATAGCTAGAAGTATCTGTGATTTCGCCATTATTGTGAAAACACTAAATGGAAATGCAAAGAGTATCATTACGGCAAACAGGTAAATGATGTTCTATTTTCTCTCTCTCCAAAGCTGTAATAGGACTGCATGAAGTGTCTGGACAATAAGAGTTCAAAAGACCAACCAGACCTGCAGATATAATTTTGGAGCATGGTTCGTACTTGTTAACCCCAGGTGTGTTTGTAGTACCGTCAGAATAAAGATGTTCTACCTGATTGGGGTGGAAGCTGGAAGGGTAGAACTCGGCTGCAGTGGCTGACAGACTTGAGGTTTTCACCACAGAGTCCAGATGTTTCTCTTGGGAGGCAGGAGTTCTGTTGACTACGCCCTGCTGGTGTGGTTTACTCGATCTTCTGCTGTCTGAGAAGAAAAATTAGGAAAATAGTGATACACATACTAGACTCAATGTTCATTTCCCTTATGGTAGAGAAATTAACGTTCAATTCACGAGCAAAAGCTCTGGTGGACATTCCTGCAGTCAGCACGCCAATTGCAGCTCCCACAACTTGCGACATCTGTGGCATTTTGCTGTGTGATAAAACTGCACATTTTAAATTGGCCTTTTATTGTGGCCAGCCTAAGGCAGACCTGTGAAATTATCATGCTGTCTAATCAGCATCTTGATATGCCACACCTGTGATGTGGATGGATTATCTCGGCAAAAGAGAAGTGCTCACTCACACAAATGTAGACAGATTTGTGAACAATATTTGAGAGACATAGGCCTTTTGTGTACATAGAAATATTATCTTAGATCTTTGGGTTCAACTCGTGAAAAATGGGGGCAAAAATAAATGTTTTGCGTTTATAATTGTGTCCAGTGTATATTGTGACACACTACATAGAACATGTCTACAGTCAGCAATATGTTCTCACAATATATTGCATATCTAGGAAACAAAGTGCAGTATGTTGACTGTAGTTTCACGACGTCCATTGTAGCTGGGTACTTCATAAGTCAACAGTGGTGCCCAACGTGTAATATAGAAATTAATTAGCAACCAGTATGACACTGTGGTGGTTGAATAATACGTAATAGTAATACCAAACGTGAACTGACTAAAACACGTACCATAGCCGACGGCCTCGTGGGAGTTTGTGATGTTCTCCGTCAAAGGAGGGGACGTCCGAGGCTGTCGTAGAGGCTCACGCTGGTTAAATACAAACGTAGCCTCCCGGTCTCCTAAGTCTGCGAGGCCGGGGTTTGATGGCTTCATTCGGGCTCTACCAGCGCCTGGAGCTCGGTCAAAATTCTCAGTCATTCCCGCTGCTTGTTTGTGAAACGGGTCTGTTTGACCGGGTGAGATGACACCATTAGCCTCACGAATCGGTGGAATGGCTCGTACAATTTACGTATTACGAAATTGTTTTGTTCGTTTGACCTAAATACTCATCTTATCTCACTTTCATATTTATTGTTTGTGAATTTATTTCTGACTGGCGTCTTGTTTTGCGACCCTACGAAACGACTTCCGGGTCACGGATTTTCAGAATAAAAGTCCCCAATTGCACGTATACAGGAATCATGTTAAAGACGCATTCCAGGGTTTTTGTACAGCATTTTTAAAAGTGGCGCCGTGGAAACACAAGTTGTCCTAAAAGTGTACTATGTCACAGATCCGTCTCGCATTCATATTGTTTCCTATGTGAAGATGTTAAAGTAGCATACATACTGTATCAAGTTCATCAAGCGTGGCTCGGTATTACCGTGATCCAAATGTCACTGATGCTGATGCTGGTTAAGGATATGTCTACTACGAATAATAAAGAAGGTGAAAACAAGGTAATACTTCATTGCAGCCTTAACCCTTTACCTAGTTTTAAGCATTTAGGGTGCAAGCAACATTTGCATTTTCATTTATGTTAATCCATATTTAAACTAAGGCAAGAATAATTGGTATCTCTGAAGTACGACACATTTATTGCAATGCCTAATCTGTAGAGCCTTATCTGAAACTCCAAACACGTGCGTTGTTTCTGAGTTACTCTGTTTTAATTTTGCTTGGATGACCTCGCCGTCTCAGTTTAATATTTCGTATGATATGCTTTTCATACTTGAACTAGCTGCCCTAATGTTAATGTTTACATCCATTCACTCGTCATTCATGAGTCAGAAAACATCCAATCAAATATTTAGCATAACGTGCCACTGTGACCACTAAGTCTACAATTTGTTGAGCAAGTTTTGCCAATACAGTGGGGCAAAAAAGTGTTTAGGTAGCCACCACTTGGGCAAGTGCTCCCACTTAAAAAGACGAGAGGCCTGTCATTTTCATCATATGTACATTTCAACTATGAGAGACAAAATTAGAAACAAAATACAGAAAATCACATTGTAGGTTTCTTTTATGAATTTATATGCAAATTATGGTGGAAAATAAGTATTTGGTCACCTACAAACAAGCAAGATTTCTGTCTCTCACATACCTGTAACTTCTTCTTTAAGAGGCTCCTCTGTCCTCCACTCGTTACCTGTATTAATGGCACCTGTTTGAACTTGTTATCAGTATAAAAGACACCTGTCCACAACCTCAAACAGTCACACTCCAAACTCCGCTATGGCCATTTGGCCAAGACCAAAGAGCTGTCACAGGACACCAGAAACTAAATTGTAGACCTGCATCATGCTGGTTGTCTCTCATTGTTGAAGTGTACCTATGATGAAAATTACAGGCCTCTCTCATCTTAAGTGGGAGAACTTGCACAATTGCTGGCTGATTAAATACTTTTTTGCCCCACTGTAAGTGCTTTTAGAAGATGATGCAGAAACACATGGGGTATGCGAAGTTTCTTGTGCTGAAGCTCAATCATTGCCTCGGACAATCTAAAGAACAAACGAGGACCACCTACTACCGCTAGTTAGATAGCTCTATGATGGCCAACTTATGTGGGCTTGTACAATTTTTTATGGAAATCATGTGTACATGTTGGTCTATTAGAGTATGGTCACCTTTTTCCAAGGCTTAGCTTCCCTCTAAAAGCACAGGTGGGCTGACCACATTATTAGGGTTCACGTGAATTAGTGTGATCTGGAAACACCACTGCAGTTCACTGGACGTATGTGTGTTCAGTGTGTTAATGCTTGCTTTGTTCATTTAAACTAAATGTCGTAGAGCCATCATCAGCAGTGGTCGTAGCTCTCACAGTTTAGGTCCTGTTGGTTGTGTATTGCTGGTTTTATTTTGTAGGAGAGAAGTATTGAGATTAATGCTAACATTGTGGTGGACGTGGGAATTAAAGTGGAAATACGTTCACCTGATTATTGTGAGCAAACCATCCAGTAGATCGGATATGCTTTGATGATGATACCATAACTGTATTCCAGTTCAACATTTGTTTACCCTACGTGAGTCGTCTGTTAATTGGTACATATTGAAATATAAACCTTTAGATGATGTGCATGTGTTGACTAACCGGTTTCTGCTCGGAGGAAGGAGTGGGTATAATGACGTTTGCACATATTGTTGTGACATTTACTTTTGACACGAACAGTTGCATTCATTTGATGCACAATGTATTTGGGTTCTTGTGAACGACCGCTGACATGCTTTTATGTGTTTTATTTAACCCAGATTCATGAACACTGTGAAGTACTGTCCACAGCCAGTGAAATATGAGTGAAATAACCAATATCTCTGTAATATTCACGATCCCACGACCTTATAGATGGTTTATTTCCTCCCAGTAGCGGCACACTTATGCCAGTATGTAGTTGTAATGCTTTGCGTGTCATTCCCAGAGGGATGAAGGGTTTATGCAGCACATTAAACCGTTGCTAGATCTGGTTCGCTCACATAAAGTTACGAGGAAACTTTGCGTGTTTTTTTGCTGCGTAATATACACACGCCCTCTAGTGGATGAATGATCACACACACACACACACACACACACATTACTACTCAGCCTATTGTAGACCATAAGATTATTAAAAAATAAGTGCCCTTTGAGATGTGTCTGTTAGATATGACCATATCACAGTATGTTAGCGAAAGCCAGGGTAGACACAATTAGAGATATCAAAACAAAATGTGGCTAAATGGTCTTTTATTAGCCTATTATTATTAATGCAAAAGATTATTAAGAGAAATGTGGTAATGTTTTGTGATATGAGAAAGAAGAAGACTGAAAGGAAGGTAAGCTCAACGCTGGCTGTTCTAGGAGGGACAGGAGCAGAGCGGTTGATGACTTTCACTCTTAAGTTCTGCAAAACAAATAGAGCACAAACAACATTTTCAGTCAGTATAGCACCATGTTGTATATGTTGTATATGAAACAGCTCATATACACATGATGCTTACTAAAATGATGCACATGAACAAAACAACACTTGGTTGAAACCCAGGACTTTACCTTTTTGGTAAAAAAGATCAGACATTGGACTTCTGAATGTTCTGAAGCCTCTTGTTCTTTGACTTTTCCTTTTGGCTTCGCAACCAGTTCTCGTTTATCTTCTTGCGTTCCTCCTCCGCCTTCAGCAGTCTGGCACGTTTCTCCTGCTCAAACTCAGCCCGGGTAACTTCAGTGCCTGAATCCCTTCGGCGAACCAACCGAAACCCTTTCAACTCCTCGTTCACGTAGGTCTGGGTGATCTTCTTCTTGTGATTTTTTCTCAACATTTTATTTACCCAGTGAACGGCCCTTCTGCGCTTGCTTTTCTTAATAAACGCTTTTCTCTCCGCCTTGTCCTGGAAGATCATCTCACTCTCCTCCTCGTCGACACTCAGCCGAGCCTGGTCATTTTCCATGTCCTGGGTGGCTTCATCGTCGTCCCCCAAGAGCTGTTTAACTGTAATTTTCAGTTCTTTTTTCCTCTTCTCCACGACAAACCTCTGCGTCTCCTCTTCGATCTGAGAAAAAGGGACACAAATGATGTCATCGTACACCCGGTTGTTGTCCTCGAACTCAATGTCCAGAAAGTCAACACTACATTGAAAAACATGCTATTACAAAAACAGAGGCTATTAAATAGTCATTATAGTTATGCTGAAGTAATGTGTTTTATTTACAAATAATGACATTATCATCTGCATTGTCATGTGGTCTCCCTTAAATAAAACAAATTATTATCTGCATGGTCATGTGGTCTGCCGTAAATAAAACAAATTATTATCTGCATGGTCATGTGGTCTGCCTTAAATAAAACACATTATCATCTACATGGCCTTGTGGTCCGCTTTAAATAAAACACATTATCATCTACATGGCCGTGTGGTCCGCCTTAAATAAAACACATTATCATCTACATGGCCGTGTGGTCCACCTTAAATAAAACACATTATCATCTACATGGCCGTGTGGTCCGCCTTAAATAAAACACATTATTATCTACATGGTCGTGTGGTCTGCCTTAAATAAAACACATTATCATCTACATGGTTGTGTGGTCTGCCTTAAATAAAACACATTATCATCTACATGGTCGTGTGGTCCGCCTTAAATAAAACACATTGTCATCTACATGGTCGTGTGGTCCGCCTTAAATAAAACACATTATCATCTGATGGTCGTGTGGTCCGCCTTAAATAAAACACATTATTATCTGATGGTCGTGTGGTCCGCCTTAAATAAAACACATTATCTTCTACATGGCCGTGTGGTCCACCTTAAATAAAACACATTATCATCTACATGGCCGTGTGGTCCGCCTTAAATAAAACACATTATCATCTACATGGTCGTGTGGTCCGCCTTAAATAAAACACATTATCATCTACATGGCCGTGTGGTCCACCTTAAATAAAACACATTATCATCTACATGGTCGTGTGGTCCGCCTTAAATAAAACACATTATCATCTACATGGTCGTGTGGTCCGCCTTAAATAAAACACATTATCATCTACATGGCCGTGTGGTCTGCCTTAAATAAAACACATTATCATCTACATGGCCGTGTGGTCCGCCTTAAATAAAACACATTATCATCTACATGGTGGTGTGGTCCGCCTTAAATAAAACACATTATTATCTACATGGTCGTGTGGTCCGCCTTAAATAAAACACATTATCATCTACATGGTCGTGTGGTCCGCCTTAAATAAAACACATTATCAACTACATGGCCGTGTGGTCCGCCTTAAATAAAACACATTATCATCTACATGGCCGTGTGGTCCGCCTTAAATAAAACACATTATCATCTACATGGTCGTGTGGTCCGCCTTAAATAAAACACATTATCAACTACATTGCCTTCAGCATCACAGGCTCCCTCTCCCTGCATGTGGCCTTAAAAGCCTCCATTTCTACACTTTTCTTCCTCTCAATCTCTTGAATGGCGTTTCGAAGTTGCTTCTCAAACTCCTCCTCCAAAGTTTTTTTGAGGCGCATCTCCACTTTCTCTTCCAAGCATTGGAGTGACTCTAGCTCTCCTTCCATCTTCTGAAGCACTTCCTCCAACTCCCACCTCCTGTCTGTTTCTCTTTGGATCAATGTCCGGGCCCTGTGCACCAACTGGAACTTCTTCTCACTTTCTATCGCGATCTTCATTCTATACTTCTCCAGAAGGTTTCTCTCTGCCAGGTGAGATCTTTCGGCCTGTTCTGCTTCATCCCTTATCCGACAGAGTTCATCTTTAAGATGCTGGTTCTCCCTCTCTCTTTCTTCCCACGCCCTCTCAATGTCTTTATGCCGTACCATGTTGCACTTCTCCTCGGTAGTGTTGGATTTTTGATCTGTGGGTCCTCTCTCACTTTTGACCCATAGGTCAGGATCGCTTGGTTTTTCTACCATTCTACTTCTAAAGAGAGTAAAATAACTTGTTACATGTCACACAAAAAGATCTAATTAAGACAGCAACGCCTTTTCAACTGTAACTAAGAGCGTATGAGCAGACTAATAACAAGGCCTGTGACTAAAATCAACTTAGAGTTTCTTGTTTGTTGTTGTTGTTGTTTGAAATTATTATAAAAACCAAAACACAGAAACCTCCAAACTTTCCTTTATTTCTAGATATTTGACCTTTTTTGTGACAATTCTATCAAATTAGCCAAAGGAAACAAGTAAACAATAAAAAAATACAATATCAATACAATATTAAAATAAAGAAAAACCTACCCTGGGTAAATCAGTCATTATCCCAATATGGGGGCATCAAATTCACTACAGTTCTATCTATACTATTGCAGTACATTAGATCAAAGACTAGTGCACAGGCCCTGGTACAGCAGGAGATTATCTAGAGGACCAAGGCAGCCCTGTGTCTGGTGAAGGTACTTACCAAATTCTGTCTCTCAACTGAAACACAGCTGCTTTAATAATTTTCTTTCATTGTGTTGTCATGCCTACAATGATTCCGCTATTGATTCTGATCCATTGTTAGTTCTAAAATGGAAATATGATGAAAATGCGAGTCCCAAGAACTTCAAAAGTACACAGATTTGACATTTGCTACTCAAGTGCTTCACAATAATATTTATGTGAGCAAAATGGCCACAATACAGTATATCATTAGCTTTCCCCCTTTGTCATTTAGGGGTTGGTGCACCTGAGTTGGTTAATGGGATGAGAATAGTAGAATATGGGTCCATAGTATCCAGGCACCTAGGAAAAATACACACACCTGGTCTCATTGCCCACCCACATAGGAGGACATACAAACACACAAAGGCCCACACACACACAACATACCTATCACCTGCTTGTTTACCAGAGCGTAAGGAACACCTCATAAATCTGTGTGCTAAGGATGTCTCCCATCATTACTGTCGTCTTTTCCACCGTCCTGTGCTGTTTGTTTGCGAACTGTTCCTGTCTGATCCACCTACTGTCTTTCAGCCTGTCATACAGTGGCTGCCTGGTCCACCTGCTGTCATAACGAGACTGTCTGGTCCGCCTGCTGCCCTCTCTCACATGTGCTGCCCTCTCTCACATGCGCTGCCCTCTCTCACATGCGCTGCCCTCTCTCACATGCGCTGTCCTCTCTCACATGCGCTGCCCTCTCTCACATCTGCTGCCCTCTCTCACATGTGCTACCCTCGCTCACATGCGCTGCCCTCTCTCACATGCGCTGCCCTCTCTCACATGCGCTGCCCTCTCTCACATGCGCTGCCCTCTCACATGCATTGCCCTCTCTCACATGCGCTCTCCTCTCTCACATGCGCTGCCATCTCTCACATGTGCTGCCCTCTCTCACATGCGCTGCCCTCTCACATGTGCTGCCCTCTCTCACATGTACTGCCCTCTCACATGCATTGCCCTCTCTCACATGTGCTGCCCTCTCTCACATGCGCTGCCCTCTCTCACATGCGCTGCCCTCTCTCACATGTGCTGCCCTCTCTCACATGTGCAGCCCTCTCTCACATGCGCTGCCCTCTCTCACATGCGCTGCCCTCTCTCACATGTGCTGCCCTCTCTCACATGTGCTGCCCTCTCTCACATGCGCTGCCCTCTCTCACATGCGCTGCCCTCTCACATGTGCTGCCCTCTCTCACATGTACTGCCCTCTCACATGCATTGCCCTCTCTCACATGTGCTGCCCTCTCTCACATGTGCTGCCCTCTCTCACATGCGCTGCCCTCTCACACATGCGCTGCCCTCTCTCACATGTGCTGCCCTCTCTCACATGTGCAGCCCTCTCTCACATGCGCTGCCCTCTCTCACATGCGCTGCCCTCTCTCACATGTGCTGCCCTCTCTCACATGCGCTGCCCTCTCTCACATGCGCTGCCCTCTCTCACATGCGCTGCCCTCTCTCACATGCGCTGCCCTCTCTCACATGTGCTGCCCTCTCTCACATGCGCTGCCCTCTCTCACATGCACTGCCCTCTCTCACATGCAGAGCCCTCTCTCACATGCGCTGCCCTCTCTCACATGCGCTGCCCTCTCTCACGTGTGCTGCCCTCTCTCACATGCGCTGCCCTCTCTCACATGCGCTGCCTTTTCTCACATGCACTGCCCTCTCTCACATGTGCTGCCCTCCCCCTGCACTTCCAGTAGCTGCCCACTACATTTGTGTTTTGCACCAGACGTCTGCATTCATTAGCTATGCATTCATTAGCTATTTAGCCTCAAGTCATTTTCCACTTGTTTCCCAAAGCTGGATCACATTATGCCAAAAAAGCATTCCCCTCTCAGACCCACTTTGATAAAAGATTACTGCCCCAACTTTTTGTTATTGCTGTATTTTAAATGGGTCTTGGAGGGAGTTCAGACATCCACATGTTTTTAGAATGCGTGTAATATGGAAGATGACAATACCTTTTGGAATCCTTGTCCAAGTCTAAGACTCCTTGGGGGGTAAGTGGCTATAGCCAATAGCCATTTCTGTGTGGGCGGGGCCAGAAAAGTGAACTGAGGTCGCTGGCATGAAATAACGTTTCCAACTCCAGACAAACTGTGTCATCATCCCTGGCATCCCTTGTTCTGACGCTCCGGGACAGGAATCACAATGTCTACCGGGATGGGATGAATCCGGGAGTTTGGGGATTGTCTTTGATGTTCCCTCGGCACACAGTTTGTGCTCCGTTTCATGCCTTCTCACAGACGGAGGATACATGAGGCCCACGGTCGGATGTGAGTGGTGTCAATGCTGTTCGCCCGGGCTATGGGTTGGGCAGCTGTCATTGTTTAGAGCATTTGTTGACGATTACAGGAAGACGTGGGTGGCGAGATTCAGGTCATGTGGACCCCTCCAGCTCACATGCTTCTAACTAAACGCTCTGGAATTCTGTTTCCTATGGAATTAAGTAGTAACATGAGGTTACCATACTGTAAATCTCTGGAACATTACAATGCTTACTGTAGCAGGTGTTTTGTGTATGTGTGTGTGTGTGTGTGTGTAGTGTTTCCGTGCTGTCTTTCAGGGAACGTGCAGTTCCACAGTGATTGGGTGATTCGAAGTTCAGGAAGTGATGTAAACTGGATAGTTACCTCAACTCCATGTTGACGTGGTGTGTCTGTACATCCGAGGTTGTTTAATCATTAGTTCATCGGAATATGTGGTGGACCTCTGATAGTTGCCTTTTGTCGTTCTCCACCTCAGTTAGTCTGACAGGAACCATCCCTAGGGCTGAGCCGAAAACCTCACTTCTTCTCTGGATTTTGGCGTTTCCTGTGTCGCAACCTGTTACCTCACAATACAGATCCTGTATCTTTTTTACACAGCATTATACATTAAGCAGCAAAAGGAAATTTGAATGTGGTGTGGACTGTAATGAATTGAAAAATACTAGTAAGGGCAAATCTGGTCTGACCAATTGCAGTTGAAACTGTTATTTCTTTAGAAACCCTTTTAAACCTTGCATGCCTGCAGTAACCTCAACTTTACTACAGGATTATCAAAATATGATATGACATCTGTATGTATATGTAGTGTCTAATTCATTCAGTCACATTGTTACTTGTGCATTTGTCAAATATTTCCTGTGTGAACCAGTTTCAGCAGAGCTTTTAGTGATGGTCGTGGAAAAAAACGCATTCAGAGGAGGAAAAGTCTCATTTATTTTTTTCTTTTCAAACCTGATAAAGGATTACAATGGAATGTTCACTCTCATTACATTGACAGTTAAATATTACACAAAATAAATAAATTACTTCAAAAGAATCAAAACTCAGTGGTTATGTATCATTCACACATGTTTCATTCTCTGGTTCCCCACAGTCCTCGCTCCAGCCAAACCCTTAATCACACCGTCAGTTGCTTTTCTGCAAATAGGTTGCTAGCAGATCATTACCATTAGCAGCTTGGATAAGTAATTCCTGTTTGTTTTTATTTATCTCTGTTGCTGTGCCTGGTTTATTTTATTTTATTTCAGAAGTATTCAAGCTTATTGAACTGAGTTTGAGAACCATTATAACACGTTTTAATGCACACAGATCCAGGGCGCCCTCTCAGCTCACCCACTTACAGTGTTCTACTGTGTTCTCTCTGGTCATGTCGTCTTTCAGTCTACCTCCCTTTGAATGATTCAGCACAGAATAGGGTTCTAATTTCACTCGGTGCCACAGAAACCACTGTCCAGGCCCGGACCAATATGACATCTCAAGGAAAGGCAGAGGAAGGAAGCGTGTCATCTTCATAGAAAAAATACTAGGTATTTTAAATCAGATACCGTTCGTCCGGATTCCAGTACGTTGTCGTGGGGCATTTGAAAGATCGTTTGTTGTCGCTTCCGTACCACGCGGTCTTTGTACGGAGAAACGCTCCTCGTCGTCACACCATGATGGGGAGGAAATGTGTGGCGGTGTTCTTCCGTCGCGTTTTCTTCCCTCTCAGGGGCTTCCCATGGACACTCAGGCCAACAAACATGGGTCTCTTGTTGTTCCTCCACTGGGCGGAGGCGTAGGTGTTGTAGCCGTTCTCCTCAATGCGCTCCTTCAGTGTGCAGTCAATTCCAAACTCTCTCTGGAAGGGTCAGGGTTAGGGTTAGGGTCAGGGTTACATACAGGTGTCTGGATATTGACAGAATTAATTTCCCTATTTACCCCCTTTTTAAGAGAACATGCAAAAAATAAACAATACAACATTTATAGTTTGTCTTGTCTAAGGGCTTATTGGTCACCAAAAAGTGTGAATATATTTGCAAATATTTTACTCAAAATCAAAATCAAAAACCAGTATTCAAAATGCACCAGAAGGCTTTGTTACATCAACTATAGGTTTAAATCCAAGTGATGCAACGTTACAAGACTTTTTAATATGCCTGTGATGGGTTAAAAGAAAGACCAGGCTTTGGAGTTTGGTCCACTTGGTCAAAATTTGTGTAATTTGTTGATCCAAATGCAGAGATGTGAGAAATGATAAGTTTGAGCCGGCCAATGTGTAGGTTGTGTAGGTAACTGACATTATCAATACAGAAGCCCCTGTGAAAATGACATGTTTTAACTTCGCTCATCTATAGTTCCCTGCGACACAACTGTACGAACCGATGATTTGGTTCTTCTCATGAATTATGACAGCTAAAGTTGCCATGACATATGTTATAAGGTATTTTTGTTCATAAAATAAGACATCTTTGACTGAAAACACTTAAATAATTTTGGGTCAATAACATGCTCATGCTACATTTTGATGATCTAAAACTAAAGAATATCATTATATCTCTTTGAGGCTGGTTGTATGACCTCTGACCCGGATACTGACCGCTCCATACAGCTCTCCCTTCCTGCTGATAGCGAGGTAGTAGTTACTGCCCAGTCCTTTGACAGCCACCACCCCCACGTCCACCGATGTGATTTCCAGAATACCTGAGAACACAATAACATTCACAATCTTGTAATGTAAACCTTTTTCAAGCCACTTTGATCATCTGTAAGGGAGGATTTTAGGCAGTTATTCCCTTCTGTCTAAGCACAGACCAGAACACAAAGACTGAGTAAGTAGTCAGCCCCAGAATGTGTTCAGGATCTGCCGTTATTCATAGATAACAGTTTCTATAACAATCAGCATTTAGGGTCTCTCTGCCCCTCCTGACCGGTCCAAGGCAAAGGCCCAGCCAGCAGTTGAGTCAGATAATTCCTAGTGTAAATAAACAGCTGATCTCTATGGTCTATGGACAGCTGATCACTATGGTCTATGGACAGCCGATCACTATGGTCTATGGACAGCTGATCAATATGGTCTATGGACAGCCGATCTCTATGGTCTATGTACAGCTGATCACTATGGTCTATGGACAGCTGATCAATATGGTCTATGGACAGCTGATCAATATGGTCTATGGACAGCCGATCTCTACTGATCTCTATGGTTTATGGACAGCTGATCAATATGGTCTATGGACAGCCGATCTCTATGGTCTATGTACAGCTGATCAATATGGTCTATGGACAGCTGATCAATATGGTCTATGGACAGCCGATCTCTATGGTCTATGGACAGCTGATCTCTATGGTCTATGGACAGCTGATCTCTACTGATCTCTATGGTCTATGTACAGCTGATCAATGTGATCTATGGACAGCCGATCTCTATAGTCTATGGACAGCTGATCTCTATGGTCTATGGACAGCTGATCTCTATGGTCTATGGACAGCTGATCACTATGGTCTATGGACAGCTGATCTCTATGGTCTATGGACAGCTGATCTCTATGGTCTATGGACAGCTGATCTCTACTGGTCTATGGACAGCTGATCAATATGGTCTATGGACAGCCGATCTCTATAGTCTATGGACAGCTGATCTCTACTGGTCTATGGACAGCTGATCTCTACTGGTCTATGGACAGCTGATCTCTATGGTCTATGGACAGCTGATCTCTATGGTCTATGGACAGCTGATCTCTATGGTCTATGGACAGCTGATCTCTACTGGTCTATGGACAGCTGATCTCTATGGTCTATGGACAGCTGATCTCTATGGTCTATGGACAGCTGATCTCTATGGTCTATGGACAGCTGATCACTATGGTCTATGGACAGCTGATCTCTATGGTCTATGGACAGCTGATCTCTACTGGTCTATGGACAGCTGATCTCTACTGGTCTATGGACAGCTGATCTCTACTGGTCTCTATGGCGATATGCACCAACTGGTAAGTTAGTAAACAGGATTCCAATCGTTAGGACAAAAGCCTACTATTTACTACTATTTTCCCGGTGTGAGTATTTTGGTTACCTTGATTATGTAAAAACATGGAATTAATAGACATATATGGTATTGTTTGTGTCCATGGTATCATCGATCAGTGACACAGCTTCCTAATGTGACAGGAGAGCCCATTTATCTCACACACACACACACTTATTTTATGCTGGCATGTGTTAACAGCCCCTCTGAATGGCATGGTGCGGTTGATTTCACGCCTCAATCTTTGACTTACTTTTCTCATTTCCTTTGTGGTGTCGTTTTTCTCTCGCGACAGACTCCCACCCAGATACAGAGTGTGAACTTCAGGGAGTTGTTTTGACCATTGAGTCTCCACAGCAGTTAGATGGTATCTATATTTAGTTTTCGGTCGGAAACAGTATTACCTCTGGGCAGTGATTTAGAGGTGGGGACCACGACTCCCACGTTCATTGAAGGTCTGAGAGAGGCTTCTAAAGGATCTGGTGTCAGGTATCGAGTGAGGATGTGAGACTATCTAAGGCTGTCCCGGGCCCTTCTGTAAACACGCCAGGGATGAAAGGAAAGACGACAGAGAGACCTTAATAACCACTGATGAAAGACTCGATGTAGGCTGGACACGCACGTATATCACGCCCGGACACACAAACACACACTTATACAGTGTCTCAACACGCACGCTTATATGTGCACTAAAAAGCACAAATGCTTGCCCGTACTTTATACACTCTCATCCACAGCTGTGCTCCATGAGGTAAATTCACCCAAATCGGCTTGGTCTGGGATCCTTCGTTATTGTCGACTTGATATTCTCCGGTACAACGCAGCCCGGCCCCGAAATATTAGCCAAAGCCACTGGGGCTTTTATGTGTTGTTAATTTACCTCACGTTACTACATCCCTACATCAAACACTACACCTGTGTGCTGTGTACTAGTGATTCTGACACCACACACACACACACACACACACACGCATTAAAACATGGCCCTGGGTCAACCCCACATGTATTTCCAGTTGTTTATTTAGGGAAACTTGTGTTGCATGCTGGACTATTTTCCCTAATGTGTGGCTCATTTGATACGCTCTGTTTGTGGTTTCTACAGTAAATGGCACATTTGCTGGAATGGGTGCAGACAATGCCAATGTTAAATAAAGGTGGATTTTTCCACAGCAGGTTGCCAAGTTCAGATTTGTTTTGCAGTCTGTTTTTCATGCTCTGTCTGTATTTCTCGGTAACTGGATGTTTTTATGTGTTGTCTCACGTAAATTGGACAGAGCAGAAAGTTCTTGATGTAACGATGACAAATGTGTACTTAGAAACGTGAAACCGTTTCTGGCGCATTGTCGAAATATGTCGAAATATGGGAATTACTGAAACGCAAATCTGCTGCAATATATTGCGTTTGTTCATATCCTGCTTTTCAAACACACACACACACACACACACACACACACACACACACACACACACACACACACACACACATGTTTGTTGGCTTCCTTGCCCTCCGCATCTTACTGTCTGTCTGTAGGCTCCTTGCCGTATCCTAGCATAGTGGAAGCCCATGTGGGACAGTTTTGCACTGGCATCCCAATAAATCTCTGGGGGGTTGGGATACACTTTTAAAAAAAATGCTCTGGCATTTTTTATCCTTTATTCAAAAGAGAAAGTGGGAAAGGCTAGAGCAGAATTATCGTAATTTTTTGGTTCTCGTTAAAAGAGTAATGGGCCGGATTTGAACCCATGCTGCAGCAGTACGTGTGCATTGGAGGCAGTGCCACCCGAAGCAGAGGATACAGGCCCTTAAACAGAATAGGAGGATGGTCCAATCATGGCCATGGCAGCCACCCAAACCCCACCTCTAGATCTGCACAGATCTTTGCTATAGGAAGGTTGGTGGCTTGAGATACCATACCGTTGGTTACCTCTGTCCTCAAACCTCGTGACCTCGCGGCACTAACTGAACATATACCATCAATCCTCCACTGCGAATCTCATCAATCTCATCACCAGCCATTAAAAGCGCCATTTACGTCCACCCCACAGATTCCAGGCGAGCACTCCCTGTAACAGGATTCGGGAAATATAATTGAATCGTTTCATTGCACCAATTATAAAGATCGGCCATGTAGTAATACGCTGGCTATTACCACAACATCCATGTCAACACCATTAAGCTGTTCCCATGTCATTTAAAGGGGGTTACAAAGGGCACGTCCCAGGGATCATGTCTAGCCCCGGGGTCAGAGCGGAGACAGGGGCTTCTCTTCTGGAGTATCCTTTTCCCTGTAAACCTGATAGCGGGTCATATAATCCCCACACACTGTGCCAGTCCAGTGCCCCGGGACACAGCTTTGGTGACAGGCACCACCGTCGGACACTGAATACTCGCAGCTTTCATTTGACCACAATGAAGTTGAACCGTGTCATTTATGAGTCCACCGCCTCCGTCGTCCCAACAGCCCCGAAGCTGCACCCGTACCCAACTCAAAGATAAACGCAGGCGCCTTTCTGTAAAGCCTGGATATAGTATAGTGTAGTTTGACTACTGTATTCTATTAGTACTGCTACTGCTATAGCCTATTTACGTAAATAATTATGGGCGAAACATTAGATGGTTTCATACAGGCTCTAGCTCCAAGTTTACCCCACTACTGATCATAGCGAAAGTATTTACTGCATTGCATTTTTTTCAAATCCCCAAAAGGGGCGAGAAGAGACTGTGTTTAGTCTGTGAGTGAGATTTAAAGTGCAGACCGGAGCACGGAGTCTGGTCATCCGCCCGGCCAAATGAACTCCATTAGTGACATTTTTACTTCGCTCACCCCTTCCCATAAGTCTCTCTGATTGTTCTGTGTGGTTTAGAACTCCCAGGAGGAACGTTAAAGAGTTCCATGCACACTAGATGGGGGGTGCAATGTGTGTGGGGGGTGGATGGGGGTTCTGCTTTAAGTGAGCACATGTGTCGCTGGTTGCCTGGCTGGTACTTCTGAACACACACGCTTACACACACACACACACACACCCACTTGGGCATGTGAGTGCCCGCACAATGATAGAATCGCACACATAGCTCATTGTTGATGGAAAAGAGATGAACGGTCCACAGTTCAAAATGACTGCAGCACTCTGAACACTCTAAATAAAAGGTGTGCCGGTGAAATAAGGTGATGGACAGTCACCCGATATCCTTCATGTCAGAATGACGCACTAGTATAAAAGACGACATATTTATATTACTACACCTCTGCAAATTGGTTTGGCACTCACATCATACCATATTATTGTATAAATCACTTAGTATTAATGTTGTTATTGTACATAAACACGAGGTGTGAGACAGTCTCAGGGCACGTTTGTGATTGACGTATCCTGTCCGGCTGTTATCTGGTCTGTTTACCCTGAGCTGTGAATACTGACAGATACCAGCTTGGTAATCTAGCCCTGTTCTAAGCCAGCTGAGAGCTGCCATCTTTGTACTGAATGTTTGGACAAGACCGATATCACAAGGATGTCTGCTAGAGACAGAAAGGCACTTCTTATCTGGAATGTGTCGTCTTGACTTACAACAGGTCTGCTAGCCGTAGACAGAAATACAATTCAACACGCAGTATTTCTCGAGATCAATGAGCTGGGTCAAAACACGCTGCTAGAAACTTTGTTGTACAACCCTTCATTTGAATATGTTAATGTCTGTCGTGTTTAACGTCGGCTTGCCTGCCTTCACCCTCCCGCACGTGATCAGAAACGCTACCCTCTGCGGTGACTTACTGAGGGGGTCGTCTTTAATCTTGGTCCCGTTGACTCCGCCATTCCTGTCGATGCGCAGGAAGAACTTCTGGAAGGAGAACAGCTTCCTCTGCCGCACGTCTCCCTGCAGGTGGTGGTAGCTGCGTGCGTGCCTCCTTCTGGAACGATCCGCAGCCAGGAGACCGTTCACCGGCACCCTCAGACTGCTATTGGGGCTCGTGTTGGGGTTCTGGACAGTGTCCCGGTGCACTGCCCGGTGGCTGACAACCAGGGGGAGGGAAAGGGAGAGCAGTAACGCCAGCAGCAGAGACAGGGACAGGCTCGGGACGGAAGAGACGGACTTTGGCACGGACCCAGACGTTAACATAGACCCAAAACCAGACCTGAAACAAACGGTGGCCCAGACAGAGGCAGCCTTACTCCCTCCAGCAGTCCATATGGTCATTGTAATATGGTGCGGGGAGGACTGAAAGCAGCCTCACAGCCTGGGACATGCTGCTGGGGACAGGGGGAAGCTTGGCGGGTAAGGAGGAGAGACCTCCTGGGAAATGAGCTTAGCCACCGGCTCGCCGCTACCTGTTCGGATTTCTATGCCGGAATGTGATTTCCACTCAGCGAGAAATGTTTGAATGGAAATGCAATGTCTTGAAGCTTTTGGGCTGAACGTCAATGCGTCGCGGTTTGAAATCTACATCCCTTCTTTCGTTCCGTTCGAAAGACCAGGTTGATAAATGAAGACGAGTTGAAATCAATTAATAAAACAAGCTGCTGAGCTCCACTTGCTGTCGCCAGTGCAAATACTCATGATTTATTCCAATGACAGCTCAGGCAGACGTTCAATGTTCCACTGTTCCAATCTTTCTGTAGTACGTAGCTGTTCCTGGTGCTGAATATTATTCCAAAACAGATTTCATCAGATGGTTAGTCCAACCTTGAAAGGTCCACTGGCATAAGAAGGAAGTCCTACAATCATTTGTCCAAGTTCAGCACCCCAGTGCCTCTGGGTCCTAGCATTTAAAAGCTCCTTGCTGCCAGGTACCCTCCACAGATTTCCAGATTTGATTGAAAGTAGAGAGAAGGTCAAAGAAAACTGACTTTGAAATCGTGTCTGGCCAATGTGTGTGTGTGTCAGAGAGATTCTCCTCCTCCCAGCTCTCCTCTCACCAGAGTGACTCCACCTTCCTGAGGTAACCAACTGAGGAGAGCTGTGTGTGTGTGTGAGTGTGTGTGTGTGTGTGTGTGTGTGTGTGTGTGTGTGTGTGTGTGTGTGTGTGTGTGTGTGTGTGTGTGTGTGTGTGTGTGTGTGTGCGTGTGCGTGTGCGTGTGCGTGTGCGTGTGCGTGTGCGTGTGCGTGTGCGTGTGCGTGCGCGTGCGCGTGCGCGTGCGCGTGCGCGTGCGCGTGTGTGTATGGGAAAAGATAGGTGTAAGATCTTAATTACTTTTTATGACGGCATACTTCTGTATTTAACTTGAAGTTTAAAAAAGTTTTAAACAACATTTAATGTTTTTAATAAATTTTACTCACCAACCATGTCGATTAATAGAAACTGGTTAACGTTGGGAAAAATATGTCTAGTCATTATAAACCAACCGAAATCGAATTTCCTGTTGTTGCTGCGAGGACTATTTTTCTTCCGTAGACAACTGGCTCAAATTAAGATTATCGACCAAGATAGTGCAGGGTGGAATTGTGTGTAAATAATATCATGTTACAATAAATAGTATACATTTTTCCCAACTGAAAAAAGATCTAACCTTAACCAATTTCCCCAAACCCCTCCAGATTGAAGCGGGCCGTCTGATTCAGTAACTAAGATAAATTAGCATTACTTGCCATGTGCAGAACATCACGTTTTGTTCCTTGTCTTTTCAACAAACTGCTGGCCATAAACTTTAACAACCTGCTCCTCCAAGACCAGTCAGACAGTGTTTATGGGGAGTATTTATTGGACGGACATGTGTGTGCACATTATAACTTTCCTAATGTATGCAACCACCATCACGATATAAGAAGTTACACCTGGTGTCTTTTCCAATCTGTCTCAGTATCGGATACTATCAGGTTACCTCTGATGGTTTAAATCCTATGGCAGCTCGAAGATCGCCATCCAGCTCTCCTGCCTTCTTCTGTGACTCACGTATCACATGACCCCTGTCAAAAATAAAAACGTATATTTCTCTAGGCCACTCAGAGTTGTGGCGTGTTGTCATTTTCTCCCCAAAATATGATTCTGTAATTCATTTAATTTAGGACATTATTCATTTGAACTACATTTTCAACTACATGTAGTCGGGAAATTGCAGATTTCTGAGTTGCCAGGGAGACCTGGGTTAGTCGGCACAGTCTCATCGCTGACTAAAACATTTCCAGGGGTGTTGTTTAGTCATCTGATATTCATTCATCTGGTAAATTCATGTCAGGGTCACAAAACATTTTAGTGAGAGGAGTTTGAAAAAAAATTCTTGGGCAAAAGAAAATATAAAGTTATTTGTCAGGTAACACTTTGTTACCGCTGCAGATTATCTACGGACCATCATTAACATTTTAATTTATTCTCTACTCGCCCAAACCCTATTCAAACAGTATACTGATGCAATTGTCATTCTCTTTATAGTGTTGTAAACTGCGGAGATCTTTATCTGAAGGGTTTTGCCGCTGTTTGTACAATGAGACACTTCACAAAAAAACAGTTGGCAGAAATTTTGTACATTGATCGTGCCTTAGTAAAAGATTGTGCCTGTTTTTTTTGGGGGGGGGGAGGGGTTGTTGTAGGAGCTACAATATCAAAGCAATGAATATGTTGAATTTGAAGACAAGTAAAATATTATTATATTTCCTGGGGTCTCATTAGTGGGGGTGCTAATCGGTTCAGCACTGGACATGAACTGCTGGCAAATACTTCCTGTTTGGGTGAGCATTGTGATTAGGAGCACAGTGACTTGGCGTCTTGCTATGAATGACCCCTAATATATCCTGAATGAAGAGAAGGAGACTGAATAATTGTGCCCAAAACTGTGAAGCCATGCATTAACTGTTAATAACTAGGAAGTTGTAGCCATTGTCTCATTTAGTTTAACTGTGGATTAACAAAATCAGCATTTTCTCTAATAGACTCTTTAAAAAAAGTGTGTCTTGCCTTTTTTTTTTCTTCTCCTGCCGCCCTTATTTTTTTTTAAATTACGCCAACTGTAAGCGTCTGCTTTTATATTTGTTGATGACCTGTGGCCAGAGCCATAGTCTGTTCTCAGGCTGGCTGTCTGTGTTCATCAAGTACCTCACAAACAAAGTTATCTTATCAGGAGGCGACTTCCTTTGTTGTGTGCCTTCCCACTGTGATAGCCTAAATCAGTACAGGAAGGAATCAGACCCAACAGATCCACGGACCAGTTGATTTGATTATTTCACAGAATCCCGGTGGACATTCATAATAATACAGAACTTAAATAAGCGCATATACCTGTTAACACAAAACCAATTTAAGCCCTTTTACTTCCCCTGTGTGTTCAGATAAGTTTTGTAACTTTTCGGTTTTGAGGATTCCAATGGATACCCACTTGGGGGTCTGGCTGAGGCAATGTTCATGTCATAAACAAAAATATAAAATGCCCTCTTTCTCTCACACAGACCGAATGCCAATCGTGTTTATGCAACATTAATTAGAGCATCAATGTCTTTGAAATACTAACCTAGCTATCGCAATCCTGTGATATGCCTTCATATTGAATTGTTTTTGCTTGGTCCCGTCTGACAGAAGACGCCACTACACTGCAGAAAGACAGTGTTTGAGCTGGAGATTTTCTTAGTTCTGCTGAAGATTTGGTGGATTTCTTCAGGAGCCAAAGACCAAAGTCTTTCTAAATGTGACCATGTCAGTGTTTTTCTCCTGTAGCAATATAAGGGAGATTTGGAGGCACTGGAGAGTGGCCATGTGTCTCAGCTCTCTGCCCTGTCTGGATTTAGTTCTTACTATATCTTTATTGATCTATCTCAGAGCATTGCTCTCAAAGTTATAAAATCGAAAACGGTACAAGAAGCCAATGTGTTTTTGATCTTTGGCTGCAGGCTGAAGCAGCTGGCCCTGTATTGTGCAAAAGCAGAAACATTAATACAAGGAACGATGAAATGGAAAAGACCGTAGAATACCCTCGCCTCCAATAGGACTTTTATTTGCACATTCCTTGTGACAAAGCAGAGCATTAGGTAATGAGTCTCTTTATAATGACAATATCAGCAATTTTACATGCGGACAAATACCACGCTCATATTTAGTATTCACACTACTTCGTCCCATTTTCAGAAATTTTGCTACATTCCGCTTTTTTGAACACAAGCTCTATAGGACATCAACAGTACAATTTATACGGTACAATAAATGGTTCTCGTTTAACAATAAATCGAAGACAAATTTAAATCTGAGCACATCGTCTACTGGTACTCCATCAGCGGGAGCCCATCATTGCAGACACATTTCATTCGAGCCCGAGGCCTGCTGTTCTCTCTATGTGTGCTAGCTCACGGGAGGTAGTGGTGGCGGCCTGAATAAATGAACAGAACAGTGTCAGTGCTACCTGGGGCCAGATTCAGAAGGGGCCTGGTGAGACTGACCCATTACCATCCAATCCGTCCGGTCCTCTAATGTCACATTGACAGGCACACTCATTCTGACTGGGGGAAAAACAAACGTCGACACAACTCATGATGTCTGTAAACTAGTCACATATTACAATACACGGACACACCTCTTCCCGTTTCTTCAGTCTGATAGGTGACCCGGGGCTCTTTGAGCCGGTCATTATGGGACGTGAATATTTCATGTGTCCCCGGCCAGGCGCCTGGTGGCAGAGGTGTCCGGTAACGCGGATGAGGTTGCTGTTTCCCGTCTCGTGCTCGGCCACGTTATCTCCCCGGCAGCACGGTCAGTTACATCGTCGGCACGGCCGTGACCCACGGATCGGTTACAGCGGGCCGGAGGAGTTTACTTACAGGTCATCCGCTGTATCCACTCACCTGTGACTATAGTCATACACAGATCGCAAAAACGTTATGACACAACAGCTGTAAAACAGATGTGGTTCGGTTAGAGGGCCGGGAATTCAAAGAGACAACTTTGTCATATTACACACACACTAATTGCTGCATCAGAAGTAACACAATGAAGGTGAAAGAGGACAATGTCCTCGGAGTTTCTTTCAATGCAAAAAGCACTTGGACACCACATTGATCTTCTTTCATCTGAACATTTATTCCTGAAGGCATTTATAAAATCGATAGCATCGGTACACCGACAACAGAGTACATACACAGTGACCATGTTTAGCGGAGGGATGACCTGCAACCCCTCATTCCCATTGGCCAGCCTCACAAAGGGGCGGAGCATCCTTCGATAGACACCCAGCACCCGAGTAGGATGAAGTTACACAGAGACACTCGACTCTCCTGGTCAGTTAGCGGTTTGAATATTAGGATCCATGGAAACAACACAATAAAAAAACGGCACTTTAAAAACATGTTTCTTTATTGTACTCATTGCCGAGTATTTTCTTAGGCGTGACATTAATAAATTGTTCATTGATATAATTTATTTTCATTATATCCAGCACCATAAGAGTACCAAAAAAATACCCTTTTTCATAGACCGATTCAAAAAGACAAAAAGTTCTGTAAACAAGGTTTTACCGGCAACACAGCTTTTGTATTTGACGAGGGAACTTAGAGTAGTAAAGAAAATAAAAAACTAGGACAAACTGGCTATTACAAAGGTAGAAATAGTGGGTGGCATTCAACAGTATGGACAAAGCCTGTTGAACATCAGTGAGAAGCTCACATCACTTCTAAGAGATGTTGGGAGGTGTGGGTTACTCAGTAAGCTCAGGCTAGGACAAACTGTATTCAACAGCAGGAGCTTTGGCTTTATGAATACCTCCAGACACTTCTAGAAGTACAGCCAAAGCACTCATATATTGTTCAGAATATTCAGAAGGACCAGAATCGGGTTTATTCGCCAAGTCTGTTCACACACACGTACTGTATTTCTTCTGACTACGAGATAATATTGTTTTTTAGTTCAGGCGACAGTTATTGGGGGTTGTAAGATTGATGATGATGGTGATGGTGTTGATGGTGAAAAGGCAGCTTGCTTCTGTCATCTGATTGGGCTAGAGATTATTTACACCAGGATAGGGTAGCAGTGTCCTTAAAGGGTTCAGCTGTCCCGATGAAAAACACTTAAAGAACCCTTTAAAGATTCCATGTATATCTATATCTATGTTCTATTTGATTCATTATGTTGAACACTGTGAATTGGGTTCTGCAGGCACAGAAACAAGTTCTACCTGTAAACAAACAGGGACTGTCAAGCAGCCGTTACATGTCCTAGTTGTCACCTGTTTTGCATGTGTGCATTCGATTGGGACATTCTCATGGAAGGTGCGTCCCCCTGTGGGTCATAGGTCAGGGGTCAGAGTGAGCCTCTACAGGTGACACAGCACTGTTTCTGGATTGACTTGAGGGCGCAGCGACCCAGTAGTTTCAGCTTGTCACAGAACCGTGATGACATGCTGTTCCTCTTACACGGCAGACCTACACAGCCACAGAGGATAGAGCAGAACACTCGCCTGACTCAAATGCAATAGATCAACATCATACATGCAAAACATGCAGTATCTCACAAAAGTGAGTACACCCCTCACATTTTTATAAATATTTTATTTGATATCTTTTTTATGTGACAACACTGAAGAAATGGCACTTTTCTACAATGTAAAGTAGTGAGAGTACAGCTTATGTAACAGTGTACATTTGCTGTCCCCTCATATATAACTCAACACACAGCCATTAATGTCTCAACCGCTGGCAACAAAAGTAAGTACACCCCTAAGTGAAAATGTCCAAATTAGCCCCGAAGTGTCAATATTTTGTGTGGCCACCATTATTTTCCATCACTGCCTTAACCCTTGAGGGGTGTACTCACTCTTGTGAGATACTGCATATAAAACAAATATAGCTTCTATATAGGGATGTGGCATGATCATACCTGTTTTAGCCTGACACTCCTGCATGTTGCATTTCCTGAGTGTGTCAGGCTTGTTGCCTTGTTTACACAGACTGTTGTCAACTGAGCCAGACTCCTCAACAACACACACGACCGCACGATGCTGAACACCTCCGCCACAACTCACAGAGCACTGACACACACACACACAACACAACATTAATTACACACACACTCAGATAACACAAACAACATTAATTACACACTGACACACTCAGATAACACAAACTTTGACACGTCTGTTTCTACCAGAGATATTGCACATGAATTAGACACAACCACTAGGTAAAATATAGTGCATGTGTAATGTAATTTTAAAGTATTTTTTTTCTGGCGTGCCTTCACCTCCTCCCAATCTTGTGGATCCCAGTTGCTGCAGGGCTGCGGATTGCAGGTTTCTGTGTCATTCGGCCTCTGGGTGGCGCTACATCGCTGCGGCTCATTGCAAAACACCAACCGCTCCTTCGTTCCCCCTCCACAGCTACGGGAGCACTGAAGAAGAAAGGAGTTTAAAGGTTAGTTAACTGGGTGGTTGAGCCCTGAACGCAGAGAGGCTTAAAGCTACAACAAACATGTTAATATCTGGTGGTTCATAAGGAGACGGTTAAAACATCAGTGAATGAATAGAAGTTTTTTAAACATCAAGTCTGAACATTACTTAAAACTAAAAAGCATTCTGGTAACAGCAGTGGTGAAGACTGCTTCAGAAAAATATTTGTGTGTGTTGGTGAGTGTGTGTGTGTGTTGGTGAGTGTGTGTGTGTGTCGGTGAGTGTGTGTTGGTGAGTGTGTGTGTGTGTTGGTGAGTGAGTGTGTGTTGGTGAGTGTGTGTGTTGGTGAGTGAGTGTGTTGTGTGTGTGTGTGTGTGAGTGTGTGTGTGTTGGTGAGTGTGTGTGTTGGTTAGTGTGTGTGTGTCGGTGAGTGTGTGTGTGTGTGTGTGTTGGTGAGTGTGTGTGTGTGTGTTGGTTAGTGTGTGTGTGTCGGTGAGTGTGTGTGTGTGTGTGTGTGTTGGTGAGTGAGTGTGTGTGTGTGTGTGTTGGTGAGTGTGTGTGTTGGTGAGTGTGTGTGTTGGTGAGTGTGTGTGTGTGTGTGTTGGTGAGTGTGTGTGTTGGTGAGTGTGTGTGTTGGTGAGTGTGTGTGTGTGTGTGTCGGTAAGTGTGTTTGTTGGTGAGTGTGTGTATATACCTGTCCCCAGGGAGAGGTCCTCCAGGGCTGGCAGGGTAGGACCCGACAGGACAGTGTGCTAGGAGGTCTAGAGGACAGGGCCTGGCAGTGGAACGGTCTTAATGGACGTCCATTGTGTGTGTCTAGACAATGTACCTCACGCTGTCTTCTCCCCACCATCTCACACACCTCAGGACACTACAGACAGAGAGAGAGAGAGGTATCACTGTTCTTAATATTATCGGTTATTTTCTGATCATTATAATTGAGTGGTCCTTGCCTCGACTCTTGAATGACGTCAATTCATGTCAATGACTTTTAGCTAAAGTGTTACGGAGTTGAATATTTCACCATGGTAAGTTTTAGAAACGTGTACAGTATGGGACTAGAGGTGGAGAGACAGTGCCTGGCCTTCTCAGTACTGGGTAAAACTGATTACTGAACAGTTTCATATGTTGGCCCAAATTCATAGTGTGATCTTGAGTAAAAGGTTTTTTGCCTATAAAAAGGTTTATATTTTTATTTGTTTTTAATTGTGTTTTTTATTCTTCATTTCCATTTTGTGTGTGTTTTATTGTTCTAACACAGATCTCAGCTCTGAAAGACACCTCGGTCTCAGTAGTTTTCTTCTGTATAAATAAAGGTAAATAAGTAAATACTGACCTTGCTCCAGTTGCCACCCAACCAGGCAGCACAGGGACGCAGGTGACAAGTGCGAGCTGGTTCTGGTCTCTTCAGGTGGACACAGTCAGAGTCCTGCTGAGAGCTGCACATCACTGGTCTCCACACTGCCCCCAGACCACATGATGCAGAGCACTTCAACAACACAGTTAGAGAGATCTGAGATTATTATAATACCTCTGGTTCATCAACAACACAGTTAGAGAGATCTGAGATTATTATAATACCTCTGGTTCATCAAACAGCATAGTTAGACAGATCTGAGATTATTATAATACCTCTGGTTCATCAAACAACACAGTTAGACAGATCTGAGATTATTATAATACCTCTGGTTCATCAAACAACACAGTTAGACAGATCTGAGATTATTATAATACCTCTGGTTCATCAAACAACACAGTTAGACAGATCTGAGATTATTATAATACCTCTGGCTCGTCAAACAGCACAGTAAGACAGATCTGAGATTATTATAATACCTCTGGCTCGTCAAACAGCACAGTTAGACAGATCTGAGATTATTATAATACCTCTGGTTCATCAAACAGCACAGTTAGACAGATCTGAGATAATTAAAATACCTCTGGCTCGTCAAACAACACAGCAAGAGAGATCTGAGATTATTATAATACCTCTGGTTCATCAAACAACACAGTTAGACAGATCTGAGATTATTATAATACCTCTGTTTTTTTAAACAACAGTATCTGGTACAGACTCAGTTCCGTGGTTAATCACCAATGTAAGGGTGTAGTTTAACATGAGACATTCTAGTGATGTATTGTACCCATCTGGCCCACACAGCCTCTTCCTGTCCCCCTGCACTCACCTCACTCCAATTGCCCACAACCCAGAACACCTCCATGCTAGCTGGCTCCAGGGCATTTGGGTCATAGTCACTCGTATAGGAGGTTGTTACGGGACTTCCTGGATCCTGGTCCTGGTCGTTTCCCTTTGAAGCAGGGGAGGGTCCCTTTGAAGTCGGCTTGTTAGAATGCAGTTTTATAGGACGCGAGGCGGCGCTGACGTCCGGGGACTTCTTCAGATGAACCGTCTTCACGGTGGTCTTCGGTGACGGGCTCGTGAAGTATTCCGCTTCTCTGGCAACGGTGGAGCTGTCTGCGGTGCGGTATGGGCCTGTTGGGGCTCTCCGGCTGGGTACCTCGGTTGCCCGTTGGGGTAGTGGGTCGAAGGATGGGGTAGTGTTGGCCCTGCGCGGAGTGCTGGTTGGTGGGGTCGGGGGGGAGGTATTGAGCCATACTCTGATAGCGTGCGACGTCTCGGGGACACTGTTGTGTGGGCTGAGTGGAGTGGTTGTGGTGTGTGACCTAGCGGGGCTCACGGTTGGTAGTGATTGGCTGGGAGTCCTGAGAGAAGTTGCCATGTTGGATATGTCCAGATCCGAAGGGCCCTCCTCATCCACGACGTAGTCATCCCCTGGGGTGTACCTCATCCCCCTCTCAGGAATCACTAAATCAGTTGCACTCCCTTCCTTAATAAACATGTCCTCATCCTCTCTTAAGTCTCTCTCTTGGTTCGTCTCTTCAGGAGCCACGGCTTTGATAAAACTCCCATCCCAACTGAATATAGTCCCCTCAGTGGCTGTGGAGGACAGTGGGAGGGGCCTGGTGGTGAAAGGGCTGATGGGGGTTGTAGTTCTCTCGTTCGCATCAATAGTGCTGGTTCTGGGTGCAGTCGTTGGCCGGGTGCTTTCCGGGCCCCAGGTGTGTGTGACCGGCTGCCTGGTGGGCTGTCTGCTGGTTGGGTAGACCCGGCGGTACCTGAGGGAAGGTCCGGGACGTTTTCGAAGGCTTGGACAGCTCAGCAGGGCGCACAGCGACTTGGAGCGAGGCATGGTTTCCAGGTCACACTTCTTTTGGGGTAAGGTCCGGCATGTGACGGTCCTGGTGCGAACGGCGCCACCACATGACACCGGACACTGGGAGAGAGGCAGTACATCATTACATCCGAACAAATACCGAGAGGGTCAACGCTTCTACAGGAACAGATAACGGACCAAACAGGCAGGACAGAGCAGACAGAGGAGAGACAGGAAGACAGAACCGTACCGCGCTCCAGTTGCCCACGGCCCACTCTGGTCCACAAGGCAGCTCTCTGTTACACGGCACCACGGGTTTGGGTTTCAGCAGCTGTCTGCAGTCCCCGGGGTGCAGCACTCTCTCCTCTCCCGACACCGTGCGCACACAGATCACCGTCCTCTTCCTCAGCCCTGCCGAACCACAGGAGGCCGTACACGGCAGCCAGCCCCCCACCCACCACCTGCACCGGCCAGGGAAGAGGACAGGGGCTCTGAACGATGGTGGGGTTTTACAATTAAATTAATTGATGAACATGGCTAACATAAGAAAATAACCTTTAATAACCATTAATACCTGTCCAGATACAGTGTTTAATACCTGTACAGATACAGTGTTTAATACCTGTACAGATACAGTGTTTAATACCTGTACAGATACAGTGTTTAATACCTATACAGATACAGTGTTTAATACCCGTCCAGATACAGTGTTTAATAATACCTGTACAGATACAGTGTTTAATATCTGTCCAGATACAGTGTTTAATAATACCTGTACAGATACAGTGTTTAATAATACCTGTACAGATACAGTGTTTAATAATACCTGTACAGATACAGTGTTTAATACCTGTCCAGATACAGTGTTTAATAATACCTGTACAGATACAGTGTTTAATAATACCTGTACAGATACAGTGTTTAATACCTGTCCAGATACAGTGTTTAATACCTGTCCAGATACAGTGTTTAACACCTGTCCAGATACAGTGTTTAATATCTGTCCAGATACAGTGTTTAATATCTGTCCAGATACAGTGTTTAATATCTGTCCAGATACAGTGTTTAATACCTGTCCAGATACAGTGTTTAATACCTGTCCAGATACAGTGTTTAATACCTGTCCAGATACAGTGTTTAATATCTGTCCAGATACAGTGTTTAATACCTGTCCAGATACAGTGTTTAATACCTGTCCAGATACAGTGTTTAATACCTGTCCAGATACAGTGTTTAATAATACCTGTACAGATACAGTGTTTAATACCTGTCCAGATACAATACCTGTCCAGATGTTTAATACCTGTCCAGATACAGTGTTTAATATCTGTCCAGATACAGTGTTTAATATCTGTCCAGATATCTGTCCAGATGTTTAATACCTGTCCAGATACAGTGTTTAATACCTGTCCAGATACAGTGTTTAATATCTGTCCAGATACAGTGTTTAATACCTGTCCAGATACAGTGTTTAATACCTGTACAGATACAGTGTTTAATACCTGTCCAGATACAGTGTTTAATACCTGTCCAGATACAGTGTTTAATACCTGTCCAGAGATACAGTGTTTAATACCTGTCCAGACACAGTGTTTAATACCTGTCCAGATACAGTGTTTAATACCTGTCCAGATACAGTGTTTAATACCTGTACAGATATAGTGTTTAATACCTGTAGAGATAGAGTGTTTAATACCTGTCCAGATACAGTGTTTAATATCTGTCCAGATACAGTGTTTAATATCTGTCCAGATACAGTGTTTAATACCTGTCAGATACAGTGTTTAATATAGTGTTTAATACCTGTCCAGATACAGTGTTTAATATCTGTCCAGATACAGTGTTTAATATCTGTCCAGATACAGTGTTTAATATCTGTCCAGATACAGTGTTTAATACCTGTCCAGATACAGTGTTTAATACCTGTACAGATACAGTGTTTAATACCTGTCCAGATACAGTGTTTAATACCTGTACAGATACAGTGTTTAATACCTGTCCAGATACAGTGTTTAATACCTGTCCAGACACAGTGTTTAATACCTGTCCAGACACAGTGTTTAATACCTGTCCAGATACAGTGTTTAATACCTGTCCAGATACAGTGTTTAATACCTGTCCAGATACAGTGTTTAATATCTGTCCAGATACAGTGTTTAATATCTGTCCAGATACAGTGTTTAATACCTGTACAGATACAGTGTTTAATACCTGTCCAGATACAGTGTTTAATATCTGTCCAGATACAGTGTTTAATACCTGTCCAGACACAGTGTTTAATACCTGTCCAGACACAGTGTTTAATATCTGTCCAGATACAGTGTTTAATATCTGTCCAGATACAGTGTTTAATACCTGTCCAGATACAGTGTTTAATACCTGTCCAGATACAGTGTTTAATACCTGTCCAGATATAGTGTTTAATACCTGTCCAGATACAGTGTTTAATATCTGTCCAGATACAGTGTTTAATATCTGTCCAGATACAGTGTTTAATACCTGTCCAGATACAGTGTTTAATACCTGTCCAGATACAGTGTTTAATACCTGTACAGATACAGTGTTTAATACCTGTCCAGATACAGTGTTTAATACCTGTACAGATACAGTGTTTAATACCTGTCCAGATACAGTGTTTAATACCTGTACAGATACAGTGTTTAATACCTGTCCAGATACAGTGTTTAATACCTGTCCAGACCTGTCCAGATGTGTTTAATACCTGTCCAGATACAGTGTTTAATACCTGTCCAGATACAGTGTTTAATATCTGTCCAGATACAGTGTTTAATATCTGTCCAGATACAGTGTTTAATACCTGTACAGATACAGTGTTTAATACCTGTCCAGATACAGTGTTTAATATCTGTCCAGATACAGTGTTTAATACCTGTCCAGACACAGTGTTTAATACCTGTCCAGACACAGTGTTTAATACCTGTACAGATACAGTGTTTAATATCTGTCCAGATACGGTGTTTAATACCTGTCCAGACACAGTGTTTAATACCTGTACAGATACAGTGTTTAATATCTGTCCAGATACGGTGTTTAATACCTGTCCAGACACAGTGTTTAATACCTGTCCAGACACAGTGTTTAATACCTGTACAGATACAGTGTTTAATACCTGTACAGATATAGTGTTTAATACCTGTCCAGATACAGTGTTCAACACTACTACTGTAGCAATAAATGGTTTAGGTTCATCATAGAACATCATAGAAGGTAAAACAGGAACCTGGCAGGACAGTCCATGTTCTTGCACCGGCGGTGTCTGTCCTCCCTGCGGGTCAGTGGATCACAAAAAGACTCATCGACCACGCCCACCTCCAGCTCAAAGCACCTGATTGGCTGCAGTTGTTCACCTGGAGGTGAAAGAACACGGAACACAGACACGGAAGACCAAACACAGACAGAGACCACCACAGAAGTACAAACACAGACACAGAACATAGACTGGTTTTGGACGATGGTTGGTAGGGTCATTGTGAAAATTCCTTAACCTTTAACCTTTGGCCCAGCTGTTAGGTGTTGTTCTACCCAGTTCTCTGTACCGGTTTAATCTGAATTCTCCAAGGTCACAACCATGCTGAATATGAATTCTGAGGTAAAAGCTGTTTCCAGGAGCCATCACCTATCCCACAGCTGGTGCTGCAGTCTGACCAGGCCCCATATTTCCACCTGTACTCCAACTTTGTGACCTCATTTCCTGTTTGGTGGCTCTTCTTGATGGTGTACTCGTACTTTATACCAGGGTTCTTTTCCTGGTACAGCAACTGGATGACCGGAGAAACAAAACAGTCAGGATGTGTGCATCTTATCTGCTCAATGCATAGCTGGAGTGTTTCATGTCAACGACAAAGTACCTGGATCATGACTGGTTCTTTAGTGGGTCCGGGGGAGGTGAGGTTCTCCAGGTTCCCACTGCGTTCGTAGTAAAAGATGGTTCCAGCTGCCTTGTACTCTCCGTTCCACTGAATAATGTACTGGCCATTCAGGAAGTACTCCTCTGACTCCTGATCTCGCAGGGCCAAGAAGTTCCCTGCTTCTTCCATTTCCTGGACCACGATGTCCCGTGCACCCTTTGGAATAACTCCCACATCCACATAGCCTGAGACAGATAGAGATTAGACTTCAGCTAACAGCTTTAGGGTGCTGGGTTGGAACAAAACCCTGAAAGGCACAACTGATAGGCCTGTTAAACAATAAATGTGAATGCAAGCACAACCATGATTCGTATATCATTGGTTTGGATCTCTGCTCATCTGAGAAGGCTGGTGTCTGGGAAAGAGTGGAAACACACACACACACGCACACGCACACAATGTTGGGAGGTCAAGTAAACTGTGTGTTTGCATTCCAGACAGAAAGCTCACAGTCATGTTTCCCTCCTGAATGCTGGAAAAATTGAAACATTTGTTATGTCTGATGATTAATGTCTGGCAGGTCTGCTCTTTTACCCTACTCCCTTATCCTTAATGATTAATGTCTGGCAGGTCTGCTCTTTTACCCTACTCCCTTGTCCCTAATGATTAATGTCTGGCAGGTCTGGATACCCTACTCCTTGAATTACATTTTGCTTCGTCACATCACTTTTTTCAAAAACAGTAAATGCTGCGCTTTTTTATAGCGCTTATATCCAAGGCGCTTTACAGATCCTGCGTCACATTCACCCATTCATTCACTCATTCATACACTGACGACCGCGTCTACCATGCAAGGCGACTGCAGGTGTGTGCATGGACACCTCGACAATTTCCCAGGAGGATCGAACCACCAACCTTCCAATTGAAGGTTGACAACCGACTCAACCCACTGAGCCACTGCAAATTTGCAAACAAATCTAGCAGAATACAGACACACACACACACACACAAATGGTAGAACGCTACCAAAGACACCAGGACAAACAGCTGTACACCGCTCAGAGCTCTGTCATGACAACCACCATGGCAACAACACAATGACATATTCCCGCAGCCAGTGAATGTTGATACAGTGAGCCAGACTGTTCTGACAGGAATGGTGAGGCATCGGGGAGATACTCAAAGGAGGAGAGGAGACAAACCAAAGCTATCTCCCCCATCAAAGGTCAAGTGGATGGTCTCACAGGAGGATCCATCACCAAGGCACACTCCACAACGATCCTCCACGGCATTTGACTCTATACCGTAGTCACAGCCCACCTCCTACAAGACAGGCAAAACACACAGAACATACAATAGGATTAGATGGAAGACAGTCAGATCCGTGACTCTATCTGAGAAATAACTCTGCCCCAGTGTTTTGATCTGGCAGAGACAAGACTTATGCGTCATTTATTAAATTTGTACATTTGTCTCTTTTACCCAGCCTCTCTCTCTCTCTCTCTCTCTCTGTCTCTCCCCAATCTGCCTCCCTCTCCCCTATCTCGCTCTCTCTCTCCCCAGTCTGCCTCCCTCCCTCCTCTCTCTCTCTCTCTCTCCCCAGTCTGCCTCCCTCCTCTCTCTCTCTCTCCCCAGTCTGCCTCTCTCTCCTCTCCATCTCTCTCCCCCATCTGCCTCTCTCTCCTCTCCATCTCTCTCCCCCGTCTCCCTCTCTCCTCTCTGTCTCTCTCTCCAGTCTCCCTCTCCCCTCTCCATCTCTCTCCCCCATCTGCCTCTCTCTCCTCTCCATCTCTCTCCCCCGTCTCCCTCTCTCCTCTCTGTCTCTCTCTCCAGTCTCCCTCTCCCCTCTCCATCTCTCTCCCCCGTCTCCCTCTCTCCTCTCCATCTCTCTCCCCAGTCTGCCTCCCTCCTCTCTCTCTCTCTCCCCAGTCTGCCTCCCTCTCTCCTCTCCATCTCTCTCCCCCATCTGCCTCTCTCTCCTCTCCATCTCTCTCCCCCGTCTCCCTCTCTCCTCTCCATCTCTCTCCCCAGTCTGCCTCTCTCTCCTCTCCATCTCTCTCCCCAGTCTGCCTCCCTCTCTCCTCTCTGTCTCTCTCTCCAGTCTGCCTCCCTCTCTCCTCTCCATCTCTCTCCCCCATCTGCCTCTCTCTCCTCTCCATCTCTCTCCCCATCTGCCTCTCTCTCCTCTCCATCTCTCTCCCCGTCTCCCTCTCTCCTCTCCATCTCTCTCCCCGTCTCCCTCTCTCCTCTCCCTCTCTCTCCCCCGTCTCCCTCTCTCCTCTCCATCTCTCTCCCCCGTCTCCCTCTCTCCTCTCCATCTCTCTCCCCTCTCTCCTCTCCTCTCCTCTCCATCTCTCTCCCCTCTCTCCTCTCCTCTCCTCTCCATCTCTCCTCTCCTCTCCTCTCCATCTCTCCTCTCTCTCTCTCTCTCTCCATCTCTCTCCCCAGTCTCCCTCTCTCCTCTCCATCTCTCTCCCCCGTCTCCCTCCCTCCTCTCTCTCTCTCTCCCCCAGTCTGCCCCTCTCTCCTCTCCATCTCTCTCCCCAGTCTGCCTCTCTCTCCTCTCCATCTCTCTCCCCAGTCTGCCTCTCTCTCCTCTCCATCTCTCTCCCCAGTCTGCCTCCCTCTCTCCTCTCCATCTCTCTCCCCAGTCTGCCTCCCTCTCTCCTCTCTGTCTCTCTCTCCAGTCTGCCTCCCTCTCTCCTCTCCATCTCTCTCCCCCATCTGCCTCTCTCTCCTCTCCATCTCTCTCCCCCGTCTCCCTCTCCCCTCTCCATCTCTCTCCCCTCTCTCCTCTCCTCTCCATCTCTCTCCCCTCTCTCCTCTCCTCTCCTCTCCATCTCTCTCCCCTCTCTCCTCTCCTCTCCATCTCTCTCCCCTCTCTCCTCTCCTCTCCTCTCCATCTCTCTCCCCTCTCTCCTCTCCTCTCCATCTCTCTCCCTCTCTCCTCTCCTCTCCTCTCCCTCTCTCTCCCCTCTCTCCTCTCCTCTCCATCTCTCTCCCCCGTCTCCCTCTCTCCTCTCCATCTCTCTCCCCGTCTCCCTCCCTCCTCTCTCTCTCTCTCCCCAGTCTGCCTCTCTCTCCTCTCCATCTCTCTCCCCAGTCTGCCTCCCTCTCTCCTCTCCATCTCTCTCCCCAGTCTGCCTCCCTCTCTCCTCTCTGTCTCTCTCTCCAGTCTGCCTCCCTCTCTCCTCTCCATCTCTCTCCCCATCTGCCTCTCTGTCCTCTCCATCTCTCTCCCCGTCTCCCTCTCTCCTCTCCATCTCTCTCCCCGTCTCCCTCTCTCCTCTCCATCTCTCTCCCCTCTCTCCTCTCCTCTCCTCTCCATCTCTCTCCTCTCCTCTCCTCTCCATCTCTCTCCCCTCTCTCCTCTCCTCTCCTCTCCATCTCTCTCCCCTCTCTCCTCTCCTCTCCATCTCTCTCCCCAGTCTCCCTCTCTCCTCTCCATCTCTCTCCCCTCTCTCCTCTCCTCTCCATCTCTCTCCCCCGTCTGCCTCCCTCCACTCTCTCTTACCCAGTCACACTACCTTGCACAGTCCATTGACACAGATGCTCCTAGAGTTGTTGTTCATGAAGCACGGAGTTCCATCCGTCACGGCATCCAGCATCTTCTCAGAGAAATCCTCATCCACAGGACGACAGTGAAGCTCACAAGGACTGGCTGAGAACACAGGAAACAGGAAACACACACACACACGTTAAAGTAAAAAAGAATGTACACTGATGAGCCAGAACATTATGACCACCTGCCTAATATGCTGTTTTCTCTCTGTGTGCCACCCAAAGAGTGCCAACCCAACAAGGCATGGGCTTTACAAAAACCCTGAAGGTACCCTGTGGTATCTGGCACCAACACATTATGTCTAATATGAAGGTGCCCTGTGGTATCTGGCACCAAGACATTATGTCTAATATGAGGCCAGGACAACACCTTAAACTCTTGATCATGCATCCAACATGTAACCCACAAGAAATGATTGGTCAGTTACTATCCAAACGACACAGACATTGACATTGTCATGTGCCCTTCTTAGGCGTTGATCGTTATTCGCTTCACCCGTGAGTGGTCACAATGTTTTGGCTCAACAGTGTCATGCCCTTTTCAAGTTGGTAAATGTATGCGCTGCCCCCTGCTGCTAAAGCAGGGGAACTGTAACTCCTAGAATAAGGCATGTGTACTGAGTGTATGCTATGTGGGTATGAGGGCATAGCTGTGATTCATGTTGTGTGTGTGTGCGGGCATGTGTGTGTGTGTATGCGGGCATGTGTGTGTGTATGCAGGCGTGTGTATGTGGGCATGTGTGTGTGTGTGTATGAGGGCATGTGTGTGTGTATGCGGGCGTGTGTGTGTATGCGGGCATGTGTGTGTGTGTTTGCGGGCATGTGTGTGTGTTTGCGGGCATGTGTGTGTATGCGGGCGTGTGTGTGTATGCGGGCATGTGTGTGTATGCGGGCATGTGTTTGTGTGTATGAGGTCGTGTGTGTGTATGCGGGCATGTGTGTGTATGCGGGCTTGTGTGTGTGTGTATGCGAGCATGTGTGTGTTCGAACATTTCAGCTCTTACACGTGCTGGCCACAGGAACCCACTGGTAGAGCTCGTTCTGGTAGGGCACTGTGTCAAATTCACTGCATAGCATCTCTCTGAAGGTGGGTTTAGCCTTCTGACATGGTGTGATGTTACAGATTCGGTAACGCCTCCTCTCGCCTGTACAGTACCTCCCACCAAACTCTGGCCTGTGAGTGAGAACAATACAAACAGAATCAGAACCAAAGTGATATGAGAGGACAGCTCAAGATGAGAGAGGAGACAGTGATTAGAGATCTGGGCTCAGTTCTTACTTGGGCTGGTTACACTCCCTGTCGGCAGACTGTGCCCCAGCTCCACAGGTCCTGGAACAGTGTGACCAACTGCTCCATTGTCCCCAGTTCCCATTCACCGTCTCTGGAAGCTTTCCTATGATAACGCACTCTCCTGAGATACACCACTGACAGAGAAAACACAAACACACAAGATGTATGACTTCCCAAAACACCATCTCATACTGGCCAGTGAAACAGCAGAAAACCCCCACGCATGTATTGGCTGAACCCACCTTCTCAGGACCACAGCATGTGCCATCTACCCACCTTCTCAGGACCACAGCGTGTGCCACCTACCCACCTTCTCAGGACCACAGCGTGTGCCATCTACCCACCTTCTCAGGACCACAGCGTGTGCCACCTACCCACCTTCTCAGGACCACAGCGTGTGCCACCTACCCACCTTCTCAGGACCACAGCGTGTGCCACCTACCCACCTTCTCAGGACCAGGGACCACAGCGTGTGCCATCTACCCACCTTCTCAGGACCACAGCGTCATCCTACCCACCTTCTCAGGACCACAGCGTGTGCCATCTACCCACCTTCTCAGGACCACAGCGTGTGCCACCTACCCACCTTCTCAGGACCACAGCGTGTGCCACCTACCCACCTTCTCAGGACCACAGCGTGTGCCATCTACCCACCTTCTCAGGACCACAGCGTGTGCCACCTACCCACCTTCTCAGGACCACAGCGTGTGCCACCTACCCACCTTCTCAGGACCACAGCGTGTGCCACCTACCCACCTTCTCAGGACCACAGCGTGTGCCATCTACCCACCTTCTCAGGACCACAGCGTGTGCCATCTACCCACCTTCTCAGGACCACAGCGTGTGCCATCTACCCACCTTCTCAGGACCACAGCGTGTGCCATCTACCCACCTTCTCAGGACCACAGCGTGTGCCATCTACCCACCTTCTCAGGACCACAGCGTGTGCCATCTACCCACCTTCTCAGGACCACAGCGTGTGCCATCTACCCACCTTCTCAGGACCACAGCGTGTGCCACCTACCCACCTTCTCAGGACCACAGCGTGTGCCATCTACCCACCTTCTCAGGACCACAGCGTGTGCCATCTACCCACCTTCTCAGGACCACAGCGTGTGCCATCTACCCACCTTCTCAGGACCACAGCGTGTGCCATCTACCCACCTTCTCAGGACCACAGCGTGTGCCATCTACCCACCTTCTCAGGACCACAGCGTGTGCCATCTACCCACCTTCTCAGGACCATAGCGTGTGCCACCAACCCACCTTCTCAGGACCACAGCGCGTGCCATCTATAGGGGAGTCCAGTTTAGAGCGACAGGATCCGTTCACTGAACACCAAAGGATCTGGCACACATTCTAGAAAGACGACAAAGCCAGGATAAGTCTTGCATTCAGATGTGTGTTAGTTTATGTGTGTGTGTGTGTGTTTGTCTCACGTCAATCTCATGGCAGTAGGTGGCATTGGGGCCGTACTGCAGCTGGCACTGGTGGTGAGCAGTGTAGCGGACCCCCAGGCGTGCCAGCGGGGTGGTCATGTCCTTCTTAGAGGGACGGTCGTCCAGACAGAAACCCCACCCACGACTACAGGGGTAGAGAGAATCACCTCCCTTAAGTTTGTCGTAATTACGACACTGGAGAGAAACACAGATAGAGAGAGAGAGGTGGAGAAAGAGATAGGGACACGGGAAGGAAGATACAGAGAGGGAGAGAGACAGAGAAAGATAGAGAGATGGAGGGAGAGAGGAAGTGGGAGGAAGAGCGAGGAAGAGCGAGGATGTGGGAGGAAGAGAGCAGAAGAGAGAAAAGGAGAGGTAGATAGGAAGTGAGCCAAAGAGAGAGGAAGTGAGATGAAGAGAGAGGAAGTGAGCCAGAAGAGAGAGGAAGTGATCCAGAAGAGAGAGGAAGTGATCCAGAAGAGAGAGGAAGTGATCCAGAAGAGAGAGGAAGAGAGAGGAAGTGATCCAGAAGAGAGAGGAAGTGATCCAGAAGAGAGAGGAAGAGAGAGGAAGTGATCCAGAAGAGAGAGGAAGTGATCCAGAAGAGAGAGGAAGAGAGAGGAAGTGATCCAGAAGAGAGAGGAAGTGATCCAGAAGAGAGCGGAAGAGAAAGGATGTGATAGGAAGAGAGCAGAGGAAATCAGAAGAGAGGAAGAGAGAGAGGAAGTGAGCAGAAGAGAGGAAGAGATAATCCCAAAAACAGGAGACAGGCCGAGAGGGAGACTCACTCTAGGAAACGTGTGATGTAATCTTTGGAGCAGGAGGACCAGGTAAGTGGGGAGGTGTCATACATCAGCTGCCTGGACATAATGAACGGGTGTCTGCCCTCCAGTTCACAGTCATTCCCCTGACCGTCGTGGTGGATCCCAAAGCTGGAAGAACACAACACATGCCCCTGTTGGATTACATCTATCAAAGCACCGGTCTTAGGTGAGATTATGTGTCGTTTTATGTGTAGATAGATATCGGCCACACACACACACACACACACCTGTGTCCCAGCTCGTGTGCGATGGTGAAGGCCACGGGAAGTCCCGAGTCTTCGTTGATATTGCAGCTGCGATGGGGCTGACACATCCCAGACAGGTGGGACAGGCCCAGGGTCTCACACGGCTGATTACGCCCTGCACATAAGTCCTTCCTGGTGGTGGGCCCCACACACACACGCACACACACACACACACACACACACAGGGAGCTCAGCTGTGTCATACACATCCCAGTGACACATGGCACCATTGTGGCTGCTGTGGTGCGTTGCAGTCTTGCCTGGTGACCAACACCGCCACGTCATGGTGAGCAGGATGTGTGTCACTCTGCGGGTTCAGGTTCTTCTGCCAGGCACAGAAGCTGCTCAGAGACGTGTCAGCATGGTGGACGATCTTCAGGCCTTTCTGCATAAGACATTATCATCACAGGGGCACGGGTGAAAGCTACCACACGTCTCAGACGGTGGCGTGGCCGCTTAGAACAGTTTTAATAATGCACACGTCGCCATTAGGATTTATGTCACTCCTAGATATTTCCACACTGGAACAGACAACACGTGTGGAGTTCTGGGTGGCAAGCTTAATGTTTAAACTAAATCTGGAGAAGGGGCTGAACATTCACTCCAGAATACAGTATGTGGTTCAACGTAGGACATATAGGATATATCTAAGCCATCATCTATTGTTCTGCTGCTCCGATTGGCTGCTGTTGGAGCACCTGACATGTTCAGGAAACTGATTATGCTCCAGAAACGCGTTGCTAACAGATTGGATCATTGTGACTGTGTTGACTTGTAGTGTTGTTTTTACCTCCTCTCCCTGGAGCAGTATCAGGCGAACTAACACCATGTGGATGGCATTTCCTATACTGGCATCATGGAAGATTCCTGCCACCTGGGAGTGGCACACAGACACACGTACAGACACACACGTACACACGCACACGCACACACAGACACACAGACAGACATACAGGTACAGACACACACACACACACACAGATACACAGACAGACATACAGGTACAGACACACACACACACACACACACACACACACACACACAGACAGACATACAGGTACAGACACACACACACACACAGACACACAAACACAGGTACAGACACACACACAGACACACAGACAGACATACAGGTACAGACAGACACACACACACACACACACACACACACACACACACACACACAAACACAGGTACAGACACACACACAGACACACAGACAGACATACAGGTACAGACACACACACACACACACACACACACACACACACACACACACACACACACACACACACACACACAGGTACAGACACACACACACATTATCATTGTCAGGACTTGGGTAACTGTGTGTGTGTCATGTGTGAAGGTGGATACACACTACTGACCATGTTCATTATGGTGAAGATGTACGCCTCAACGTTCTCACTACCGTGATACTCCAACAGTTTGGAATCAGCCACCACCATGGTCTCTACCCACCTTCATGAAGACAGAAAAAAAACATGGTCTCTACCCACCTTCATGGAGACCGAAAAAAACATGGTCTCTACCCACCTTCATGGAGACACAAAAAAACATGGTCTCTACCCACCTTCATGGAGACAGAAAAAAACATGGTCTCTACCCACCTTCAATGGAGACAGAAAAAAACATGGTCTCTACCCGCTTTCAAGAAGAAAGACAGAAAAAAGATGGCCTCAACCCACCCACCAAAACGCATAAAGTCAAAAACGATTATGGTTTCGACCCATCTTCACACAGGAAAGACAAATCATTTCGATTGATTTGATTTTGGAATTTTTTTTACCATCAAAGAGATATTTTTCATAGAAATTCAGGTTGGCATTAGAACTGTCTTTAAATCTATTGTGTTTCTGCCACCCGACCAGCCTTTTCAATAGTGGAGACAGTGCTGCACCTATCTCTACTGACGGAGCGCTTTGAACGATGTGGAGCCGTCTCCTCCTCTCTCCCCCTCGCCTCCTGTTCCCTTTGCCAGTCCTCCCGCTCGCTCTCCACCACAAGGGAATCACCCAGTGTGTCTGCAGACACAGAGACACAGAACTACTGACATAGAGACAGAACTACTGACATAAAGACACAGTACTACAGACATGAGACTCAGTACTACAGACACTGAGATATAGTTATACAGAAACAGACAGTCCTACAGGCATAGAGTAACAGTACTTCAGAAATAGAGATACCGTACTGTTGACACATAGAGATATAGTTATACAGACACAGGCATACAGTACTACAGACAGAGATACAATACTTCAGACATATAGATACTGTACTACAGACACAGAGATACAGTACTACGGGCACATATAAAAAGTACTGCTGACATAGAGAGACAGTACTACAGACATAAAGACACAGTACTACAGACACAGTTATAGTTCTGTTCGACTCACCCTTGACTCCACAGGGGTTGTGTGTGTGTCGGGCCTCAGCGCTTCGTCTGTGTCTTGGTACCATGGTAACGCTGGGGTAGATAACATGGGGCTCTGCCCCTCCCCTCTCTACAGAGTCATCAGTGGACCCCTGAAGCGGCTCAATGAAGTGGGGTCCCTCAGGCAAGTTAAAGAGACCTTTCTGTATGACATAGAGGACCAACTGTATTTATATGAAACACACGTTAATCGGCTGTGACTGAAATGGAAGACGGGTGGTTCAATATGTAATAAAATAACAAAGACGTGTAACAATAATGTGTAACAATAATGTGTAACAAATCAATGTGTAAATAACATGTGATAATTCTGATCTATTATGAAGGTGGTATTGAAGCCAGTGTCAGGCAGCGCGTTAGCTCCCTCATTAGCATGGTGATTTTCATCACTGCCCTGAAGCAAATTCCTTTAATCAGTGGTTCAGTGACGGGGCAGAGCTGGAACCAGAGGTATGTCCTACATGTTTTTACCAGTGAAAACGCATCCCGTTAAAAAAGTGGAAAATGTACGTTCTGCCCCTTCTGCTTAACAAATATAACTACCACCAATACAGACACATACAGACAAACACACACACACACACACACACACACACACACACACACACACACACACACACACACACACACACACACACACACACACACAGACAGACAGACACAGGGTTGTAGTCCCATACACACAAAATAACACACACACAAACACACACAGGGTTGTAGTCCCATACACAAAATAACACGCACACACACACAAACACACACACAGGGTTGTAGTTCCATACAAGTTCACACACACAGAGGCTTGTACTGCCACACACACACACACACACACACACACACACACACACACACACACACACAGGCGTTAGTGTCTGCTCTGCACTGAGAATTTACATTAGCAAATTGTCCCCGTACAACCTCTATGTCAGAGCACTGAGCTCTTATTAGGATTCTCCTAGTCACTTTTGGAATGAAACCAAAATAAATAAAACCACAGAGATGAAGTCACTTCCTCTGACCAATATCTCCAGCTGACTGTGTTTTCTGGTCAGTGGTAAGATCCAAGCTAAACAAGAAACATTTGTCCCAGAGAGCATATTCCCTTAACGTCCTGTATGCATTACCCAACATGTTTAGCATGCTGTTGAAATCTACGATGTTAATGACACGTTTCATGGTAACATGAATGTTTTTGCCTCCCCTTCTCTGCTCGCGCACAAACACAATTTGAGCAACTTGATGGCTGCCTTTGTACGCCAATGTTGCTCAGGAATGTCGACGTGTTTTAATATTACCCCTGAATTACTATGATCCCGAAACGTTTTTTTTTCCCCCCAAGTGTACTTGTGTAAGTGCTAAAAGACCTATTATTATACCTGAATTAACCTTCACATGTGACGTGTGTTCTGTGTGATCTAATGGTTACAGACGCTGAGCCAGACACATACAAAATGTCAGCCTTAATGGGTTCAAATCAAACACACCTCAAATATCTTAAGGGAAGTCTCCTGACGCCGACACACGCAATAATCTGTTTAGTTGCTAACATAAATACGCAGCTCCCCTAGTTATCAGACAACTGACATCCTGGGAACACTAAATAAACAGACAAGTGGTTCACTCATATGCAGCGCTGAGCCAAAGACAGTGGGATCGCTCAGAGCTCTGACAACTCTGTGAACTCTCTAAAAACATGCAGATATGGTTATATGCGGCTGGTTACATTGGACAGACAAACGCCGCTGTGTCTGGGGTTTCTCTAGGTTGAAGCCATTTCGATAAGACACCAAAATGAACACACAACACAGACTTAAACACGTGCACACCCAGATTCCTAAAACAAATCACGTCGAACACAACTGGGCTGCGGATTGACGGTTGCGTTTGCACTCCTGAATTCGGTCCCAGAAGACGAAACCAGATGGAGGTTTGCAGGTCGGCAAGTGAGGAATGCGGAGGTCCGTCCAAACACTGAGATGTGATGTTCATGCAGAACACATTCAGACTCCTGTATGTTGGGAGAGCTGCGTAACATTGACAGTACCCCCACTAATCCTTAAACTACCATCCAGGCGATGCCAGGGTGTCTATTACACCACCAACGCACAGCAACGCAGAACATGAAAGGAGAAAACAAATGTTCCGTTCTTCATCCGAGGAGCAATTGTCAAAAGAAACAAACCTGGATATTGAGTCCCCCCACAAAGAGACAATTTAAAATGTCTCATAGTAATTAGGACGTTTCTGTTGGACCTAAGTCCTTAATTGGACATTTAATGCTGTAGTTCCACTAAACTATTCCAACTGAACCTGGCTGTCTTCTCTAAACCTCGTCTTCTTTTCTTCCACCTTGTCGCCTGTCTGAGAGGAAGAGTGTGTGTGAGGCAAGTACAAGCTGAGGTTGAGACAACAAGTGTATGTATGAGTGTTACAGACAGGAGCCATGTGGCACGGCTTTAGCTTGGTTCAACGCTCCCGCAGGTCGTTGGAAAGCGATCCAAGAAGGCACAAGGCCAGAGTAGAGCAGTTTAATTCGAGACTCACACAACATGACGATAACCTCGCCCCAACGTGACCCTTAAACGGTTAAGAGGATCGTAATTAATTGTCATACTTCACGTTTCACATTTGACATTCTAGAGCGGAAAATACAAAGTTTAAAATCTATCATGAAAGCATTGCTCTCCCGGTTTGCCTTTCCTTGTAGGCAGGTAAGTTCCTGCAGCAACAGAGCGATCGAATAATGACACAGCGTCTGTAAACGGCCTCCTGCCTGAGGCATAGCTTCTTTAACCCTGATTATCCGGGGAAGTTTCACTCCTTTCACACACAGGGCGGGAGCTTTTCCTCCTATCTCGTCATAATTATTTCAAAACCTTTCATAACAACGTGGCTCTTTTTCATTGAGTCAGCGACAGCTGCACTGTTTTTGCACACATAGGAATCTGGATGGTCAAGCAGTCATGTTGACAGTTCTTGTGAAACATTAGCGAACAGTGTCAATATCCAGCTGCCGAAGCATCATTATTTTCCATGGATAATCTCCCATTGCATATAATAACGGCTCTGAACATGCAAATACTTGTTCCAGGTATTGTTCATTTGGGATTATCAACTATTCCGCTGAAAAAGAGTTTGATTTGAGAATGTGTGAGAATTACGTGTTGAGAAAGTACGACAGCCTCAGCAAGGATTTACTTTACTCCTCCCGCTCTAGTGACCCTCTAAAGATAGCCTAGGTTGTATGTCGACTAAGGTCACTGGACACTTCATTAGGAACACCTTGCTAGTACTGGGTTAGACCCCCGTTTTGGCTTTCCTCAGAGGTTGTGGTTCTCCGTGACATTATAGCAGCGCGCAGGTGTCTGCGCCATTCTGAAGGTGCTCCATTGGATTGAGATCTGGCGACTATGGAGACCAATCGAGTACAGCGAACTCACACGTGTTGTGAGGTCAGAGATCAGCACATTTGCATACCTCGGTGATTCTTTGAGTTACCCTTTCCATTCTCTCTGCTTGAATCAGTCTGGCCTCTTCTCCTCTGACTTCTGCCATCAACAAGGGATCTTCGCCCACTGAAAAATGTATTTTTCTGATAATTCTGTGTAAAGCCTAGAAGTTGTGCAGAAGAATTCCAGTAGGTCGGCACTTTACATAAACCTCAAACCAGCCCGTCTGGCACCAACAACCATGCCACGTTTAAAGTGAAGTATATCATCGTTCTTCACCCATTCTGATGCTTGGTTTGATCTTCAGCAGATCATCTTGACCACGTCTACATGCCTAAATGCATCAGGTTGCTGCCACGTGATTGGCTGTATAGGTATTTGCATAATGAGCAGTTGACAAAGTGTACCTAATAAAATGGCCGGTGAGTGAACATGCGCTGATCTGACTGACTTCCTGAATTGATGTGTCAAAAAGGCAGAAGGAGTTGGTGTGGATACTAAGGAGGGGAAAAAAGTATGTAATCTATATCTCCCCTGAACCTGGTGGGAGTTGCTCTTTCCCACACAGGGTCTATAGCTACAACTGGATATCACAAATTTGAGAGGGTGAAAAACAGGGTTAAGAGGATGAAGGCTGTTTCTTTCGTAACGGTTTCCACAGTGTGGCTTACTGCAATCCAGAGCCATGACCCGTTTTGTTTTGTTGTGTGAGCACAGACACAAAGCAGCCATTCTGCATTAGGTCAGGTTCTGTAGCAATCTGCTTTACAGTTGGGTAATGCAGAAATCCTAGCATCAGGTGATGGTTTACCTTGATGAAAGGCTTAATCAAGAGCACTTTTAATTACAAATGTAGACTCCCTATTATATATACGTCTCATACCAAAACATTTTCATACTTTCAAACCCTTGTTATTATCTGCTCATCATTTTGTATTTGGCGAAGTGCCTCAACTTTTTTATGGGTCTTTGGAGTCAGTGACGTAGCCAGTACTGCAGCTTGGATCTGTCTGTTCCCTCCCAAGCCTGGCTGCCTATGGTTCGGTTGTAGACTGACCTCTCTTCTTGCTAAGTGTCACGGTTGTGGTGAGTTGTGTTCCACACGGGGTGTTTAGTGGGGAAGTTTGATTTTGTAGTTTGATTTTGTAGCACAACAGTTTCTTGTTAGATTATCACTGGGGCATAGTTGGCAGTTAGCAGTGGGTTATTTAAGTTTCCTGGTTAGTGTCACAGGTTGCTTGGTATTGTTTTGAAGTTACGCGTCATTAGGTAAGTGTTGTGTTCCATACCATGTCGCTGTTCGTTTGATATTTTAGTATGTCGCTCGTTATGTGCATCTTTAATTTCTCACAGTGTTCATGTTTTCGTTCATTGCTACGTGTTTGCTTTTATATTGGCAATAAATACAACGAACGTTAAAACCGACTCTGCACTTGGCTTTCCCTGCACAACACCTTATGGATTAAGTGAACCCGAGGAACACTAATTATTTATTAGTTCTGTAGTCGTACACTGGGCACTGAAACCTCTAGTTGCGGCTACATAATTAGTGGACAAGGACAAAAGTTGCTGCCATTTGTTATTCATTAGCCTGCACAGAAATAGAATGCATGTTTTTTCAACTCCATTACGACAGGATTACAATAGCGGTTAATGCTTCTGACCAATAGCCAATACATTGTCATGTTGAATACCTAGATCCCTAATTGCTCATTATGGCAGCTCCATGCATCTCTCAGATTTTGACCCTACAAGTCAGTTTTAAAAAAGTCAATTCGACATGTACATGTTAGACTGTTTAATAATGATTGGCGCGATAAGCCCAAAGCTGTAGAAACTAAAGATCTTCGACTTCATTTTAAACAAGTTATTATGCTTGGTGCAGAGATTTGCAACCACACTTAAGTTTAAGATGAGCCAAATAAATGGTGGTGGCACTTCCCGTGTCTCCTTGCACTACGCAAACGCGTGGACCGTCACAACAGCTGTATATCCTCAAGGCAGTGTATTTACAAGGTGGGGTTCAGTCAGAGCTACTGCAAACCAACCATGACTGACAGCAAGACAAGACCTTGCAGGAGATTTGCTCAGGCATTCCTGATGCAACGGGAGTAAACACTGAGAGACATCATCACAGGCTAAACTGACATTGCTGATCCCTTACAGGGAGCTCTTCCCTTCTATGTCCCCACATCTACAGCACATCGTCGGGGACAGTATCAATTTCCTCCCTGTTGCCTCTCTCTGCTAACCAGCTGTTTTCTGGTGCGCAGCCAGACAGAGAACTCGTAACTTGTCATTTGGATGAAAATCAAAGTCTTCCTATATGCTTTGTAGATAAAAGTCGATTTCTTATTAGAAACATAGATAACATTCTTAAAATACAACTGGCTCGTGTGTGTGTGTGTGTGTTTTTTGTGTGGGTGGCTCTGATCGAGGTTTTACTTGAGCCTCTTATAAGAACGGGCCGCGGAAGCTTGAAACATTCTCAAACATACTCTCTGTGGTCAAACAGGGAGAAATATAACACTATACAAACAGACAGCGAGAGAGGGAGAAAGAGAGAGAGTGAGAGAGAGAGAGAGAGAGAGCAAGACAAGCAGAGGAGAGAAACAGAGGGAAATAGTGTGCAAGGAAAAGGTCTTCCAGTACCGACTGAGCAAAGGCAGCAGTGGATGTCATTCCCGTAGAGCTAGAGTCGTTCTGCAAACAGTCCCAGGAAGTCTGGATGGTCAAACCAACATAAAGGACACTCTCAGTCTTATGGGAGCTTTGCTCAACAGCCTGTGACCAGCCAGACCACCTGTAATATATTCTGATGCAGCCCGTCTCTATACAATACTGCTCTCCGCTGCCATTCGAATCTACATTTCTAGGTTCGACCGACCTTAGGAACACATGCACTGTCTGTAGGCCTCATCGGGAGAACTTGAAATAGGAAAAGAAGTAGCACTGCATGTCCCGGGCTGAAGCAGATTGCATTATGCATTTCTGAAGCTTAATATCCATCACTGAATCAATGAACTCCAGGATTTGCGCAGGCTTATTTAACTACTGTACATGAACAGATGACAATGACTTTGTACCTGCATGCATGAGTCAATTTGCAAAAAGTGTAATTTATCCATGTTCCATATATTTGGCAGAATGTCCTGATCTTACCAAGCCATCACAGGTACTGAGGGCTGCTGTTCCCCGGGCGTGTGATGAATCTGTCACAGAACCAATCAGGTGACAGTCGTTCTGCACCGTGGTTCGGTGCTCGGTCGGAGTCATACTCCCGTTCCTCCTCTCCAGGACATAATCGTCTGAGACCAAATTATCGTTGACCGTCAGATTGAAAACCAAGTCGTGGCCCATGTAGTTCACCTTATAATAAACGCGTTCTTCCGGAGGGCCCAGGTCACGTTTGTGCCGCCCGGGCGCAAAGCGATGCGCCAGTGAGTGGGAGGAGAAGCGTCCATCACCGCCGACTTTAACTGGGTGGACCAGGCACATATTCGACCTGGACCGGGGAACACCTGAGGAGGATGCAGTCGGAATGCATCATGCAATCAGAATAACTCGGTGCATTGGATCTATGCACGCAGAAGTTCTGAGAAACAATAAAAATTACTCAAGCCTACTGGTATAAAAATGTGACTGACCTGGTTTTGCATGGGGAGTGGGGCTGCTGTCCAGCAGAGGAACCTCCACATGGCTGGCTGCCAAAAACACAACTGAATGCAGCAGCAGAAGAACCCGGCTCACCCGCGGACATGGCATATTTGGTCTAACCCAAATCAAGAGATTGAAAAATGTTCACAGGCATTGAGGTGTGGATTGCGACGACAACAACTTTGTTCCATCAACGGCCAGCGTCGTGGATGATGATGATGAGGAGTAACAAATCGGCAGTATCGATGAAGATATTGCATGACATGGCAACGGTGGGAGAAAGAGAGAAAGCTCTGCAAGTTTTGCAGCAGGAGGAGGAGGAGGAGGAGGGGAGGCGTGTTCTAAGGCTTATAGTGTCTCGTTTCTTTCCATGGGCTGCGATAATAGCAGAGGAGTCAGAGGTCTTGTGCAGCTGCATGTCGGTGGGAGGATGTGTGAGTCCATTCAATGCGTTCTGCGGGGTTGTATGACAGAAAGACAACTCTATTTCCCTCGTTCTGCGTGGTTGTATGACAGATAGACTGGCCATGTTTCTGGCCATGTGCATCCCGTTATGGCCACAGCCACTCACACTTACACACATAGGTACTTCCAACTGAACAAGGGAAACCATATCACTAACCGTGCATTATGCATTATCTCAAGCTGGTTCTATTAACAGGTACAGTTCATTGCAATGACCTGCACACAGTCCCCAGATCGATATCCACTAGAGCCCCTGGTGGTGTGAGGTGAAAAGGGGTTTCAGAATCAGAAAAGTGTTTCATCGCCATGAATGTGTTTACAGACAAGGAATTTACTTTGGCAGGAAGGTGCTTACATACAACATATGAATAGAACAATATACATTTTTACTAAGGGGGTGAAGGGGTATATGGATGGTAATATACAAAATCACAGCAGGTTTGACTGAAAAAACTGCAGGGACTGATTCCACATATGGACTGTTTCCGGTGCCTTGTTGAATCCATGCCGAATAATTCAGACTGTTCTAGAGGCAAATAGATGGTTGTACATAATAAAGTGGGCACGGTGTAGAAACCTGAAGTCTAATAGGTTCAGGAAATCAGTACTTGTCATTCCTTCTCCCTGGCCAATAGATGGTGCTGTTTTACCAGTCATCGTGGACTTTGGATCCCATGTATTACTGCGATGGCCAATAGATGGCGCTGACTTACCAGTCATTGTGGACTTTGAATCCCATGTATTACTGCGGTGGCTCTGAACCTGTCTGTCCCCGGCTACTGTAGCATTAGTATGAGTATTAGTACTGCAGGTATACGGGCATGGTAGCGTGAACTGGTGGAGTCTGACAGGTAGGCTAAAGTCTAGCAGGCCAGTAAAAAAACTAGTAAAACATACGCGAGTGTTTGTTTTGTATGGCGTGGGAAAGTTAGTTAATTCCTGATTTTGTGTCGTTTTCGAAATTGGCCTTTATGTTATTACGTGCATTGCGTACGTGTTGCGCAAAGTCAAATTGCAATAGGAGCTGGGAATAAAATGTTTTCGCCCTTTGGGTGTACTCAAAATTTATTTTGGACTTTTTTTCGCGTTCGAGGTTCTTCCATTTCAATCAATTTACACGCCCAAATGGACACATGCTAATTACTTTCATACAAGTAGGCTAATTTGTGTCATTCGTGTATGTTTGTATTTGCAATAGTTAGATACTTAAGTCGCGGATGTGTGAGTCAATGCGTTTTTCCTGAAAGTGTTCGGCTGCAGTTCAAACAATGTTTTTCCAACCAACCTTATCTAGCCTGTATGAGTATTCATCCTAATATCCTACCAATATGACACATTGGTGTATGGACATGCGGATCAACATTATTGGGCCGAACTGTTTTGATTAAGTTATGGCAACATTGTAACTCGAGTCAATGTTCCTTAAGCTGTCCAAATATGCATTGATTCGCTGTCATTGAACTGGATAAGTTATATCATTCTTTTTAGATTCATATATGATTCAACAGATATGAATGAAACTACTGTCAAATTTAAGTATGACATACTTGTAGAGATTCCTGTAAAATAGTTAATTCACTTTGAAATGACACCTTCAAGGATGTCTTGGGTAAAGAAGTTACTGGCTATGACATCAGAACCAAATACATAAAAAATCTTCTTAATAGAGAAACGTAGTCCAATGTACAGATCTCAAAACGTTCTGGATGTTACATAACTGATCTTCGTATGTTTATCGACTCCCTGCATTTGGCATTTTTAGGAGACTGTTATGTTCAATTTTAGCATAAAGTATTAATCCTGCATGGTCCTGAGCTCCTGTGCTAAAAAAGTCCAGTGGCCATGAAAGACTGGGTTATAACTGACGTACGTACAGGCAGGATGCACACGCATCTTTGGTTCAATGCTGTATTCATGTGCTTTTCCCCTCTGCCCCAATGGATACTTTATCATTAATATAAATCTATTGAAGTGTGCGTGTGTGCAGAGAGCTGTGCCGTGATGGAGGATTTCTGGCCCGTGATCCTGGCAGGACTGAAGGTTTGGGTCTATCTCATTCTGGGTCTTCTTATGGTGCCTGCCATGTTCGGATTCTCCCTGGGCATCTCCGAGACGTACATGAAGATTCTCATAAAGACCCTGAAGGTAAACCGCTGCTGTACTCCAGTAGTCGTCCAACAGAGCCCCTCTGCTGGCCCAGGAGTGAAACCACTGGGAAAGTGGTCTAATGCCCCATACGGGAGACGGGTAAACTGCATCTCTCTTACAACATAAGTGGCACTGCTATGTCTATGTCGCTCTGAACGGTTTGCTGGGCACCGTGTCCTAAATGTAAGCCCTGTGCCATACAGGTGTCCTATTTTTAAAACAGTATAATAACACTTTTGAATGAATTGGATCGAGGGCAAGCTATAGTCTTCACATCAGTGGGCATCATCATGACTAATGTCACGGGATGGGGAAGATTATCGGGGGTGGCTGGCGTTTGTCTACAGTTTCTCCTGTCTTGCTGTGGGTCTCGGGGTCATGGGTCAAAGGCTCAAGGTGTTGGTAATTTCTCTCGTTTTGCAGTGGGCCACGTTGAGGATCCAGACCGTCAACACCGAGCAGAAGATGCTCAAGTCCCCCACAATCAATGGCGGTAAATGAGACAATCTCTTACGCAGGTCATATTTGAATGGATGGACAGTGAAATGAAGGGGTTGATTCATTTCAAACTTAGCCTGTAATAGTTAAATAGTCAAATGTTACAAGTCTGTGCAACTGTGGGAAACACAAACGGTCTTACTTCCTGTGGCCAGTCTTGAAAACCCTTTTTTACTTACCCTAAAGTCTCACCCCAGTTATGTTTCTATCTGACTTTTAGTTCATTTCCGGGTTCCCCCCCTCACAGGGACACACGGGGTATAAATCCACTGTTGTCCATCTGCTGTGTTTAGAAGTTCAGATCGATGAATACGATCAATTCTACTATGCTAGTCAACTCCAGTAATAAAACGGCTGTATTTTGTTGAGTGCATAGAAAACAGTCCGGACAACTGCATTTGAGTCAGCTGTTGACTCACCGTTCAGAATGGGTAGAATGTCTAATATCCTGTGGATATTTTCAATCTTCTGATGACATGTTTGATTGTAAGGGCGGGATTAGTCTGAGAGGGCGTGCGACTGGGTGTATAGTTCTGACCAAGTCCTGGAACTGGAGAGAGCTTTGGGTCGGCTTGGTACAGCCAGTCAGCTCGGGACATGTACAGTGTGCTTTACGGTGTGTTGTGACACTGGGCTGACTGCCTGACTACCGATGTAATCAGTCCGCTTGCAACCAGCGGTCATATAGTTAATCAGAATTGCCGTGCTGTGTTCACTAGCTAGCATCCAATGCCAATTCTTTATGTTGTCTTAGAAAGTTAGGGCGGCTTGTGTGTTGTACGGATCCAATAACTTGTGATGTATATGCTGTCCGTGGCTGGTTGTTTTCAAAGAAGGTAAATTACATAAAAGTAAAGGTTACGAGTAGCCTAATGACTGCTTCGGCAGGGTGGCCCGAGTCAGTCATTCCATCTCTCTGAACATTGCCCTGGGTGTATTCAGGTAGTCTCTGTAGCTCAACTCACTGTCTTCATAACTGTTGGTGGGAGGGATACATTATGGGCTGGGGTAAGCTGATCCTAGACCTGTAAATGCCTCACGCTGATAGACACACAAGAGATTCCATTTAAGCAAAGAGAAGGGCACCGGTAATTGGGGAACACTGCTCTCTGATCAGTTCAGCTGTCATGCTATTTGAACTGGTCCCAGGTAGTGATGTGCCATCTCTAGGCTGAAGTTTCCACTCAGCTGTCAACACAGAACAGGCAAGAAGGATTGAAACACGTCTGGTTTTCATCCTCTCTAAATAAAGGACTGATTTAGACCTGGAACACGAAGTGATGCCAGTTTTAATGGCAGGTAGAAATCACCCCCCCCCCGAAATATTTTGCCAAGGTTATCTCCATTTCTTAATGTGCCATCAGTCTCACAATAATTTTTCAGTCACTAACTTCCTTCCCTTTCAAGTTTGGTAAATTTGATCAAATTTATTGAAAGCTAACTGCGACTTTATAGATATTTGTTTCTACCACGTTAAATGTTTTCATATTCAATTGTTACACTGATTACTCTTCTTTATCAACTAGTGATGGATGTGCCATATAATGAGATCTCCAACAGATACTGTGTACAAGCTAATGCATGTGCTTGTGTGTGTTCTTGTGTTGGTTTACGCTGTCTAGTTTTTTTTTGTCACGTGCAGAGGATATGCAATGTATAATCCATTTCCTGAAGTCCTTACATGGTGGTTTCCTTACAACATGCAACAGTGGATAATAGTGTTGAAAAATAAAGGTTCACAATATTACAATGGTAGCAATGTGAATATAGATTCTGCTGTAGAGACAGTATTTACAGTATTTAAATGCGTATAAGCCGAGGAAGCATCGAGTATAGTAACAGTCTGAGCATCCATGAATGTTAAAGAAGGGGTCTGGATGCAGAATGTACATCGAGTTAAATTATGTGGTCTGTCTAGTTAGTTCAAGTATGTGGTTTGTCTAGTAGGTAAAATTGTATGTGGTCTGTTTAGTTAAAGTGTGTGGTCAGTCTGACGCTTGCAATAAGAAGCTATCTCTAAACCTGTCTGCACGTCTTCTCTAAACCTGTCTGCACGTCTTCTCTAAACCTGTCTGCACGTCTTCTCTAAACCTGTCTGCACGTCTTCTCTAAACCTGTCTGCACGTCTTCTCTAAACCTGTCTGCACGTCTTCTCTAAACCTGTCTGCACGTCTTCTCTAAACCTGTCTGCACGTCTTCTCTAAACCTGTCTGCACGTCTTCTCTAAACCTGTTAGCATTTCTGTCTGTCTTGTCCAAGGCCTGATCCAGAGAGATGAAGGGTCTATGGAGAAGCAGATGGAGGAGTTAAGACGCAGTCGCCCTAAACCACCCCTAGGGGGAGACTTCTCCCTCAGCGACTGCTTCTACTTCTACAGACGAGGCATTGAGGATATCGTAGAGGATGAGGTGAAGTCACACAGTACATTAACATTGACCCCTAACCGCTCTACGTGTTCCTCCAAAAATCCAGACTTTATTTCTGTTCCTCGTGGTTTTTAATGTTGCTCCTGTGAACTTCAGGTGACCCAGCGTTTTTCGTCAGAGGAGCTGGTTTCGTGGAATCTGCTAACGCGGAGCAACAACGACTTTCATTACATCAGCCTCAAACTGACCATGGTCTGGGTTTTAGGGCTGTTTATACGCTACTGCATCCTGGCTCCTCTCAGGTTATTATTAGTCTGACTGTGTGTCAACTAAGTTAGGCCGCAGCTCCCCAATGGCAATGCCGTACGCCAGAAATATAATACACAAATAACCCAGCTACTGATCCACATGGTTGGTGCTAAATTGATAGGAGTCCTAGCATATGAAGCTCAAAGCTTTAGGTCGTCGCTCAAAGCTTTAGGTCGTAGCTCAAAGCTTTAGGTCTTAGGTCGTAGCTCAAATCTTTAGCTCGTAGCTCAAATCTTTAGATCGTAGCTCAAATCTTTAGATCGAAGCTCAAAGCTTTAGATCGAAGCTCAAAGCTTTAGATCGTAGCTCAAAGCTTTAGATCGTAGCTCAAAGCTTTAGATCGAAGCTCAAAGCTTTAGATCGAAGCTCAAAGCTTTAGATCGAAGCTCAAAGCTTTAGATCGAAGCTCAAAGCTTTAGATCGTAGCTCAAAGCTTTAGATCGTAGCTCAAAGCTTTAGATCGAAGCTCAAAGCTTTAGATCGAAGCTCAAAGCTTTAGATCGAAGCTCAAAGCTTTAGATCGAAGCTCAAAGCTTTAGATCGTAGCTCAAAGCTTTAGATCGTAGCTCAAAGCTTTAGATCGTAGCTCAAAGCTTTAGATCGTAGCTCAAAGCTTTAGATCGTAGCTCAAAGCTTTAGATCGTAGCTCAAAGCTTTAGATCGTAGCTCAAAGCTTTAGATCGTAGCTCAAAGCTTTAGATCGTAGCTCAAAGCTTTAGATCGAAGCTCAAAGCTTTAGATCGTAGCTCAAAGCTTTAGATCGTAGCTCAAAGCTTTAGATCGTAGCTCAAAGCTTTAGATCGTAGCTCAAAGCTTTAGATCGTAGCTCAAAGCTTTAGATCGTAGCTCAAAGCTTTAGATCGTAGCTCAAAGCTTTAGATCGAAGCTCAAAGCTTTAGATCGTAGCTCAAAGCTTTAGATCGAAGCTTGTGCTGTTCGTCAGCTCGTAGCCATTGTATGTTGTGGTATCTCCTGTACGTTCCTGACTACGTGTATTTTCTCCAGGATCATGCTGGCCTCCATAGGGCTGACCTGGTTGGTGATTGGCACCACAGCTGTAGGATTCCTCCCTAATTGGAGGTATGGTCACTCTGACTTAATTACACAGATTCACATGAGGCTGTTTTAACATTTGTCTTCTAATTGAATTAATTAAATTGTGTGTGTTTGTGTCTTCTAGGGCGAAGTCCTGGTTCAGTGAATGGGTCCATGTGATGTGCTACCGGATCTGTGCACGAGGCCTTTCTGCCACCATCCACTACCACAACAAGTTAGCCAACACTTCTCTCACACACACACACAAAGGCACAGCAGGCTTTCACACACCCACACACACACACACACACCAGACAGAAGGTCCTCAAGGTGTGCACGGTGCTTTAATCACTTCCCTGTGTGTCTGTTCTCTGTGTTTTAAAGAGAAAACAGACCCAGGAAAGGAGGAATCTGCGTCGCCAATCACACCTCCCCGATTGACATTGTCATCCTCTGCAACGACGGGTGTTATGCCATGGTATGTGAGATTGCTGATATGAACGTTCTTTGTTGATATTCAAACTGTTTCTTTCTCTCTGTGTCCGTTATATTAAAATAACGCTTTTTTAAGTAATTTATGAATTGTCGGTGACAGCTATTTCCAGGCAGTCCGATGCGATTTCAGCTGATGTGTTTTAGGTGGGCCAGTCACATGGGGGGCTGATGGGAGTATTGCAGAGGGCCATGGCGAGGGCCTGTCCTCACATCTGGTTTGAGAGAGCTGACATGAAAGATCGCCACCTAGTGGCTAAGAGGTGATATTATTTATTACATTCTTGTCAGGCTGTGGGTTGGGCATTTATCTGGCACCAGACACTCCAGAATTCCTGCCAGCAATGTTCAAACAAGCTCTGATATGCCAATGGAAAATTGCAACATAGAAATAAATCAGGAATATCATAGTTATTCATTCATGTTGTTATACCAATATGTCCAGATTATATGATCCTGACAAACAGATATTCCATGCTTGATAGGTACTGTTAAAAAAGTTTTTGTCATTGGCAGTTGTCATATTATTGGGCACTATGCTAATCATTTAATACTACTGCTATCCTGATGTGGACATACAGTATGGTTCAGTGTTCACACACATTCCATCAAAGTTGATAATGTCTTTGTTATGCAGATTGCGGGATCATGTGGATGACAAGACAAAGCTTCCTATATTGATCTTTCCAGAGGGTAAGTGTCACCATGGTCTAATGGAGTTGCATTGGGTTAGTATGGTACATTCAGTTAATCCTGTACAGGGAGATTGGGTTGCCTTAGTTAGGTAGATACACTCTGATCCTATACAGGTAGACTGGGGTTCCCTTAGTTAGGTAGATTAACTCTGATCCTGTACAGGTAAATTGGGTTGCCTTAGTTAGGTAGATTAACTATAATCCTATACAGGTAGACTGGGGTTGCCTTAGTTAGGTAGATTAACTCTAATCCTGTACAGGTAGACTGGGGTTCCCTTAGTTAGGCAGGTTAACTCTGATCCTGTACAGGTAAATTGGGTTGCCTTAGTTAGGTAGATCCACTCTGATCCTATACAGGTAAATTGGGGTTTCCTTAGTTAGGTAGATTAACTTTATCCTATACAGGTAGGTTTGTGGTAACCTTAGTTAGGTATAATCTGTTCATACGATCTGTATCTAGAGGTAACAGCTGGAATCTGTTACTTACCGTACTTTAATGTGTTGAAGACATCTCCAGTCAGTGTTTCTGGTTTCAGGAACCTGCATAAATAATACATCGGTCATGATGTTCAAAAAGGGAAGTTTTGAAATTGGTGCAACAATATACCCAGTAGCTATAAAGGTGAGACACTTTAATGTCACTAATGTGAGGTAGCATGCTCCTCTGTTAATTGTGTTATTTGCTATTGGGAAATGTCAGCACACTTTTGTAGTTTATTTTCAGTAAACTGTGGAACCTCCTTCCCGTCTCAGTACGATCCCCAGTTTGGGGACGCCTTCTGGAACAGTGCCAAGTACAACATGGTGAGCTACCTGCTCCGCATGATGACCAGCTGGGCCATAGTCTGTAATGTCTGGTACCTGCCTGCCATGCACCAACAGGTGAGAATACAACACACACACACACGCACACTGGCTCCTCTTTCTAAGACACACATGGAGTATCTGCCAGCCATGTTCCTAGCCCCTCATCTGTTTTCAGGAAGGGGAGGACGCTGTCCAGTTTGCCAACCGAGTCAAGTCAGCCATTGCTCATCAGGGGGGTCTAGTGGACCTGGGCTGGTAAGAACGTACATTTCTTCAGTCTTTGCTGGTCACAGATTCCACATGTTAGTATCTCCTTGACAACACGCATGTTTAAGACACGTCTGCTTGGCTGTAGGGACGGAGGCCTCAAGAGGGCCAAGGTGAAGGACACGTTCAAAGAGCAGCAGCAGAAGATGTACAGCAGCATGCTGGTCAGTAGCGAGGAGGAAACCAACCATGACAGTGACTGACCTCCTTCATCATGAAGGGACACTCTCATTCGCTAGCAGCAACCGACCGTACAGCAAGACCCACAGGAGGCGAGACACAACCACCAGTGGTCATATCACGTTTGGTTTGACCCCTGATCAAGCAGTCAGGTCATGACGCATTTTGAAGGCATATAGAACGGGGTTTAGGCCACGTCAGAATGCTCTTCTCTATACGTTTGGATTTGTGTGCTTACTATTGCACTGGATCTTACTGACAACTACTGACCAAACCGACTTCACTACTGGGACATTTACAGTCTGCAGACTTTGATCACTGATGGGCTAGGAATTTTTTTGTTGGATTGTACTGAGGTTAGAGCATTGCAATGGAACTGTAAAAGATCTCAGGTTTTGCTTCATCTCCCAAGTTCTGAATGTCTAAACATGCTGCTTGTTGTTATGCGATGGTTGTCTGGTCATTTTCTGTCATAATTTGTTTAATTCCAGTTGATCAATTAAAGCTGTGTTAGGAAATAAACATTTGCCAATAGCTGTTACATTCTGCAGTGGCGTTTTCATTAACAAGCTACACTTCCGCAACAAGCAATACAGAACAACACCAAGTTCATGCTTTGAAGTATTTTACTGTACTGAGATTACTGTGACATCAGACATACACAGATCATAAAGGAGAATAATACAGCATGTTCATCAGAAAGGATAGAGGTAGATGTGATCGTCCAGAAAGGATAGAGGTAGAGGTGATTGTAAAGACTCTAAATTATTACACTGGATGGCACTAACGGATACAACGTTGTGTTCGTTGTGAACCTTGCTCCAAACATACGCAGTCAAAGGCCAATGTAGCGTTGTGTTGTCTAAAGGACAGTGCATGTTTTGGATTTCACTAAACTCTTGTTGCTTTGTATTCCTGAGGAGATTCTTTCGCTTTTACCGCGGCCATTCTTCTGTTGCTTGTGAGGATCTGTGCTCACACCTGGAAGAGTCAAGCCACACTTATCTTAACACTAGTCGATAAGCATAGAAAAATGTCCTGTTCCTTATGAATGTACCTGGTGACGCAGAATATTGAACCTCTCCGTCTGGACGAGCCAACTGCTCACTGCCTTCCTGCTGTGAATTGATTTAACAACGTTAAAACCCTGGACAATATCCAACCGGTTAAGTCCTCTATGTAGTTTAAGTCACAGCTGTAACATAATCACGTTGGTGCCACTTGCCACTATAATGTTGCCATTGTGTTTTTTCTTTCTTGCAAGGCTTTCCATGTACCTGTAATTAAAACATCAAAGCTGACTTGCTATATTATATTTCAGAACAGGGCGTACTAGTGCCTGCTGATGGGCTTGTTTATCAAAGGTGTACAAATTGGTGCAAAAACAAAACATGTTCAGTGTGCTACTGTAATTCTACCATTGTCTGAGGAAAGACATCGATCACAAATTTTCTAACATCGTATTGGTTAAAATAGAACTGCTAGTGTGGTTCCTGAAACATCTATGATCTAAAAGACACGTTTCATTGGGACAGCAATACTAAGCATGAGATTGAAACGGTAAAGTTGTTGAGCCTAAAGTTTTGGAACCAACATTCCAAGTACGCAGTCGTTTGACCGTTCGGAGAAAATGACACATTCCCAGGTCGACCATAACAATGTTTAATGTCTTTAATGTTCATTCAATCAGTTTGCCATTTTAATTAAACACAGAGTTCTCATCCATCCACCCACCTGCTGAGATAGGAATCACAGTGGACCGGTTTTGCCTCTTTCTTCACCCCATCCGGAGTCCATGCAATTGATGTATCTATTCCCACGTCTACCCTGCCTGCGGCTCCAGACGATATAGGCATTTCTAATATAACCAATACATTTCACACTGCGAAAACAAAAAAAGCTTACAAACTCCCAATCGATTGGATGTGGAAGGGAATGCCCGTATAACCCCAGCCTTGGCTGCACAGCTCTGTATCTTGTTCCAGCAGGAAAATGTGTTAGCCGTTTGGCTCTGGAGTTTTATGAAAGGGTTTGTTATTGTATCCACGGCAACTGGGTCAATAATGGCTGGAACTACAAAGCCTCATTGCAATGTGTCCCCGCCATGTGGACCTTGTATCTGAATGCCCCCGTGACAAATGACATGTTTGGTGTTCATCTATGGCAATAATACAGTGTTTGATGGCAATGATCGTTACGTGTAGTCTGTGAGTAATGGTCCCATACAGCTGTCAGAAACTAGAGTTTACACGTTTTCAAAGATGACAACACTTTTATTACACCGTGGCACAATACAAATGCTTACTGTCCTGTATCTGAATGTAACCACAAACAGACATTTCGCCTAAGGGCGTGACTGTTTATGTTTTCTTTGCTGGGTCGGCGTTGGCTGGCGATAGACACGCGCAGAGGAGGTTCCCATTCTGCTTCGTCCGGGTTCATGGGTCTTCAGGACTCCTCCTTCTCGTCGCCGTGTGTGATGATATAACAGAGTGACTTGTAATCGATGTTTCCAGCCACGTCAATTGGAGCCACAGAGAAGGCCTGGTCCACCTTGAGAGTTTATCAGGCAGAGATAGACAGAGAGAGAATACAAATCGTATTACACATCAATCATACTGCCCATGAAGCACTGGTGGGTTGATTGTTCATTTCTCCCTCTAGATGCGTTTCAACGGTGTCATTTTAAAATCTTTTTAAAGAATACAGGTAAGGAGTGAGATATTACCAACCTCCTCTGCTGTAAATTTGTCTGCCTGGTTCATCAGTAATCGTCTGAACCTGGCAAAAAACATCGCCGAAGTAATTAATACATTACGCCAGCGTTTGTCATTGCATGTTTTAACAAGCTGACGATAGGTTGAAATAGTACTGACTCGTCCTTATTAACAAATCCAGTGGCGTTCGCGTCAAAGAGCTTGAACGCAGCGAGGATGGTGTCTTCAGGGTCTGTGCCTGTAGGGGGATGGTTAGTTGATTATATCTGACAAGATAACAGGGAAGGAAACACAGCAGAAAGCTGGAGTAGTATGAAGAACAGTGGTGTGGGGCTGCATTAAAGGCTGGAGAAGTATAGAGAACAATGGTATGATACATGTATTTTATCTTAATATGGCCTGGTAATTGATCTTCTGACAGATTATTCACCATCCTAAATGTTATGGTCTTTTCAAGGTTTTATTTACTGTAGGAAATATGGTGGTTCAGTGTAGAGAAAGGTATTGAACCCGCGTCTCCAGCAACAATACAACTCAAATTTTAAAGGCGTGGATGGATACAACGCACAGACCAAATAACCAAGATCAACCATGAACAGCTGGCGGAATAAAAATAAACGTAAGATAGCCTTAGGTAGTGGCACAAGCGAAACGGCACTGAGCTCAGTGATGAGTGCAGTAATATAACGGTATATTAGCCGATCAGGATACATCTAATTATCTGTATCATTTGATGAGGAAGGAAATACTGTACGGTGTATGGTTGCTGTTTGGTTAACTCATGTGCTGGATTATAATATAAAAATCAGCCTCTCCGCTCTGTGATTGTTGTCTGTTGACAGCTCTGCTTACCGTTGAGTTTCTCGCCAAACAGACTGAGGAATACAGTGAAATTGATGGGACCCTTTCCTTCGTTCAGCATTTCATCCAGTTCCTCGTCCTTAACGTTCAGCTTTCCTGAGACAAACACACAAACAAACAAACTCAACAACGCGTACAACACCGAACATTCTCTTGGAGGAACTTGCCGGTAAGATTGTTGTGTGCTTCCTCTATCTTCGTATCCTGTACATGTGACTGTTAAAAACATGAAAGCACACATTTGGTCGACAGAGACCGACTACACACCTAGCTGCGCGTAGGTTTCTTTCAGGTCCTGTTTTTTGATGACACCGTCTCTGTCTTGATCAATACAGCCGAAAGCCTGGACACACACGCAATACGGCCACTGTTAAAACCTCAATGCCCGAAGAATGTTCATTAGAAAGTAAAGAGAACACCGGTCTCACAGCCTTAGACTGGGTTAGCGTATCTATTTATGTCTACCTCCTTGAACTCCTGTATCTGGGACTGCTCAAACATGGAGAAGACATTGGAGCAGCTCTTCTGGGCTCCCCTCTGTCTCCTGTTTGCCGCCTTTTTACTGGCCTGAGAGACCAGAAAGAGCACAGGTCACACAGGATCCTCTCAGTGAGCCGTAACACGACTAGAACAGACGGGCACACTGAACAATGCATCCAAATGAAATCACGACGACCACATGCATTTTGTGAGATCATCAGGAGTGCCAGTGCAGGTCGCGGGTCATTTGACAGCTATGGACATCACAGGAAAGTAATCCAAGATTTTATGTTGAGTTCTCGACCAAAATAAAAAATCACAAGTGTTGTAGAAAGCTTTGTGCAGGTGTGTATTAGTGTTTGATATAGTAAAATTAGAAAAGGGTTAGTGGCTCTTTAAATGGTGCACCCTTTAACGTTACAATTATTAGAAACCTAACACTGGGCTTACTCGCTAAATAGTCAAAACACTCCCGTATCGTGTTACAACAATGACCTGAATTCCAGGTGTTCGTCACAGATAGGATTCAATAATAAGTACTGTCTGATGGTCATAGTTGGAAACTGTTCCAGTACTCACCATGTCTCTATGTGGTATAGCAGCTCTCTGTGCCCAGGACCAGGTGTGATTCTGGGGTTACGTTTATGTACGGCCCATGTTATCTCCTGTCTTCCTATTATTGGACCCTGGTGGAAACCACAAGCCCTAAATGGCCATGTTCACCCTCGCTCTATGAGGACCTGATAAGGACCCAAGGACCCAGATTCCACAGAGGTGTAAAAAGGAGAGTGAGCAGGGTTGAGGGGGAGAATGAGAAAGGGGGAGTGGGGATTGATGGGGTCAGATAGGAAGTAGGCTATTGGGTGTATTATGGGATGCAAAGTGAGCAGACATGGAAGAATTACACATCGGGTGTTTGCCTGAGAATGTGTGTTTCTCACTTTACTCCTAATATCTAAAGTATCTTATGACCAAAGTATAGTGCCCATAGAAGGGTTGTAGAAAGTATAATGCATATAGAAGTATTATAGAAAGTATAGTGCTTATAGAAGTATTGTAGAAAGTATAGTGCCCATAGAAGTGTTGTAGAAAGTATAGTGCCCATAGAAGTATTGTAGAAAGTATAGTGCCCATAGAATTATTGTAGAAAGTATAGTGCCCATAGAAGTATTATAGAAAGTATAGTGCATATAGAAGCGTAGTAGAAAGTATAGTGCCCATAGAAGTGTTGTAGAAAGTATAGTGCATATAGAAGCGTAGTAGAAAGTATAGTGCCCATAGAAGTGTTGTAGAAAGTATAGTGCCCATAGAAGTATTATAGAAAGTATAGTGCCCATAGAAGTGTTGTAGAAAGTATAGTGCCCATAGAAGTGTTGTAGAAAGTATAGTGCCTATAGAAGTATTGTAGAAAGTATAGTGCCCAAACTGGCCATAGAAGTATTGTAGAAAGTATAGTGCCCATATAAGTGTTGTAGAAAGTATAGTGCCCATAGAAGTATTGTAGAAAGTATAGTGCCCATAGAAGTATTGTAGAAAGTATAGTGCCCATAGAAGTATTATAGAAAGTATAGTGCATATAGAAGCGTAGTAGAAAGTATAGTGCCCATAGAAGTGTTGTAGAAAGTATAGTGCATATAGAAGCGTAGTAGAAAGTATAGTGCCCATAGAAGTATTGTAGAAAGTATAGTGCCCATATAAGTATTGTAGAAAGTATAGTGCCCATAGAAGTATTGTAGAAAGTATAGTGCCCATAGAAGTATTGTAGAAAGTATAGTGCCCATAGAAGTATTATAGAAAGTATAGTGCATATAGAAGCGTAGTAGAAAGTATAGTGCCCATAGAAGTGTTGTAGAAAGTATAGTGCATATAGAAGCGTAGTAGAAAGTATAGTGCCCATAGAAGTGTTGTAGAAAGTATAGTGCCCATAGAAGTATTATAGAAAGTATAGTGCCCATAGAAGTGTTGTAGAAAGTATAGTGCCCATAGAAGTGTTGTAGAAAGTATAGTGCCTATAGAAGTATTGTAGAAAGTATAGTGCCCATAGAAGTGTTGTAGAAAGTATAGTGCCCATAGAAGTGTTGTAGAAAGTATAGTGCCTATAGAAGTGTTGAAGAAAGTATAGTGCCCATAGAAGTGTTGTAGAAAGTATAGTGCCCATAGAAGTATTATAGAAAGTATAGTGCCCATAGAAGTGTTGTAGAAAGTATAGTGCCTATAGAAGTGTTGAAGAAAGTATAGTGCCCATAGAAGTGTTGTAGAAAGTATAGTGCCCATAGAAGTGTTGTAGAAAGTATAGTGCCCATAGAAGTGTTGTAGAAAGTATAGTGCCCATAGAAGTATTGTAGAAAGTATAGTGCCCATAGAAGTATTGTAGAAAGTATAGTGCCCATAGAAGTGTTGAAGAAAGTATAGTGCCTATAGAAGTGTTGTAGAAAGTATAGTGTCTATAGAAAGTCTAATGACACAACAAAATGGGAAAACCTTTATGTTGTTAACCTAACTTAAACTAGGTATTATATTTAATAATGCATAGCACAGCAACTTTCTAATTATAAATTACGACCCATACGTGAAAGGTTTGTTACAGCAACTTTATTTACAACAATCATTCTCACATTACAAAGCACTTCGATATTTTTCGATATTTTTCGATATATACCCGATGCCGATTTTCTTTTCTCCCTTTTCCAAATTTGCGATATCCCGTTGTATCAATATGACCCTGGTGTAGTCGCTGCAGCTCCCAATGGACTTTAGGGGTGCAGAAGATCGTGGCTAAAGGCTCTTTACCCAGACTTCCAATGTAAAACCCGGAAAGTCGATCAGATCAGTGTGTGAGGATATGGGCCAATGGGCTGAAAGAACGCTTTAGACCTGAAATTAAGTTCTTTAAGCTTATCACATTTACAATACTTATGTTTAAAAATACACAAATAAAACTTTCCAAAAAGAGTAGGTAAAAGAATACATGTCCACCTCGTGAATGTTAAACAGTCAATCCACACATATCTGAGACACAACCGTCCCTCAGTTGAATGGACGTAAGCAAAAGTTATACATCTGTTAGATGTAATAAATATGTTAGATAAATCAATGTCACATAAACATTATATTAATGTATTAATCTGGCTTTAGGAACCTGAGAGTAATAATGTAGCTTGAGAACATTGAAGGGTGCAGAACTTGCTGTGATATATCATCTATATGAATTCTGGTACTTCAATGTACATACAGAGGCTTGTCCGCTCAAAAGCATATCTCGTTAATACTGAACACTGGAGAAAGTTCAGATCTATTCTCCCTCGGTCGTTTGTGCTGTGGTTCTTCACCTCATTGAAAAATGAGGGTATAAGTTCAACCTGGTCCTTTCAGGAGGAAGGCTGGCGAGTCCCCTCTTACTGAGTCAGCATGCACGCTGCCATCTTACAGGCTACTGCCGAAATAAGTGCCGCCCCCCGGCCACTCCCTTCCTCTGATTGGATGAAAGTGATGTCACAGTGTGGCGTTAGCTCCCTCACAACTTTGTGGAACCTGTGCTGGAAACTGTGGAGGAAGGTTATTGTAAAATAAAAAATATCAGTATTACCATTTCTTACTTCTTTGTATAATTTGACCAGAAGAAAATTATATATTTTTTGGTAAATGTGAGTTGCATAACTTGGTGACTTCCCCCCGTTAGGGTGTCCTTACCAGGGGTGGAGTTTGTAGACCGAGCCATCAACGCCCACTGTGATCTTTAGCGCCTCCTGGCTGCGGCGTTCTCTCATGCGGTTGATGACACCGGCTAGGCCCGCCCCACACATGTGCGCTGCCCTGGTGGACACACTCTCACATGCCAAGCGCACTATGTCACAGTCCAACTCTGAGGGCAACACGCCTAGTGTGGACAGGATGTTGTAGATCTGTTTTCTGTCTCCGGAGTCACTGAGTAACACACACAATTGAACACAGAGAGAACATTCGACATACGTTTAGTAAAAGGGCCTTCGATTGTTTTAATCCGTTTAAATTGTATTATTTCGTGGTTGTATTGTGACCCCTCACCTTTCTATCTGAGATACGTAGCCGGTCTCAAAGCTTCCGCGCGTCTTTAGCAGATCAGAGGCCTCTCCTTTAAACAGCAGCTCTTCATTCACCAGCTTCACTAGGACCAGCCTCACCAACTCGCCCATGTATTTCCCGCTGATCAACTTCTCATAGCTACAGATATGGAGTGGGGGAGGAAGTGGTGTGCAGAAAGTCAGCAGGGTAGAGTGGGAAAAAGACAGAAAAAAACCCGCTGTGCGTCACAAAACACCCGAATTGACATCCCTGTAATCATCATCGGAAGTGAAGGAGGGAGGCTGAGAAGGAGAGCAGCCTCTCTGTGTCTCTATCGCTGCGGGACGGAGAGAGAGAGAAAGCGCGAGACACAAAGTGCTAGGATGAGTGCGCCTCGGCAAAGCTGTGCGAAGGGGCTGTCAGAGCAGACGGTAAACAGCCATTAACCTCGCGGACATTAGCCTGCACCGAACAGGAGCTAATCAATCTGACCCTGACGTATAGAGACTCGTGGTTACGGCTGGGAAAACAACAGAGTAACCTAGCGCCCACACATGGGCTGCGGGTTGGAGTCGGGTGAGTGTCACGGGCAGGTGAGGAAAACACATGCGCGTCTAACTCAGAAACACTTTAGGCTACTTCTAGGAATGGACAGATACTTCTAGGAATGGACAGATTTTAACATCTGGCATTGCTAATGAACTAACTTCGAGTTTCCCCGGAGAACAGCCCATTAGGTAATCGTTGGGGATTGTGCTACTTGCTAAACGTATGGCGACCCGGTGAGGTCAGTGAGACCGACAGGACTCACAGTTGTTGCCCGGGGTTGAGTGAAGATTCGTCCACCACCTTGTCGTACTCCAGTCTGAACTCCTCCAGCTCCCCGTTGGCTCCGAACGCCCCCCACTCGGTGTTCACACACATCTTCCCCTCCTCCCCCTCCACCAGCTCCACGGTCCGCATCTCCTCCATGTAGCAGGCGTTACACCCGGTACCTATATGGCCAGGGTGATGGACAACACACATTACACATGGCTGCCTTAATAGAGATGTAGAGAGATGGTAGCTGTGTGTGAGTGTGTGTGTGAGCGTGTGAGCGTGTGTGCGTGCGTGCGTGTGTGTGACTGTCAGGGGTTTCTACTACTTGAAGTCCCAAGGATACAAATATATTTTGAGATATATTATCAGATAAGATTCTATTTTCTTTACATTGCCCTGCTTTTTTTTTTACCGACTTCAACGCCTATTGGGTAGCGAGTACTAGCGACACTGTTTTCATGAGGTTATGTTTGCAAATTTCATTGCCGTTAGTTTCAAATGACGTTGTCTAGGAACATAATCGTATTCGCTGTTTACTTGCTATCATTAGAATAGTATGTGATGATTTTGATGTTTAGAATAACTTTAAAATAAAACACGATTGGCGCTTATTGGCTTACTATATCTAAATAATGTCCTGGAATGCCTTTTAATTTGTTGTTTACTTAGCCCAGAAAATCAAATTAGTAAGATGTGTCCAGTTTTGGCCATACAAACATAATTAACACCTACCCCACTGCGCAAAACACTCTGGACAGAGCAAATATTAGCGCGTGAAACACTTATGCCAAGCAAATATTGTTTTTGACTAAGTTCCCAAAAATCTGACTCCGGTGACGTCCCCGAAGATTCACTGTTGTGTCTGTGAGTGGTGTCCAACGCTCCGGCCGGAGTTTTTAAGCCAAGTTGACTCCATATTGTAAGCGAAATTATTTCAGAGACCCATAAGAAACAACAAAATTACTTCTGGAATGATCTAGGACAAGGTATTGTGTATATAGGCCATCTAAAAAGAAGCATGCAACATTTCCACAGTAACTATTGATATCCAAATAACTGTATGAAAGAATATGAGAAATGCAGAGCATGACTTGGACCTCGTGGCTAAATCGAACGGAGCTCAACCGGAGCAGGTCAGATGGCTGCCCGTCAAACAGGTGTCCTAGCAACACTGCACATGCTCCACTGTAACTTCACCGAACACGCAGGCCTGCTATTCATTAATGATGTCATCAAAATGCACGGACTCTCCTGCATTCCGGATCTTTGACCCCCGATATAAAGCCTGAATCCAGTGGTTCTGCTGTACCGCTGCTGTTCTGTCTTACCGACAATCATTCCAACTTCGCAGCTGCGGTCCTCATAGTAGCAAGATATCATGGTGGCAACTGTGTCATTCACCATGGCAACCACGTCCATCTCAAAATCCTGTAGGGGAGAGAGTACATGCAATCATGGCTCTAATTGAATTAAATATACATATATACAGTGTGTTTTGTATGCGTTATGAACCCAGGTGTGAGAATCCTACCCCTCTCCTCTTGATGGCGTCTCTCAGTAAACCCACTACATTGTTGCCCTCTGCCCCAGACGCCTTGAACCCTTTGGTCCAGTTCAGCAGGATGCCCTGGAAGGAACACGACATTAGGCTTGGCGGTACCACTCGAATGACCTTGCCAAAATCTCTGGATCATGCTCTACTTCTTCAAACCTTGTCAATGTCCTCGTGTCGAACTGGGAAGGAGAACGTGAAACCCAGAGGAAGCTTCTTGTGCTTGATGTGTTGCCTGTTCAGGAAGTCTGATATGCACTCCGCGATGTAATCGAAGAGCTGAGACGAGAGCGAAAGGAGAGACCAGGAGGAACCGGGAGACAGAGAGCGTGGTGTCATGAGGATTTGTATGAGAATCTATTGACACTGGATAGTGCAGTCCAATTCTAAGTGGACACTTCTAAGTACCCTGGACACGCCTCACCATTTCAGCCGTGCCAGTCATGGCGTCCTGAGGAATGGAGTACATTTGATGTTTGGTCTCCACCTTCCACCCTCTCTCCTCATCTTCCCCCACTTTCACCAGCATCACACGGAAGTTAGTCCCACCTAGGTCCAGGGCCAGGAAATCACCCACCTCTGGCGGCGCAAAACAGAGCAGTGTTGACTAGGATCATGCACTGACAGGCACAAACGCATGCGTACACTTTAGATTACATCAAATATAAAAATGTTATGCAATGTTATGTTAATACTAATAAGTAGTAGTAATAAGTAATGTGACAAGAGAGAACGCCACAGTGAGTGTGAAATTGCTCTAAATACTCTTTGATGTTATACCATAAATATAGTGAAAATGCGGCTACCAGTCAAAGGTTTAGACACACTTATCAATTAAAGTGACTTTGACTGGTACTGTATGTAAATGACATGCAAATGAGATATTTTCAAATGATAAATAATTTCATAATAATAAGACATATTAAAGGGCCATATGTGGTTTAAAAAAAGCTCTCATCAGTAGTGGTCAGGGTTGCTATAAAGAGAGGAGCAGGAGCTCCTGTGAGGTAAACAGGAGTAGAAAGGCTAACAAACTCTCCACTCCATGTCTGTCCTCTGACAGATGACTGCCAGAGAAACCTAAGGAGCTGCTCCACCAGCCCCAGGACCACAGTGCTAGAACAGCCCACTCTGAGTCTGAGTGCCTTTACCATATGATTTATATATATCTATATAGTGTGTGTGCATATATATATATATATATATATGCACACACACTAGTTTTTTTGCATTCACATTGTGATTTCAGGAGGCATTAAATGAATGAGGTGAATTTCCCTACCTGATCCCTCAGGGGTGGAACAGACGTAAGTGGGCAACATTTTGACGCTGGCCTCCTGGTGTGTCTCTACACGCAGTCCCCGGTCCATCTCCCTCATCATTCTCCTCATCACCTCTTTCAAATGCTCCTTCTTCAGCCGGAACTCCGACAGGATCTGCTCCACCTAGAGAGAAACGAAGGGCCAAAAGTTTCTGTAACTTTTGTTTTTCTGTCATTTAAGAACATAATACAACTGAATTTGAAGCACAGCGGCAAAAGGAAACCTTAAAAAAGATCTTAAATGTCAAAAAGGAGAGAAATCAACGTCATGATTTGCAGAAATTCAATCAGGAATTTCCTGAAGATCAACTTATCGATAACTTCTAAAATAACAACATTAAGTCGGAGTAGATCAACTCAAATAAAAGGTATTATTTAGATGTTTAGTTCAGCCGGTTACCTAACAGTTACAACATCTAACCAGAAACCAAAAGGTTGCAAGCTAAAACCTCTGAGCTAAGCTAACGCTTTATCACTGAATAAGGCAGTTAACTGAAATGTATTTCTTTAACATTGTCGTAAATAAGAATGTATTCCCAGTCAAAAGTACACAAACTAAAAATCTAAACGCTCATCTTAGCCCAGAGTCTCTAGCACAGGGCTGAGACCATAAGGCATTACCATGATGGCTGTCTCTAGCACGGGGCTAAGACCAGAAGGCCTCTTCATTTGGTCCATGTAGGTGCTGACACACGGCATCTTGTCGGTAGCGTTTGGTAAGTAGTTCTCCGGAGTGACCGAGTTCATGTATAAATTGAGACCGTAAATGAAGTTGAATGAGGACCTGAGCTGTTTTTATGCTCTGGTAAAGTGGGCTGGTGAGCGATTATGGTGGCCTCTGTACTCAAACCAATGACCAATGACCACGCCCTAAATCCTCATGCCATTTGACCAGGCACATTCGATAGGTTGATATACTTAATACCAATATGACACCGATTTCAGTAGATTGAGTCACTCAGCATTAACTCTTATATCCAGGGGGTCATACATGGTCAACGTTAACATGTTCATACGTTTTGTATTAGGTCTGTGAACTATATCATCTAAATTATCATCACAGGTCAGGCTGAGTAGTGACCACTTTTGTTTTGCACGTAAAGACAAACCTAAATGCTGGCAATCAAAATGAACGACATCAAAGCATTTTTTCTTTTAATTATGCACAGCTAAATATGGTTGTTGCAGTTCTACATCATTCTATTAAAGCGGTCCCATCTTTATCTACAGTAAGGGATGGTCTTGATGACCTGTTGTCCCGAATTGTTGGTTCGTGAGAACATATATTGACCATGATCATTTGACCTAGAGAAATGTCGAACAAGTGACAACGTTGTCATTGACTGGGCTAGATGTTGTGACACTGGTATTGAATAATGTAGTTATTGTTTAACTACATTCAAAATGCATCTAAATTTAGCACTCGCAAAGTTGAATGACCCATAAAATCAACAATGAAGTGTTCTAGGCAAAGGTCTCCTGTGCTCATCATTCAAAAGGTTTAATTTTAGATCGATTGTACACCAGAAACCATGTGTCAATGTGCACCAAAATGTAATGAAGGACTATGTATGGGTGTGCAAATAAATATATATATATATATATATTATTTCAGCTAACACATCCTTGAAGGGAATTACATGTATTATTTTGTGTGGAATCTACATTTGTTTGAATATCCCCTGATTGCATATCTGGAATAGCAGCAAAAATCAAATAACAGATGTTGTATCCATTAATCAGTTTTCTTTAAACAGCCATTCAAAGCGTTGGCTAACTTTGACATACAAGTGCCCAAAGAAAGACTTCAAACCATGCGTGTGCTACTTTCCTTGCAACATGTCAATAATAAAATATCAATAACCATGATTAAAAGTTTGTGTAAAATTCAGACAATGCAAAACTAGTGGTTAAATGGTATTGATTCTTTAGAGGGTCTTGCAGGAGAATTGTACTATTGATGATGAAAACATAAAAAATAATTAATTGAAAGCAGAACAATTCATCTGAAAGCAGAACAATTCATCTGAAAGCAGAACAATTCATCTGAAAGCAGAATAATGTACTAAAGCAGAACAATTGAAAGCAGAATGATGAAAACATAAAAAATAATTAATTGAAAGCAGAACAATTCATCTGAAAGCAGAACAATTCATCTGAAAGCAGAACAATTCATCTGAAAGCAGAACAATTCATCTGAAAGCAGAACAATTCATCTGAAAGCAGAAGAACTCATCGTTGTTTTTACTGTCAGCATCTCATCATTATGTAGAACACACTGTTATTATAATGCATTAAATGTTTCTTATAGGTCTGCACAATATAGGTCTACTGTGCCTTTATAAACTTCTAATTTCCTAAATGTAATTTTTTGCGTTTCAAGGAATTTCTGCCAATGTATTTAACCTTGCAGGTTCCTTGGCAGCGATCACTGCTTTGACACTTTGGTGCGCCTAAATCTGGATTTGAGCAGATGCTCCAATTCTTCCTTGCTGATCTACTCCCGCTTTCTTACATTGTATGGGCGTCAGTAAACAGCGGTTGTCGTCAGAGATCTCCTCAGAGATGTTCAATGAGGCTTATATGCTTTGGATGGCCATTCACAAATTTTCCCAAAAGCTACTTCAGCATTGTCTTGGCTATGTGCTTCTAGTAGTTGAAAAAACTAAAAGGATCGTCCAGGTCGCCCAGCGACCACCATTAAATTCATGAGATTATCACAATGCCAATATTTAATTTGAAACAATAATATAATAATAATATTAATGATATGTGTTTTTGGTTTACCTTCTCCATCGTATGCAGGTCCGTATCATACATGTCCTGCTGGTCATGGGTGCTGTCTGCTGTGGAATAGTAAACGTGTTGTCCAGGTGGGCTACAAGAGCGGGTTAAAACCTAATGGTTTGTCCTACAGGTGCTACGTGAAAAATGCAGAAACCGTGAGGGTTAATGTTCAAAATAAACGAATGACCTTCGGAATTAAATGCACAAGTGTAGAAAGTAAAAAAACACATTATTAACATTATTAAGTCCCAACACCCAAGTTTCTGCGTAGCCAGCACTATTTCTGTTTCCTATTTCACATAGTGTACTTCAGCAAAAGTGTGGCAACGAAATGAAGGCCTGTGGAGACGTCATTCCAAATAGAGTTACGTTATCAATTTGTGCGCTTTTGCAGTTCACGTCGCATCCAATGTTGCGGTCAAAAGGTCCCATCAGAACTGCCAGTGGCTAGAAGCAAACTATCCAACATCTGATTATATCACTCCCTTCTCACCATGATCCACAGGTTTGTCATTTGAAGACAAAAGTCACAGATGCAGCTCTGAAGCTCTTAATTTACTCTATAACTATGGCAACCAAAACTATCGTATTCAAGAGGGGAAAAAAACACCCCTTATCTGGCCACAACCTTACGGTCAGCAGATGCTCACAATAGCCTGTCTCCATGCCTCCAACATTTTCAATGCGTTGTCCTGGAGATCAATTTATCTGCACACTTCTGGTATGGAAAACACTTAGCACAGAGTTAAGTGGCCAAGAGGAAATTGTTAAATGGAGCAAAATGACTTAGGAAAACAACACACGAGGGTAGTGGGAAATCTGAAATGACAGTAGGTGTAAGCAAGCTCTATATCCGGCCAATATCCTCATGACTTGTCCAATGTTGATATTGTACAACATTTGAAAAAGCTCATGTACAAACGTAAGGATATTAGCTCTCATTATTTAGTCAAGTTTATTATTATCATTATTAATCTTTATTTAAACAGGGAAATCAAGGGTCATTGTAAAGCCGTGTATTGCGTAAAAATGTAAAACAACTGAAAATACACCATGAAGAAACACATAGAGAGGAAGCACACACCATTAAGAAAAGCCCTTTCAGTTCAAAGTAAAAAGGTTTAGTATCAGACATTTAAACTAAACACAATGGTTTTAAGTAAAGTTTACTCTGCAAAGCATTGCATGAATATATATGTATGTAGGGCTATATATATATATGGCATGATAGTCAAAAACAGTTTAGTATTTTACTCAGAGTAAGCACGTTGTAACCAGACTTAATTTTGTGGTGTTTGAAATTTTCTGCAACAAATATAGAATATATTCAAACATCAACACATGCCTGGCCCTTCTATAGTCAGGGAGTCCCAGAAGAGCTGACAGCAGGAGTCGACGGGGCAGATTCAAAATGTAATAGTTCTAGTTTTGTCAGTAGTGACTGTGTTATCATATTTGGGTGTGACATTGACAGACAGATGCATGTTGGGTCTGAAACAGTGAGGACTATCTTGTGTTTGTAAAGTATGCCAGTGCCTTTCTTATTGCCTGAGTGCACTGATTTCTAATTGTTCAGAACAGCTGCCAGGGACTTCCAGGAAATTATCATGCTGCAACATGGGGCCGTGCATTATTATGCTGCAACATGAGGCCGTGCATTATCATGCTGTAACATGGGGCCGTGCATTATTATGCTGCAACATGAGGCCGTGCATTATTATGCTGCAACATGAGGCCGTGCATTATCATGCTGTAACATGGGGCCATTATCATGCTGTAACATGGGGCCGTGCATTATTATGCTGCAACATGAGGCCGTGCATTATCATGCTGTAACATGAGGCCGTGCATTATCATGCTGCAACATGGGGCTGTGCATTATCATGCTGTAACATGAGGCCGTGCATTATTATGCTGCAACATGGAGCCGTGCATTATCATGCTGTAACATGGGGCCGTGCATTACCATGCTGCAACATGGGGCTGTGCATTACCATGCTGCAACATGGGGCTGTGCATTATCATGCTGCAACATGAGGCCGTGCATTATCATGCTGCAACATGAGGCTGTGCATTATCATGCTGCAACATGAGGCCGTGCATTATCATGCTGCAACATGAGGCTGTGCATTATCATGCTGCAACATGAGGCCGTGCATTATCATGCTGCAACATGAGGCCGTGCATTATCATGCTGTAACATGTGGCTGTGCATTATCATGCTGCAACACGAGGTGATGGTTGTAGATGAATGGCACAACAATGGGCCTCAGGATCGCGTCACGGAATATCTGTGCATTCAAAATGCCATCAATAAAATTCACCTGTGTACGTTGTCCATAACATACGCCTACCCATACCATGCCTGTCTTATCAGCATCTTGATATGCCACACCTGTGATGTGGATGGATTATCTCGGCAAAGGAGAAGTGCTCAATAACACAAATTTAGACAGATTTGTGATCGAGAGGCATAGGGCTTTTGTGTCTTTGAGTTCAGCTCATGAAAAATCGGGGCAAAACAAATGTTTTGCGTTCATAATTGTGTTCAGTGTATATGGCTATGAAATTAAACTAGATGATAAACTTAAGTTTCATCAGCTGTACTGACGGCTGTTCATTGACAATCCTGAAGGTAAAGTGGATGTCCTGGGCTAACATGATACACATAATCGGCACAGTTGACAGTTCTCTAAAACAAAGGTAGAGTTCGGCTTATGGTAGAAGACTTAACACTCAAATTTCTGAAAACAGCAAGGTAATTGCAATTGTTATGTTCAATAGATTGGCAAGGTGTAATGGCAAATATCATTATCCTGCTGCTTAGTCCGGTTCTTTATTTGCCCCAACAGCGTGAAGGGATTATCCAAAACGAAAAGGAAAAATCGGACACAAACATTAAGACGAAATGTTGCATCCCGGAATATTTATTCTGTGGGACTACTTCCTCCCTGACGTCATCAGGTGACGTGTTTGGTTTGATGGAAAGAAACCACCTAGCATTCGCACTGATAACTTACTAGCTAGCTAGCTTCTCTTTCTCATGGATTACTTTAATTGATATTTTCCTTTCAACAGTAATTCGACAGTTTATTATTATTTTTTTTTTCTGGTAAGTAAGCGCAATCAAATAATGTAATCTTTCTTTATCGTTGTTGTTATCCCATCGTACATACGTCCCTAGCTAACGGCGTTACCTAGCTAGCTGCTACAACAACAACAACTGAACTGGGCTAGTCATTGTCACATACATTGTCGTTTGGTATTTGTACAGCTTTTTGAAAGGTTAGATGACCTTTAAAGTATAGTAACTAAATACCAAACACCGTTTTAGACTTGTAATGTCATCCACTGCTTTAACCAGCCGCATGTATCCGCTGTTCTGATACCTGTCAATGTCTGGAAACAAACTTGGGTTAGTTTTCACAATGTAACTAACTAGCTACTGTCTGAACTTCTACTAAGACCGGTCTGAGGTCAGCTAGTGACACGGTGTGTAAGTAATTGACGTTAGCCGGCCTCGGTACTTAACAATAGTTAGATGCCATGCTATATTTATAACTGATGGATTGTAAAATATATTAGACTAGACTTTGTATTCTGTTGAGTTATAAGAATTGGCTGAGGTGATACAAATTGTGTACCTTTCATGACAGGAAGGTATTTCGGTCGTGGATGGTTTGAGGCTGCTGCCCGAGGACGCGCCTATCACCCCCAACCCAGTGACTCTGTCCCGGCATCACCATGAAGCTCTACAGCCTTAGTGTCTTCCACAAAGGAGCTACAAAATCCAACCTCCTGAAATCCGCATATGACCTCTCCTCGTTCAGCTTCTTTCAGCGCTCCAGGTTGGATGTCCTCTTGGGACATTCAAATTGTCCCAACAGATTTCTTCTCCGTATCAAGATTGATAAAATGTTTATTCGAAATCTAGACAATGTGTTGTGGTGCATACATATGCTTCAACTGTCAAATTATTGTACATCCGTGCAGATGAATATGATTTAACTGTCATTAATAGTTCATTTTTATTGAATGTCCCGTTTAGACCAAGCTTTCATTTACAAGGACAGCTTGTAAAAAAACAGCACAAGCATAATAATATGGTAATACTGAAAAAGTAATACTATAGTATCAGACCAAATGGAATCCTTCATGAGAAGATGCCATTCCTCGAAAAACAATTTGAACTTCTCAAAAGCCAAAAAGGATATATCAAGCTGCAGGTAGTTCTGCAAATTATTCCACATGTGAATGGGGAAATTGAGGACTCCACACGGCACAGCGATATAATGCACTAGATTGTAGTATCAATCAGCCTCAGCACCCATGGTTTAATTCATTATTAGTGCTGATGCCAGGGTTTGTCACAGCCGTAATGACCGCGGAGCTTCAATGGCAGTGCCTATTGGCCTCGCATCCACCTGGGCTAAAGAGGTGGGAACTGGCACAGCATTCTTTAACTCATAATGCTCTACCAACCACCACAGGCTTTTGGCTTGAGCAAAAGTGCGACGACATACCGAATTAATTTGCGGGTGTGTGCGTTGGAGGACATGTGTCTGAATCTTTAACGCTCAGGTGTAAGTAATAATTGGAATTATTAACTAAGACTGATTTCTTTATTGTCTGTGTGTTTTTATTCTGGCAGTGTACAGGAGTTCATGACCTTCACCAGCGCCTTGATTGTGGAGCGATCGGCGCTTGGCAGCCGAGCCTCAGTCAAAGAACAAGGTAACGCCCTGATTTAGTGGCCTATAATATTTATGGGTGTTCTGATTTGTTAATGGAGGAAACTTATTTTAATTACTGTCCACTTTCCACCCTCTAGAGTACCTGTGCCATGTATATGTAAGGAATGACAGCCTAAGTGCAGTGTTGATAGCAGATAGCGAGTACCCTCAACGAGTTGCCTTTACACTACTAGACAAGGTGGGTCACCTGCAGAGTTAGATTACCCCCTTAGCATCAAGTAAATAATGTTGATGTCTGGGTCTTGGTCCCGAGAAGGTATCGCTTTCTGCTGTGCCGCTTGGGCTTTCTGCCTCATGAAGTTAAACATGAAAAATTATGTTTCACCCACAGGTGCTAGAAGAGTTTTCCAGGCAAGTTGATAGTATAGACTGGCCCTCTGGTAACCCAGACACCATCAACTACAAAGCCCTGGACATGCATCTTGCCAAGTACCAGGTACACACATCGGGTTTCTCATATAGACAAATTACATACAGTGCCTTTGGATGGTATTTTGAACGGTCAACATTGTCTTTTCAAAGCAAAAACACTTTTTTATGTTTGTGCCCAAGTAGTCACATCCTTATATTCAGGACAGTTGAGAATGCCTGTTGGCAGTCGCCCTGAAGTCCAGTGATTTTTAGGTCCTTCGTGATCTCGCCAACAAGTGCCAAGGACCAGGAAAATAGCACCATAAAATCCTAGATCCATATTTTATTTTAGATAATCACTTCTATTCATGTTCTTCAACGGTGCCAATACTTTCTCAATGTTAAAGGACAACAAGTAAATAAGTAAACACTGTAAATCCCATGTAACTTCACGGATGACTTTGAACATTCGTGTTTGGTCTTTAGAACCCCAGAGAAGCCGATGCGATGTCCAAAGTGCAGGCGGAGCTTGATGAGACCAAGATTATTCTGGTGAGTCCATGTTTGACACGAAAGCCCTATGGACTCGCCGACCGTGTGGTTTGCCGGGTAACAAATATGACTGGAGTGTGGTGTGTGTTCCTGTGTGCAGCACAACACTATGGAGTCTCTGTTGGATAGAGGGGAGAAGCTGGATGATCTGGTGCAGAAGTCTGAACACCTGGGGAACCAGTCAAAAGCCTTCTATAAGACCGTGAGTACTAATTACAGGCTGAGCTGTCAGTTTAATATACGACCAGAGAATCTCAATTCTACTAGATGTTTTTCTCACGTTGGTGATTGCGTACATTTAGTACATGAATTTGAACAAAATATAAACGGTATGACATGCTACATATTTCTTAATTCTCTTTTCTGTGTATTCTATCTTAAAGGCACGGAAGCAGAACTCATGCTGTGAGGTCATGTGATGTTGCTGGTTGGTCCTCTCATACAGTGTTCACTTGGCCTTTCTGATCCACCTACAACTCCAATCACGTCTCCAGGACACAGTAGCCCAGAATAGAGGAATTATGGGATGTCTTGGGTTGGGGGGGTTTGGTTTTCTGGAATCTCTATAGTATGTGCTGACAGGGGGGTATTGCAAGAATGGTTGGGGTTGGTCAGGAAATAATGCTACTTATTTGCTTAATTGTAACTTTTCAAACAGGTGTTTTGACGCTGGTTCATAGACAGCTGGGACATTGTCAGGTGTCAGTGTATCGTGTTGTTTTACTTTTGATGGTTTGTTGTTCTAAATGTCTTAAACCGTTTCCTAAATACTGACTGTATCCGAGTTTCATCTCAGCCTTCTGAAAGTTTTGATAGAGGAGATGGGACCATTCATGTGTTCGGCATTAAAGCCAGCCTGGCACACTCTGTGTTCAGTCTAGTTAGTCACAACTATTACTGAGACTTCTGAAAACTACATGCGACTGGTGATCTACACACAGTCTTTAAATAATAATACTTTATTTTGTCTACCCACTTGGATCATAGTGTGATCAGTTAGTGTGGCCATGAGTAGTTCCATTCTGTGATGAGTCATCAGATTAGCAGAGTTTGCCTAGGCAACGGTTCGCGAGAAGATGTCAAATCTTACAAAACTTTGTTTATAAAGCACATTTCCACCTGGAAAATTGGTCTAAAGTTGATATTAGGTTGGGGCTACAGATGGCTTCGGGATTTGAGGATCTGATCAGTGACTAAAATAATTCGGGATTGAGTCATGAATCTATAATTCTGTCATCGAGAGCACTTGGCTAACATCTTTCCCTGAGAAAATTGCTGTAAATGAGAATCGGTTCTCAGTCAACCTACATGGTAAAGTTTGAGTACACATTTTTAAGAATACCGCATGTTGATTTTTCTCGTCGACCTAAATGGCTGAGCAGCGAAACATTCCTACTGTATCTTTCATTCACATGTTTATTATTGGTATTGTAGCTCAAGAGGATGAGCTTATGCTTAACCAAATGGGCTAACCTGTACAGGATGCAGACCATGCCGCAGTGAAGTATGTCCAAATTAAACATTATGAGTATGTATTAGGAAACCTGTGTTTGTAGTCTGGACCTGTGTGGTTCATTGTGGTCAACCAGTTGGTTCTGATGAATGATGTGTGTAAGTGATTTGGTTTGGTCCACATTTGGTGTCCAACTGCAACTTTGTGTGTACAACTCTGCCATCTGGTGGCCATGGGAGCGTACTACAGCTGAACGGGTGTTTTCCCGTGACATATGCAAACGTACTGAACGTCTGGTAAAATGTTACCATCCATCTGACAATCTTTCTAAGAAGAAAGGTAGAATTGTAACATGGCAGACTAAAACAGAATAGAACAGAGAAGACCCGATGACAAAATCTAATCCAGACCTACACTAATGAGGTTTATGTGTATCTTTACGCTGCCCCGGGGAAATAAGTACGCTTATTTCTTCACTGTATGCATATTTCACACTTCACATTGTAACCATCAATACGACAGGCTAATAGATATGTTGTTTTTTTAAACACGTAACATTGATCTGTAGTGCCTTTTACCATAAAATCACAGTTCCACTGGGATTTGGATTGTGTTGATTTTTTTTTTAAATTAAGACTATCCTAATCTGTTAAAACAGACGTTCAACCAGGTTTATAGGTGAGGTTGGGTTACTAAATTATCTTCCTGACCCAAAGGATAAAAATTGCAGTTCTCAACCCTGATTTGAACAAAGTGAGATGAAGAAAAACCTTTGATATATTGGGTCAAGTATTTCTTGCTGCTGAATTTGTGACCTGGTCGTGTGTGCTTGTGTGTTCGTGACTGTGTGCAAAAGTGTAATTAGCCTAGTGTCCGTGACTTGAACCGCTCTTGTTGCTTTCTGGCATAATTTCTGTGTACGCAGACTGTATATTCACTTTGACATCCATAACTTAACATTTTACAGTGAACGTTCATTTTGGAATGGACCTTGTTTGTCACAGACTCGTCAGTCTCCATATAATGTGGGGTCTTGAGGGTAAACTGATTATAAACTTGTTGTCAACGGGGCACACTTTGAGTCTTGTAAAAGCTTTTGACCAACTGCCCCCGAAGTGAATTAAGGCCAATTGGAGCTCTGAGGAATTTGCTTTAGTAAATGTTATCAGTCTTTTGAAGACCAAAATACCAAAATACTATTTCTGAGGTTTCAATATCATGTCTGTCATTTGAGAGAAAGCATATTCTTCTGTAAATTGTTGAAATAGTGCATCTCTTTGAATTGGAAGCTAACATAAAAAAATGCGGTATTAACATGTCTTTTGGAAATGTATTTTGCTAAAACATTAACTGTTTACTGGACTTGTAAGCTTGCTGAGATGCAATACAAAATACCTTCCACAGCTGTGTCCTGATAATCATTTCTTTGTCAAATATAATGTTATAACCATGGGTCACTCGTGATTTGAGTTGTGAAATGGTCTTGAACGCACCCAACAGAAATATGAAGGATGTACGATTTTAGTGCAATTATATCATCAAATAGGCAGAAATGCAAGCTTGTTGATGTGTGCCTACTAATTCTGCTTAACGTGAAGTATCAACTAAATACTGTCGTCTGGCAATGTTCTAGATCATTTTGGAGGTAGTCTATAAAACGTATTACTAAAATATATATTTTTAAATAATATAAGTTGTATCGCATTTAAATAAAACACTCCCTAAGGTAAGAAGGCGACCTAAAATCTAATAAAAGAGAATATATATGCGATATTTCCAGTCGTTCATTAGGAACAAATCTTTCAAGTAGTTTAGTCAGTTTATGTCAGTAACGCTAAGACTTCCTGCTTGGCGAACGAACCATAAATGACTCGCAGTTGACTTCGTCGAATGAGTAGGCCTAAATATTTATCTTGAGTGTTATTGGCCGTGCATGACTGGTATGCCGAAGAATCAACACACCGACGACCAGCCCACAGACCAAAGAACAGACAATATGTCTTCTGTTAACCAATAGGAACCATAGAAAGAGATGAGATCGCGGGTACAAGCGGCCGAAATGGGTTTTCTCAGAAAGGTGGCTGGCCTCTCCCTTAGGGATAGGGTGAGAAGCTCAGTCATCCGAGAGGAACTCGGAGTAGAGCCGCTGCTCCTTTGCATAGAAAGGAGCCAGTTGAGGTGGTTCGGGCATCTTGTACGAATGCCACCTGGGCGCCTCCCTTGAGAGGTGTTCCAGGCACGTCCAGCTGGGAGGAGACCTCGGGGAAGACCCAGGACTAGGTGGAGAGATTATATCTCCACACTGGCCTGGGAACGCCTCGGGATTCCCCAGTCAGAGCTGGCTAATGTTGCCCGGAAAAAGGGAAGTTTGGGGTCCCCTGCTAGAGCTGCTACCCCCGCGACCCGACCCCGGATAAGCGGTTGAAGATGAGATGAGAAAGAGATGACAAACAATGAAATATTAATCTAGCACTCCCGTGCTGCCGCTGAGATAACCTTGATTACAGATGACTCTCTCACACAGTCAGGATTATACTAAGTTGACATAAATGAGCCGGTTGGTTAGTCAAGCTAACATCTTCTGATCACCATGTCAGTAACAGAGAGACGAGTGTAATAATTTAAAACATTTGCATTGCTATTTTTGGCTGCTGTGTTTGCGTAGCGTATCTCTTGGCATATCTGTGCATGACAATGTTCTACACGGTCCCATGCAACCCATGATATTAGCGACTATGAGGGGCTGATAATGCTTTTCTGTAAAAGGCGGACCCAAGTTGCTATCGATGAAGCAGCACAAAATTAGCATCACTCCAGAAACAAACAAGCTGTGGCCCGTCCATCAGCAACTAACCAGGCTCCTCTGACAACACGACACTAGCAAATGTGTTGGTGAGAGCAATGGTTTTGTCTGAGCGACAACCGCTGAACTCTGAATGATTCTCATGGTTGTCAAGGTACCTGGAGCTAAATTGTTCAAACACATCAACACACATATACGTAGTGAAAGTCAGACACCACAAACAAACACACACATACACACTTATCTAAACATCTTTAACCTTTTATTTGGGTGTGTGGCAGGAGCAGGGGTTCAGGGTGGACACAGTAACATCTGCATGTCGCTGCCCCTTTGGCGTTTGGCGGTCTGATAAGGGTCGAAAGTTTTAAAACTTTATTTTAGTCTATATTCCTGTCTTTATTAGTCTTTATTACAGTTTTTATTCTAGTCTATTCCAGTCTTTATTAAAGGTCTGTATTCCCTTTTTATTCCAGTCAATTCCAGTTTTTTTATTAAAGGTCTTTATTAAAGTTCTTTATTCCAGTCTTATTCCAGTCTTTATTAATGTTACGTACCACGAAAACTGAAACTTCTACCTTAACTTCTAAAACATTATTCAGCCAAAGTGTTTTGAGATTTATAAAACAATTTCTTAAATAAACATTAAAAATGTGATTTTGTTTCAAATGGTTAACTTTTTTCTACAAGAGGATTACAGCGACACCACCCTATATATGTAAGAATACGAGTCAGCCAGGTAGTGTGGTTCTTTTTGCGCTGTGCGCAGATTTATTTATAGAACCAAGGATAATAATGTGTGTATAAATTGGGATGTTGCATGTCAATCAATCAATCAAATTTATCACCCAGCCTGAATCCGACAGAGCACCCATCGACAAGTTGAACAAGTTCCACAAGTTGATACACGGCGGCTTGGAAAAACTCCCTGAGGGTCAAATTTAGGAAGAAACCTAGAGAGGAACCAGGCTCTGAGCGGTGACCAGTCCTCTTCTGGCTGAGCTGGGTGATCTTAAAAATGGAATGGTGCATATGTGCTGTGTGTGTGTGTGTGTGTGTGTGTGGGTGCACTTCCTCACGCAGCGTTTCGGCAGCAGCCAAGAAAGAAATCTGGCATATCCCATGCGGAGGCGGCCCTGACTGCTGAGGTCTCAAATACACAGGGTCATCCGATGCTGTTCTCTGGCTCTTCCTGCGGCTCCAGCCAAACACCCAGGATGAGGTCCATGTAGGTCTGATCCTCCTAAGGTTCTCCACCTGGGTGTTGGTCCTCTCTGGTAGCCATGAGGGCTGGTCAGTGAAGAGCATCGGGGATGTTGTATGTGAATTGTGGTGTGTGTGTGTGTGTCTGTGTCTGTGTGTGTCTGCGTGTGTCTGCATGAGAAGCCGATGTCCATTACTTCCTCACGCAGCGTTTCGGCAGCAGCCAAGAAAGGAATCTGTCAGAGAAAAATAGAAGAGAGCAGTTATATGGGAGAACTGGCAGTGATCGATCGTATTTACCAGATCACCTTGTGTGCTATTGCTGGTTATGTGTATAGTGACGGCATATCTAGGTTAAAAACCAGCGACGCCTGCACAAATACAATCTTTCCCCATTTTTCACCCCCTCACAACTTACAGAAATCGTTTTAGAATCAATTATAAGGACAAGTGATAATATTGAGAATGAATGTCTTCGATGTGTTCATCTGTATCCTCACCTCTTCCTCAGGCTGGTTTTGCCCTTCTTGATGGCCTGTGTCTCGTCCACGTGTGTCTCATCCGCGCCTGTCAGTCCGGCTGCAACACGCGGGGCACGGGTGGGAGGAGTCACGGGGCGGAGCATATCCAATGGGAAGGCAGCCCGGGATGCTGAGGTCACAGATCCATAGGGGCCAGCTTCGCCGGGCAGCAGATTGGACACCTGCACTGGGACCTGTGTTGTCAGAAAGAATCAATAGCAGAGTTATAGACCGGTTACTTTGAGTCTTGAATGCTCCTTGTTAACAATACAAGGGGAATATCTATGCAACGGAACGTCTGCCAGAACAATACATGGTATAAATACACAACTACCAGTTCAAGGTTACTTACAAATCTCTGGACCGCATTCATCTGGGGAATGTCACGGCTGTTGCTGGTTGGGACATCTACAACTGGGTTGTTCAACTCAGCAAGTCTTCCTGAGCATTCCCTGAAGATCTCATTCAGCGCTTCCAGGTCGGCTCGATCCATCCCTTTAACGTCCGTCGAGGTCCCAGACGTTGCAGTGCCCATCTCCTGACCCAAACACTCCTGGTTACTCACCTTCTTACAAGGCAGCCACCTCGTCACCCAAGAAAAGCGTCCCATGCTCTCCGGTGGCTCTTCCTTGAAGTGGCTGGTCGGCATCAGGCATTCCTCCAGGATGAGGTCCATGTTGGCCAGGTTTTCCTTCATCCGCCTCAGGTTCTCCACCTGGGTATGGGTCCTCTCTGAGTGCTGGTCAGCGAGGAGAAACGGTGTCCATTTGCCGACCGAGGCAGGAAGGGCATTGATGTGCTGAGGTTCAGCTGCCAATGAGATCTGTGTAACAAACGGAATCAAACGCAATGAGCTTTTGAGACAGGGCATGTTTGATAAGGGCCATATCCACACAAATAAAACATCTAAACACATGTCAAGACTTGTTAAAAGGTATAAACAGATGGCTGTACTCAGGGCAAGATAAACACTGAGTCTTAACAACCCATCACTGGTGGATATCTTCATAAATATTACAACAGAGTAGGTACAAAGACATGGAAGATGGTACAATTCTTTTACCTCTGAAACACAGTCACTTATTGAGCTGAGGGAGATGTGATCAGTCTCGGATGAGGAATAGATCTCCTCAATTGGTTCCACCGAACCCTGAGGACACAGACAGAGAAATGTACTTAGAACACAATAGAATATAGTGTCATTGACAAAGATATGGAGTCTTCATAGTTAGTTGATGGTTTGGTTAAATGGAAAGATGGATCTATGTGCTACAGAATTAAGGTCTGTCTTACCTCCATGGTTTCGTCAACAGATGACTTCACAGAGATGTCCTCACTGGGTCCCACACCGAAACACTGAAGATACAGAAAGAGACATGTACTCAGGGCCACTATAGAATATAGTGTAATTGACGAATATATTGACTATCTTTATTTGTATTGAAGCTCTCATAACAAGTTAATGGTTTGGTTAGATGGAAAAATGTGTATATCTTGTGTGTCTCAGTATTGGTACCTAGTTGGTGGGCTCTGGAGTTTTTAATAATAATTTAGAACTATGCTAATGTTTTGAGCTAAGTTATAGGTATTTCTTTAGTGCTTAATAATTCAGGCCTGTCTTACGCAAGTGAGGACATCATCTACAGCTGATGCAATGAGGAGTTTATGGGAGTCAGATGAGGAGCAGCTCCCCTCATACGGTTTGACGTTGATCAATGTCCCCCCGGCAGACTGAACAGTAGGCTGTGGAGGAGTTGCCTGTGCAAACCCCCCAGAAATGATTCAGATCTATACTAATATTTCAAACTTACATTTATTTCTCCAGCGCTTTGTAATTCAGGCTTGTCTTACCTCACTCTCACTGCCACTAGATGACACCAGGGTGATGTCATCAGACTCACAGGAGCAGGCGTCGTCCTCCTGTGGTCTAAAGATGACCAGAGTCTTCCTCTCAGACTGAGGACACAGACAGAGAAATTTACTTAGATTATAGTGTCATTGACATGGATATTGAGTCTTCATATGTATTGAAGCCCTCATAGTTAGTTGATGGTTTGGTTAAAAGGAAAGATGGATCTATCTGGTGCGTCTCAGCACTGGTACCTAGTCGGTAGGCACTGGTGTGTTTTGTTTTGAAATAAATAGAACTAATGTAGAACAATCCGAATGTTTTGATCATAGTTACATTACTTTCTGTGATGTTTCAGAATTAAGGTCTATCTTACCTCCATTGATTCGTCAATAGATGACTTGACGGGGATGTCATCAGTCCATACGGATGCTGGGATCTCGCATGGTCTCATGTGAATCGTGGTTGAACGTCCAGACCTGATGTCAGGCTCTAGGGTAATCAACTGTAAACAAATAATAATAATGGTTTAGTGCTACCCTATGTTTTAAACTTAGTTACATAGCTTCCACTAGTGCTTCAGAATTCAGGTCTGTCTTACCTCGATGTCACTGTCACTTGTGTCACTAGAAGAGTGGTTCATCATTGTGGTCTCGTCGTTCTCGCTCGGCTTCATGGTTTGTTCTGACTGAAGACCACCAGTGCACCTGTATTTATACTCAAGAAAGGGATTGTTACATCACAATAGATTTTGGGCCATTTTTTATGGGTTGTATATAGTATAAGATATTGGCGGGATTTTGTACTATATATTATTGTATCTGGCAACTGTGATCTTAATTGTAGCTATGGTAATTTCGCAACCATTCTTACGTTTCTTTTCATTGTCTATAATGAGTATGAAGCTAGCACTGCTGTCAAATGTTAAATATTAGCTTTTCAAGTTATTGTTTGACAAAACTCGATTTTAAACCTATTAAAAGCTGCATACGAAACCATAAAAATTACGTAACTAATTCTGAATCAAACGACTGTTTTGTGGACATTTTGACGTCTTCCCACTTCGGGCCCATATACATCAGCTATAACCGTTCAGGCCCAAGTCACATAGCCGGATATCTAATGTGTTTCTAATTCAACCTCACATAGGAATGTGGTATTGAACGTGACTTAACCATTTCATTAGGATTTTGCTTGTTCAGATCGATTTAGTCTGTAGGAATAAACATGGTCTCGGTTAAGCTGTAAAAATCAGGTATGACTGATCACTGCCAGTGTGAAATAGATGACAGATTATAGCAGGACGGTTCTCCCATTATCAATAAGCTTTACACACGGCATGTGACAATTAATTGATTAATTGAACCCTTTGAAAAAAATGTTTACATTGTAATTTCTATGGAATTTAATTTTTTTAGGTTTCCAAACCAATTGTTTCTAAGGTTTTTTAACCCTTTTCAAACCTTCAAACATGCCATTGTCGAATGATTTCCTTCTTTTATTTTGCTTTTCAGAAATGTTTTGTTTGGTTTGTTTGAATTCAAATGAAGTTGCATAGGCCTATGGAGAAAAAAAACAAGACTGGCAAAACGTTTAAGTAAAACAAATTCAAGCCCCTCCTCGTCATTAACAATATTTTATTAATTTACTGGACTTCAAACCGGACAAATGACCCCTTTTCAGTCGCTTGTAGGGAGCCGGCTGACATTCCTCGCCGCTTTTACCCGCACTTTTCTCGGGCTATAGACCAGTACTACGCGCTCAGGTTAAATAAACTCCCTCGAACGGTTGGGGTGCCATAAATCCAACACTCCAATCTGAACACCAGAAGTCAGCTGGGTAAAACTTCAGTGAGAAACTACAGTCGCAGCAGAACTACCAGGCTCCTTATTGTGAATGTAGGACATCCTGTTGCTTCAATCAGACAACACCCTGCTGGAAAAATGTGGACCGAGGTGGAAAACCAGACTAAAATAGTTTTTCTAGGGGGAAACACATCGGAGGTAAGACTTAGAAAAAACAGTTTTGTCTTCAAGAGATTGTTTCAGTTGTTTTTTTTCTTCTAGTACCTTCACAGTCTAGAAATGTAAATGTATTATATCGATCTGCGACATGCTTGTGTAACTATTATTTCTGCAACAACAAGAAACACCTGAGAGGTTTAGGAAAAGCCCTGATTGTCTCAGATCAGTTGCTACTTTAATTTTCCACTCTGTAAGACTTCCTCGAGTGTTTTTCCTGAAAGATTTCCTCTCCTCTCTCTGTGTTTGTGTGAGTTCCAATGGAATTTTCCATGGGCAATACAGACTCAACAACAGAAATCTTGCTGGGCTGGGTATGGAAAGAGTCAGAATGGCAGGCCAAATAAAGCAGAAAGGACAGACACACATGCAAGCATGCTACTTTCTGTTGCGCTTCAGATCTGTGTCTCACTAAATACTGTGCTGTACTGTACTTGGTTATAATCACAAGTGTGTGCTGTATGAGTTTACGTTCTGTGTGTGTTTCTGTCTATCAGAGGGCTGTTCCAATACACACACCGGTCCACTCAACCAAAGATCAGAGCAATTGTATGTGTCCACCCTCACACACACACACACACACACACACACACACACACCCTCACATACTCCTTAACCATGGATTCACAATTGGATATAATTATAAACCTTTTTAGGGTCTCGAAGTTCAACGGTGACCCCTCCTTCTCACATGGACCCCCTGGCCAGAGGCAGTGGAATCATACCAGGTGATACTCACTCATCCCTGGTTTACTATTAAAGTCAGTTCTTTTCCAGAAAACCATAAAAGTGAGGTAAAATGCCAACCTATGTGCCCTTTGCCCACTGCATGAAAGGGTGAAATGACAGGAGGGTCAGTGGTATGGTGGTGGCAGACTGGCTGGTATGGTGGTGGCAGACTGGCTGGTATGGTGGTGGCAGACTGGCTGGTATGGTGGTGGCAGACTGGCTGGTATGGTGGTGGCAGACTGGCTGGTATGGTGGTGGCAGACTGGCTGGTATGGTGGTGGCAGACTGGCTGGTATGGTGGTGGCAGACTGGCTGGTATGGTGGTGGCAGACTGGCTGGTATGGTGGTGGCAGACTGGCTGGTATGGTGGTGGCAGACTGGCTGGTATGGGGGGCAGGTATGGGGGGCTGACTGGCAGGTATGGGTGGCAGACTGGCAGGTATCTATCTATGTGTGTCTGTATATGCTATTTTATACATCTTTTGTAACCCTCAAATCAAGGATATTGAGGACCACCTAAATATAACATGTATGGTGTGAACAGAGGAGTGGTTTGGTGAACACCAGCATGGGCCTAACCCTACTCTATGGTTTGGTGAACGCCAGCATGGGCCTAACCCTACTCTATGGTTTGGTGAACGCCAGCATGGGCCTAACCCTACTCTATGGTTTGGTGAACGCCAGCATGGGCCTAACCCTACTCTATGGTTTGGTGAACGCCAGCATGGGCCTAACCCTACTCTATGGTTTGGTGAACGCCAGCATGGGCCTAACCCTACTCTATGGTTTGGGTGGCTGGGCTCATTGACATTTCTCTGAGCCTTCACCTGACACTGCCTGGTGTAGCTGTCCTGGATGACAAGAGCTTGGCCACAGTAAAGGGTGTGGAGCTGTATACATAATGCAGGATTGGCACATCTATTGACTTTATCTTTAATTATTATGAGGGAGGGAGAACATTTGCTATTCCACTGATGAGTGACAGCTGTTCGCTGTTTGACATGAGTCTACATCCTGTAGATACGTTTCCACAACTCTGTTGAGTCGGCCTTCGTTTGGAGTGATGGGACATACGAGTTAAATTGGGGGCCGCATCTTGTGTCGGCCTTTCAAATTTCTCCCTGTGGAAGTGATGCTTTCTGACGCCCAGACATCTCTCTGTATAGGGACCATCGCAGCAGCTGTGTTCATCGGTTTCATACTGGCGCTGTATGCAGTTCTGTGGAAGTGCATGGTCTCACCCCCCCAGAGGTAAGGGCCAGGAAATAATAACATCTGTGTGTGTGTGTTTTAGTCACAGATGTAATAAAACATAACGGCATTCTTCAGACTAATTTGCATTTAGAAATAAACCCACATCCAGTGTTTCGAGGATTACTATTATATTTGATTATTCTGGTATTTCATTATCGGTTGTGTGTCTGTGAGTAACGTCCATGGTGTGTGATGTCTTTTAATCCAGATTGAGGAAGAGGGTGAGGGTTTGAGGGTAGAGGAGTCAAGACAAACTCTGTGCGATCTCACCTGGGATATCTGGCTCAAGTGCATCCAACCCTCTCAAGTCAAATGGAGCGTAGAGAATATGCACACGTTGACCTCTCATCAATATGTTCCTGGTTATCAGAGAGAGAAGTGGGATCATGTGGTCGACGCTAGATGGTGTGGACTCTATGAACCCTGTTAAAAAAGCACCTACTCCGAGTGAATCTCCAAGATCCATGGAAGTTACTACTACTAAGTTAATACTATGCTGCTACTACGGCGCTACTATGGCACAACTACGGTGCTACTATGGCACAACTACGGCGCTACTATGCCACAACTATAGCGCTACTATGGCACAACTATGGCACAACTATGGCACAACTATGTCGCTACTATGGTGCTACTATACTGCTACCATGCCGCTACTATGGCACAACTATGCTGCTACTATGCTGCTACCATGCCGCTACCATGGCACAACTATGCTGCTACTATGCTGCTACCATGCCGCAACTATGGCGCTACTATGGCGCTACTATGGCGCTACTATGGCACTACTATGGCACTACTATGGCGCAACTCTGGGATACTTGATTCTGATATGAACTGTAGCGTAGCCACACTGTTAAACATACATGTGCAGGTCACAGAGTGTTTCTGTCTATCCATGCTAATTTCTGTCTATCCAAGCTAATTTCTACTGCAGGAAGAGGCATTACAGGCCATTATTCAAGAACCCTGCTTACCTGGAAACCATATGGATTGTGGGGAAAAAAATTCATTTAACATCCTCGGAACAATAAGGGAACTTGATTGAATGTTCCTTTTTCAGTCAAGGAACTTATTATCTTTTTTTTTATAGATTAATCTGTGCTGAAACGTGTTCAGACATACCCTTTTAAGACATTTTTTTTCTCATTTATTCTTAACTGGGTGAATGTGCGTTTAACTGAGCATCATGGTATGTTCTTGCTCTTTCTGTATTGTATATTACGTATGTTTAAATATGTGTTTGTACTAATGTTAAAATGTGGAGTCAAATTCTCAGATTTGAGTTCAAGGTCCACTGTCTGCTGAGAAATACTGCTTATATTGTATGTTGTTTATGATTATTAAACTGACAGAGTTTTAGCTATAACAAATAAAGTTATTGTTTGTTCAGAATTACCAAGGGAATAACTAAACAGTGTTGTTATTAATGACCTGATGATTAATCTCAGAAATGGATCTTCTGCTGTGATTTGCTATGTGCCCACAAAAAAGAAGAATAGAGCCTTCAAATCTCTCCTCGGAGACATGTTGAATTTACTGTGCTGTCTCAGGAATAATTCCAATTCTTTGAACGGCTAGACTTATCTGATTTTGAAGTGAGTTACAATGTTTCAGGTGATCAGGGCACACCCACAGAAAATTATCTTCATGAATTAGTTTGGAGTGTTGAAGGGTGAACAGGTACTCCGCTGTTTTAAGCTTCAAGAGTAAGGAGGCCATGATTGAGAAGTGCTCTGTCTAGGAGGTGTAAACTGTCATACCGTAGGGGTGGGACAGACAAGAATCCAGAGATGTTTGAAAGGAGTTCTCAGAAAGTTAAGATTGAACAGCTCTGTCTTGTTGAACTTCAGTTGGTTGGCTGAGATCCAAGCAGAAAGGTATGCCAGTCACGCAGGATGCCTGTCAACACCTGTGTGTAATAAGAGGAGTAGGATTAAGAAGAAGATTCACCCGCATAGGAATGACGAGAGAGACCATGGTAACACAGGATGAAGCCAAGTGACTTGGCGAATATAGAAGCGGGCCTAGAAGTCCTATGGGAGATCAGGAGTGAGCCCTCAGGACAGTTTCAGATTCTCCACAATAATATGTAGAAGTGGCCCGTTAAAATAGATAAATCAAGAGTTCACAGAACCGTCACTTAACTCAGCATTTAACCGGTCTTTGCCTGCCCGCCCACGTTCTCACTCGTTTAGCCACCCAGTACACTATGGAAGACTATTGTGGACTAAATTCAAATGAAAGTGCAAACCTAAATAGTATTTTTGTAGAATGCCCCGCTTTGTAGTGGGACAATATGAAAATGAAAATCCCACTGTACACAAAGGTTTTTTTATTTCACAAAATGTTTTGTAGAATACATAGAAATGAGGTTGAAAGAAGACCAGGAATACTTATAAACACTATCAAAATACAATCAATCAAAAATAGTTTTTTTTCAGGCACATTTAGTCTTCAGGAACAATGAATACTGTCACTAGAACGGCATCAATCCAAGTCTTTCATAGACACAACATATTTAATTAAATAAAAACACCTTTACACGCTGAACAATTCCTATATTCTAAAACGACTAATTTATTAACACACTGTATTTGTTTGTCATTTCGAACACAAAACCAGATTGTGCTCTCTTTATTTTCAACATCAAAATCATCTCTTCCTTTGGGGCGGATACAGTCACACAGTATATGGAGATGAGAGGCCACATTATAAAGATCGGTAATGTGATGTCCTCTCTCTGTAGAGCGAGCGATGGGTCTGTATTGTTTAGTGCTGGGAGTGTCTACACAACCTATAACCTATACATATATATTGCACATATCTGTCTGCTGTGGCCTTCAGTCCCATCTTTCCTGAGGGCCATTGGTGAAAAAAATCACACAACATTTGACTCATTGTAAAGAAGAACATCTGTATGACTTGCCACCAGGTCCTTTATTCAGATGAACTGGATACAGAGTCAAATCTGTTTGTGTTGCTTGGGTGGGTTGTCAGAAATGGTCCACTCCTGTCTCTTTCTTGTATTGTTCATTATGAATTATATCAGGAAGGGGCACTGTGTCTTCTGTTGAGACTTTTCCGGGGTTCCCAGTGTCTAAAGTTTGTTGGTTTGACGGTTTGGCAGGAGTGGTCTGTGTGCGGTCTTGGTTTGTGTTCTTCTCCTGGTCTTCGAAGATCCGGTTGTCGTAGACGTGCAAGCTGTCACTACTCAGTTCCATCGACTGGGCTTTGGCTTGCTGTTTCTTTAGCAACACTGCTTTATTTACTCCAGGACCTGAGACACACACAAGATGGGGGGAAATGTATTGGTCTGAAGAAGTCACTCGATTAAAAAAACCTATGAGTGACTGGTCTGTTAGTTGAAACACACACAGAAAAACAGACAGAGAAACAGTAAATCAGACACCCACTGACACACAGACAGAAACTCACCAAAGTAGCTTAATAGCACAGGGAGGAATACGAGACCATGGGCCATGCCCAGCAGAGTAATAACCAGATTTAAGCGGAAGAAGAAGATCTGTATAAGCTGGGCTTTTGCGAATGCCAACACCACGATGCCAGGCAGGTTTGTCATGGCAACTCCGGCGAAAACCTGCAGAACGACAAATGCGCGCAGCAATGAAACAACGTTTTAAATGTCCACACGCTACATGGTTTTCTGACGTTTGAAATGTACACAGCGTCGGCAAGACATAATGATATGGTTGGGTTCGTCAGACTCACCGCGCTACCCATATTGGCTGTAGCCTCCTTCGCTCTCTCTATGTGTGTGGGCTGGGTGCTCAGAGCGAAAGAACGTGTCATGTGAGATACAAACTCCACGGAGATGCCAACCGCCTGCCAACCGGCGAGAAACAAAAAGGGGGGTTATTGTATGACACTTGCATTCGCCTAACGTCAACGTTCGTGGGTAGACAGAGCCTGCCCGTACGGTTGAGCCGACGGCCTATTCAGGACGGGCAACGCCACGGCCGACCCGAACCCGTTCTGTAGTTCCGTACCGTCACCAGGTTGATCAGGGCCACGGCGTTGTAATCGATGCCCCACAGCGTCATGACGCCCACCGTATCCACGGTGATCATGATGATGGTGAGCAGGTTCAAGGCGCCGGAAAGCACGTCCATCCCCAGCAGTAGGCAACACACCACGAAGGTGGGCAGCAGGCACAGGGAGATGTTGAACAGACCCTCGTACACGATGGTCAGGTACTGCTCGTAGAACACGTATGTCACCCTGGTGAGGAGAGAAGAGCGATTACCTTAGGCGTACCCCCTCAGGGGAAAGGAGGAAGAGGAAGTCCATGTGAAGAGGAAGACATGAGAACCGGGGGAGATTAAGGAGGAGAAAGGTGTCCGAGGGAAGCCGCGCTGACGTACGTGTACGGGAAGACCTCAAAGTCAGGTGAGGTGCCGGTTATGTTTCTCATGCTGAGGGTGATGTTGTGGGCCAGCTCTCTGGCTATTTTCAGGGCCGCTGTGAACTCCTTGGAGGTGGTCAGAGTCGTGTGGTACGCCATGAACCTGGTGGCTGATAACACAGCAACACAGATTGGCTACGACTTTACCACAAAAGGGTAGAACCCAGTTGCTTTTCTGAACTACTTTCGAGAACGTTCTGGATTCCTCACCTATAATTTCTCCATCAGGATCTCGGACCACAGCCTTGTCATAGGCTCCCAGACCTCTATTAGTCAAGAGAAAGAGGCCGTCGGTGCGTGTTCATTTATGTTAACATACAGTACGTGTGCATGTGACCGAATGGGTGCATGTGAATGTATGTCTGTATGTATGTATGTATGTATGTATGTATGTATGTATGTATGTATGTATGTATGTATGTATGTATGTATGTATGTATGTATGTATGTATGTATGTATGTGAATATATTTCTGTATGTGACTGTATGTCTTTATGTGAAGGTATGTCAGTATATGACTGTATGTGAATGTATGTGTGTGCGTGTGCGTGTGTGTGTGTGTGTGTGTGTGTGTGTGTGTGTGTGTGTGTGCGCAATTCTCACCCCTTAGGGCACTGCAGGTCAGGCCGGTTGCCCAGGAAGTCAGGCAGGAAGCGGCTGAACTCTGTCGTATTCGGCCTGAGCACTCCATTTGCGGGGGCCGACATACATTTCCGCATACACATCAATAACGCTACACACGACACATTGGGCATCAGGTTAGAACCTGCACGTTGTTAGTGGTTTTTTAATGTATACCGGGCACATTTGTGTTCTGTCAGGTACTCTAAACTCACGTTCGCTTGCAGGACAGAACTGCCCTTTATTTGGACCTTGGGTGTACAGGCGGCAGCATTTGGAACCGGGATTCAGCCAGTCAATAAAGTCGTCCACCCACGAGTTTGCTGGGACAGCCAAGTATGACCTGTTGATTACATCAATGTACATGCCCATTATTATACAGTGGGTACCTGGAAAATACCCATTATTATACAGTGGGTACCTGGAAAATACCCATTATTATACAGTGGGTACCTGGAAAATACCCATTATTATACAGTGGGTACCTGGAAAATACCCATTATTATACAGTGGGTACCTGGAAAATACCCATTATTATACAGTGGGTACCTGGAAAATACCCATTATTATACAGTGGGTACCTGGAAAATACCCATTATTATACAGTGGGTACCTGGAAAATACCCATTATTATACAGTGGGTACCTGGAAAATACCCATTATTATACAGTGGGTACCTGGAAAATACCCATTATTATACAGTGGGTACCTGGAAAATACCCATTATTATAATCCAATTACCCCGTTTATTCACAAATAGGAAATCGATCAAGTCAGCAGTAGTTTATGATGTCTATCAGCTGCTGATATGACGAATCAGAAGTGTAAATAAGGAGGTGTCAGAAGTGTAAATAAGGAGGTGTCAGAAGTGTAAATAAGGAGGGGTCAGAAGTGTAAATAAGGAGGTGTCAGAAGTGTAAATAAGGAGGGGTCAGAAGTGTAAATAAGGAGGGGTCAGAAGTGTAAATAAGGAGGGGTCAGAAGTGTAAATAAGGAGGTGTCAGAAGTGTAAATAAGGAGGGGTCAGAAGTGTAAATAAGGAGGGGTCAGAAGTGTAAATAATGAGGGGTCAGAAGTGTAAATAAGGAGGGGTCAGAAGTGTAAATAAGGAGGTGTCAGAAGTGTAAATAAGGAGGTGTCAGAAGTGTAAATAAGGAGGGGTCAGAAGTGTAAATAAGGAGGGGTCAGAAGTGTAAATAAGGAGGGGTCAGAAGTGTAAATAAGGAGGTGTCAGAAGTGTAAATAAGGAGGGGTCAGGAGTGTAAATAAGGAGGGGTCAGGAGTGTAAATAAGGAGGTGTCAGAAGTGTAAATAAGGAGGGGTCAGAAGTGTAAATAAGGAGGTGTCAGAAGTGTAAATAAGGAGAGGTCAGAAGTGTAAATAAGGAGAGGTCAGAAGTGTAAATAAGGAGGTGTCAGAAGTGTAAATAAGGAGGTGTCAGAAGTGTAAATAAGGAGGTGTCAGAAGTGTAAATAAGGAGGTGTCAGAAGTGTAAATAAGGAGGGGTCAGAAGTGTAAATAAGGAGGGGTCAGAAGTGTAAATAAGGAGGTGTCAGAAGTGTAAATAAGGAGGTGTCAGAAGTGTAAATAAGGAGGTGTCAGAAGTGTAAATAAGGAGGGGTCAGAAGTGTAAATAAGGAGGGGTCAGAAGTGTAAATAAGGAGGTGTCAGAAGTGTAAATAAGGAGGTGTCAGAAGTGTAAATAAGGAGGTGTCAGGAACATCCCAGAGGCCTTATCTCTCCTGTTACAGACCACACTAATGCACTTTTCCTAACCTTAAATCCATACCCCTAAAATGAATGTTCATCCTAACCTTTAACCCTTGGGACTGACTTGCCTCTCAGGTTGGATGATATTGGTCAAACATGTTCGTTAACTGATCATCAATAACGTGTCGTCCGGAACCCGGTTTAATTGCGGTTGTGACATGCGTTGTGTGTCACGTGTCACTTCTGTTGCCCCGGGGATGTCAGTGGGTTTACAGTGAGGTGGGCGCTGTCATGGAGACAACGTGAGAACGGAACATGCATACGTTGTAGTGTAGGTGGGGTGTTGTTTACAACACTTACCGTTGGGGGTATTCAGTGGCATACTGGATCTTCTGAGTGAGAGAGAAAGGATCACAGCCCACACTGGAACACACTGCGTTCATGCCCTCGATGCTGTTGAAGTTGAAGCCCTTCGTCGTGACGAAGTACGTAGGGACGCCCACCTCAAAGTACGTGTACAGATACTTGAAATATTCCAGCATGTAGGAGCCCTGGGACAAAGGGTAGCGGAAAATGATTTTAGGTGGTGGTTACACGGTTGTTCACTCGATATTCATATGTCGTTAATACATGAACGTCTGTGTCGCGGTGCGCCAACTTCACTCACGTTGGGCATCGCCAGCTCCTGATCCAAACCCACGGTTACGTGTAACATGAGGTAAATGGAAGACATGAACATGAAGATGAACACGACCATCTGGTGATGGGAAAGAGGAGTTTAACCAATATGCACAATCGTTCAATTATAACCGTACCCCACAATACTTAACTAAACCACAAATATAACCAAAACCTCTGTCATAAACAAAACCACAAATCATTACCAAAACCGTAACCACAGTCATAAACAAAACCACAATCATACCCAAAACCTCTGTCATTAACAAAACCACAAATCATTACCAAAACCGTAACCACAGTCATAAACAAAACCACAATCATACCCAAAACCTCAGTCATAAACAAAACCACAATTCATTAACAAAACCACAAATCATTACAACATCACAATAATATTCAAAACCCCAAACATAACCAAAACCAGAAATATTACCAAAACCATAACCACCGCCATAAACAAAAACACAGTCTTAACCACAATCATTACCAAAACCACAACTAAACCGTAACCATTAACAGAACCATAACAAAAACAGACACCAGTGTGAATATCAGCGGCTACTTTTTTCCAGCAGTATTTCATTCACCACTATGATCCTGGTGGCTGGGTGGAGGAGGACCGGGGCGTAGTATTTCCTCATGAGCGGGAGCAGGAAGCCCTCGTTGGGTTTGGTGGGGGCAGGTGTCTTGACGGTGACGCAGCAAAGAATCTCACAGCGGTTCCTGTCCTGGCGTCTGCAGTCCAGGGAGAGCAGAGCCACAAAGGCCGTCATCTGAAGCACAAAGTCCAGGACCACAGCCAGGGCCGCGTACAGAGCAAAGGACTTGACTGCTGGCATGGTGCTCAGAGCGCCTGAAAGACGGTTAGTCATTAACGTACAGTTTGTAACCTCAACCTTTCGCGTACATCGTCGTGTTTAATCGATTAGCGTAGATGGATGGAATGTTGATCTATGGGCGGGTATTGTAAATGCCATAGGATGTGACTTGCTAAAGAATGCAATGTTGATCTGTTTGCACAATGTTACCAGGTTAGACACATTATTTGCTAATATGAGGAATTAATAGTAAGAAGAGTAGTATCTCTGTGACAATAACTATTAGTGGCAGTTCTGTGTGCTCTGTTTCCCTGTTCAAGGGAGATCCAATGAGAGCTCACCCAGGAAGAAGCAGACAGACTCGGAGACCGAGCACAGCAGCATACTGGGAGCTACTTTCCCAAGGACGCGTCCAATCTGCTCCTCCCTCTTCTCGTTCGGCATCCGCGCGTCTCTCTGAAAAAGGCAGAGGTTGGCCTTACTATAAAGAGAGATTACCAGATGAAGATGAACTAACAATAATGTTAAGCTCGGAATATAACGTCAATAAGATACCAGGCTACAGTTCAGGTGTCTTACAGCCACACACACACACACACACACAGTAATACAGGAGTCAACACACACCTGGTACTCCAGGACAAAGATGAAGATGTTGTCGGCTCCTACAGCCAGCACAAGGAATGGAACGACCTGAAGGATGATTAGAGAGGACGGGATGCCGATCCAGGCGTAGAAACCCATGGAGGCCAGAACCGAGCATCCCACCACCAGAATACCACCCAGACCCACCAGGAACTTGGAGTCCACCTGTAGGAAGTTCACAGGCGCCATAGAGGCAGCTCCTGGTTAGTGGTTTCCTGAATGGCAACGAGCACGGGGAGATTTTCTAAATCCATTTTTACCAAATACATAATGACATAGGGGTTCTGTATCTACAGCGTGTTGTTTCCTCGTTTGCTCTCTTATCATCATGCCAAGAAGAATAATTATTTTATTGATTTCGCTTTCTCCTTAGAACCAACGGATATCTTTGTCCTTTGTCGATTGTTATCTGTGTGTGTGTGTGTGTGTGTGTGTGTGTGTGTGTGTGTGTGTGTGTGTGTGTGTGTGTGTGTGTGTGTGTGTGTGTGTGTGTGTGTGTGTGTGTGTTTGCGTATATGTGTGTGTTGCTATACTTGTGAGAGACAGAAATCATGTGGCGTGAGAATAATACAAAAAAGGCTAATTCAGACTAAGAAATTAGTGGTTAGGTTAAATAATGGGCATGGAGTTAGATTAATGATTAGGATTTCGATTCTGGGTTTAGGATTTCAGTTAGTGTTAGTATTAGAATAATGGATTATGTCAAATAATCCTAATTTATTTTGTTCCCTGGGTGTTACTGCAGCTATGGCTTATTAAGGGCTGACACATCGGTGAGTAGTCTCACCAGAATTCGACTGAAGGAGGTGTATTCCCCCAGAGCCACAGAGATGTACACAAAGATGACAATATAGCTGATCATAAAGATGGGGATATCCTCCACTGTCGTCCTGTTGATCTCATCTTCCAGAGACCTCTGCATGGGAAACAAATGAGATCAAATACAGAGACAAGAGAATGGAGAAAACAAAGCGAACGTTGAGTCAAAATACTCTGTATGAATGTGTTCCAGCTAGTCAGCCGGTCTGCTCTGGAGCTACTGTTGTCTGTGTCCGTGCGTACCTCAGCCATGTATGCAAAGGTGAACGGGTTGCCCGGACTTTTCTGGTACTCTTGGACAATGTCGAGGAACTTCTTCTCCCACTCCAGGGCCACGTTGAACTTGGCGTCGTCTCGTGGGTAGTTGTTCAGGGAGAAGGTGAGGATCAGAGCTTCTGCCACAGTGTAGTCATCATCTGACATCATCATGACGGGAGAGAACGACGGCTTTGGTTAAAACGCAATTAGTCCAACGAATCTGAGAACAATGACATAAGCCGTTCGGTAGACACATTTGTCCAATCAGTGGTTCCCGGGATTTAAATCCGCCACCCTGGTGTGACATAGCTCACACCGTAGATGCTGACCTATGAACTACGCCGGCAGTACGTTATGGGGGCGTGTGGCAATTAGGGTGCCCCATGCCTGTGTGTCGGAGCCCAGATGAAGAGAAAGACGACAACTTACTCTCGTATCCTCCCACTGCCAGGAAAGGGAAGACCGGTGCTCCATAGTCAGCCATGCAGCTCAACTTCAAGTCAGTAATGTCTTTGAATGACAGAGGAGAACTGCAGAGAAGGCAGGACACAATATACTGTTTCATTTAACTGTCAATGACGAACCATATCTGAGCACGTTGAACTTAGACAGCTGATAGTTTCCGACAACTCCGATATCGGTTGACGTTCTCGTCGACGGGAAAAGGAAAGAACCTGTAGAAACGCGGCCTTACTTGACGCAGTAGATGAAGTGGTCCCTCCAGTCCACCTCCTTGGTCACTCCCAGCTCTGTCATGTTGACTTTCTTGTTGATGTTGTCTACACTGTTCTGGAAGTACTGGGGCAGGCTGTTGACGGCGCAGTCTGCCAGGGACGGGTTGGATGGGTTGAGAGGGGCGAAGCACACGTCCTTCAGACTGGCCGTCCGATTCAGATCGTCCGACCAGAACTCAATGCTCTGCGGATAGAGTTGGGACGATAGTTAAGGCATTACTGGTTTTCTATGGTCACTGCTGTATATTGTGAGTGGTGTGTTTCCTGTGCATTCATTGGTAGCTCCTAAAACACCTATCTTTGGCTCCATGGGTAACCTTTCAAATACAGTCCTTGTTCTCCATTACTACCAACACGATGTTCCTCTCTGCCTACCACACAGTACCTGAATTTCTTTCTGTAGCGCCAGAAGTTCCAGGATCAGGTCTTTGGCAATAATCCCACTGAAGTTCTGCTTCCCGAAAAGCAACGAGTCGTAGAGCTGACCGGGTCGTCCCGGCGCTGTCAGGATCAGCTGGTTGGTTCTGAAGAAGGGGTCAAAGTACTTGTCGTGCAAGTCTTTCTCCTTACGTGCTCGGCTGTCCGGAGCCGACCAGAGCTGGACTGGGTCGGTGGTCAGTTCAATGTGCATGAGTCCCGTGGCGAATGCCCCTACGACCACAGCCGACGCCAGCAGAACCCAACCGGGGTGTGAGGCTATTATGGTTCCCCATGCCTGGAACCAGGATCCCAGGAACTCCTGAGCAGTCAGGCTGTTCTTGTCGACACACGTCACCTCTGACGGACTAATCAGTCTCTCAGTCACGCTGTTCTTATTAGTTTCTCCCGAGGAGCGCCGGCCCTTTTTCATTTTTTTCACGACGACGCCGGTGACCAGATAGATCAGGAAAGCCAGGATGAGAACGCAGAACAGGATCACACAGATCACCAAGTAGCCGTCCACCCCGTTGATGGTAAACGTTGGCGGGAGAGCAGGAGGAGGGGGCAAGACCGGGCACGACGCCTGGCAGTCCTGGCAGGAGCAAACCTCCCCACCGGTCGGGGTCATCTCGTTGCACCCCAACGCTCTGCCGTTGTACGGCACTATCCCACTGGGTACCCCCTCGGTGACCCCATCCGGAATCAGACGGAAATCGATGTCCAGAGGGGCCAAGCCGTTGCTGGAGTCTCCCTGGAAGTCATACCAGCGTTGGGCGTTACACAGAGCTGAGCCGTAGCGTCCGCACATGGTAGCGATGGCGTAGCCCCCCGTGGCGGGAATCCTGACGCTCTTGCAGGAATCGAAGGCGTCGTCGGCAAACGTGACGGACAGGTAGGCCTGGTAGGCCACCACGACCTCCCTGACTGCCCCCATGTAGGTGACGTTTAAGGTGCGCGTCACATTGACCGTCGTGCTCTGATTTGAACTGCAGGTGTTGATGCAGTGGAAGTGGGCGAAGTTGTCAGCACAGGATGGGCACCGGATGAGCACCGCCTTGGACAGCATCAGACTCGTCTCCAGCGACTTGAGCTGATTCACAGAGCAGCAGGCGGTAGTCAAGTTTTCCCCCCGGTCCAGCATCGGACACACCTTGAATCAGAACAACGATAAGGTCATTTATCTGACACTTGACAGTTTTGTGGCTCTTAAACATCATTCTAGACACTACCGCTCTTGTCTCTCTCTAGGACTGACAAAAGCAGTCGACGGCACTGGGGTCCGAACCACAGACCTCTTTAAGTCGCCGGTAGTGCTCTGGATTAAGGACCCGAGCGGGGCTGTAGTTGAGACAGGGGACGATGGGCGGGATGAGGGAACCCTCCACAGACGGGTTTTTGCCACACTCCTCGTAGAACGCACAGTATCCCGGCTCATGACGTGACCCCGAGACAACCTGGGGGGAGACAGGACATCGTGAATGGCGTGTGACGAAGGAGACTGGCCCGGCGACCATACAAGCATAAACGTACAGCACAAGGCAACCTTTACACCGCTTCGTCATGTCCTGAAACTTCTTATCAAGGAGATTATTAGGTTACTTAGTAAATTTGTCATATCAGGCCGTCCTTTTTCGCACTTTTTGCTGTTTGTTAGTATCAACAATAAATAGGTGGAGATAGTTGGTAGTTTAATCACTTGCACGGATAGACCCAATAACACACACAGACTATGCCTTCAGTCCTTCAGTAAAACGATCACGCTAATTGGAGAATCCCCACTGAGTTTGTTATTTCATGTCTGTAAAACCGGTCCTTAATGTCAATATACCATAGTGTTAGTATGTACAGGAATAGATAAAGATCGTTCACAGTTTTCAACAGAAAACACTTCCTAGCCAAGCCTGCATTCAACATGGTTAAATAATTTCCTGGTCTGACAATTTGGTTAAAACATACAAATGACATTTTTGTGGCAAATGTGTTTACTCTTCCTTTATTCTTTATTTGCTTATTTGAATAATTCAACTTCTTGTTTTAGTGTCTTGACTTGTATATACAATAAGCTTATATTCATTTTCTGATTGCATGTTCTATTCCAAACATTCAAATTAAAATATTAATAATGCACACTAATTAACATAATTATTCTGCCTGAACGGTAATGCACCAGGCATTTCTGTTTCAAAGACCACGCTTTCAGAAACAACAAACCCCAAATATACTAAAGACCAGACTTTCAGAAACAACAGACCCCAAATATACTAATAACCACACTTTCAGAAACCCCAAATTGCGGTGTGTTTGTGGACCCTGAACAAAAGTTACATTTTGTTTGGATTAAAATTAAAATTAAAATAGGTATATCATATTAAATGTAACTACTTATTCATTTGTATACATTTATAAAAACAAAACATGCATATTGAACATATATGCTGGAATAAAAATAACAAATATATTTTCACAGTAACTACAAATACAGCAATTGGATTATTCTGTTCAAACACAAAAGATCTTAAATTAAAGTGTGACTCTTAGTGTTCCGTGTCAATGGAAACAGAAGTTGTAGACTTACCACACCTAGTAAAATACGCAGTGTAAATGTACATGATTTGCCTGACAAAGAAAATGACCTCCTTGAGCCCGGTTCTTTAACCCGGTTCCAGGAGGACCTCCACCACTACGTAACAGTCGCCAGGAAGAACCAAAAGGACTTACCAGACAGGCCAGGAGTGTGAGCAGGACAATGACATGGCCACGGCTCATACTGATTTTTCCCAAGACGATATTCCACAGAACCTCACAGCCAGTAATCGGCATGGATCTTCAGGTACCGTCGGGTGGAGTGTCAAAATGGTCTCCCTCTGGAATGGAGCTTAATCTAAGCTAATCGCGACGGGATCACTTTAAAAAAAAGCCAAAGGGTAGACAAATAGTGTAGGGAAAAAATCCAGAGTGGGGTGAGATGTGGAGAGCCCTCTGTGTTAGTTATTTTCCTGCTGTCGGCCTGCCTCTGTCTGTCCCAGGTGTGAGACCCAAAGGTAGGAAGAGCCAAAGACATCAGTCACCCCACCCCGCGTTCAACATCAGTGATGTGTTGTGATGTCACAGCTGTATTATCTGGCCTGATTCAGCGAATGCCAATCAGAATGAGCAAAGGGACAATCACCAGAACGATCATTAACCAAGGAGCACGAAGAACGAGAAATGGCGCTAGTGAGATACTGACATCAGCCTACTACGCCCAATGCCACCCCTGCCCACATCAACGTCTAATTGCATTCATTAAATGTTTGATTCATGCATGAACAAGGTAGGAGATAGATACCAAGATAGGAGAGACAATGTACACTACTATTCAAATGTTTGGGGTTCATAAAAACATATCTGAAATGTGTGAAATATGTTTGAATAGAATGAAATATGTTTGAATAGAATGAAAAGCACCCCCAGACCTTCACACCGTTGTAACAGCTCCCTCCGAAGCCATTCGCCCACCATCATTTGCAGCGTCTTTTAGCTCCACCGTTCTACACATCACATCGTTATCTTCTCTCGTCATTACGCACATCTGGTGTCCATCTCCTCGTTGGTGAGAGTATATAGGTTCTCTGTCTCAAGCACCCCTCCAGCATCTTGCCATTTGGTCTGTCTCTCACAACTGTTCTTCTCGAACAACTCAAACTTAGATGCGGCTGTTTATGAAACTTTTTTCCTATCTTCCTCTGTCCAGTGTTCTTTTGCCCATCTTAATCATTTATTTTTATTGAGCAGAGAGAGAGAGAGAGAGAGAGAGAGAGAGAGAGAGAGAGAGAGCGAGAGAGAGAGAGAGAGAACTGTTTGTTTAACTGAATGTAAACAGTTCTGAATCGATATCGGTATCAGAGAATAGTGAGTTGTGGTTGTGCCCTTTTGATATCACACAGCAAGAATCCATTACGGTGACTAATCATTTTGTGGATATAATGCATTTACATGGACGAGCCAAGGGATTGCAATAAGATTGTATTATTGGAAACTATCCTACTAGTGTACCAATAAACTACCAAAAATGCGCTACATTTCAAGTATTTACTCTATGACAAGACACTTTTCATGTAGCTAAAATTATCACAGACTGCAATTGCCCTAATTTGTGACATAATCACAAGCAGAATATATCAGATCATTTCAATGAAAATTCAAAAGAAAATAATAGAAAGTCTAAATAATATCAAAACAATAAACCATCAAGTCAATGAATATTACTGGTTTTGTTTGATATTAGCATGTATTCAGTATATTTGTTTCTTGCATTTTTAATAGAAACAAAACAAACAAAAAAACAATAATGTTTACAAAAACAATAAAGTTCACTAAAAGTACAAGTAGAAAATGACAATACAAACAATTGAGAAAGAACATATGTTTTCTAATACATTCATCTCACATGGACTATTCCACTTATATTGAGTTAAATTAAAATGTGTTAACAAATGGAGTAACATTCAATTTAAAAAGTCATTTTAATTAGGAGGTGTTTTTTTGGCACCAATCAATGCATAAGTAGTAACCTTCTGAAGTCTTTAGAAGTCTTCAGAAGTGACATCATATTTCAAATAGAGTCCATCTGTGTGTTCTGGGAGGTCAATTTCTAACAAAAAAGTACATAATGAAGACTGAATCAGCACCAATCAGGAGCAGGATTTAAGAACATTTCCAAAGCAGTTAATATCCCCCAAAACACAGTAAACAAATTATTTAGGTTCAAATGACCAGTTGCAATGGATTGCTGAATAAATCAAGACAATCACCTAAATTACATAAACCTGGTAACTTCAGTGAACTACTAATAGCGTTGGCATACAGTATAAGACAACCTTGTTTATCTTATCAGTACCTTATAACACGGTTTTTCCTTCTATACTGTGAACTTTAAACCATGATCTGAAAGAAGCTCAAGGTCATGTTCTAATTCCCGGTCCCATTTCCCTCTGTGTATAAAGGTTGGGAGGAATCAGGTTTATTCGACAAGTCTGTTTACACACACAAGGATTTCTTTCTGACCACTAGATGCTGCAATTAGAACATACATTTTAAGACGTACACAAAACAGAGCAAACAGAGGAAAACACACAACATAAACAGTCAAGAGACAGGATTCTGTTGATTTGGCCTATGAACTGGGCAAATATGCATGATATGATATGTATCTGAATTGTGCAAAGGAGCAATCTCTAGATGTGTGCGCAGATTGCAGAAAGAGAAAGTGCAATGTCCAGCTTCAAGTATCAAATTGTGCAAAAGAGCATTATATGAATACAGTTATGTAAAAGAAGAGCAATGTCCGGTTATAGTAGAGGAGGTCCACCGTGGTCATTTATATCAGAGGGGGTTGGGGGGGGGTCTAAGGGCAGTCTAGTGCTAGATGTTTTTATCTTAATAGACCTTAGCCGTCTGCCAGAAGAGGGGTCTGCCTCGATCTTTGCTGCCCATCCTCTGTGACCTGACTTTAAACAGATCTTTAAGGGACAGCAGCTTACAACCAATTGTCCGCTCCGTAGAGCAGATGATGCGTTGCAGTCTGTCTTTATCTTTGACAGTGGCTGCGGATGAGAATGGACTCAATGATGGCTGTGTAGGCATTTATCATCATGGACGTTGGCAGTTTGTACTTTTTCAGCGTGATGTTCCGCTCCCACTTGAGGTCCTGGCCGATGGTGTTGACCAGGAAGCAAAAGTACTCCACATTCCCCTCGAAGATTTCAGTTTGTGTTTCAATTGTTCACGTTATTGGTCACATTGAAGGTGAAAAATTTATTCATCTTGGTCTAATTTTTTCACATCACAAAAACCTGGCATTTTAACAGGGGTGTTTAAACTTTTTATATCCACCTTATAATAATATAATTTATAAATACTTGATTTATATCCTAATATGAATGTATTCTTATAAAACAGATATGCAGCTCCAGTGCTACAAGGCTATAAAAAAACCTAAAAGTGCTTCTGTTTCTTGGGATAAAACGCAGGTTGATGATAAAACTAGAGGTTGTTTTGCCTCCACAGTGAATATAGAAGTTGGAGATGGCAAGTGCACTATTCTATAGTAGTGGTCCCAATATTAAGTAATTTGGCTGAACAATAAATGGTAAAAATGCTGAAAGTATTGTGATATCTATAGTGCTTTCCTCATACCTGGCTCTTATCTTTATTCTGAAGGCTTGTCCTTGAGCAGGTCACTGTGTTTGCTTTAATTAATATCTTTATGACAGCCCTGCCATAATCTCGCCAGCCTTCCAATTTACAAACACAATCTGTTGTACAAATTTTGTGTCAATTGGTATTTTAATCCTCGTTTTTAATGCTTTAATAATTGTAATATGATCCACGTTAACTATTGCAAATGCAGTAGCAACTCTTCCTGGGGTCCACAGAAAAACAGATAACAGTTAAGACAGTATTATTTCTTACTACATTTTACTGATACACCTGCAAGACACAAAGAAACAACCCAAATGGTATTTACATGTTCGTGCACATAGATTCGTACAGTACCATTACATCAGTGAAAGTGCTGCGATAGCCGTTTTTAATGTGTATACATCACATTTGAAGTATGCAGTATACAGATCTCTATGCTTTTTCCGTGCGTCATGTTCCAGCGTCATTGTAAAATTTTGTACATGCATTTTCCCCCTCATCAATTGACATACAATACCACAGTAGAAAGCAAAAAAAATGTTTTATAATGTTTGGTATAAACCGAAGTATTACATTTACTTGGTACGGCCCAAGTATTCAGAATATTTGCTATGACACACAAAATTGAGCACAGATGGATCCTTTATCCATTGATTATCCAAATGATTGGATATCTGTCGTGAACTCAGGTGAAATGAACACACCTGGATATACATGTATAAGGCCCTACAGACCACAGAGCACGTCAACGCAAAAACCAAGCTGTAAAGAATTGTCAGTTGAGCTCAGAGACAGGATTCTGTTGAGACACAGATCCGGGGAAGGGTACCAAATAGTATCTGTAGGTTTGAAGGTCACCAAGATCTAAGTAGAAATACGAACACTATTCCTAGATCATGGAAGGTACCCAAGAAAATGTTTGGAAACACTCTTCCTAGAATCGTCTACCTTGTCAAACTGAGCAACCGGGAGAGAGGAACCGCGGTCACAGGGAGACCTTTCTATGTTAAGCCTATATAAGATCTAACAAAAACAGCTAACTAACTAGCATTTTAACAAACCCTATAAACTGTAGGCTGTAAAACGGGAATTCCGAACCAATCCTAGCAGTGGTATAATTACAACTGCACAAACAAATGTTTCTTTTATACCCAGGGTTTTCCCAGCATAGCATTGGCAAGAGCGTCTCTTTCCACCATCTTCCCAGAGTGCATCCTGGTGTGCCCAAAATGTAGGAGCTTTCGACGGTGGAAAAGGGGTCATTATGGGAACTCTTTCTGGTGTGCAACAACACCCTCCGGTAACCATCATCAACAACATGTTTTGTGATTTGTGCCAAATTAGACTTCCTGTCGGGTCAGACCAGACAGGATAGCCTTTGTTGCCCGTGTGCATCAATGAGCCTTGAACGAACAGCCAACAACCTGCCTCACCTGTGAGTGGATATAACACACCATTACTTGTGCACCTTGTTTCATTAAGACGTAATTTATCCTGAATCAATCGTGCAGCACAGCCATCTCCATGCTGATGCCTATCCTGATTAAATCCCAGCTTATCCAATTATTACATTGGACAAGCTGTCAACCAACTGGTAGAAGACATTGATCAGAGAACCCTGTGAACTGGGCAGAAACAGATAGAGCAGAAGATCCGTCTATCTATGGAGAGTAAAGGTCTAATCACCATATAGCTCGACGACAGCTCTTAACTGATAATGTCACAGGCACCCTTCGCGTGTATGCGAGTGCACCACGGTCGAGATAACATTGAGTTGGAAGCTTCATAAACCCTGATGTGACCTCGATCGGAGAAAGGGCTCTAGGCAATCCTAATAGACAGCGAGAGCTCAGTGGTATCTGGGCCCGAGATTTGTAAGATGCGTGTGTCACGTAATCCATTGGTGTAGTGCAGGAAAGCCACTTGCAGAGAGAGCCAAGACAGGTTTATTTTCCAAACACAAAACAAACGGCCAAAAAACACTAACTTGTCTGAAATAATATTGCTCATACCTGTGACGTATAAAACATTCAAACAAAAGCAAATACTTCTTAATACAAACACTCATCTATCTCTCAATTGTGGCTTGGAAATAATAACCAACAAATGGGCACACAGAGCCAGTGACTTAAATACACACATAAATACCAAATCTCATACAGCCTTAATTAAACTAAATGCTAAACAGCTGGGACTACAAATCCCAGTGCTCAGTATAAAACAAATGTGCTCTTCCTAGCCCACTAGATGTCCCTGGTGGACTAGGAGTTGTGAAAGCATAGAGATACTTTTACGTGACAATATGTAATGAAAATGAACTTTGGGTCACGCACACTTTTACTTAGTTATCTAAATTGGGACATCAAATTTGATAGATGTTAAAAATCCTACTTTTAAAATGTTTAACCCTTAACCTTACCTGAACCTAGCCAAAACTTTAACAATTTAATGTTAAATCCTTATCTTAATTTACCTCTAAAGCCTGACCCATATTTTAAATGTAGCCCAGGCATGATAAAATATTTCTCCCCAAGGGAGACCTGGCCAAATGTCCTAGCTTCACTTTCTATGTTTTCCTTGTTTTTCTAATGTAAAACAGGAACATGCACACATCCTCACATTCAATCAAATGCATTTGACACACATAAACCTGTGGCAGGAGGGAAGTGTAAAACACGCTCTTCTGCCTAAATTGTCACTCCCTTCACCTGAAAAAATGTTTTAGGTGTTAATGTGCAGATCAAGGGCTTGTCTATGGAGTACATGGATGTATTAAGAGATGGAGTATAGTCTTGTCCCAACAAACATGGCTGAATGTTACATCCGTTACGTATGACGTTGTGTGACGTCGACGTACGCAGAAGAACTGTCAAATTTCGCGGGAGATGTTTTTGGAAAGCTTGCTAACCACACTCCTTTCTAAATAAGAAAACGTATATTGATTCAAAATCTAATTTCCCTCCCGTAAAGTCAACTGAAGGTAGCGTATTATATTATTTAAAGGATTTAAGTTTAATTCACAGTCTATTATGGCCGGAAGTTATTTTGTTGACAGAAGCCAACTAGTTTGCTAGAATATTAAGTTAGCCAGTAGGCTACTTACCACGCTAGCAACACAACAATATATAGCCAGTGACGACTTAAGTTATAATAAGTTATCCGTTTAGCTAACAGTCGTGTTGAAATGTATGCATACACATTGTTATTGACGTTAGAGTAGATGTTTGGCACAATAGGTTTTTCATGAAATCGTGTGCGCACAATAACTCTTAGTGTTATCTTCGCAGGTAGCCATGTTCTCCAGGGTAAGTGGCTCCAGGGAGGGAGGATGTTCTCTGATGTGTCGCCCTGGCTCGGAAGACCAGGATCCATCCGTGTTCGACAGGGTCAAGCCGGCTTACTCTCCCTGCACGGAGCGTTTTAGACTTGGAGACCGCAGTTTCAATCGTCAATATGCGCACATCTATGCCACACGACTAATGCAGATGAGTCCTCTACTTACAGAGAGGGCCCAGCAGAAGTGGGGTAGGTGCAGTGTGGACATAGTGTGAGCTAACTCCTGTGCAGATAATGTTATGGATGAGAGATCACATGACCTGTCGGAAGATATATTTCATGTGGTTAAAGTGGGAGTTGAAAGACATAAGACGTTTTTGGCCTCCAAACACTCTTGTAAGTACTATTGTTTTTGTCAGGTGCAGAGGTACAAATCAAGAAGTTGTGTGATCTGCAGATGGGTGAGCAGTGTTGCATTGTGGGAACTCTCTTCAAGCACATGGACCTGCAGCCATCCATCCTGAAGGAGATCAGTGAGGAGGTACGGAGTTACCATTGAATGAGCCGTTATGCACTGATACCAACATGAGCGATCAGGAAAGATGGCCACGGTCTGTGTTTTAATCAGAGCAGCTGTTCTGTCACCAATATCAATGAGAGCATGTCTCTTTTTTTCAAATCTGCTAGCACAACCTGCTGCCCCAGCCACCACGCACCAAGTACATCAGCCAGTCGGATGAGTTGATACTGGAGGACGAGCTGCAGAGGATCAAACTTGAGGGCAATATTGACGTGGACAAGTTTGTTACAGGTCTCTGTCATCTACCTGCTATATTGTGGAGACTTCTGGTCACAGCTCTATTATTTATACCTTCTCTATTAGTGGAGACTTCTGGTCACAGCTCTATTATTTATACCTTCTCTATTAGTGGAGACTTCTGGTCACAGCTCTATTATTTATACCTTCTCTATTAGTGGAGACTTCTGGTCACAGCTCTATTATTTATACCTTCTCTATTAGTGGAGACTTCTGGTCACAGCTCTATTATTTATACCTTCTCTATTAGTGGAGACTTTTGGTCACAGCTCTATTATTTATACCTTCTCTATTAGTACAGCTCTATTTTTATACCTTCTCTTTAGTGGAGACTTTTGGTCACAGGAAGTGTCATTGCTTTTGGTCACAGCTCTATTATTTATACGTGAGCAGCTCTATTAAGAATGATGGCAAATTCACAGTGGAAGAATTCTGTGGTGACTTCTGGTCACAGCTCTATTATTTATACCTTCTCTATTAGTGGAGACTTCTGGTCACAGCTCTATTATTTATACCTTCTCTATTAGTGGAGACTTCTGGTCACAGCTCTATTATTTATACCTTCTCTATTAGTGGAGACTTCTGGTCACAGCTCTATTATTTATACCTTCTCTATTAGTGGTGACTGATTGGTCACAGCTCTATTATGTATTATTTTTTCTTTCAGGAAGTGTCATTGCTATTTACGGAGCAGAGAAGAATGATGGCAAATTCACAGTGGAAGAATTCTGCACTGCTGACCTCCCTCCTCAGACTCCCAGGGCCGTAGTCAGCACCGACAGGTATACACACACACACACACACACACACACCATACATGAGTTTGTAGAAATATAATCGTAATTTACTATCGTCTGTAGGTTTGTGCTGCTGGTGTCAGGTTTGGGCCTGGGCGGTAGCCGCGCCGACAGCATGCTGGCCCTACAGTTACTTGTTGACATGGTAACGGGTCAGCTAGGTGACCAGGGCGAGCAGAGCGGTGCGGCGACCATCTCCAGGGTCCTATTGGCTGGGAATCTCCTGAGCCAGAGTACACAGGACAAGGATGCTTCCACCAAGGTCCCTGGGCTGGTTTATCTGAACACAATACACTTTCTATTGTACTGTGGGTGCTATGATGGTTAGCCGAATAGGATCGATATTTAAACCACGCTGAATGTCATGGGTTATTGTGAACCTAGAATAGGGCCACGCAGTTGGTGCATTTAATTTATATATTTTAACAAGTTGTGAAATCTCCGATAAATGGATCAGTCGGTTAACTTTTGTACGGCATGGGATTGACTGCAATTGGGTGTTGGAATACTGGCAGTTCACTTGACAAATTGAAAAACCTTTTAACTAGCTAACCGACAATACAGTGCAGACCCATTCTTCAAACCCTGTCTGGTCTCATGGATGTGTTTGGCACCGAGGCTAGCGGTTCTTATTTAACTTGTTGGTATGTGTGTGGTGAATTCCTAATCCTGTCTCGTCCCTTTCAGGCTAAGTATTTAACTAAGAAGACCCAAGCAGGGACTGTGGAGGCCATTCGTCTGCTGGATGAGATGCTGATGCAGTTGGCGGTGAGTTCAGGGTTGTGGAACAGTGGATCAGAGTCAGGGGAACACGTAGAACCCGTCATTCAACCTAGAATTCATTGTGGAACAGTGGACCAGAGTCAGGGGAACACGTAGAACCCGCCATTCCTCCCAGCATTCATTGTGGAACAGTGGACCAGAGTCAGGGGAACACGTAGAACCCGTCATTCCTCCCAGCATTCATTGTGGAACGGTGGACCAGAGTCAGGGGAACACGTAGAACCCGTCATTCCTCCCAGCATTCATTGTGGAACGGTGGACCAGAGTCAGGGGAACACGTAGAACCCAGCCATTCAACCCATCATTTAGTCAACATTCAGTTGACCGGCAAGTCATGTTTCCCCTCCTGCAGGCCTCAGTCCCTGTGGATGTGATGCCAGGCCAGTATGATCCCACTAACTACACCCTCCCACAGCAGCCTCTACACCGCTGTATGTTTCCCCTGTCCTCCACCTACCCCACCCTGCAGCTGGCCTCTAACCCACACCAGGCCACTATTGACGGGGTGAGGTGAGTGTCAAATGTCAGGGGGGCTTATTTATGGTGCATGCTTAGAAACTCAACTGCATTGTCTGTGCTGTCAAGTCGTCCCGGTTGTATTTGAGGAACTGCTCATGGTTTCCTACCCTTTTTAATTGTTCTCAATCAGAACAGAACACGTGTGGATTATACAGATTTAAACCTCCACCTGCTTGATTTGTTTTTTACCAACTTCAGAAAAGCTTTTACCAGTGTGTCCATGTGGTGTTGCCGTAGGTTCCTGGGCACATCAGGACAGAATGTGCTTGACATCCAGAAGTATAGCGGCATGGACAGTCATCTGGAAATACTGGAGAACACACTGCGGCTCAGACACCTTGCCCCCACCGCACCTGACACACTGGGTAGGAGCACACACACACACACACACACACACACACACACACACACAGCCTCTCTAGCTAAACACTAAGGAACATGGCTCTTCTTGCTGTGCTCTTAGGTTGTTATCCATTCTACTTGAAAGACCCTTTCATCCTTGAAGAATGTCCTCATGTGTACTTCAGTGGCAACGCCCCCTCCTACCAGTCCAGACGCATTACAGGTGAGTGGGTTTATAACAGGCTGGCTTATAACAGATGGGGTTCTTGGTTTGTAACAGGCTGACTTATAACAGATGGGGTTCTTGGTTTATAACAGGCTGACTTATAACAGATGGGGTTCTTGGTTTGTAACAGGCTGACTTATAACAGATGGGGTTCTTGGTTTGTAACAGGCTGGCTTATAACAGATGGGGTTCTTGGTTTGTAACAGGCTGGCTTATAACAGATGGGGTTCTTGGTTTGTAACAGGCTGACTTATAACAGATGGGGTTCTTGGTTTATAACAGGCTGACTTATAACAGATGGGGTTCTTGGTTTGTAACAGGCTGACTTATAACAGATGGGGTTCTTGGTTTGTAACAGGCTGACTTATAACAGATGGGGTTCTTGGTTTATAACAGGCTGACTTATAACAGATGGGGTTCTTGGTTTGAACAGGCTGACTTATAACAGATGGGGTTCTTGGTTTGTAACAGGCTGACTTATAACAGATGGGGTTCTTGGTTTGAACAGGCTGACTTATAACAGGCTGACTTATAACAGATGGGGTTCTTGGTTTATAACAGGCTGACTTATAACAGATGGGGTTCTTGGTTTATAACAGGCTGACTTATAACAGATGGGGTTCTTGGTTTGTAACAGGCTGACTTATAACAGATGGGGTTCTTGGTTTATAACAGGGGGTTCTTGGTTTATAACTGACTTATAACAGATGGGGTTCTTGGTTTATAACAGGCTGACTTATAACAGATGGGGTTCTTGGTTTGTAACAGGCTGACTTATAACAGATGGGGTTCTTGGTTTGTAACAGGCTGACTTATAACAGATGGGGTTCTTGGTTTGAAACAGGCTGACTTATAACAGATGGGGTTCTTGGTTTGTAACAGGCTGACTTATAACAGATGGGGTTCTTGGTTTTTAACAGGCTGACTTATAACAGATGGGGTTCTTGGTTTTTAACAGGCTGACTTATAACAGATGGGGTTCTTGGTTTATAACAGGCTGACTTATAACAGATGGGGTTCTTGGTTTATAACAGGCTGACTTATAACAGATGGGGTTCTTGGTTTATAACAGGCTGACTTATAACAGATGGGGTTCTTGGTTTATAACAGGCTGACTTATAACAGATGGGGTTCTTGGTTTATAACAGGCTGACTTATAACAGATGGGGTTCTTAGTTTGAAACTGGCTGACTTATAACAGATGGGGTTCTTGGTTTGTAACAGGCTGACTTATAACAGATGGGGTTCTTGGTTTGTAACAGGCTGACTTATAACAGATGGGGTTCTTGGCTTGTAACAGGCTGGCTTATAACAGATGGGGTTCTTGGTTTATAACAGGCTGGCTTATAACAGATGGGGTTCTTGGTTTTAACAGGCTGGCTTATAACAGATGGGGTTCTTGGTTTGTAACAGGCTGGCTTATAACAGATGGGGTTCTTGGTTTTTAACAGGCTGGCTTATAACAGATGGGGTTCTTGGTTTGTAACAGGCTGGCTTATAACAGATGGGGTTCTTGGTTTGTAACAGGCTGACTTATAACAGATGGGGTTCTTGGTTTGTAACAGGCTGACTTATAACAGATGGGGTTCTTAGTTTGTAACAGGCTGACTTATAACAGATGGGGTTCTTGGTTTTGTAACAGGCTGACTTATAACAGATGGGGTTCTTGGTTTGTAACAGGCTGACTTATAACAGATGGGGTTCTTGGTTTGTAACAGGCTGACTTATAACAGATGGGGTTCTTGGTTTGTAACAGGCTGGCTTATAACAGATGGGGTTCTTGGTTTGAAACAGGCTGACTTATAACAGATGGGGTTCTTGGTTTGAAACAGGCTGACTTATAACAGATGGGGTTCTTGGTTTTTAACAGGCTGGCTTATAACAGATGGGGTTCTTGGTTTTTAACAGGCTGGCTTATAACAGATGGGGTTCTTGGTTTTAACAGGCTGGCTTATAACAGATGGGGTTCTTGGTTTATAACAGGCTGACTTATAACAGATGGGGTTCTTGGTTTATAACAGGCTGACTTATAACAGATGGGGTTCTTGGTTTATAACAGGCTGGCTTATAACAGATGGGGTTCTTGGTTTGAAACAGGCTGGCTTATAACAGATGGGGTTCTTGGTTTGTAACAGGCTGGCTTATAACAGATGGGGTTCTTGGTTTATAACAGGCTGGCTTATAACAGATGGGGGTCTTGGTTTGAAACAGGCTGGCTTATAACAGATGGGGTTCTTGGTTTATAACAGGCTGACTTATAACAGATGGGGTTCTTAGTTTGTAACAGGCTGGCTTATAACAGATGGGGTTCTTGGTTTATAACAGGCTGGCTTATAACAGATGGGGTTCTTGGTTTGAAACAGGCTGACTTATAAAAGATGGGGTTCTTGGTTTATAACAGGCTGGCTTATAACAGATGGGGTTCTTGGTTTGTAACAGGCTGGCTTATAACAGATGGGGTTCTTGGTTTATAACAGGCTGGCTTATAACAGATGGGGTTCTTGGTTTGAAACAGGCTGACTTATAAAAGATGGGGTTCTTGGTTTATAACAGGCTGGCTTATAACAGATGGGGTTCTTGGTTCTTATTCTGTAGATCCATGGATGACTTGGGGTTGTTTCCAATGACCAGCTACACGTTCCCCTCTTCTTCCCTTCCTAGGTGCTGACGGTCAGGAAGTCCTTCTGGTAGCTATCCCAGAATTCTGCAGCACTCAGACGGCGTGCCTGGTTAACCTCCGAACTCTAGAGTGTGAACCAATCAGCTTCTCTTCGTTTAACGCTGGTGATGACGAGGAGAGTGAGATGAACATCAGCCACTAAAAGAGCCACCAACACCTGAGCACTCCGTGTGTATGTAATGAATGTAATACTGATGCTGTTATCCCGCTACTGTTTAGACTGGAACCTGTTACAAATCAAGATGTTTGGTGGGAAAAGATTGACTGTGTGTTTGTGCCAGTGCCTGTTTTTGTCATCACTTGGTTTTCAGTTTTGTCCGGTGAACATTAACAACAAGACAAATGCTGTACATAAACAAGCCTTTATTCATTGAAAAAAACAACTTTTCCTTCCCTCGGCTAGAGGAACATGTTGGGACATCTCTTGATTTCTATATCAACCTTCAAAATATATTTAGTCAATTTACTGTCTGTCAACATTATTGCTTTGCTCTCGTTGCTGAAAATAGTGTAAATAAATCCACACTTTTGTAAGAAATTAAGGTAGCTTGTTTTTTGTTTCAATTCTTCAGAAATGGAGGTCTGTTTTACAGTTCACATTTCAGGATCTCTAAAACGCATTCTCCAGGAAAGCTTTGCAACAACTCATCAAATGCAGTTGTTCTGAAATGCAGTTCTGAAATGCAATTGCGATTCTCATACCATGCCATTTTTGTGTTAAAAATGAACAAAATGACTACATGTGCAGTTATACAGAGCGCTGATGGTAGCACGTGGTGTAGATTTTCTGCACTATAGATCGTTTACGCAGATGTGCCAATTGTAGTGTTTCTTTTCTTCATGTATTGGTCCTACGATCAGCTTTTTCCAAAGCATGGATGGTGATAAGTAATATGGGAGGTTTGGTGAAGCGCACCTTAATAACCTATGAACTAGTACTCGTAGTTATGGAAAATGGAGTCTGTAAAACCTTCTTCCGGCTCAGATGTTTGCCCTTCCCCTATTAACCACGAGTCATACCAAGCGGTGGTGGGCTCCGCCTCTGTTGTCGTTGGAGGCGGCGTGGTTGTCGTCGGGGGCAGCGTCGTTGCCTGTTTCTGTTGTAGACGACGGAGACGGGCGAGCCTCAGCTTCCGCTGGCGTATTCGACGCGCCTCAGGATCTGCGACGACGCGGCTGACAGACCCCACACGCCTGGTAACACTGGTGACCGTGTTCCGGCGCGTTCCCACGTTGCCGTGGCCGAGCAGGCGGATGGGCTTGTTGCCGTGCAGGGCCATAATCTGTTGGTGAACGGATTGGAATTATGTTGAGCATCATCAATCCTGAGGTGGCGATATCATCAATCCTGAGTAGGCGATATCATCAATCCTGAGTAGGCGATATCATCAATCCTGAGTAGGCGAAGAAACACCCACCTGTTTTATTCGGTCCCAGTTGGACTTGGCCAGGTTAAAGCTACAGGTTGTTGCCCCTGGTTCGTAGCCCACCACACACTGCTTGGTCAGGGAGGAAAAGCCCTCTGCCCGTACCGTCACACGGTATTCACCTGGATTCAACAAGCGCCAATAGTCCCCTGTTACAGCTGGGGAGAGAGAACAGAGGGTTTAGACCGGGCTCCAGTGGGGCTACCAGGCTCCTAGCGTGGCTATCATGCTCTAGTGGGGCTACCAGGATCCTGCAGATTTTCTCTGAGGCTTGTTGAAAAGAATGACAGTTCATCTGGTTGTGAATCTCATTATGGTGTTCAATGGCTAATTTACTTCCATAACTGGCAAACACTACCCACCTGTTGTGACATCATGGTTGACGCCCTCTACAGACACTGTGGCATTCGAGATTGGGTTCCCCTCTTGGTCTTTCACCACACCCCTTATCCCTCGATGCACCTGTGTGGGGTGGGGGGGACCACAGGTTCAAAGGTCACGGTCAATCTACAGCCACTCAATGTGTTGTGTGTGTTTGGTATCTTCTACTGTGTGTGTGTGTGTTTACCTGTTCCATGAAGGTGAGCATGGCCTCTGTTGTTCTACTGTGTGTGTGTGTGTGTGTTTACCTGTTCCATGAAGGTGAGCATGTCCTCTCTGTTGTTCTACTGTGTGTATGTGTGTGTGTGTGTGTGTTTACCTGTTCCATGAAGGTGAGCATGGCCTCTCTGTTCTTCTCCCACTCAATGACAAGCTCACTCTCATGGGGGAATTTATCACAGCCCAAGAACATAGTCAGCTCCAGGCAGTTAGTGTGCAGGTAGCTAAAGTCATTCATACCTGACGGTGGACAGAGGAAGAGGGGATATGTGGAGGACGACAGAGGAAGAGGGGGTGTGGGGAGGAAGACAGAGGAAGAGGGGGTATGTGGAGAAAGACAGAGAGGAAGAGGAGATATGTGGAGGAAGACAGAGAGGAAGAGGGGGTGTGGGAAGGAAGACAGAGAGGAAGAGGGGGTGTGGGGAGGAAGACCAAGGAAGAGGAGATATGTGGAGGAAGACAGAGGAAGAGGGGATATGTGGAGGAAGACAAAGGAAGAGGGGGTGTGGGGAGGAAGACAGAGGAAGAGGGGATATGTGAAGGAAGACAGAGAGGAAGAGGGGGTGTGGGGAGGAAGACCAAGGAAGAGGAGATATGTGGAGGAAGACAGAGGAAGAGGGGATATGTGGAGGAAGACAAAGGAAGAGGGGGTGTGGGGAGGAAGACAGAGGAAGAGGGGATATGTGAAGGAAGACAGGAAGAGGAGATATGTGGAGGAAGACAGAAAAAGAGGGGATATGTGGAGGAAGACAGAGAGGAAGAGGGGGTGTGGGAAGGAAGACAGAGGAAGAGGGGATATGTGGAGGACGACAGAGGAAGAGGGGGTGTGGGGAGGAAGACAGAGGAAGAGGGGGTGTGGGGAGGAAGACCGAGGAAGAGGAGATATGTGGAGGAAGACAGAGGAAGAGGGGATATGTGGAGGAAGACAGAGGAAGAGGGGGTGTGGGGAGGAAGACAGAGGAAGAGGGGATATGTGAAGGAAGACAGGAAGAGGAGATATGTGGAGGAAGACAGAGGAAGAGGGGATATGTGGAGGAAGACAGAGGAAGAGGGGATGTGGGGAGGAAGAGGGGGTGTGGGGAGGAAGACAGAGAGGAAGAGGGGATATGTGGAGGAAGACAGAGGATGAGGGGGTGTGGGGAGGAAGACGGAAAGGAAGAGGGGATATGTGGAGGAAGACAGAGGAAGAGGAGATATGTGGAGGAAGACAGAGGAAGAGGGGATATGTGGAGGAAGACAGAGAGGAAGAGGGGATATGTGGAGGAAGACAGAGAGGAAGAGGGGATATGTGAAGGAAGACAGAGGAAAAGCGGATTTGTGGAGGAAGAGGGGGTGATATCTTTTTGTGAATATGCTGAGCAACCAGAGAGGCAGTGGCGTTAGCCTTAAAACAGATGATGTTTACCATTAATATATCTGGTAATGAACAACAGACAAATATCCTGGTGATTCCTTCAGTTAGACGTGTCCTTACTTCCTGTGACTGGCTTCCACTTTGCCCTGTTGACGATTCCGACACCCCCAGTGATGTCAGCGCTATGACAGGAGCCATGTGTCGTGTATGTCATGGACAGGTGAGTAGAAGCATAGGATATGGCCAGCCAACTAGAACACAAACAAATACTTTCACTAATCTAATCTTGTTAATCTGATCCTGAATCTGTAGTTAATACTACGTACCGGAAAAAGGAGTTGTCTGCTGTGACCCGGGGTTCATCCTCAGGCTCTGCAAACCCCGCCCCTCCCCTCCCTGCGTCATCCTCTTCCTCTTCCCTGTGACCATAACCATGTACCCTCCACTCCTCCCCGTCTGGTTCCTGATGGCCCTGGTTCCATCGTTCCTGTTCTGATTCCTGGTATCCCTGGTTCCATCGTTCCTGTTCGGGTTCCTGGTAACCGCGGTTCCAACGTTCCTCTTCAGGCTCTGGGTATCCCTGGTTCCAACGTTCCTGTTCTGGTTCCTGGTATCCACGGTTCCAACGTTCCTCTTCTGGTTCCTGGTATCCACGGTTCGTACGTTCCTCCTCTGGTTCCTGGTATCCACGGTTCGTACGTTCCTCCTCTGGTTCCTGGTATCCGCGGTTCCAATGCTCCTCCTCCGGCTGCTGGTGACCAGTGTTCCATCTGTCCTCTTCTTCTGGCTCTTGGCGGTCGTAGCCCCTATCCCACTCCGTTCCTCTGTCATACTCTTCCTCGTACCTGGAAGAAGGATAGAGATTTAGGCAACAGCTTATTTTGTATTTTTTTAATAAATAGGCCAAAATAGAGCAAGAATGCAGAAATTGACCCAAAAGGGGGGGGTCCAGAGAAGTGCAGCGTACTGTCTCTTTTTGCGGATGTGTGGCCCGTCTCTCGTGGCGGTGCCGGTGCTGACGGTCTTGGTCAGACGGTAACTGTCGTAGGGGTACGCCACAGCCCTCTCCCCTCCTTGGAAATTGGCCCCCAGGACAAACGGGTGGCTGTCCATCCACGAGATGATGGCGCGAGTCTCCATAGACCTCTGATTGACGAGAAGAACAAAGAGCCCCGGTCATGTTAGGTCGACAGACCAGGAACTATTGTTCTACTGTTCTAAACGCATCCGTCCATTAACTTTCCCCGCTATTCCCTACTTTTCCTTCACACACCTTGTCATCTCTCTCCTGGGCTTTCGGGATCTTGACGTGGTGATTGGGGGTCAGTTTGGGCACCATGCCCTTGTCTTCTGCCTCCCACAGAACAGTGGTTAGGTCGGGAAAGTTCTGGAAGATGTCATGGCCGTCCTCTGTCCAGTGGCCTGTGGTCCAACCGCTCATCTCGGAACCCTGTGGTAACAAACGGGCCTGCTGGTTATCAAGGGAACATTCTAGAAAAGAGCTGGTCTGCACGTTAACTGCGGTAAAATCTCCAAGTCAAAACCAGATGTTTTTATATTTATGGTAATAATTCCTCTACTGTTTTTTTTTCAGAAATTAAACACACATCTTAGGATTCGCTAGAATATGTGTAGGCTTATTTAACATACCAAAGGAAGTTCTTCTCCTAAAAAAAATATAGTTGGGTGCCAGACTGTTCATGCTAAAATGTGCCTGTGTTCCACAGAGAAGTAACTCTGGAAACTGTGACTAGAACCAGTTCAGGTAGGAAATACAGGCTGTATTGAGCCAGTGCTGACCGCTGCCATGGCCTTCTCCTGTCCGTCAGGGTTTAGTGAGGGAACCAGGTGGATTCGTATTCCGTCCACCAGGCGGCGCACTCTGGGGTTACCGTCCTTGTACTCCTTACACAGATATTGCATCAGAAGAAGAACCATCTCCCGCCCTGTCGCCTCGTTTCCATGGAGACCGGCTGTGTAGCGGAACTCTGGCTCGCCTGAGGAAAGAAACACCGGTTGTCATTGGCCTTTCAAGCGGGCACAGGACATTTTCCTAAAATTAGCCTGGAACAACTAAGTGCTACTGTGAGTTATGTAAAAGGCGTTCAGGCAGTATTTGGGTTTGGACCCACCTATCTCGTGTTCTGTGGGGTTGCCTGATATGACCATGGCCAGGAGGTCCAGACCATTGGAGCTGCGTCCCAGGCTGTACATACTGGTGATGTTGGGGCACTCCTCAGTCACGGACTTCATCAGCTGTGGTGGAAACACACAATGCAAAGCTGTGGTCACCAACTAACTGTTTCAGGACAACTACAGTCCACTCTTCACCCAACATCTCAATCAACATTCAACTTCATTTGCGTTCACGCAGATGACACTAATGAAAATCAAAAAGGAAAATCCCCCCAGGCAAGTTCCCTCTCACCGTAACCATGGCTGCATAGTTGTGGTGTTTGAATTCCAGGTACTGAACTGGTGTCACTTCATTTTGCAGCCTTTGGTAAACGCTGTCAGGGTCTATGGAGACAAAAACACATTGTGCATGAGTTGTGTGTGTGTGTGTGTGTGTGTGTGTGTGGGTCTGTGTATGTGTTGTTGGCTGTGTTTGGTTCTCGGTGTGTGTTGTTGGCTGTGTGTGGGTCTCGGTGTGTTGTGGGCTGTGTGTGTTGTTGGCTGTGTGTGGGTCTCTATGTGTTGTGTGTGTTGTTGGCTGTGTGTGGGTCTCTGTGTGTTGTGTGTGTTGTTGGCTGTGTGTGGGTCCAATGTGTGTGTGTGTGTGTTGTTCTCTGTGTGTGGGTCTCGGTGTGTGTTTGTGTGTGTTGGTGTGTTCGCTTGTGACACTCACCAGGCAGTGGGCAGCCCATTATTTCCAGCCTCATACAGCAACTGCCGTTCCAGCTCTGAGGGATGATTCTAACGTAGCGCGCCAAAATGGGCTCAGCTAACTGATTTAGCACCGGCGTGTCCTTATCGGAGTTACCGAAGAACAACTAGAGACACCGGCGCAGAGAGGAAGCGAAAGTAGAGAGAGAGGGAGACAAGTTAGATGTGAGTGAGACGGGGCGACCAAACTGCAGTGTGACTGACGCGGAAGGTATGTCATGACATGAGGCGTCATCTGAACGTGTGTAGCCGTGACACCGACCCAGTCAGAGTAGCCGTCGTGAATGGTGGTCCACTCCCTGCTGTCGTTGCTGAACTGCACGTAGTATGATGTGACAAAGTCGCTCCTGTAGAGAAAAGAAACACACATTTGCGGCTTCTCCTCTGTTTGCTTTGGCAGAAGTCTCGTGTCGGCCTCTTACTCGTTGCGTGCATCTCGTCCTTGTGTTATGATCCCGGTGAACTCCGTCGCTCTGCGAACGTCGACCTCAAACCAGTGTATCTTGTCATCTGGGTTGGGACACCAGGCCCCTCCGTTCATGTCCTCCTCGTTATCCGAAGCCTGGAAAACAAACAGTGTGAGGAGTGTGTAGGGTTGTAGTATGTTAATACATACATATTGAGTAATGAGGTAAATGTGTGTAGGGTTGTAGTATGTTAATACATACATATCGAGTAAGGAGGTAAACGTGTGAGGAGTGTGTAGGGTTGTAGTATGCTAATACATACATATTGAGTAAGGAGGTTAATGTCTGAGGAGTGTGTAGGATTGTAGTATGTTAATACATACATATTGAGTAATGGGCTTAGTGTGTGTATGGCTGTAGTATGTTAATACCTGCATGTTGAGTAGGAGGGTTAATGTGTGAGGAGTGTGTAGGGTTGTAGTATGCTAATACCTGCATGTTGAGGCGTGCCCTAGTATGACTGTAACGGTACTGAGACATGGAGGAGGCCAGCAGCTGGTCTGATTCTATCCTATGAGACTCCATTCCCAGGGGAGGACACTCTGCCACAAGCCCAAAACAGGTTGGTCAAACGCCATGGAAACCATACAGTTACAATATGCACACATCCCATCACCATGGAAACCATACAGTGACAAAATGCACACATCCCATCACCATGGAAACCATACAGTGACAGTATTCACACATCCCATCCCCATGGAAACCATACAGTGACAGTATGCACACATCACATCGCCATGGAAACCATACAGTGACAGTATGCACACATCACATCGCCATGGAAACCATACAGTGACAATATGCACACATCACAACACATTCCAACACTTTAATTTCCCTCCATGCTATTAGCTAGAGGAAGCTGATCATGTTAGATGAATGTGTCATTGGACGTCAGTAGCAGGTTACTAACTTCTGGGCTCCTTGAATATGCGCGGTCTCTTTTTGGCCCTCTCTTCTTCCTCCCTCCTCTTCTGAGCTCTCTCTGTCAAACAGCACCACAGATAATCAAATAACTTTTAATGTAATGTTTTACTATACTGGTGAGTACAAAAAGTATCGTTAAGGGTGGTGAAACAAGAAGAGAATTACATTCTGAGGAAAAATATGATTTTGTCTTAAAGTAAGATGTACAGTTAAGATTAGGTTTGGGGTAAAGTTAGGTTTTGGTGTTATGGGTAAGGTCGAATAATAAATGTGAATCAAGATATTGAAATGTAAAGTGTATTGGGTCGACATGGCCTTAACTTCAGACAGAACAGAATCCAGATGTATAATGTGTTTGGTAATTCAAGAATGTGCTGGAGAAATTCTGAATATTTCTTTTTCCGTAAATCCAAGACAAACGCCTAAATACTCAATGGGGTGGTCTCACAAACATTTCAATATATCTGTAGACAGGATATGAAAGCTAATAGTTTTTTTAATACAATATTGTTTTGTCCTTGTTATACGTACAGACAGACTGACACAGTAACAGACAGACTGACAGTTACACCTGTTGTATACATTTAAACTGAATTCTCTCAGAAATCACACTGATTAACCCCAAAACAGAAATCCCCTGAGAATAACAGCCCTGGTTGGATTGGTTATCTTGTTTTGACCACGTTGTTGTGTTGGAGGTGTTTTGGTTTTAAAACTGAACTCTTGATTTCAACATCTCTGTTTTTGTCCTCCGTTTCTGATACTCAATTTGTTTTCCCCCTGTCTCCAGCTAAAGAAAATGTATTTTTTAACTAATGTATTCCTAGGTGTGCTAATTGTAGAATGTGGAGCTATGTGCTGCACATACACTTGTTGGCACTATCCATTAGCTTGTATCAAAAGCCCAGGAGAGACATTTCTTACAACATTTTTATATTTCTTACTGTCCTTTGTGTTTTTATTTTTCTCAGATGTTGAGTGAGTGATGTACTTTGAGAGAAAAGTTTTACCGGAGTCAAATTCCTTGTTTGTTTACGCAAGCATGGCCGATAAAGCTGATTCTGAGAGGCTGACAATCCGGCACTGAAGATTACAGTATGTGATTCAAAAACATATTTCTGGTGATAATAAATCTGTCTTGTTTGACTGGGGGCTTTAGACAATAAATAGTTTGATATTGCACTGTGGTTTATACACACAGTGTATGTGGTTGTTTTCCCTGCCGAACGATCCATTTATCTGGATCAGAGCATCATCTAAAAAATCTAGATCTAAATTTAATGTAAAATGTAATTGTAAAATCTGAAATAATGGAGCATGGGATGTGCAAACCCTCACCACGATCTTCTCTCTCCTTTTCTTTCCTTTGTCTCTCTTTCTCTTTCTCCTCCTCCTCTTCCCGTTTGTCTGTGGTAAACAAAGTGGTGAAAACGATACATTAATGTGAGTGAGTGTGATTTAATTTATTCATCTCTCCGTTACATTTCTGTGGGGTGTTTTTTATTCAAATTTACCACTCAGGTTGAATAGTTTAATAGTACATAATTTAATTAATTAAATTTTAATTTAATGACAATCAATCAAAATGTATTTCTATCTGAACATTATGCAAATTTTCCCCCTCCTGAATCGAGCCAGGTTCTTCCGATTGGCCGACTTAAATAAATCAACTCGACATGTTCACAGGGGCCTGTAATCTTAACCAATGACCTGGCTAGTGTTTGTTTCTGTGGTCTTTGGTTTATTCCCAGTTTGTAACTGAAACATTCTGATTAAACTGTTCGTGTGGGCTGTACATACTCTGCCCACCACTGGGTCCATAGTCATAATCGTCATACCACGGGCTGCCAATAGTGGGTGGTGGTGTAACAGGTTCCTCTGTATCAAAGGGAAACAACACAAACACACCATTGAAGGACACACGGTTTCTCCTTTAATTCAATTCGCATTTCTTTACTAAACAACACACGTCTTCCTGTGCAAAGCTCGCTAAAACAAACAGCGTGCCCAAATCTTCTAATATAGTGATGTTGAAACTGCCTTTCTGCAGCCACAACAGACACTCTGTTTGGACCTGCATCAAGCCAGTGTAACCCGCTGCCTGTTATTTCAGTAGTTAAATGTCTAATTTAGGGTTACGAGGAATATAAAAGAGCAGCCTTGTTGTGAAAATCTCCTCACGCAAAAAGCAAACCATGAAAAGACATCTTACTTACTAAAACTTATTTAAAAGGCAGACTATAACCTTTCTCAGGAAACGTTCTAGGGTCAAACAAGGTCTCTGGTTACTTATAGAGAACCATAAGACATTATTTGCATTCTTGCATGCGTTGTTCAATAGACTGGGATTTAATTACACTAACCATGGCAAACACAGGGGCCATCTACATGGTGACTGACTGAGATTAACAGACGTGTCGATAAATTGGGGGATTGCTTGATTGATTTTTATATGTTACCCGTGACATCATAACTCCAGTCATCTTTCTCTGTGGGGACGATCTCTTCGCCATCTGGAAATGGAAGATTCGTTGGTACCTCATCTGTTATTGGAAAACAGAGAAAACGATAGAATGAAAATTACATTTGAGAGAATGATAGAACGAAGTAAAAGAAAACATATAAGATTGAGATAACGGAGGAACAAGGAAAGTGAGGAACTGTAGGTGTGGAGAAATGGAAAACTGGTTACGATTAACAGTGGTTAAATATTGCACACAGTAAATCGGTAGCGGGTATCACATTGGTATGATGAAATTTGTTCTACATTTGTTCCATATCCAAAATAAATACTAACATGCAAAAAATTTACAAAAAGGTATTTGTTGTATTTGTTTGATTCGTTTACTCAAAGGGCTCTAATTGAATAGTACTAAAGTAGTCTCCCTGTGGCACAGTGTACTAAATTGGTACCACATGAGTTGTCCCCCATATTCTTAACCTCTGCAAAATAAACTACATTCGTGTTCTCATTCGTGTTCTCATACGCATATCGTATATTTTCATAGCATTGCAGAAAAAAGTGAAAAATTACACCAAATTGGATTCAACTGTCTTTACAGAACCGGAACTTGTTATTAAATACTCCTCTCTGGAGTCCATCCAATTCCATTAACACTGATTTAACCTCTGTAGAGGGACCGGGTTGTGCACTTGCCGGTGTTTCTTTTGCTCAGTTCGTTAAGCCTCTCCCTCAAGCTGTGAGGTCACACCTACCAATGCATGGTTATAATACTAAAGACACTACAAAAATTATCACAAAACGCAGGCGACATTCGTTATGTTTACCTTTTCAGTTGTAGTAAATGAAAACGCGGATGTTTTGAAAAATAACTTACATATGTTAATTTTCTTAATTGATTGGCGGATTGTTTGATTACGTTAGGTACCTGTGACATCATAGCTCCAGTCGTCTTTTTCCGTGGGGACGACTTCTTCGCCATCAGGTAGAGGAAGATTCTCCGGCTCATCGTCTGTTTTTCGAGAATAAACACGACAATAATGCGAGAATGGACTTTAAATTATGTGAGACAAAAAAAATATCAACATGGAAAAGTGTGAGACAATAGAGAAACCAGACAGGAAGTTAGGGGAAGTAAGAGTTGATAGAAACACAAGCCAGAGAACAAGGAGAAGAAGAAAGATGTAGTATAGGGTGTGATATTGTATGAGTGGTATCAGAAAGGAATAGCAGAATTAATCAACAGTAACATAATTAACACCCCACATCAAAACCTTTTGCATCCATCACAGCTCAGCTTTCATCATCACAGAAAGACCTTCACCAAGGACTCATTCATCATTTGAGTTGGAAAACACGACTCATCGGGTTTAAGGAAAGACATATAGTTAAGCAGAACAAAAGACTACTAACTACTATTGGCGTGCATTTAAACAAGTCATTGATTCCCTCATTCGTTCATTATTATAAAGGGGGTGGACACATACATTTGCCCTCCCAATAATCGTCGTCTTCTTCTGTGTCCTTCTCTTCGATCACCACAGGGCTGGGGGGAGGCGCTGTCGTGGTGGTGGCTGTTGTTGGCGCCGCTTCATCCCAGTAGTCATCTGGGTCGTCCACTGGACCCGCAGGCTCCTGCTCCTCTTCAGGAGCCCAGTAGTCGCTTTCTGGGTCAGTCGGTGTGGTAGTCGGCTCCTCCTCTTCATCTTGCTTCCAGTAGTCGTCCTCTACCAGAGAGAAAGGTTAATATTATTAAGATGCCAACAGGCTGCCTCAAATGACCACCACTGGATTTCCGGTCTCCACACAAACGATATAACGCAAAAAACAAAAGCGGAAAGACTTAACAACGTACGATTGAAGTGACAACGCGTTAATACGCGACACACATCACATTTACAGTACGCCAATAGACACGTTCAAACGCTGAAACTCCCGCGTACAGTGAGGATAAAACGCATTGTGATCCATATACTCACCGATGTCTGGGTAGTCTGGGTACGGATCAGCTTCAGAGGAGACAGAGAAAGAAATAACGCAGTCTGTAAAAACAACTTCACCTCACAATACAAGTCCTTTCATATGCCATCGCCGAACTGTAATGTTTTTAGCATGTATTACAGTAGCAAGGTGGTGTGTCACTCTATTACCTGGTTCCGTGTAAAACTCTGTGGTAGTCGGAGGTGGTGTTGTGGTCGGAGGTGGTGTTGTGGTTGTGGGTGGAGGAGTAGTTTCTATCCGGGGCTCCTTGTCTTTGCCCCGGCGACCTCCTTTTTCCTTCTGCTTTTTGTCCGCTTTTGGCTTCTTGGTAGCTTTGGGCTCGTTTGGGTCCTTGTTTTTCTTTTCCTTTTTGTCCTTCTTGTCCCTTTTTTTCTTCTCCTTGTCGTCCTCCGCTGGGGCTCTCCTGAACCTGGCTTGGAGATGGACAACAGAGGAAAGTGATTTAAATTGCTGAATAAATAGCACAGGCAACAATTCGACACCATCTATGCATTTCAACCAGATAGAGAAGACGTAGATAAGCAAAGAGACATATATGCCTGATGGTAAGGTGACAGACAAAAACAGAGGCTGAGAAATAGATTCTTGTCCAGACAGGTGTGAAGGGTTGGACTCACTCCCACGAGGCACAGGTAATGTCCGGGACACAGGCTTTGTAGATCTCTCTCTCTCTCTCTGTGTGTGTGTGTGTGTGTGTGTTTGGCAGTGTGGGGTTGACAGTATCCTGTCTCCCTGCCCATCTGCCTCATATACACGCACAAACCAACCCAAACACCTCTAAGTGAGGGACTATAGTAACATCGTCAAGGTGAACTGCCTATAGGGAAAAGTTTACATTTAGCATCCCATTAAATAATTATTTTATCACATATCACACATGTTTCTCTTTGCAGTGCTATGAATGACGGATTAATTTGTTCAAACTCTACAAAAAAAATGGTGCATTTCCCTTTTTCTTTGTGGCTCTGTATATCTGGAGCTAAAACTGCTATATTTGTGCTACTGAGGTATTTCTGTTATTAATACCAGCAGTTGTATTGTGTTGGTTGCATATGAAAACAAATTCATTCTTGCTGAAATTGGAGCTGGGTTTAGAATAAGGGTAAGCGATTGGGAAAAGGTGAGGAATAGAATAAGGTAAAGGGTTAGGGTTAGTCCTTTCATTTATTCCTTCACTGTGATCTTGGTTTTGTGGTAACCTTTCACAGAAGGTTTCAGCTCATTCAGTGGAAAAAAGGTGATTGAAATCTCTTTGCAGATGCACAGCTCAGAGTCCAGCCTGGTTACTGCAACATACTGAATCCTCACCAGTCTGTCACAGTCTCTTTTCCAGTCTGTCCTAATCTAGTCTGTCCTGATCTAGTCTGACCTGATCTAGTCTGACCTGATCTAGTCTGTCCTGATCTAGTCTGACCTGATCTAGTCTGTCCTGATCTAGTCTGACCTGATCTAGTCTGACCTGATCTAGTCTGACCTGATCTAGTCTGACCTGATCTAGTCTGTCCTAATCTTGTCTGACCTGATCTAGTCTGACCTGATCTATTCTGACCTGATCTAGTCTGTCCTGATCTAGTCTGTCCTAATCTAGTCTGTCCTAATCTAGTCTGTCCTGATCTAGTCTGTCCTAATCTAGTCAGTCCTGGTCTTGTTTGTCTTGATCTAGTCTGTCCTGATCTAGTCTGTCCTGATCTAGTCAGTCCTGATCTTGTTTGTCTTGATCTAGTCTGTGTGTGTGTGTGTGTGTTTGGCGCTGTAGTGACAGGTAATTCACATATAATATCCCACAATTCAACATGGGCTTGCTAATGGCTCAGTGACACGTGTTACAGTAGGCAGGTTGTCTTTCTTCTTACCTGGTAGGACATTCTCCTCTGCGTCTGGCTGCGCCTCGCCAGTCTGTGTCTCTGTAAGCTCTTCTTGTTCGTCTAGCTCATCCTGGGACTCTTCTCCATGTATGACTTCCATCCCTTTCTTGTCCACCGCCTGGCCTAAAGACACCCGGATTCCCGTACTCTCCCCTCCTCTGGGCAGCAGCACACACCATAGTGCTAACAGACCCAAACAAAGCACCCCAGTGCAACCACCCATCCTCACCACACTGTCTGCCTAAAGACTCAGTGGCCCACAGACGATTTCCAGCTGTTTGTTTCAATCCAGATGTTCCAAGTTCCGGCTCAGAATCCTTCTCCGAGATTTGACCTCAGTTCTCTGTGTGTTAGATTCCAGTTCAATCCTCTACGCCGGCGTTTCACACCTACTACCCGGTGAAGAATATTCCGGAGCTCGGGAGTACTGCTCTGTACAGCCTGACCCACACTCGCTCCGACTTAAAACAGGGCTGGACACACGGGAGAGGGAGAGGAGGGGGGAACAAGGAGGAAGACCAGTTTAACCCACCACACTCCTGGATGGTCCTCTGAGAAAAAGAATCACTGAAACGGAGGCGAACGAGAGAGAGAACGAGAAAAGTGGGAAGAAAGAGGAGAGAATCCCCTTTTACCTTGCTGACGAGTTGGAACAGGTGCAAAGAACAAAGACATGGAGATCTCAGCATGTATTAAGCAGAGCAGCTCACCGGACAAACTATGAGAAGGGAAGGAAGAATCCAGGTCGGCGATGTAGATGTTGTAACTCCTTGTTCAGAAGGTGAAGATACAGCCTAGTCCTGAAAAGTAGCAGGGTTTCCTCCCAAATGCCTGCTCTCCTCTCTGCAGACTGCCACAGACAGGCGGGAGCGGAAAGACTTCCAGGACCCCAGATTCCAGAAGAGAGAGGTGAGGGGGAGGGGAAAGGATGGGACAGACGAAAAGAGAGTGGGGAAGAGCAGAAAGTGTGTGTTTTCATGTGTGTGTGTGTGTGAGTGTGTGCGTGTGTGGTAACAATTCTGAAATCCACAAATCCACTTGATTCCACAAATATTCTGAGTGATCTTCAATTCTAAACCAAAAAAAGAACCAAAAAAAGTACTCCACCTCTGGGCTGTAAGTCAGTTTTCATGAGAAATAACCCGCTCTGTTTTCCATGAAACTGGAGCATTCTTTCCTTATAAACTCACCCATTAGTTTGAAGGAAAACTCATTGCCAGCCAAGTGGATGTGGGAGAAATCCACACTGAATGCACGCACGTGCACTCCAAAACATCCACACACACACACACGCATGTATACTGCCCAATGCACGTGCACCCCAAAACATCCACACACACACACACACACACGTATTCATTCCATTTGAGCAGATGATGGATGTTTGCCTTTTACAGGCTTGGTGTTTTCTTTGTTCTGCCTGGTCTGGGCTTCTGCGTCTTGTGTGTGTCAGCAGTCTGAGTCAGGATCGTGTCTTCCACTGAAGTTATTCACTGCTTTACCAGCATGGATAATTCCAGAACAAACAAGGCACTGAATAAAATCTAAAATGGAAAATGATTTACAAACTGAAAAAATTTAGGCTTTGAATTTATTATGCAAGAACAGGCAGCAGGGAAACCTTAGACGGATTATAAACCCCAGAAATCTGACTGTAAGAAAACTGTTATCCTCTGGATACGCTAATAAATATTTGTGTCTTGTGTCTTTTCACAGCGGCCAAATAGTTGAAATGTGTTTCAAGATAAGCAGCCCACGAATGAAGGTAGAAGCTTTTAGATTCCAATGACGCAACAGGGCCAAAGATCTCTGAGTCACATCTAAAGAGAAGGAAAGAGACGTAGAGAAAGTGACAGAGGGAAAGAGACAGACAAAAAAGAACAGGAGAGAAAGCATGGAGGCCACTGGTACCAGATGGAAATATGGAGAAAATGGTGTCATGTTACAAAACGAACAGAAAAAATACCCTGAAAGTCAGCTGCTGGATTTCCTTCCACAGCACCCGTCGAAACTATAGTATTGCTCTTATGACGGTTATTATACAAGAATCTGTGATCTTGGCCGATTCGCCGTTGCTATTGGACGACTGTGAAACGGTAACATTTCAACAAGATACAAAATGTAAAACACTGCCGACATCTCTACTGCTGGTCCTGGGTCAATGTTAACAATTCCTCATTTATAACAGCTTTTATTGAACACCGATCAGAGGATTTCACATCAGTTTGGTTAACCGATAGGTGGATGTGAATGGGATGAAGGACAATGATATGATCCTCAGGGTTTTCTCATGCATGTTGAGGTTTAGGTTGGGGTTAGATTTAGGTGAAGTTTATGCATGTCGAGGTTAAGGTTAGGTTTAGTAAAAGTGGATATGTTTCAATGTTGGCTGATGAGATGGTAATGAGTTGTGAAATCTGTTTCTGCAGACGCTTTGGTTGTGTCTGAATGAACCTAATTATCTCATCTCAGCCCACATTACACACACATTACACATACACACTGTGCACACACACACACAACTGAGCATGCTTTTTGTGAAAAGAAATATGGCAGACGCTTGATAAATATCAGCCAGAGTTGAATTACAGAAATAACTCCATAGACTATTTGGCATTATGCTTTCCAAAAGGGAATTATACTGTTCTAGGGATAACGTTAAAGCCAAAGAATGTGCCAGATAATTGGGTCCTATTCTAATTTATTTACAGAAATGTGAAATGGAGAGGCCAGCATATTTGACAAAACTTTATCTGCATGCAGAGGGCAGTGACTGGGGTTTTACTATACTCACAGGAGAGTCACAGGGTTTTGTAAAGAGTTTGGAACAAAATCTATGGCCTAATTAATTTGTCTGGTTTAGCCTAACCCTGTGTCCTAACCCTTCACAGCAGGATTTTAGATGTGCCAGGCAGCGATTCAAAGTGAAAAGAAATGCAGAAAACTAAATATCTGGGATTGCTTAGGAGAGTTCTTCTCAGACAGTACGCATCAATCCATTATCCCTACAAACGTTCTCTCCACCTTCATATGAGATCCTTACGGTAAATCAGTGTAGTTTTAACGTCTTTCTCGCTCTTCCTTTTAAGCCATACTAGTCATAATCAGTCATTTGGGCAGCACGAATTGGCACAGCGTTTAGGGATGAAATTGCGAAAATTAATTTACATGTTTCCTGTCAGAATAATGAGTTAAAATAACAGCTGTTTTGCTACATGATCACATTACTTCTGTTGGACTGTGTGTACAAATATCGATGGATCTGTTAATCAGGCCTGTTGGTCAGGAAACAGTGACATCACAGAGGGAGAGAGAGAATTAGGGGTGAATATGTGAGGGGGATGTGTCAGGATGTGTGTGTATACAGTATGTGTGTGTCTGTGTGTGTGTGTGTGATAGAGACAGTCGGAGAGAAAGAGAGAGAAAGATACGCTGTTTTCCAGAAGGCTCTCTAGGTTCAAATGGAAACAGATTTTTATTTAAACCTCACCCAGCCTCGTGCCTTCTCCCTCACTTCTAATAGACCGTTGACGCTCTGGAACCTTCCTCAAACCCCTTTCAGATGGCTAAAACATACATTGCCGCAATCTGGCTGTTAGAATATAAATCACTTTTTGCTTGCTACAGCATATGCTATCACCTATAGTTTACAGCAGATGGTGACAGTGTTGCCCTTTGTAAAAAGAAAAGGGTATGGTTGCAGGAAGGAGGAGGGAAATGGAGAAGTGGAGATAAAACAAGGGAGAAGCCCTCAGGGTAAGGCCCCTGGGTAACTGCATTACCCAGAAGCCTCATAAAGTGATGCGTTTTAAGTGTATTGTCTATTTTACAGTTTTTTCAGAATGCCGTTTTTTGTCATTTCTAATAATTGTGAATGTCAACAACGTGAATGGGTTTCCCATAATCTGACATAGCTGGCATGACAACCGTGTTTAGTAGTGGCGATGTTGGCAGAACACTGAACCAAAGACCCTGTGGTAATTACAGAACAGCTACTGTCTTCTGCATCATAATAGCACTGCAGAAAGCAGAGGCCGAGGAACAGGCCACCATGGAATTCTTCACATCAATGCTTTTCACAGTTCCACCATTTTTAATTGGACTATTTCTGTCTATATTTTGTGACGATATAAGGCTCTTCATTGCAGGAAACGACAGTTCCATGTTTGGCCGGTGAGCGGCGAGCCAGTGGACGTAGAGATACCAATGAGGAGTGTAAAGTTTTACAGTGAGTCTCTTATGACTGACCAGGAAGCTTACGGTAAAAGCTACCTCAGAGAGGAGAACTTTCATATCTTAACATGAAATTAGAATATTGTAATCGGTGCTGCATGCCACATCCTGTCTCCATAGCCCAGTCATCTGGTCCAAACACTTCACTCCTAACCTGATCACACACAGATGTACTGCTGAGCAGAAGCTGATTGGGCAGTTGCACCTCTGTTAGGGGCGGGGCTTGTCTGCTGGTGGCACGTGGTTGGGGGAATCATATAACTTTAACAAGCCATGACAGCAGAGCCTTACACAAAGTGCTTGGTAGCAAAGTATATAACAAAGCATTCCCAGAAATGTTTATAAGGAGTTGGGAATTATAAGATGGTATAAGGTGCAACAGCATCTTTAATTGGTTATTAAGTGTAATTGGTTTAACACTTAAAGGCCCACTGTTCTGGTCTTAGGGGCCTCTGGGTTAAACAGTGCCTGTGTCTGCTTTTAACAAACCCAGTAGATTCAGGGCCATTTCAGGATTACAGCCACACAACTGTTGGATGTCCAGTTCTTACTCCAGAAAATACAAAACACTTGATACATCAGCAATGTAAGTAAATGTACGTATACCAAAAAAATGCAAAGTAGGATATAAAAAAACTGCAAAGTAAAACGCTATTGTGAAACTTTTGTCTGTAAAAACGAACAACAGGTTCTGGATGAATCTCTGATCAATCTGTCCTGAACTTTTGTCTGGCTGGGCTGCTGATGTGATGTTTTATAAGGAAAAACACAAGTCAACATGACGACTAGGTTGGCCTGACTACATCGCTGCACGAGTTTATCATTTACAAAAAAATTAACTCCAGACAGATCTGGCTATGCTAAGAGAACGTGTCACAATACACCTGCAGATATGAGCGATCAATGTTGTCTAACATGAAACCCTTTATTTTATATAGAATCTTCTGTTATATTAAGGCTAAGTGTCTGATGTCATAGTTTTTAAGGTGCAGTTAGCTTACTATTAAAACTATTTATGGTGTATCTAGCTTGACTGGTAGCTCTCCCCTCTTAAATGGCAATTTCTCTCTACAGATGTTAAACGTCTTTACACTGCCTGTAACCTAACTGGGTTCTTTATAACTGCTACTAGGCTATTTCTCTGGCACAGAAGAGGTCTGAGATGTTATTTCCATGGTCTGGTCTGCTATCTGCATATGTGATTCACATATTCCTGGACAGACAGCCTCACACAGGCCTCTAAACGTGAGTGGCAGTCCAGCCAGCATACTAGAGTTATGGTATTAAGGCTTCTAATAGTGGAGAATAGCAATGGGCAATCATCAGTTCGTGACACACTGTGTGATGTGAATCGCAAATCAGATTCCAGAGCGTGCAAAGAAAACTCTAGAAAGACAGTTTGTTGACCGGGCTCAGACATGCAAACCTCGACGTGATGCTAAACCAATTTCATCATACTTCAGGTTAACTCGCAGACGAGAAAACAGGAAGGAACATGAGTGTGGGAAGTAGAATGACAACAATGCTGTGTAACAATTAGTCGAATCCATTTCCTGTCATTCAGTTCGGGAGAGATAAGTTGTCTGCGATTAGTGTGACAAGCAGAGACAGAACAGGTCAGCTGCACATGACAAATCGGTGTGAGCTGGAGACACACACACACTCACAAAAATTAAATGTCTCATATTTCCACCGTAGAAAACATGCTGGGCTTAGGTCAAGGTAGGAAATCCACAGATCCGATGTGAAGAAAGTGAAATTCAACAGACCAGACCGGAGATAAAGCAGAAACCCTGAGTCAGTGCACAAGCCGTGTAAGGGCTCCCTCTAGTGGTGAACGCCGGAACATTCAGAAAGACTGTGGGCAAGAGGCCAGATGAACACCACACTCATAGGACAGGAATGAGTGTACATATGGATCCAATCACAACCGGTTTAGGGCCAGGCTTGTCTTGGGCTCCCAGGGAAAACCAGAGATGGACCCCGTCATTGAAGTGACCTGGGATTAGACTGTCAATATGCAGAGATGCTTGTGTTCACCTCCGAAGCACTAGACCTGAAACCTCTCTGGTGTTTCATATAGGCCTCTGATTGTCTGCGCAATCAAAGGGGCCTAATGGCAATGCCGAATGACCATCTTCCAGAAAGAACTAACTAATTGTCATGGGGGTGACGTGTTTTTCTGAGGTTTAGTAATCTCAATATTTAAACCTGCAGTTCCCCATGAGCCCTGGCACCTGGTGTCGATAAAAATATGACAAAGTATTTATTTCTTGATCAAGATTGTTCCTTTGAACGATACTGCCTCTATTAAAAGGTGTGAGTGTAAGATTAAGTTGACACATTTTTTCATCGCTTTTATTCCTCAACTTTCTGGAAATCCCTGTAAATGTTTCTAAATATCACAGGTGCAGTCACACCAAGAATTATCACAGCACAAAGAAACAGTACAGTTCGAAGTGGAATTTATTTTGTCCACCCCCCCATACAATACAGGTACAACGATGCGCGTTATAAAACAGGGCTTCTACAATCAATGTACTGTCATAAAATGCTTTCAGGGACAAAAGACAACAGCAACAGTAGAACAGCGGCATATAAAGCGCAGGAGAATCTTCCAGAATGTGCTGTTGTTGTTCTCATCCGAGTGACATTGCATCCTACCGGCGACCCGTTCCCTCCTGCTTCTGATCTGAGATGCCGCTGGTGACCCGAAACGTGACCCACCAGGTACAAGCTGCGAATCACACTTGGAAAAGCAGCACCCGTTTCTCTACAACTGTAAATGAATCATGAAGCTCGATTTTCTTTTTAGCGACCTGGTCGAAAGGTGGGAACGTTACACCAACACCCAGCAACAGTGGACCTCCTCAGAGACGATTAAATGAGCTCATCATTAACACAGTTGACATCAGTAATGAGCGGTTCTACAGACAGGCTGTTGCAAAGTCATGTGGTTCTAAGCGTGTGGGCCAATATGTATGTTTAACTGTGAGATTACATATTATATACATCTGCCGACCAGTTTCACTGTAAATTTACTAGTGTCTCAGGTGTTGAATGAACAAAACAGTGGACGTCCAATCCGTGCATGTGGGAGTACGTGTCACAAAAAAAATATACAAGATCCAGCCTGCTATTATATTAAGACTAAGACCATTGTCCTTAACAGACATCCAAAGAAAAGCGTTTCTACGGAATGCCCAACTGACAACAATCCAGTTACAATCAATGTGGTAAAAATGTCCCGATTCACACACTAAACTGTAACAGGCCCCTCTGGTAACGTAGAATGAAAAAACGTTATCTCCACATCATCAGAATAGCGCATGTTCAGTTAAACGATTGACGTCAGTCCATTTTTATATTTTCAGATTAACGAGGGCTATGGTGAGCCTAGCATGGCTACTGAGATGGTTAGTGGAGCCCAATTCTTCTCAGGTGAGTTGAACATTTCCCAACACAAACAGCTTAACACTCAACCACTGAGAAACAGACATACTGGGTACAACGCCAACATTCTATAAGAGTGCAAATTTTGCTTGTCAACGAAAACACATACGCTTGGCAAAAGAAAATAACAAGCACATGTTCTCTGAAAATGTTTAGGAAGGTATACGTTGAGAGTAATGTGCTTGTATACACCCCCCGAAAAACAAGGTTGGCTATGTATCTGTGATGATAACGTCCATTTCTATAGATGGTTATGTCACGTTTATAGATTGTGTATACTATAGAATACGCTCTATGGGTTTTAGTTAGCCCCAAGCTAACCGAGTGATGCATCTGAATAACGCTGGCCTGGGAGAGTGCACTAAGACATGCTGTGGGCAGGCTAACACAGTGGAACTATCCGGAACACAACGTCCTACTGCATTGTCACTTAAATGTCCTGCTGGTTCTGCCACGATCCCCCAAGACGCAGTTAGTCTTTAACAACTGGCTACCAAAAGATCTACGTTGTACTGGCTTCATGTACATCTCTTTTGTGAGGGGGTCTGCACACTTAACAAGTCTAAGGACTGAGAATGAGACAACTTGACCAGGAGTCACAAGCTTTAAGACAGATCAAACAACAACGGGATTCTCTATGGGAGGCTACAGCACTAGAGCTACCTGAACATGCAGCTGATTGCTCTGTCATACTACACATCTCCCCGTACACACACACACACTATTATTACTGATTATCTATGACCCACACCTCCTTGGAGGCATTCTTAACGTGTAGCACAATTAACAAATCATTTGAAAGACAATTCACCCAAACCTCACGAGGAACCTCATTCTAACACCGTGTTGTTTATGGACACCCAGCCTGTCAGCTCAGTCTGGGGATTTATCGTTAGGTTCTGAGGGAACTATCCGTTTGTTCTCCGGCACTACTCCAGTTGGGCGCTCTAGAACGGAATGTATGTATGTAGAAAGCTGCCAGCAGACTCGTATCATTAGTCATCATTAGCCAGGCCACACTCAGCTCCTCAATGGCTAGCCAACCGTTGGTTTGACTGACCGTCCGAAATGAAACTCTATTAATCGTGTACTTCAGTCCTTTCAAACAGAGCGACAGCGGGGCAGATAATGAACTATAGAGAGCCAACCAGGCCCAGAGTACGCGTCGGAAAAAACGATAAAGCCCAGTTCAGATACAATACCTGACTTACAGCCGCTGAAAAGAAAAGATAACGTGCAGTTGAGACTTGTTTAACATAGACCATCTGCAGCCATGCAATCAAATAGCTAGTGCTGCTTAACTTAACACAGGCCGTTAACATTTCCTGACTGGCAAAATACGCCAAGCTTGTTGCCAGACTGTCGAGAAAACTTTGGCATTTTTTGTATGTGAAACTCAAGCTGATGGACAAGACAGATCCTGAAACGAGAAGTTCAGATCAAAAAATGCTCAAAAACTCTTTAAGAAAGTTGCATCGTCTCCAATGTTCCGTATCTGAACTGGGCTTTGGAAATCTAACCGTCAACCTGAGTTTCTTAGCAGAAAAAGCAGTTTCACTTCATTTTAAATATCAACAAGTGCTATATTCATATAATATTTTCATATACAGTATCATTTAACTTATTGTCATGACAGCTATCCCTTTAGAAAGACTAAAATAGTTTATTTTATTATTTAAAAATATAAAATATATCCCCCATACAACAGGGGTCTCTGGACCTTAAACCTGCAGTGGGACTGAGACAAGAACCATCCATGCGGTCTCTCTCTCTCTCTGTCTCAATTACACACACAGACACACACACACTCTATATACATAAACCAAGGGATCGTTTTTCACACACACGCACACACTCACCGTACCCTCATCTACTTATTTAACAGTTTACTGTTTACTGTGTATGGACCATATCAGGATCTTGGTCTTCTCTCAGTCCCAGTCTCTCTCAGTCTCAGTCTCTCTCAGTCCCAGTCTCTCTCAGTCCCAGTCTCTCCCAGTCCCAGTCTCTCCCAGTCCCAGTCTCTCTCAGTCCCAGTCTCTCTCAGTCCCAGTCTCTCTCAGTCCCAGTCTCTTTCAGTCCCAGTCTCTCTCAGTCCCAGTCTCTCTCAGTCTCTCTCAGTCCCAGTCTCTCTCAGTCCCAGTCTCTCCCAGTCTCAGTCTCTCCCAGTCTCATTCTCTCCCAGTCTCTCCCAGTCCCAGTCTCTCTCAGTCCCAGTCTCTCTCAGTCCCAGTCTCTCTCAGTCCCAGTCTCTCTCAGTCCCAGTCTCTCTCAGTCCCAGTCTCTCTGTCTCTCTCAGTCCCAGTCTCTCTCAGTCCCAGTCTCTCCCAGTCTCAGTCTCTCCCAGTCTCAGTCTCTCCCAGTCCCAGTCCCTCCCAGTCCCAGTCCCTCTCAGTCCCAGTCTCTCTCAGTCCCAGTCTCTCTCAGTCCCAGTCTCTCCCAGTCTCTCCCAGTCTCTCTCAGTCTCTCCCAGTCTCTCTCAGCCTCAGTCTCTCTCAGCCTCAGTCTCTCTCAGCCTCAGTCTCTCTCAGCCTCAGTCTCTCTCAGTCCCAGTCTCTCTCAGTCCCAGTCTCTCTCAGTCCCAGTCTCTCTCAGTCCCAGTCTCTCTCAGTCCCAGTCTCTCTCAGTCCCAGTCTCTCTCAGTCCCAGTCTCTCCCCCAGTCTCTCTCCCAGTCCCAGTCTCTCTCAGTCCCAGTCTCTCCAGTCCCAGTCTCTCTCAGTCCCAGTCTCTCTCAGTCCCAGTCTCTCTCAGTCCCAGTCTCTCTCAGTCCCAGTCTCTCTCAGTCCCAGTCTCTCTCAGTCCCAGTCTCTCTCAGTCCCAGTCTCTCTCAGTCCCAGTCTCTCTCAGTCCCAGTCTCTCAGTCTCTCTCAGTCCCAGTCTCTCTCAGTCCCAGTCTCTCCCAGTCTCAGTCTCTCCCAGTCTCATTCTCTCCCAGTCTCTCCCAGTCCCAGTCTCTCTCAGTCCCAGTCTCTCTCAGTCCCAGTCTCTCTCAGTCCCAGTCTCTCTCAGTCCCAGTCTCTCTCAGTCCCAGTCTCTCTCAGTCCCAGTCTCTCTCAGTCCCAGTCTCTCTCCCTCTCTCAGTCCCAGTCTCTCTCAGTCCCAGTCTCTCCCAGTCTCAGTCTCTCCCAGTCCCAGTCTCTCCCAGTCCCAGTCCCTCCCAGTCCCAGTCCCTCTCAGTCCCAGTCTCTCTCAGTCCCAGTCTCTCTGTCTCTCCCAGTCTCTCCCAGTCTCTCTCAGTCTCTCTCAGCCTCAGTCTCTCTCAGCCTCAGTCTCTCTCAGCCTCAGTCTCTCTCAGCCTCAGTCTCTCTCAGCCTCAGTCTCTCTCAGCCTCAGTCTCTCTCAGTCCCAGTCTCTCTCAGTCCCAGTCTCTCTCAGTCCCAGTCTCTCTCAGTCCCAGTCTCTCTCAGTCCCAGTCTCTCTCAGTCCCAGTCTCTCTCAGTCCCAGTCTCTCTCAGTCCCAGTCTCTCTCAGTCCCAGTCTCTCTCAGTCCCAGTCTCTCTCAGTCCCAGTCTCTCCCAGTCCCAGTCTCTCCCAGTCCCAGTCTCTCCCAGTCTCTCTCAGTCCCAGTCTCTCCCAGTCCCAGTCTCTCTCAGTCCCAGTCTCTCTCAGTCCCAGTCTCTCTCAGTCCCAGTCTCTCTCAGTCCCAGTCTCTCTCAGTCCCAGTCTCTCTCAGTCCCAGTCTCTCTCAGTCCCAGTCTCTCTCAGTCCCAGTCTCTCTCAGTCCCAGTCTCTCTCAGTCCCAGTCTCTCTCAGTCCCATGTCTCTCTCAGTCTCTCTCAGTCTCTGTCTTTCTCTCACTCAGTCCCTCTGAGTCAGATGAGCCTGGCCTCTCCCTCCATGTCTGTTGGTAGCTCACACACTCCGGTGAAGTGCATGTCTTTGCCCCTGGTACCATCAGACCTGCCCCCCCTCTCCCTCAGACAGGGTGAGTGTTGCTGGGCAACCGGGTCAGGTGATGTCTGGGGGACCCCACCCAACCTCCTCTCCTTCAGGAAGACATCTAGTCGACGCAGCATCAGCTTGGGGTTCTTAATGGCAAAAAGCTCCACTTCTGGAAGGAAGCAGATATGGTGTTAAAACCGCCGCGGTATTCTGATGAACGAATGGACAGGCTGGGTTAAATGGCAGCTCTTTACCAGATTTCAGACTTTCAGCCACAAACACAGTTTCTTACCCACAGCAGTAGGCCTCAGAAAGATGCCCCAGGACCAAAACTGACTACAGCTCGTCCCCAACATCCACACATTCAGACAGAACCCATGCTGGACAATTGCACCTTCATATTTTAACATTCTTAGCTAATTATTATAGTCTATTGTTCGCATTTGTTTATTTCTTGAGTTAATTGCTTCACTAACGAGCCAAGACAAGTTCCCTGACTGTTGTAAACGTACTTGGCAAAAAAGCAAATTCTGTTTCTGATTCATTTTAAGGGCTGAAAAAGCATCGAGACACATTTATTTCTGTTCTGTCCTTGAGCAAGACAGTTAACCCTAAAATGCTCCCCGGGCGCCGTGAAGTGGAAGTCAATTCAGGTAACTGTTTAGGGCTGCCCCCTGCACCTCAGGGTTGGGTAAAATGCAGAGAACACATTTCAGTTGAAGGCATTCAGTTGTACAACTGACAATATTGGTCTATTCTATTCTATTCTTATTCTTGCCAAGAGAATGAGGAGTAATACAATACTACAATACTGAGACATATATATAACATAATATTCTTTAGGTGAAACAGTAAAACCATGATGCGTTACCTTTGAGGACAAAGCCAGAGTCGGAGATAGTCTTCTGCTGGCTCTTCCACAGCTGGTAGAGGTGCAAAAATGTGGCAACATAGAATTCACTTAACACCCCCACTACTTGCTGTCGACGGTTACACTCCCTGGAGGAACACAGTGAACCAGTGACCAGGCTGTGGTGAGTCTGTCTGTTTGAATCTGACTCTGGTTAGTTATGGAAGAACACAGTGAACCAGTGACCAGGCTGTGGTCAGTCTGTCTGTTTGAATCTGTCTCTGGTTAGTTATGGAGGAACACAGTGAACCAGTGACCAGGCTGTGGTGAGTCTGTCTGTTTGAATCTGACTCTGGTTAGTTATGGAGGAACACAGTGAACCAGTGACCAGGCTGTGGTCAGTCTGTCTGTTTGAATCTGACTCTGGTTAGTTATGGAGGAACACAGTGAACCAGTGACCAGGCTGTGGTCAGTCTGTCTGTTTGAATCTGTCTCTGGTTAGTTATGGAGGAACACAGTGAACCAGTGACCAGGCTGTGGTCAGTCTGTCTGTTTGAATCGGTCTCTGGTTAGTTATGGAGGAACACAGAGAACCAGTGACCAGGCTGTGGTCAGTCTGTCTGTTTGAATCTGACTCTATTTGGTTAAGGAGGAGCACAGGACTTACTTCGAGAGGGCCTCCTCTCTGAGCGCGTGCAAGGCGATACGGGTCATGTTGATGGACATCAAGCAAAACGGAAAGTTCTGGAAACAGACGGGGAAGACAGAGCAGAAACAGACGTGAGGTTGCTGTCGTCCCATGCTTGACAGCTGAGTTGCGAGACCCGGTTGACGCAGAAGGTACTGGGTACCTGTGTGGGGTGATGGGACAGCTTGTAGATGTCTCTGGCCAGAGGGAGCGTCTCTGGGTCCATGACCAGGTGGAGAGTGTGCATCAGTCCCAGGAAACCTGTACCGCGTAGGTCCGTGGCTGGGTCCGTACCTACACAGTCTCATCTCAGTGTATCGCTCATGTGTTCACAAACGGCATCATGTGAACTAATGGGGTGGTCCTCAGGAACACATGTCAGTGTGACAGTGGCATCTAATGAGACTAGATGGAGCAGGTGACTCACCCTGAAAGCCCACATTCTCCCAGTGTGAACCCAAACGAGGACAGTCCAGCTTGCTGGCAGTCAGTTTTTTGTAAATGGTCTGTAGAACACGCATGTGTACCATCTGACTGTTATCCAAACAACCTACAGAGGAGGACACACCCACAGTATACACACATCTTTCCGTTAGACAAAGCCACAGTTGAATCATTAACATCTGTGAAACCAATCTCTCTATATAGGACATACCCGCAATAAGACCATAAACATCTGTGAAACATCTCTTTATAAGACATAACCGCAATAAGACCATTGCCACCTGTGAAACGCATCTCTCTATAAGACATACCCGCAGTAAACCATTTTCTGATCTCTCCATAAGACACACCCACAGTCAGCACACACAGACATTGACATACATTGTGCAATGGCAAACACCAGGTCCCTTTCCTCCAGTAATTCTCGGTGAAGTCGCGGCGGGCCGAACAGGAAGTGCGAGAGAGCCGCCAGACCTGTCCTACGGACGGTGGGCTGGATGTTCTTCTACGGGAGACATTAAGGACAAAAGTCTAAATGATTTCACTGTGATGAGTTAGGCTGTGACCTGCTGTGGTAAAAATGGCCGGTCTTACCAGAACCTCGCCCAGGTCTGTCGTCTGGAAGTGCTGCAGTGCCTCGTTGAAGGAGATGAGAGGGCTGGCACTGGCCTCGTCACTAACCACTGTAGGAACCCGGGACAACAACGCACGTCACACTCATATCTCAAGTGGAGGACAGTCACAGCATTCAAGGGGGCTGGGAATAGCTAGCCGTTGCTCCGAACAACAACTCACCAGGTCGGATACTCTCTAGAACCTCCCACTCCTCTCGGGCCTGCTCCACCTCCACACTCTCTGCTGTAAAACACAAATGCTGAGTGAGAAGTCAAATGGTGAGAAGACACCAATGAACACACACACACTGTTAAAGAATTGCCAAAAAAAATACACACACACACGTACACGACTGAAAAAACACAACTAAAACACACACCCAGTTAAAGGAAAATCACCTAACACACACGGTTTGAGAATAAACAACTAACACACACAGTTGGGGAGAAAAAACAAGACACACACACAGTTCAAGAAAGCACAACTAACAAAAACACACAGTCGAAGAAAACCCAGCCCACACATTTACAGTTAACCTGCATGAAGATACAGATGAAAGGTAATACTTCAGCCATTATTCTATGATCTCAACCCTTCTCCCATCTGAATTATAGTTTCTCCCATCTTCATCCAGATGTCATGCCCGTCACCTCTCCACCCTCCCCCTGTCAGCCACCTGGGTCAGTCCCCCAGGGGGGAACCTACCAGGGTTGCCTGGTTTAGTAGCTAGGATACATTGTTGTTTCATCGGTCCAGAAGGTGGGAGTTACCTTCTCTTTGAGGCTGTTCTCCTGCTGCCAGAGACTGCAAAAGTCCATTCTGCTTCAATGAGGAAATCTAAGAAATTCACAGTAAAATATCCGGTATGTAAACACTGCATCACACGTTATAAAGACATAATAACCCCAGCAGTGTGGGGATAGTGTGGTAAAGGCCAGGTGGGAACAACTCACCGGCAGAGACTTGAGCCGGGAACCACCGTTTGCGTGGTCTTTGAAACTGTGACCTGGTGCCCGTCCATTCATCACCTGGGTACACAGAGACACGGCTGGGTGGACAAAACCACAGCACACAACGCCACACAATGCCACAGGACCAACAAGAAACCAGTTCACATTATGATGAGCTGGATGCACAATACAACACAACAGGACCAACAAGCTACCAGTTCACATTATGATGAGCTGGATGCACAATACAACACAACAGGACCAACAAGCTACCAGTTCACATTATGATGAGCTGGATGCACAATACAACACAACAGGACCAACAAGCTACCAGTTCACATTATGATGAGCTGGATGCACAATACAACACAACAGGACCAACAAGCTACCAGTTCACATTATGATGAGCTGGATGCACAATACAACACAACAGGACCAACAAGCTACCAGTTCACATTATAATGAGCTGGATGCACAATACAACACAACAGGACCAACAAGCTACCAGTTCACATTATAATGAGCTGGATGCACAATACAACACAACAGGACCAACAAGCTACCAGTTCACATTATAATGAGCTGGATGCACAATACAACACAACAGGACCAACAAGCTACCAGTTCACATTTTAATGAGCTGGATGCACAATACACCACAACAGGACCAACAAGCTACAGTTCACATTATGATGAGCTGGATGCACAATACAACACAACAGGACCAACAAGCTACCAGTTCACATTATAATGAGCTGGATGCACAATACAACACAACAGGACCAACAAGCTACCAGTTCACATTATAATGAGGACTGTGGATGGGATGTTTCTGCTTATGAAATCACATGGTCGGTCGCTGTACTCACGGGTTTGTGGTTAGAATGGCCATTGGTGGTTAGCGTCTCTTTCTCTTTACATTCAGGGACCACACCATTCAGACCCTGAAAGAGGAAGTTAGAGGACAGGAACTAGTGTTGTGACTACACCAGCAGTGCCTTTACCAACTACGGTTTGAAAAGCACTTTACACATTAAGGGGTGGAGATTACTTCATCTACCAGTGGAATGTGAAGGCTATGCTGCTGGGGGTTTTAGTTCCTAATTTATATTTCTAAACTGCATTGTGGGAAAATGGCTTATTATTTACTTCTGAACTTATTAGAGAGGTTACAGTCACCTACCTCTGTGTGGGCTGTGACACCGATATCCCCTTCCATTGCATGAACGTGTGTGTGTGTGTACAGTCTGGGATGTGTGAGCGTATAAACACCGTCCTGCCTTTAAAGCCTAATTTGCCAGACTGTGGTGGTCAGAATATACTGGGAAGTCCTCCATTTTGGCTGTTATGTACCTTTTCACAACTACAGCTTGTCAAATGTCTCTTTCCTCTCTACCTCTCAATCAGCCCAGAGTGATGTCAACAGGTTGATCTAACTGAATGCTGTTTATAAAGCAGTTGTGGGACGGGGTATGTAGACTGCCGGTCTGGGATAGCCTCTCTGTTTCCTAGACGACTCATAGCTTTGACACAGAATTTTGGCACCTCACATCCACACCGTTACAACAAGCACCAGTGGAGAGGGGTGGGGTCTCGCAGGTTTGGAGTGTTCCTTCTCCTAGACCAGCCAATAAGGGCACTCATGTCATTCTATGTTAAACTGGTTGTCATGGATATCTGCAAATTGGGACAGAAAAAAGGAGGTAAAAGTTAGCTTGCACGATCGAGAAAAACAAAATGTCTAAAGCGTAATAATTGCACTACCTAAACATAAACGGATCAACGGTCCATTACAAATTATATAATTATTTAAACAAAACTACCTATGAACGATCGTCAGCCAGTTACGTAATCAAGCTGACAAAGTGGCTGTATTGTAGCCACGCCCAATCAAAGTAGCTGTATTGTAGCCACGCCCAATCAGAGCAGAGATTGTAGCCCCGCCCAACCAGAACACAGAGTGTAGTTAACATTAGGTGGGTGGCTGAATTATTAATGCTACAAAACGGTACTGACACTTTGTAACGTTATCTGAAACTGACATTAGTTACCAGAGTGTAGCAAAACTACGGACGACTAACGTACACTACTGATAACTAGTCCAACATAACTCTGTCTATTATTCAACCGTATTGGAAGCTAGTTAGCAAGCACTGATTTTATCATCAGGCCAAGTGTTAGCTAGTTCACACTAATTAACACATTCGTGACTAATAATTAATTTAAATGATGAATGCACGTTTTGCTGTACATCTAGCTCGTTAGTAACGCTAACTAACCTACATTGAAAGTTTAGGTTAGTGAACATTGTGAAATTGTCTACTGACTGACTGTTTAGCTAACTAGTAGTAACGTTAACAGAAATCAAAATCAATGGCTTAAGAAATGTCATTTATCATAGCAAACGTAAGCAAACGTGAAGTGTTCAGACTGTGTTAGACACAAGTCGACCTAGATAAATCTGTGTTCATCATGATCAGTAATATGCAGTAGGGTTTACTGTACAATACTGCAGCTAGCGACATGCCAACCAATAGTTAAAATAACCAGCATGTTTTATAATGACTTCCTGAAGGCTATCACCTTTTCGGGCAGTCCGAATACCCCCTTGTCACCAACAGCATGCTAACACCCGCGATTATTTATACAGATATAGACCAAAAATATAAATACTATATATTTTACCTCAGTTTCTCTCCCTCCAATCTCTGCACCCTTCCCCCTATCCGTTCTCCTAGCCTAAACGATGACGTAACTTTCGTATGGCGTCAAGGAAATCTTCAAAATAAAAGTCAACATTCAAGGGCTGGTGAATACTAACAAGTGGTACTTTCTAGTGCTCTCTAATGTAATAGTATTTATTGATACAACTAGAGCTGACGCCCTTCAATGTCATCATTAAGTTAACCCAATACCAGGACAGTTCAGCAAAACCTCTTCTAGGAGGAATAAACGTGGCTCCTCTAGCAAGTGGATCATCCAGCAAGATAACTCCAAGCACACTTCAAATTCCACATTAATACATTTTTAATTGAATCCAGAACTCATAACATCAGCTCCCAGCCATATTGATCCTCACAAGTGCTCTCTCTCTTTCTCAATTCTTTAATGCTGTCAGATTCTGAGCAGGGCACTTAACGCCACCAAGTGTCCAGTGTGAGATCTACACAAGCCTGCATTATCTATTGTGGCACCCCATTTACCTACACATGTTGTTTTCACACGTTTGCCCTCTCCTGCATTCTGACAATATCTTTCAATCTCGGGTCTGGTTTAACCAATATCACCTTCTTCTGCTGCATTATTGCCCTGAATAATGTGAGTATTCCCCTTCTTGTGTGCGTGGAATTTAACAATGGCTACCTTTAGAGCATAGTCCTCTATTCAGTCTAAACTGTACCCTGTCATTCCCAGGAAAAAAAAATCTGCTATGGTCGTAAACCGGTAAGCTTTGGCAGTAATGCAACTTTGTCCATGAGACCTTATGTCTTCTGTTAGCCAACTTTTGCTCCAACATGGGAGCACATATCAGTAAGTTAACATACTGGATATTGTTCGGTTCTCCAATAATTTAGACAAAAAAACTATTATGAGATATTTTACAGGAGAGCTGAGGATCAGTGGTCTGTGTTTTCCAGTAAGGAATGCCCGGCTTTCCTGATCATTCCAAATCTCTGGCTTGTATCTGTTTCTCAACCCCATTTGCGAGTGACTTCCCTCACCCTCTCTTCAATGTTCCCTATCTGGTTGACATTAGCCAGGGTTGCCTGACACATCAGCATTTGACCCCCATCTCTTCTATCATTGTCCCATCTGGTGAATATGGAATTTGTAATCCTAACTGGCATAGTGCATCCCCTCCCAATAGTCACACTAGTGTGCTCTGACACTAGTCTTGGGATTTTAGCTCAGTGTCCACTTGTGGTCAGACTTACTGGAGCTGTAATGGGTATAGGCTGTGTTTGTTCCGAGAATCCTACTGCCTAAGCATATTTACCTGACATGGCGAGGTGCTTAGTTTGGACTTATACAAGTTTAAGTTGCACCATTGTCCACCATCATGGGTGTACCTCTATTGTTAAATTAAACGTGTTGCATTGGATCTTCATCAGTGTGCACATTTACTGCAATAAACTGACCCTCCCCTTTTAGGACTCACCGGACACCCTCAGTAGTCTTGGTTTGTTGGATAGGGATATATTCCCAGCACCCAGAGAGGGCTGGCCTTAAGGCCGACATATGTTCCAGGAGTCTGGTCACTTCCTTGCTGTGGTAGAAAATACCCTTCCTTTTCCCCAAAAAATAAAGCACTTCATGGTTTTAAGAAATCAAGATAGACTTTTCCAGTCTTGAACACACATATTTATACAGAACTGTCTTGTGTAATGGTGTCTAGCCATCCCTTTATGCTAATCCCTGGGCAGATTATCTCCCATTCTCATCCATATTTTCACAACCCACTGGGATCCACCCCAGAAGTCTACCTTCACTGCATATTGGTAGTGCAAGTTCTAGAAATGTGAATAGAAATATAGAGCCATTGAAGCTCTTCTGTTTTATTGCATTAGATTGTAACTTGATCACACTTGTTAATGCCGTTAATGTCATTGATTGCATCTCACGACTGTACCTCGATATGCATAAAAAAATAATGATTATACTGAAAAGATAATGATTATCAATTTGATAAGGACAATACATTGTCCCTTCCTGTTGTAGTTTGTAATTGTAGTAGGGTACATTACATTTATGAAACAACTCTCTACATATTCCCCTGTTTGGGACTTGTTAGCCCCACAATCTAGACCTGAAAACGGTAGATGAGGATGAGAACTCAAGCTCTGAGAAAAGAGCTGAACTCAACTACCAATGACAATCTCCTCTTACAACAACCGGGCCATGTGCTTGAAGCCAAACCTCTTCCCCCTTTTCTTGTTGAGAGGAGGTAAAATCCTCCTAACCCGATCGAATGCGTGTGTAAGTGCATGCAAACATGCTGCAAAGCCTTGCGAAATATGTTGTTTGCATATTATTGGTAAATACTGGTAATACAATTAAAAAAAATCAACACAAATAAAAAAAACCCGCTCTATATAATAATATATAAATACAATGTTTAAGAAATATAGTTACATAGAGAAATGTTGTGCAAACCATCATTCATCTCCATGTAGGTTGTCTTCCAGCCACGTGTCCTTAAAACCATTATTTTGGACAACTGTCTTTCTTAGCACATTGAGGACAGTCCCTTCTTTGACACAACGATTCTGGGTAATGACAAAGTCTACCAAAGGAGCTCCTTCCATGTCGTAAGGATGTCCATACCTGTCCAAATACTGTCCGGGGATTTCCTGGAACTGGAGTGAACTCTGGGTTGTCCGTTTCAAGTCCTAAGCCGCGAACCCCACCCTGGTGGATCTGGGAACCTACAATCTTGGTCGAGGAAGATCTCAGGAGAATAACTATACAACATGCTACAGCAGCTATGCCAAATCCACGGCCACTGCAGAGAGTGGCAACTCCTCCTGCTCTTGCTTGATGTCCCCGGGTGAAACGTCAGCATCCTCATCTTCCTCATGTGGTCTCAGAAGACCCTGATGAAAACCCGATCTCGCAGACGCTCGTCCCCTGGTCCCGGGACTCGCCTGCTTTCCTGTCGGTAGTTAAACATATTTACAGCAACTAATTATGCGATACACTCTCTAAGTTCCAGTTCTAGTTGTTTCCGAAGAGGCCCTTTGTGGGTTCCTAGAAGCACTGTCACGGGTCGACCCATTAGCATTTCACGCAGTGACTCATTAGTGCTAATGGTAAAGCCTCTACCCAGTTAAGTCTTGCACTAGACAGATTGTGTGAATGTTTGCCTTCAATGTGTCATTCACTCTATCCACTTGGGCATGAGACGGATGGGTGATGGACACACTCTAGCCTCCTTATGGTAATGAGATGCTGGACCTCCTGCCTCAGTGTACTTCAAATGAAAGCTGACCCATTGCCAGAACTGATCTCAGTGGGAATGACAAACCTGGGCCTCAGCTCTCCTGTTAGGAACTTCATCGCTGTCTGTGCTCCCTGGTCTTTCGGGGGTACTGCTCCTATCTATCTGCTGAATCTGTAAATATAATATCATTCGTTCCTGGGGCTGCTTCAACCAATATCACTGGTGCCAACACAGCACTTTGGCATTGTGATGCCAGCTAAGGGACTTCATCTGCTGTATTATTGCCCTGAATAATGTGATTATTTTTCCCCTTCTTATGTGCTTGGAATTTAACAATGGCTATCTTTATAGCATAGTCCTCTAGTCTAAACTGAACCCTGTCATTCCCAGGAAAGACAATTCTGCCATGGTCTTAAACTGATGAGCTTTGGTTCTTACATATTCAGTTTGGCAGTAATGCAACTTTGTCTTCTGACAGCTAACGTACGTAAAACTTAGGCTGCATTCCTAGCTGGTTCTCTTAATTCTTTCCTGTCTCTCATTTTTTCAGTGACCTCTCACTATGCCACTGCCCAAATCAGTTCCTGCACTATAGGGGTGTTTCCTGCTTCCTCACAAATCTCTCTCTGAAGCTCTTCTTGCATTAGATTGTAATTTTGAGCATAGCATGATTGCACATAAATTGTGCATTTAAACATGATCATACATTGCATAATGATTCTACACAAGAACCTCTATACCGTTCAGTCCATGGCGATGCAAAACTCTCTTGACTGTAGACAGTGACACTGGTGTTCCAGCAGCTTCCAGTTCGTGGCAGGCCTGTGTCTTAGTGGTTCCTGGGTTGTTCCTGACCATCCGAACCAATTTCATTTCAGCAGACGGTGAAAGTTTGGGTCTTCTTCCAGACCGTGGCAAAGTGGCAACACCTCCTAATAACTTGTACTTATGTACCACTGTTTGAACAGATGATCTTGGAATCTGCAGTTGTTCCGAAATGGCTCCAAGTGACATTCCCGACTTGTGTAAATCTACCATCTTTTTCCTCAGGTCTAGACTGATCTCCTTGGACTTTCCCATTGTACTGTGTGTTAGTCAATCTAATCAGTGCTGTCGAACAAACCCTTGTTAAGGTGGCACAGAGAAGCTACCAGCTTGAGTCAATCATTATCACTAACAGAAAGGCCTGTGGTTAATGAAACAACATTTTAGAACTTTCAGCACCACTGAATGAATAATCTAAGTGTAAGAATATGTTTGATCCTTTATGTATAATTTTGACCCTGTTGATTACAGAAAACCCAAGTGAATTAAAACGTCTGCACTAAAATCTTGATCTAACTGAATGCTGTTTATAAAGCAGTGGTGGGACAGGGTATGTGCACTGCTGGCCTGGGATAGCCTCTGTTTCCTAGACGACTCATAGCTTGGAGACAGAATTTTGGCACCTCACATCCACACCGTTACAACCGTAGATGTATATATCTATGCGTTACAACAAGCACCAGTGGAGAGGGGTGGGGTCTCGCAGGTTTGGAGTGTTCCTTCCTTCTAGACCAGCCAATAGGGGCACTCATGTAATTTTATGTTAAAACTGGATCTGCAAATTGGTACAGACAAAAAGTGGCATGAATGGCTCCATCAAAAAAAAAATGTCCAAAACCTAATAACGATTTATGAACCAGAGTTACCAGAGTGTAGTAAAACTACACAAAACGGACGACTAATTTACACTACTGCTAACTAGTCCAACATAACTCTTGTCTATTCTTCAACCGTATTGGAAGCTAGTTAGCAAACACTGATTTTATCATCAGGCTAAGTGTTAGCTAGTTCACTAATAACATTGATAACTATCTAATTAATGTAAATGATAATCTTACTTTATATTTGTGCAAATATACTAAAAGTGGCTACTGACTGTGTGACGTTAACTAGAAATCAAACATTAGCGGTTAACATATGTAACGTAGACCAGACACCTGGCGACCTAGATAAATCTTTTTTTTCGACCATAATGCATCAGTTTTACTGTACTGTAGCTATAGCAACATGCCTACCAATAGTTAAAATGACGAGCATTTATTATAAAAGGTGACTGAAGGCTCTCATATATTCGGACATTTTGAATACTTTCTGTAACTTAAACCGTAAAATAAAAGCCTCAATTATTTATACATAGAGAAAATATAAATAGGCCTACTACTCATTTTACCTCGGTTTCACCGAGTCCCTCCAATCTCATCTTCCACCCCGACCCGCCTATCCCTTTCACTGGCACACACGATGACGTAACTTTCGTATGGTAAAAGCGAAACCTTCAAAATAAAAGTCAATATTCAAGGTCTATTTGATAATAACTAGTTGTACTTTCAATTGATCTCTGATGTGATGGCACTTGAGTAAAAATGACACCGTTGAGCCGTCATGATCCTTACAAGTGCCCTCTGTCAATTTTGGGAAGTTTGATTTAATTGATCAAATATTGTAAATGGATATGCAGAACTACGTAGAATTTTAATAGTTAGCTAGATTTCACCTAACATACATCGTACATGCATGTGAATACAATTTGACAAATTAGTTTGATAACTGGATTCTACAGGTGCAGTAAGAATACCACATTGCCAACTCCTTTGAAGAATGAGACAGGACACATCACATACATGAGAGCATATCCCCATCATCTGTTAGCTCTGTGGTGGGTCAACCACTCTGTTCCAACTCTGCAGAGGATAGTACTAGGAGGTCCAACATGATGGCCAGCTGCTTCTACCATTATCATATGCTTTGTGTGGTGCTCTAAATGATCCAGCAAAGGTTCGTTTAGAGATTTGTTTTATCATATTTGTCAAGAGCAAATGAATGCATCTATTTACTGAAAACTTCTCTGCTGACAACCTTAAGCATTACACTTGTTTTATTTTACCAAGCACACTGAACATACAAAATACAACTATTACAGAAAGAATATGTATTCATTACACATAATGTATTTTATTAATAAAATATATAGGAAGGCAACTTTTGTATGATTAAATTTACATTTGAAGCATTATCAAAGCAAATTATTTGTTACATTTATGCTAGGATACATCAGTACATAAATAAAAAATGGTCTTATTCATGGTCCTTCATGGATAGTCCAGCTCCAGGTGAATCAGATTAGATGGCCAACTTATTTCACAAAGTTTTTGGGATGGAGTTTGAATAACTTTCCCTCCTGTGTAGGTTCAAATCCATATTTCTCTAGTTTTTCCATATCAAAGGAACCATCTTCAAGGTCTTTCTGGATTTGTGGGGCCACAGTCTCAGAAAACAGCCCTTCAGGGGTGACTGGGGGTTCTGTACCAACCGGGGCTCGGTAGGACACATAAGGCTTGAGTTTGAATCCCTCCAAGTTAGGCACCACAAACTGAGGGATCATTGCCTGGACTGGGAAAAATTTTCTACTGGAGGTCAGTATTCCAGTTGGCCGCGCACCTCTGCTTCTGTAGTTACTCCTGCCACCACGCTTGCTGGTGAATTCCGCCATGCGATCTGCTCCTCTCAGTAGGCCCCGCCGAAGAGCATTTAATACACCCATGGCAGAAGAGAGTTCAAAGGTAAATCTGTAAAGAGTCAATGGAAAATATGAGAATATAACTAATGTTTGGCTGTATTTTCAACAAAAAAAAATCCATTAACTGATATCAGTTCTGTCAAAAGTTTTACTGAAGTGAATAATCAGACACAGATCTAGCTTCAACCTAAAATGACATACATAAGTAAATGTGGTCTTTTACGATTTGGGAGTTGGAATAGCTATGTGAAACAATGTTGGTTTCAATAAATATCGTTTCAGCGTAAATTACTGCTAAATATGCAAATAACTGTAGTTGATAAATCTTTACAAGTTTTAGGTCGGGATATACTATACATGTAACACCAAGCTACATTTCAAGAGTACAAATTGCAAAGCTGTCCCCCAAGCAAGTTGGCTTTTCGAGGGCCTGAATGTTGTCAATACACCTTTTTAAGCACAGGCAAAACATGGAGTAATTACGTTTATGTAAAGTAACTAAATTAATCCTTATTCAAATTGTTCTATAGGCAAATGATATGTCATAGATTGTATAATAGGGATACCTCGGGTCAGATCAGACAACCAATTTCTAATAGACGGTTGCTAAAGGCCACTAAAATCAAATGTGCATATTAATAATAAAGAGGTGAGCTCTATTTTCCTGCGCCTCGCACGACTAGTAGATATCCCACACTTTCGCTATCAAACCTGGAGTTCATTTGCTATTAAACAACACAACGTTACACTTCGATATTGTGAACGTCGTGGAAAAAAAGCAGTTCTAAATCGGAGTATAGCTTTGTTGCCAGCTATGTCTTTTGGCCATTATGTATTTTGCAAGCACACATTTAGCTAGCAAGGACAAAACACACCAGTCAACAATATACACACACTATTGTCTCTACATACATGTACGGTATTAAAGTAGCTATATGCACTATTTTATATCAGTAAAATACACACCACATGAGCATTACCAAACATTTCAGCGATGTTTGGGAATATATATACTCACCTTGAACAGCAGCAGCACGCTGAGAAAACGCAAGCCTCACTTGACTTGTGCGGACCGACGTCACAATAAACACGTTTGTGATTGGTTTGATTTCGTCTGTGGTAGCCAATAGGAATGTCAGATATTGGCAGTGAATAGTTCGGGATTGGAAACATGGATGTGTGCACGAAAGTTTGACAGTCGAGATAAAGTGAATATATGGGTCAGTCTCCTTTTTATTTAGCGATTTTAGTCAATACACATCCGTTGTGTTTCTTTGTCTGCATGGCAGACTCGACTGAAATAGCCGTCGATTGTTTGAACCTATTATTTGTGAGCACCAATTCAATGCGATAGTTGCTCAGAGAAAGCACACATTTTGGTAAGTGCTGAATTTCTTTTGTCATTATGATGTTTGCAAAAAAACTATATCACAGTCCTTTTTCCTGCGGTGAAAGGTGGCTTGCAGGGGCATGTGTGAGTTCACTTGGATCAGGCAAAGGCACTATGTGGTTAATCTTATTTATTGTTGGATCAGTTTGTTTATCAGGGCGCAGCTACAAGACAAGTTAGAATCTCGATAGCAATCCTTCCCGGTACGAGACAGTATTGATGCCCATAGCCAACTGTAGATCAGGCAAATATGACGGATTTGGTACCTACCTAGGTCTGATACAACATTATAGTGTATTCATTTCACAAATAATCTGCTTTCTGGGGTGCGTATTGTGGCCTAAGCCCTATGACATCCCACTTGCTTGTGGGTGAGTCTATTTGAGTATGACCTGTTCACGTGCTGTGTATATGTGCCAGTGGGTGTCTGGTGTCCGAGGGCAGACCAGGTGCAACCACACTGACGGTATTTGCCACTAAAGCCCGTGAGTGATCCCATTTTCATTTGTAAACGCTCATCTGTTTTGCTGGTGACATTTTCCCCTTAATGACTTTTGGTGCTCAATTATTTACGCAGACTTCACTTAACTTGACTTGCAGGTCTTAGAGAATTGGATAGATTGTGCAATGGTCAGGACATTGCCCTCTGGGACCTGTGCAATGAAGTAATCCGTTTCTGTTATATTCAGCAGTTTAGTCCACAGTTCTTCACGTACTCTGTTTGCCTTTTTTGCTAGGAATGGATGACAGGGTTGCTGATAAAGATGAGGACGGCTGCAGTATATATCCGATTATAAACCGGGTGAGTTATTGTCCCCCATCCAGGCAATAGTGTTTATTTCGCCGCTGCTTGCACTCTCTTTGCTCCAAGTCCATTATACAAACGTAACCTACTACATGCCTATTCATACATTAAAATTTGTGTTGGTTTCCGTTTTATACCTAGAACCTGCTGCCACTTAGCAATGAAATCAAGGCCAGGATGCAACATTGGGTGGAGTATAGAACAGAGACCACAATGCCACTGCCATTGGTAGGTAACTACCCAACACACACCTCTCTGGCACTGAATCTGTGAACAGTGCTTTTGTAATGGAAAACTCAGATAATATATAAGGTTGTGTGTTTCTTTTCTTTCCCCTGTCTCAGTGGACCGGTGTGTTGATCTTGGCTGTACTGGCTGCCCTGGCAGTGTCTGGCATCTGTCTTATTGTATTTCTATTCTACAGAAGATACCAACAGTACAGTAAGTACTACATTTCTTAACTGAAGGGCGTTTTTATTATTTTATGATAATCGTTTACAATCATTGTTGAAGCTGTTTATTTGTATCTGTATCTATGAATATCATTCATATATTCTGATATCAATTATAATATTATTAAAGACGCATATGTTGTAATATATTTTGTAAGAAAGAATTCAGTGGTTTATAGCATTGTTATAAATAATAACAAATCTAACTATAATTCTACATTTCTGCATGTATTTCAATGACATGTGTCTGTGTGTGCTATTTTAGAGGCGCAGCAACCTCACTATCGCTTCAGGAAAAGAGACAAAGTCATGTTTTATGGCAGAAAGATCATGAGAAAGGTCAGTCCCAATCCACCGTTCAAGCACTCGTATGTGTCTGTTTACATTGGGTCCCAAAACTGGAGTGGGGGTCGTACATTTTTCTTCATATATTGATACCGTTATTGAGATGGCTTAACAATCAGTGTCCGTGTACCCCGTGGCCAATCGGTTTATTGCCGTACAATGAAACATCAAATCTAGTACAATTTATTTTATAAAGCCCTTTTTAGAACAAAGTTGTCACAAAGTGCTGTTACAAACACCCAGCCTGAGCCCGACAGAGCACACAAACACAATAATGGCTAACTATTTTACTGGTTCGTTATTTGTTTCCTGTTATTCTAAATTTGGAGTAGTCTTTAACAGAACCGGGTCTCGATCCCCATCTCAACCCATTTTAAGGTTTGGAGTCACTTTACGTACGTTAGGCTCCCTGTTCAGACCGACCCATGATCTCAGCTTTCACTTCACACATAATGAATGTGAGCTGTTGCAAGATGAGCCCGGTTCCCAAGGTTAGCCATAGAACCTACTGAGAACATTTCTTCATGCTGTGTGTATCAGGTGCAGACACTGTCCTCTGCCTCAACCCCTGCCTCAACATCAGGCACACAAAAGCAGCGAAGCAGAAAGAGAATCAAAGTCCTGTCTATAGCAAGAAAGTGAGTCATATCAATACTATCTACTTTGGTTGTTCTTGAAGTGATAAACTTTCCTGAAGGTGAACAATTTGTCAGTTTGTTCAATTGAAGAATGCATTTTCTTCACGGTCTTCCTCCTGGTGTCTCAGGTTTCTACGCTTTAGGAGGGAACCCTCTATCCTACTGGCGAAGGAACCTCCACCCTCTCTCCTGGAGGCCGACCTCACAGAGTTTGACGTGCAGAACTCTCACCTACCCTCTGAGGTGCTCTACATGCTAAAGAATGTCAGGTGAGGAAACCACAAACACACATCGACACCTCGACCAGGGAGATTCTATTCTGGACCTCCAGCCAAATAATTGTGCCATTTTCTTTTTCGAGGCTGTTTTAGACCAATCGGTCAGTGCAATTAACCGCCAAGTAAAGAAGTGTAACTGCCTTTACCTGGAGGTTAATTTACCTAGATTTGAGTATGCCTCGCTTAGCCAGAGTTGTTTTGGCCAAGCCTATGAGAGAGGACGCTGTGTAATCTAACCATGGTTTTTGTGCTCGTCTAGGGTCCTGGGCCACTTTGAGAAGCCTCTGTTTTTGGAGCTTTGTCGTCACATGGTGTTCGTTCAACTCCAAGAGATGGAGCCCCTCTTTCGACCCGGGGACACTGACGACAGCATCTACGTGGTGCAAGATGGCCGCCTGGAGCTCTGCATCCGGGAGAGTGTATGATCTATACGCGTGTGTCTTTCTAGGGATGTTTTTAGGGATGTTTGTCACAGAGGTCCACACTCAGTATTAGCAGTGACAGAAACACCGTTGTGTCTGAGAAACGTTTCATTCAGAATCTTCAGCTGTAGTGTCTCCCGTTATGATGAATCTGCATTTGTGTTATGCTTTAAGTGCCAAATGTTTGGAAGTGAAATATGAATGTGTGTTGTCGTTTTAGGATGGGACAGATGCTGTGGTGAAGGAGGTGTTGCCAGGAGACAGTGTCCACAGTCTCCTCAGTATCCTGGATGTCATCACTGTATGTTAAGCTTTCTACCCTGACGGTCAGCTACCAGATTATTATCTATCCACTCTTCACCAGGATAACAACCTAAGGCGAAGCTGCCAGGGACAGATGTCCCATAATAATAGCTGAAATGGAAAACCGTGTGCTTGATGTGTTTGATATTATTAGTTACCAACCAACCAATCAATCGAGCTTAAGACGAATGCGCTGACTATGAGTCGTTCTCTATAAGGGCATCCGTTCAATTATAAATAGGTTTCAATATTCACATTTAATTGACCCGTCCTCCATTTTTTCGAGTAATTCCATCCCTATATGTTTGCTAGGGTCACCCAGCACCCTACAAGACAGTGTCTGCCAGAGCTGCAACCCCTTCCACTGTACTCCGTCTACCAGCAGCTGCCTTCCAGTCTGTGTTCGAGAAATACCCAGAGACTATGGTCCGCGTTATTCAGGTACTGTTACTGACAAAGATGGGCTTGGCTAGGAGGCATCTGAAATGAATACCTGTTTCCTATATGGAAGTAGCTGAAATGTTTTGATCCAGCCATTGTTTATCGGTTGAAAAAGTGAAAATAGAGTCCTTTTAAATTATCAGCTATGTACACCAAAAAAGTGGGTTTCCCAATAGAACGTAGCCCGGAACATCCCACTTCCTCCGCCGGCTTGTGATCTGTATTGATATCCGTATATAAGATAAAAAACGATAATGAATTGCTGTTACACAGCTCATACCCAGATATTGAACCACTGAAGGACTCTTTTCTCTTGACTTGACGTTATCGTTTGTTCATTATCTCTAGATCATCATGGTGCGCCTACAGAGAGTGACCTTCCTAGCCCTTCACAACTACCTGGGCCTCACCACTGAGCTCTTCAATGCAGTATGAGACACTGAACACACACACACACACACACACCAATAACATCCCCAAAAGATCTCATCCCTGTTTGTGTGTGTGTGTGTGCATTTCAGGAGAGCCAGGCGATCCCCCTTGTGGCCATGCAGAATGTTATTGGTGAAGTTAATCCAAACAGGTGTTTACACAAGCAGCCCTCCAGGTCTGAAGAGTCTGGCCATGAGAAAGGGACTTCTGGCAGACCATCTCATTCAGAAGAGTCTGGCCATGAGAAAGGGACTTCTGGCAGACCATCTCATTCAGAAGAGTCTGGCCATGAGAAAGGGACTTCTGGCAGACCATCTCATTCAGAAGAGTCTGGCCATGAGAAAGGGACTTCTGGCAGACCATCTCATTCAGAAGAGTCTGGCCATGACAAGTTGCCAAGTGACACAGGTTAGGTTTTTTATGGAATGGTTTCTAACATCCAGCAGCTCTGTGATGTCCTCATGGATGAGTGGAAGTGGACTCTAGTGGCAGCCTGTGAACTCCTGTGAATATTGAGTCGCGGCCCAATTTGGACATTTTCACTTAGCTCTGTACTCACTTTGGTTGCAACGTGAGGGTGTGTGGGACATACTAGTACCAGTAACCTAACTTTTGCTCTAGTCCTACTACACCTTTTGTTAACGGTTGTGGGTTACACAAGACATATTGAATGAACAGAACTGTAAAATCCCTGGTCCATTTGTCTGAAGGCTTTCATCACTTTCTCAGGCTTCACATCAGCTGACCCCAACATGGCGTCTCGACGAGCCAAGATGACCAACACACCGCCAGCCAGTCCACAGGCCCGTCACAAGGTCAGATTTAACAGTGTAGCAAAGGATCTGTACTGCATTGATGAAGATGCATACAAATAACAGGCTTTCCTGGACTCTGACTCTCTCTCTCACTCTTTTTCTCTCTGTCTGTCTATCTACATCATCAGTCCATTCCGAAGAAGAGCGTGACCATGGTACAAAGTCCCTCTGCTGTGTTCCACAACTCAGAGGCCGGGGGAGGCCAGTCAGGTCACGTCCACCACAGCAAGGTCAACGCCATCTTCCAGGCTGCCAAAAAGGACCTGCAGCGCATTATACAACTCCAGGTACAGGATGGCCTCCCCTGGGCCTTATTATACACCACTACACATCTAGCAGGCATCCCCCCCTGTCTGGCTCTGCAGTGTGTGCCGGCTGTTGTTCCTGTAATAACACCTGACACCCCTAATCCCCATCCAGATGAAGGTTGTTTTTCAGGATGAGCCTGCACAGTTCGTCCAGGCGTTTGGTCACCCCCGCCGCGGTCCGTGTTTGTATTTCTAAACCCATCCCGCGCCTCTCTTTCTCTGTAAGGATCCCAGTCTGCTGGAGGGAAGGGTGACCCTGCGTCAGGTCAAGGCTGGATGTGTGGTGAACAGCCAGGGGGACCAGGTCAGTCAGTCCGGCTGTCGTTCCACGTGGCGGTGTACGATGTTCCGACACTCACCTCACTCTGTTCTCTCCACAGGGCTCAGTGTTCTCTGTCTCTGCAGTAATAATTGGTTTTATTGGTTGTCGAATAATTTATTACCTTTTTGTAATTCATGTTATTCGGTACATTAAGGGTAGGGGATAGTGTGCCATTTGTCTTTGACCCAGTGACATCTGTCTGTATGTGTCCCCCTGTGACATACGGCAGGATGTGAGTGTCCAGTTTGTGATCTCGGGGACGCTCCACGTGTACCAGCGAATGATCGACCGTGAGGAGGACACGCTGCTGTTTGTGACCCACCCGGGTGAGATTGTGGGTCACCTGGCCGTGCTGACAGGTGAACCTCTGATCTTCAGCGTCCGAGCTCACAGGGACTGCACCTTCCTGTCCATCTGCAAAGCTGCCTTCTATGAGTATGAAAACACACACACACACACACACACAATATCTGGATCTGATTTCCCACTGCAACTCATCTTCATCCTTAAACCGTCCCCCTGTAATGGTCTGTAGATCTCTGTAGTTGCTGTGTAAATATGTGTGTGTGTGTGTGTGTGTGTGTGTGTAGGATCATGCGGGAGGAACCCACAGTGGTGCTGAATGTGGCTCATACTGTGGTGAGGAGACTGTCCGGATTCGTCAGGCAGATTGACTTTGCTCTGGACTGGATGGCTGTGGAGGCGGGCCGTGCTGTCTACAGGTACCTGCTGATTACCACGGTGGTACACGCTGCACAAGAACACAACAAGCTGAGCAACTCGAAAGAAATCTCAATATTATCCAGTTCATATCCTGAATACTCTCAAGCCTGCTCATTTATATCTGCCCCTGGAAGCCAGTTGGTTTGTATTTTGTTCGGTTGGTCCTATCAAACCAGTGACTGATTTTATCCTGGGATATCATGTGTGGGTTTCATTAGTGATGAGGTAGAGCAAAAAGCCAACAGGCTCTTGACTGTGCAGGGTGAGAGTTGAGTTGTTATGCTTCATCCTGTAACCGCTGTCTCCACTTGATCCCAGGCAGGGAGACAAGTCAGACAGCACATTCATTGTCCTCAGTGGCCGTCTGCGTTCTGTCATCGCAAAGGACACTGGGAAGAAGGAGCTGTCTGGGGAGTATGGACGCGGAGACTTCATAGGGGTGGTGAGTGTTCTTCACACACACACACACACATAAGTACCATCTAGGCCAGAACCCACGTTCTTTATTGTTTAATTTCCGTACATGAATTTCAGCCTGGTCTCAGATATGTTTCTCGTCATTAATCGTTATAGCTTGACAATGACTTGGGAAGAGCACATTAAAATCAGTCACCGGGCTAATCGAACACACGCCGTTGCGGAAAGATTAAGTTGTTTATTATGTTCTGGTCCTCAGGTGGAGGCTCTGACCCATATGAACCGGGCCACGACAGTCCACGCCGTCAGGGACTCGGAGCTCGCCAAGCTGCCTGAGGGGGCCCTCAGCTCCATCAAGAGGAGGTATCCTCAGGTAGTGACTCGACTCATCCACCTGCTGGGACAGAAGATCCTTGGGAACATGCAGCAGGTTAAAGGACCCTTGGGAAGTTAGTAGACATTTTTAATATGTACGTGTGTGCGTTTTATTTTAGTGTTTTATCTGTGTTGACCACCCGTGATGTATATCTGCCATGGTTCTGCGTTGCTTCCTGGTGTAGCTGGTGGGCTCACCCTCCACACCCCCACCAGTAAGTGGGATTCAGGGAACCCGGCATCTAACCTCTCTACGGTGACCATCCTGCCTGTGTCAGAGGAGGTGCCTCTCACAGCCTTCACTCTAGAGCTACAACATGCTCTCAGTGCCATTGGTACGTAACATCTAAAAACTAGTCCTGCCCCACATTATAGTCCAGTAACACCACAACTAGTCCAGTAACACCACAACTAGTCCAGTAACACCACAACCAGTCCAGTAACACCACAAGTAGTCCAGTATCACCACAACTAGTCCTGTATCACCACAACCAGTCCTGTAACACCACAACTAGTCCTGTATCACCACAACCAGTCCAGTAACACCACAACTAGTCCTGTATCACCACAACCAGTCCAGTAACACCACAACTAGTCCTGTATCACCACAACCAGTCCAGTAACACCACAACCAGTCCTGTATCACCACAACCAGTCCTGTAACACCACAACTAGTCCTGTATCACCACAACCAGTCCAGTAACACCACAAATAGTCCTGTATCACCACAACTATTTCTGTTAAACCACAACCAGACCTGTAACAGGCCTTTAAAACAACAATTAGAACTTAAAAAATACGATAAAGGTTTCCATTTCACCTGTCTGCCTAATCAGTGTAGGTCAAGCAAATAAACTACCCCTATTTATTTTGCTTTATAAATTGGGTGGCAATATTCACTCTGCCATTTAATTTCTGTCCTTTAGGTCCAACTTTACTCTTGACCAGTGACATCATCAAACAGCAACTGGGTGCTGCAGCACTGGACAGGTAGAAAATATGTAATTGTTTTAACCAAGCATTCATTTTCATAGTTCATGAAAGGACACATACACACACGCACATCTCAACACTGTCCTCTGCAGTGTGCATGAGTACCGTCTCTCCAGTTGGCTGGGCCAGCAGGAGGACATCCACCGCATCGTTCTCTACCAATCAGACGACACCCTAACCCCGTGGACCCAGCGCTCCATTCGTCAGGCTGACTGCATCATCATCGTGGGACTCGGAGAGGCTGAACCCACCGTGGGCGAGGTACGGAACCAACAACGACACATCGGCCATTCCAGTGATTCAGTGAAAATAATACAAACATGATGCACAGTAAGATGTGTGTGTGTGTGTGTTTCTGCCAAAGCGAGTCAGGGGCTCTGTATCAAATGGGGTTATTAGTCAATTGTTTTCAGTGCGCCGGTGGATTACTGGAGTCAAAATGGCTTTGTAATTAGCTCTGTCAGCATTACCGGTAGCCCAATTACATTGAGACTGTTAACGAACAGTTCAATTACTTAAGCTCGGGCTTAATGAGGAAGATGAACTGAGCTTGTCTCTTTCGTGTTTGATACACCCAACCCTCTATATATTGTGCACTTCTTATAAAGCAACAATATTGGGATACACCCAGTGAAGCTCTAATAATGTATTACATACTAAATGCAACATATATTTGAGATAAATATGCCCCCCCAACATACAAACACTTTTCAAAGTAGTTATTACACAATATAAATAAAAGGTTTCACACCATATCTTTAGGCAATCACTTTATAGAGTCAATAAAAGGTGACCCTGTTGTTCCCGTTGACCCTGTTGTTCCCGTTGACCCTGTTGTTCCCGTTGACCCCGGTGTTCCCGTTGACCCCGGTGTTCCCGTTGACCCCGGTGTTCCCGTTGACCCCGGTGTTCCCGTTGACCCCGGTGTTCCCGTTGACCCCGTTGTTCCCGTTGACCCCGTTGTTCCCGTTGACCCCGTTGTTCCCGTTGACCCTGTTGTTCCCGTTGACCCTGCTGTCCCCTAGTTGGAGCGGATGCTGGAGGGCAGTGCTGTGAGGGCCCAGAAGCAGCTTGTCCTGTTACACAGGGAGGACGGCCCCCCACCCCAGGGCACTGTGGAGTGGCTCAACATGAGGAGCTGGATCTCCAAACACCTGCACCTCTCCTGTCCACACAGGGTCTTCTCTAAGAAGAGCCTGCCTAAACTGGTAACCTATTTACAAACACACATTTCAATGCTATCCGTCTCCTCTGTCAAATGCAATGTTTCGTTCCAGACGCACTTTAGCCAGCCCATGCCTACTGACAGGGATCTATACCTTATGTAGGACTGCCATTTCAAGAGATCACATGACCCAGAATTAGGAATGCCAGTATTGATAACCAAAGCAGTTCAGGTGTGCGATTGATGAGGATACATTCATTCAACTTACCAAGCGGATGTCACTTATTAAATACTATTTTAGGACACTAAATAGTCATATCTGAAGGGAAATGGAGGTAATTGATTTCTGATTGTTTCTATGTCTAAACCAATTATGAACTTCAATTCATAGACAGTCAGTGGCATTTGTAATTTGGGTACTATGTATAAAACATTGCATTATTCCTGATATGGGTACCCCATGTCATATAGTGGAATATTATCATGCCTCTGGTCAGACAACAGGCACTACTGAGGCAGCTGGTTGGGACTTGTCCAGTGGCTGACTCTTTCTGCTTGTATTCCTTGTGCTCCTGCTGTGGTGCTCCTGCACTGGTGCTCCTGGTGTGGTGCTCCTGGTGTGGTGTTCCTGGTGCGGTGCTCCTGGTGCGGTGCTCCTGCTATGTGCTCCTCAGAGAGAGATGTACCAGCGTGTGTTCCAGAAGCCTCCGGACCGCCACTCTGACTTCAGCCGCCTGGCCAGGGTCCTGACAGGCAACAGTATTGCTCTGGTGCTGGGGGGTGGGGGTGCTAGGTACTGCTACTCCCTCTCTTCACCTTTCTCTCCTTTCTTCACCTCTCTCTCTCCTCTTTAATCTCTTCACCCTATCTCCATTGAAACTGAGTGATGATTTTTAAAACTCAACCAATACCTTTATTTTATTATGGTATTACGTTTTTTACTATTTGCCTATTTGTACATTAACTAAAATATGTTTAGTTTGGAATGGGCTGCACATGGATCAGTCTATTTAATAAATATGGCATGAAGGGGGGGGGGTATATCGTGAATATAGCATGGCTGAGAGCTTTCATTGGACATAACACATTACAGATGGCACTCAGCACTTAGCTGGTATGGTATATTGGCAACATATCACAAGGCCCATTTATACGTTATAAGAACCAGTTAACAACTAAATTAGAACAGTTAAAAGTTATGTTACATAATACTATGGAATATGGCCAGTCATCATCTAATGCTTTGTAGATGCAGTTAATGTCTGCATGTGTGTGTGTATCTCTGTCTGTCCATCTGTCTGCATGAATGTCTGTGTGTGTATGTATCTGTTATTAATCTGCCTGTATTTCTGTAATGTCAGGTATTAGACTGTGTGTCTGTGTATGTATGTATGTATCTGTCATTAATCTGCCTGTATTTTTGTAATGTCAGTTATAAGACTGTGTGTCTGTGTATGTATGTATCTGTCATTAATCTACCTGTATTTTTGTAATGTCAGGTATAAGACTGTGTGTCTGTGTATGTATGTATCTGTCATTAATCTGCCTGTATATCTGTAATGTCAGGTATAAGACTGTGTGTCTGTGTATGTATGTATCTGTCATTAATCTGCCTGTATATCTGTAATGTCAGGTATTAGACTGTGTGTCTGTGTGTGTATGTATCTGTCATTAATCTGCCTGTATATCTCTGCCTCTGTCTTTAAATTATATTTTTGATACTTTCTCTTTCTGCTCTGGCATGTCCAGGTTCTGTCTACAGGTGGGTTTATTTACTCTAATCCTGTCACCCATCTCACTCTCCCTATCTCTCTCCCTCGCTCTCTCTGTCTGTCCACAAAAATGTTTTTACCTCCAAACATTTCTAATGTCAGGTATTCGACTGTGTGTTTGTGTATGTATGTATGTATCTGTCATTAATCTGCCTGTATATCTTTAATGTCATGTATTAGACTGTGTGTATGTATGTATGTATGTATCTAATTAATCTGCCTGTATATCTGTAATGTCATGTATTAGACTGTGTGTATGTATGTATGTATGTATGTATCTAATTAATCAGCCTGTATATCTGTAATGTCATGTATTAGACTGTGTGTATGTATGTATCTAATTAATCAGCCTGTATATCTGTAATGTCATGTATTAGACTGTGTGTATGTATGTATGTATCTAATTAATCAGCCTGTATATCTGTAATGTCATGTATTAGACTGTGTGTATGTATGTATGTATGTATGTATGTATGTATGTATCTAATTAATCAGCCTGTATATCTGTAATGTCATGTATTAGACTGTGTGTATGTATGTATGTATCTAATTAATCAGACTGTATATCTGTAATGTCATGTATTAGACTGTGTGTATGTATGTATGTATGTATGTATCTAATTAATCAGCCTGTATATCTGTAATGTCATGTATTAGACTGTGTGTATGTATGTATCTAATTAATCAGCCTGTATATCTGTAATGTCATGTATTAGACTGTGTGTATGTATGTATGTATGTATCTAATTAATCAGCCTGTATATGTCATGTAATGTCATGTATGTAGACTGTGTGTATGTATGTATGTAATTAATCAGCCTGTATATCTGTAATGTCATGTATTAGACTGTGTGTATGTATGTATGTATGTATGTATGTAATTAATCAGCCTGTATATCTGTAATGTCATGTATTAGACTGTGTGTATGTATGTATGTATGTATGTATCTAATTAATCAGCCTGTATATCTGTAATGTCATGTATTAGACTGTGTGTATGTATGTATGTATGTAATTAATCAGCCTGTATATCTGTAATGTCATGTATTAGACTGTGTGTATGTATGTATGTATGTATGTATCTAATTAATCAGCCTGTATATCTGTAATGTCATGTATTAGACTGTGTGTATGTATGTGTGTGTGCGTGCGTGCATGTATGCATGTATGCATGCATGTATGCATGCATGTATGTATGTATGCATGCATGTATGTATGTATGCATGTATGTATGCATGTATGCATGCATGCATGTATGCATGTATGTATGTATGCATGTATGTATGTATGCATGTATGCATGTATGCATGTATGCATGTATGTATGTATGTATGCATGTATGCATGTATGTATGTATGTATGCATGTATGTATGTATGTATGTATGTATTAGACTGTGTCTGCTATCCATGACCCATGTCCCTCTTTACAGGGGCTGCTCTCAAGTTGGCATCCTGCGGGCGCTTAACGAAGCGGGTATCCCCGTAGACGTGGTGGGTGGCACCTCCATAGGATCCCTGATGGGGGCGCTCTATGCCGAGGAGAAAAGCAACAGCCTCATGAGGGTTCGCGCACGCAAGTGGGCCCTGGTGAGTAGAGACAGGCCCGCTGGACCTTCTCCAATTAGACAACGTGGTCCCGATCCCAAATGGTACCCTGTTTATGATATCGTTCACTGGTATTTAGTGCCCTAAATCAGGAACACGTTGCTAATTAGGATGGTTTAATCTATAGCGTTTTGTCATCTTCACCTCTCTCTCAAACACTAGGACATGGGATCCCTCTTCAAGAAGGTATTTGACCTGACGTACCCGGTGACCTCCATGTTCTCCGGAGCTTCCTTTAACAGCAGTGTCAGAGCTGTTTTTAACGACAAACAGATCGAGGTGAGAGGTCAAACGGTTATAGTCCCGTGGTGTTCGTTTCGATACACAGAAATGACATTACCACAGGAATCCCTACTGGGCGTGTACTAGTCCTGCCTACCAGACCTAAGCCCTCCTTCTCCCCCATATACCCCCCCAAAATTCACCCTTGTCATCTATCCCCCATTGGTAATAATGATGGCGTGATGACACCTCTAAGAATGTATGAATCACTGTGGACTATTCATTCACTGTCGATATAACAGGCAAATTGTGACCGCTGACGCTCGTTTATTGTGAAAACCGAGCCGGTCCTCTGATCTTTCTCCTCGCTCTCTCTCTCGTAGGACCTGTGGATTCCCTACTTCAACATTACCACAGACATCACAGCTTCATCCATGCGGGTTCACACTGACGGTCTGGCTTCAGAAATAGCACCCTATTCCCTACATAGAGCACTGCTGTCCACAACTGTACCCCTCGCTATGCTACCATCACTTTCCGTATTGGAATTGTGGACGTCTCTCTTTCAGGTTCCCTGTGGAGGTATGTGCGTGCCAGCATGTCACTGTCTGGCTACTTGCCTCCCCTCTGTGACCCCAAAGATGGACACCTACTCATGGATGGTGGCTACATCAATAACCTACCTGGTCAGTGGTCACACAACTAGTACTGCCAAACACGAGGTCACAGTACACGTAATGCTGATTAGAGAACAGAGGATCCTATTGGTCAGTCTCTCTCTCTCTCTCTGTCTGTAGCTGATGTCGCTCGCTCTATGGGGGCCAAAGTGGTGATCGCCATCGATGTGGGCAGCCAGGACGAGACTGACCTCACCAACTATGGTGACTCACTGTCTGGCTGGTGGTTGTTATGGAAACGCTTTAACCCCCTGGCAGAGAGAGTCCACGTGAGCAAGAAGGCGATTCTAGAGAATACTCACTAACTAATGTATCTTTGTGGGCATTTAGTTCACAACGACTCCCAACTTCAGTTTCCTATGAATTATTCATATATTTCACAGGATCAAAATCCTGTCATTTTTGTCGAACAACCCAGCTCCTTTACTTTTTCCCCAATTGTCTCCCAGGTCCTGAACATGGCTGAGATCCAGACCCGGCTGGCATACGTGTGCTGTGTTCGCCAGCTGGAGTTGGTTAAAGACAGCGAGTACTGCGAGTACATCCGGCCGCCCATCAACCACTACAGCACCTTAGACTTCAACAAGTTTGATGAGATCGCCGTGAGTAACACTCTGTTTCTGAGTGGCCCCGCCCAGAATGCCTCGGCGTTCCCTTTGTGGTGCGCTCCTTACGGCCAAGTGGGGCACGCGTTTGGGACGATAATCCGCTTCGACCTCCTAATCTGAGCCAAACCATCTCTGTCTCATTGTCCAGGAGGTGGGCTACCAGCATGGCAAGACTGTGTTTGAGGTGTGGAGTCGTAGTGGGGTTGTGGACAAGATGATGAAAGACAGACGACAAGAGGAACTTCATAAAACCAATAGTGGCAATGTGAGTGAGCAAAGCCACATAGGCATGTTGTTAGCACGTTGGATTTGTTGCAGAAGCTACCCCCTCACCACTACTTTCCTTTGTTGTACATCTCACCGGTTTATGTTGTGATCTGTTCTTTTTTTGTGGCATTTCTGACTGCACCTTCTTGGACCAAACATGCAGCAGTTTCCTAATTCACAGTTGTTGTCTTGACTGGGTTCCGGTCTGTTCCTAAACCCGGGTTGTTTTTTCATGACATTGTTGTGCTAATTGTTCAACATGGTGAGGACTTCTAAAGAAGTTGTTTAAGTAGCAGATCTTGACTGACTAATTGGTGTGGTCTTTCTGTGTTCCTTCCAGGTGGTCACATGTCCCAACGCTCTCTTTACTGATCTGGCAGAGATTGTCTCTCGAATTGAGCCTGTCAAGCCAGTCCTGTTGGAAGGTGAGGAACACAACCCACATTCCGATACCTTTGTGATTGCTCAGTCTTTCTAAACCACTTCTCCCCGTCAACCCTCAGAGCTAACAGATGAATACCAGACCGACCACGAGGACAAGGCAATAGAAAGTGCTCTCTCTGACATGGACGTGTCCAACGTCAACAGTGGCGAGGAACGCACTGAGGAGGAGACAGTTGACACCGTAAGTGACGGGATCACCTCGTACCACCTGGGACCAACTCATTACAGACCAACAGCGGGTTCACTATTATTTTTAACTAATTAACTTAGCCATTTGGATTCTCAAGTTTTCTGTAACAACAACGGTGTTGTGTAACAAATGTTTGACTCATTTGATTTACCGATGGACGAGAAGATGTTTCTGTGCGATAACTGTCAATAACGGTTTTCTTTGTGTTTCTCTCTTTGTAACACAGGATGAAGAGATTCAGATCAGGGTCCGACAGCAACGAACCAAGCAACTACAAAAGCAGCGTTTTGATGATGTGTGACCTCTAGCATATTCACAATGCATCATTTCTATGCCAGTATTGACAATTGGGTGCGCTGTATTTTTTTATTTTACGATATCCCAAAGGTACACGTTGTTCTCTTTGAGAAGGAACTGGGATGATATCCTTAACACAGGTCATACAAAACCAGAACAGAGCTCTACAGCACAACCCATAACACGCACACAGGCCTTCTGATTGTACAGTGCGACCTGGATTTACAGGTCAAATGAAGGATTCTCGGTTTTTATAGTATTTCTCATTGCGCAGCTACATTTATTTGTTACACATCGTTCAACATCGTTCGCCTAATGCACACGCATTTTGCCTGTAAAGAGAAGCCATGCAGGGGAAGGGGAAGAGTGGAATGTAAAATGTCAATTATGTTTCCATGTCAAGGAGTCAATATGAACATAATTAATTGTCTGATGTACCATAATATGCTGCGTGCCAACTGACCTGCACACCCACATTGTAAGGATTACACTAACCTGCTGCTATTTATACAGACCCAAAAGATTGTAGCGTATTCCGAGGTTTCGCTGACCAGGAACAGAACCTACTACCAGCTTACTAGTAGATTGAAACCTGTTAACCACGTTAACGGATCTTGGGTTAAGTGTCACTTTTATAATTTCTCAGCCAGTATATTTAGTATGTATTTTGAGCCAGGTCATCACTTTAACACCAACATCTGACACCTAGCGCTATAGAGACATATCAATGCAATATTTTGTTTTCGTAGTTCCTGTTTGTGTATTTTACAAACCTTACCTTTCTAACCAATTAATATTGATATCCATTTCTAAATTATAGACGGATATGATTAAAAATGGAAATATGTGCGTTTTTTACTGTTCTCCCACAGAATAACCAAGACTATCCTTCAGATCTTGTTTGTTAAGAGGGATAGGACGAGACAAATGTATAATTGTTGGGGAGCTGGATTGAGTTAATTGTTCGCAGCGATAGATCAGCATTTCTTTGTTCCTTACCTATACTCTTGGGCCGATCTATGTTTGAAATACACTTGCACTACAAAGAAAAGGTGCAGTAAAAGAATGTAGATTATGTGGAAAATATTGAAACTCATTGATGACGTAATTCATTGATATTAATTTTAAGATAATCTATAAAATGTCAAAAAAAATTGATGACTCAACGGTTGACCTAATAATAATTTTATTAAATCTTACTTTCTTTTTTAACTGTATGGGGCAACAGCAATTCAGCTAGTTTCCAATGTAAAACAGCCTAACCCACATATATATCCGCTATGGTGTCATATTATTATGTCATTAAAAGCTCGGCTGATAATGTTTACCTTATTATTATCTGTTGGAACTTGGAAGGCTCTCACTGTTCACTGACTGCTATTTACGCTGTTAGCATCCTGTCAAATTGTATTAATGTGTGATATGTAATTACGAGTTATAACTTTCACCGACATTATCTGATTTATATTATTATTATATTAGAGTTTTAGCCACATATAATAACCATATTTATGTACAAAATCAGCGCAAATAGACTTTATCCGCTCACGTGCCTTTATCCATTGTGTCACCATCAGGCCCGCATTAACCTGCCGTTAGGCCCTGGGGCTGAGAGGTTTTGTAGGCCCAGAATAAAAAAAAGTCTAATGATCACGTTTGTCTATATACAACAAAAGCAGAAATATTTTTTTCTGGGGAGATATAGCCTAACGAAGACAGTCTTCCATAAAAAAAATCCACAACAGCAATGTAAATATTCTTTCAAGCAGACATATTTATTTGTATAATTTAGGTATAATTAATCCTTATTAAAGCTATTAAAGAGCAGTGCTTTTCTCTTTTTATTTTGTTGTTTGATTAATATTAAGTGTACAGACGGCATTAGGTTTATTACGCACTGTCACTTTAAGACCGAGCACTGATGCACATCCGATATTCTTACAAGTGAGTCACAATTGTACGTTCTGTAAAGACATAACCGACTGTGTTTACGTGAATACTCACCAAAAGGGGACATTTAGACATAATGTTGTGTGTATTTGTCCATTCAGACGCGAAAGAGAGCTCAATTCAGTCCTCGCGCCCTGTCTGTCTATGTGCAGGGCTGCACCACGCTTCGGGTCGAGACCGTATCGTCTCGTTTTCGTCTGTGAAAAAAATTTGTTGACGAAAATAATTACGAAAATTATAACGAAATTAACACTGCCCGCCTGTTTGCTTGTCCTCTCCACTGTTCAACGGTGCTCCGCTTAATGAGCTCGACTCAGCTTCATTTGCAGGTTTAAAAAAATCCTGTTAGCTTTGGAACCATTTTTAACAATTCCTTCTCACTGTTTTGTTTCTGTCGCGATATATTTCGTTTATGAGCACCACTCTCAAACCTTTTCTTTCTCAACATTTTGATATCAGCCTCTGTGACTAGCATACATTTGAATAGACAACTAGAGAAGATGACGCAACTGATTCTCTACATTCTGATAGGCTGTCATATCATGCTTCCCACGTGGGTCACTTGTAAATTGGTTCAATCAGCAGCCAAAAACATGAATATCAAGTGATTGACAGAAAATTCGACAAATTACAAAACAATGTGATTTTTTTATTGGCTTATTAGGCCCCTTGTCTTCATAGGCCCTGGGGCTTCAGCCCCAGTAAGCCCGTGCATTAATGCGGCCCTGGTCACCATGACAGCGCAACCTTTTTTTATCGATCAAATGAACACTGCTCTACACGTATCAAATCGTTGTCGTAAACTTGTCGCAAAACTTAATGTTCTTTATTACCGCGAAAGATAAACCTGTATTATGCAGTTGTTATAGCGGATAAAGAGTACCTAATGATGCTGACTTTGGATGAACAGCGTCTAAGGATACAACAGTCAGGTAAACTTTAAAGACATGTGCACTATTTCTGATGGAACAATACACACATTGGTGGTGTAAACATTCAAAAAATACATACAGATTAAAAAAAATAATTTTAATTGCAGACAATTGTGACGTCACTGGCTCACTGCCCATGCTATGCCTTTTTGCAAACATTGTGTATCCACGTTTATCACAATGCAAATAGTTTGACTACTGTTCCCTGTATTTAATGTGCACCTGGCTGGGTTCAGAGAGAGAGTCACAAGCAAAGTACTGTGCTGCAGAGGACACTTCAGAGATTCATAAAAAACACCCAAAAGATGGAAAGACCATTTGCAGGTCACTGCCCACGCCTGGGCCCTCAATGAAGGTAGCTGCCAACGTTGCACAATATCTCAACATTATATTAAAAATGATGACCTAAGATGGTCTTTCACATTATATGCATGACTGAAGATTCACATATCTCAGGACCGGGGTTTCAAACGTACAGTGTGATTTTTCAAATTAAAAATGTGCTGTAGCTAAAATTAATGTTAGATGGTCGTGACTGATTATAGAAAAAAATCCTTCGGGGCCGCACTACATTATTTAGAAAAAGAAGATGTATAGTTGGTGAGGTAATACAATTGTAAAAGCTACAGTTTACAGGACCTAACATGACATTAGACTGTATTCAATATTCATATTATTAACACATTGATGTTGATAGTTCTTAAAAGTCTATAGAGTGGCTGCTCTATTTAATTAGATGTTTAATAAAATCTACATCTGGTATTTTTTTAATTGAGTATCAGGCTCACTTGGGAAGAAGAAAACTCAAACAGATGCTCTGATTGTGAGAATTTGATGTTAGCAATTGCAGAGGGAGATGCAATTGTGCATGTTTATACGAAACCTATGGTGACCATTGGGGTGTGTGTGTGTGTGTGTGTGTGTGTGTGTGTGTAGAGCATTGTGGAGCGTGAGAAGCATCGACAGTTCACTATGATAAAGCAACTCAACGGGCTTCAGTGTTCTGTAAGGACCAAGGAGTGTCAGCTGCTGGAGTTAGATCAGACCTTTAAAGCCCTAGAGCTGGACTCCACCCCAGATGAAGACGAACAGCATTATGACCAGGTACCACTACGCAGATGCATGCTCTATTGACGAGCTGGCCGTCCGCAAACAATCACAGCTGAGATGACCGCTGACCACTTCCACTGCCGTGTACAGACATCACCACCTTGTTATTGCTCGGTGGAGTTAGCGCGTGTTGACATTGTATGCTATATTCTTTGGTCAGCGCATGAGACAGCTGGAGAACAGCCTAGAAAAGATGACCATCAAAATCACAGAGGCTGAGAGGATCCTAAAGACATATCTGGGCGTTTGTGACCACCTACATTGGGTATGTAACTCCCAACACATTTACAGGCACCAAGCTTTTCTGTGTGGACATGAGATCTAGTTATCCTGTTAATATTCAACCCATTGGGAGGTAAACCTATGTCAGGATCTTTTCTAATAAGACAGATATATGTGTATCTGCCCTGTGCAAATCAGTGCACTATGTGGTTCTAAGGGCACATGACCTGGGGGGTGGTTTGTATGTTCCTGGTCTAGGAGGTCCTCCAGATGCCCGGGTCTCTGGATCAGCTGCAGAACTCTGTGGTGGGCGGGCAGGCAGAGCTGGGGAAGATGGCCCACCTGTCTCACACTGCAGATGGAGCTCTGGACTGCACCAAGGTAATGATCTCCCAGAGGGAACAGAACATTTACACTTGGCATTTGGTAAGTACTTGTAGGGTCTAGCTGTCATACGACACATAGAACCGTTGCTACATCTGTTTGGAGTTGGGGTAGAAATCAGACAGAAATATCTGTCCAATCGGAATACCAGAGTCACTCATGAATACCAGTGAACGTTTTCCCAACACAACATTATGATCTGTGTGGGTCTTCACCACTCCATCATCTTGCGTGTGTCTGTCAACACTAGAGTCAGTTGGTTCAGATGGAGAGGCAGCTGATGATGGAGCGCCAGAAGATGGAGGAGGTGTTGAATGAAACAAGGAGAATCCAAGAGAAGGAGGTGGAGCGTGAGCTGGAGAGAGAGAGGGGGGGAGGGGGAGAGCGCCAGGGCAGCAAATCGCAGAAGCTGAAAGAACAGGTGAGGTGGAAAGAGTGAGAGAGAGAGAGATAGGAAGAGAGTGAGGAAACCAGAGATTAAACGAAAGTAAAATAACATGTTGGATGAGAGAGAGACACGTTTGATGATCGATGGCAGTCAGTGAGGGTTGTGTTTTCTAGGGGCAGAGAGGAAATGCCAAAGAGGGAGGAGCAGACGATACTGCTCCAGTCAAAGGTATCACATCTCAGACATCACAACGCATACAGTGAATACCAAGCTACAGATCACCAATGTCCAAATACTAGGGCCCTCGCTGCCAGTATTGTATGTATTCGGCTTGGTGACGGGCTATCGTGTATGTGGTTTGTGTTGACCTCTTTAGCCCAGCAGACAGTCCCAGTTGCCATCACTCCACAGTCCACGGTCACTCTGGTGAAGGATCTTGACACTCTCAGAGAGGCTCTCTGCTGCACCAACATGCAGGTATGGTCGTCTTCGTGGATCATTTATTCCTCTACTATAACAACATCTACTGAGCCTTTCGATTAGCAATGCGTTTCTTATCGTTTGTTCTTCTTTTTGAACAAGCCCCTAGAACAGTTCTTTTTTTCCTGCGTTACTCTGTGATGGTTGGTTAATTTTTAGAGGATATTGCTCGCTGCTCCGGGGTGTTTAATTTCCGGTAAATCGAACAAATGTTCCGCTTGCCGTCCTTGGCCCTGACTCCTGCATAAATACACAGATGAGCCAAAACATTATGATCATCTCCTAACAAGGGCACATGTCACTGTTTGGGTAGCTTAGATGGCTAGTTAACAATCATTTCATGAGTCCGCGTGTTTGATGCAGCAGAAATTGGAAGGAGCATATGCCTGACTTTGACATGGGCCAAATTGTTATGGCCAAACGACTTGGTCAGAGCATCTCTGAAATGGCAAGGCTTGTTCGCGTACTCCCGATCAGCCGTAGTGAGTACCTACCAATACTGCTCCGAGGTGGGACAAACCACATACCGGTTACACGGTGTTGGGCGCCCAAGGCTCATCGATGCAGGAGGGCAACGGCGGGAGATTAAAGCCTCCAAATTCACCAGAACCCAATCCAATTGAGCGTCTGTGGGATGTGCTGGACCTACAAGTCCGATCCACGGCGCCTCCGCCTCACAACTTGCAGGACTTGAAGGATCTGCTGATGTCTTGGTGCCAGATACCACAGGACCACCTTCAGGGTGCGGTTAGTAAGTCAGGTGGTTAGTAAGGTTTTGGCTCATCGTTTGTATATTCACATTGATTGTCCCGGGCAGCAACTGAACATGAGCCAGGCTGTGAGTGTGAGTGTTGAGCGCTCTAGTTGTCTGTCCACCGTGAAGGAGCTGGAGACCCGGCTGGTCTCTCAGAAGGCCAACAGGGAGCAGCTGCACGAACGGATGGCTCGGTGTGAGGCTCAGGTCAGGCAGAACATGAACACGCTGGCAGCGCTGGAGCTCCAGTACGCCCAGCTCAAGTTTACCACTGGGCCCAGGTCTGACAGGTACAGCTCCTGTGTCGTCCTTTAGATTGGATCTGCCGGTCCGGTTGATCTCAGGCGATATCGGATCGCGTGGACATAGAAATGGATATGCCCTTTCGCATTTGTGTGCGTCTACAGGTTTGAACGACTCAAAAAGGAACTGCAGACTGAGCTGGAGGAGGAGAAGGAGCGTAGACTATGGGAGGCCAAACTGGGCAGAGCTCAATCCATGCTTAGTGATGTTGAGAGGGGCGTCAACAACCTGTTCTTCAGGATGAATTGTGTGCCAGTTAAGGTAGCTGTTCATGTCTTTGATGTAACACATCTGTCTAGTCGTCTATCGTGCAATAAAATGTGCTTTTTGCTGCAATGTACAGCCGAGAGCTTCGAGAGTCAATCTCTGTCACCAGTTCAATTTTAGCAATAAGTTGTTTTTCACATCAGGCTAAGCCTTTCGCTGTTGGTCTTGTCGTAGGACTCTTCCGTTGACCTGGGGCGACTGGATCCCATAGAGAAGCTGACGGAAGTCAGTGTCCGATTGCCCACACTGCTGACCACAGTATCAAAGAAAACTGAAGAATACACAGCAGAATATGAGAAGGTGACACTCATAGACAGATTAAGAAAGGGGCTTTGTTTTGGGTTTGTAGAGACAAACGTATTGCCACTAGTGACACCTGTTTATTATCCTAGGCGTTTCTTTCTAGCTCTTTCCAAAGCACCCCTCCCCTCTGGGCTCACCCCACTCTCTCCCCTCAGGTGTGGACCTTTCTGGAACAGAGCACCATGATGGAGCCTAGGAACCACAAGAGGGCTAGCACCCCTGTGCACAAAAGCACCTCAGAAGGTATGCTTTACCCTAAGTCTGTGGTTATGTGTGCTTCTGTGTGTATTTTACACAACAGTTGAAGAACAGCTGAGTGCTTGGCTATGGGGGTTAGCTCGTGGTGTAATTCCTCCTGTATTCCTATTTTTCACAGTTTTTCCCTCCCTCTCAGACACGTTCCAGTTCTGCAGCCCGGAGGAGGACTGCTCTCTGTCCCACGAGATTAAACACCGCAGCATCCTGCCGATTGAGGCCAACCAGCCCAAGAACAAAGCGCAGAAGGGCACCAAAAAGAGCTAGAGACCTCTGGTGACAACCACTGGTGTACTCTGCCTTACACAAGAGAGTAAAGGACAAGGAAATTGGCAATTGTATCATAGTCTGGTCGACTTCCTTTGTTATCAACTTTACCGTATATCTCTTCTTATATTGAATACGTCCATTTAGTATCAAGTGTTGGGTCAAATTACAGATCAGGTAAATTAAGTCTAATTAATACAAATAACTACAACAGGTTAGCCGCCACTCAACCCAGTGAAAACTCTTCGGTCCTGCAACCCAATGGGGTAACCACCAGGAATTTTGACACTACTCAAACCTCATAGTCACAAGTGCCTTCATTGAGCAAATGGCCAGTTTATTTAACAAAAATGTAAATATTATAACTGGGTTATATGTTTGTCCTGACTTGCTATTTTAGGATTAATTGACTTACTGTAAGTCGCTTAGCTAAATAACTGGTTAACTAATTGGTTATTCATAAAAAATATATCAGAGGTATAATTAACCTTGTGGGGGTGTACCGAGCTGGTCTTTAATATTGATATACTGCATTATTCTCAGCAGTCACAGGGTGGTGGTATTGTGCAGAAAATTCCCTCAGATAGAGGGGAAGAAATGGAACAGATGTTGAAGTGAGGACAGAATCTGATTATGTGATGACATAGCGTTGGAGGTGAATGAGGACTGGTCATCGCGGCTAATGGTTTGACATTCTTTTTGTTTATGAGGCTACAAATGTACAGAACAAATCCTCCCCACAGGAATATACACGTAGAATAAACCTTGATTAGCCAGCCTGCTACTTAGAGGAAATTGGGTCAGAGAGGTGGGGACGTTGGTTAGCTTGTGACGCTAAGAAAGGTGATCAATATTTAATATTGACGTGTAACTGAGTCATTTCTGGGATGGATCGATGTGAAACACGCCGGCTAAAACAGTTTCGAGCTAGCTGACGCAGCGCTGTCTGTAACTGGAACGTTATTTAAAGTAGTGTCCACATGGCAGATTTAAATCATATACAAGACTACATTCTAGTGATTCTATTATTATAAATGAAAAGGCATTTTTTCTTGAAATGTCATTTTCACATTGTCAACGTGATCTCATACGGCTCCAGTAATGTTTTGTGAACATGGTTCTGACGAGGCCAATCTATAACTGTGAGTTCCATCTGGATTTACGTGGTCATAATTGTGTTTCCAGGGTGGGTCGTTGTTATGTGAATGATACAGTTTTTCTCAAGATTTCTCAAAAATATTTCATCGGTCTTTTTCTAAGCTGCACCATACCATATTACAAGACGTTAATCAAGATTGGACAAGACCAGAGCCTTAAACAGGGTTGTACAGTTGACCTTTGTGTCAACTAAAAAACATGTGTTTGTCATTGAAAGAAACAGAAACACACTAAATCATAAAGAACATTAACCCAGATCAGAGTCTGGGTAGAGAAAGGTACTAAATAAAGATTGAGCGAGAGATAACAACGGTCGGCGACTTGACAAAAAACACAGAGGTTGCATTGATTTCATCTGTTTCAGTCGCATGCCTTTCCTGTTTTCAAATCATACTTTATCAGATGTTTTTTCTTCCCGTTATCCTCGGCAAGACACTCCTCCTCATCCTCCTCTACATCTCCTTTCCCCCCACCATATCTCAGCCTCCCGTATCATCAATTTTTAAGGGGAAAATAAAGCAGTTTGTTCAGGCAGCCTGGCAGGTATGTGGGTCACAGTGGAGCAGCATGCATCTCCAGTCAGAGAGCTCACAGCATATGCGGCCCACCTGGCCCCTGTGTAAATAACGTGTGTGTGTGTGGTGACGCTTAGTCAAATGGAACGCATTGCCAATAATGTGCAGCAAGGGCCCCTGTGAAAAGTGGGTCACCGTACAGGGCATAGGGTGCTATTCTGGACTAGGGCCCTGGTCGATGGGCCGAGCGTGACCTGCAAACACAAATAATTGATCACTCCCTCCGGTCCGATAGGCATATCTTTCATTTAATTTACGTTTTACGTGACGTATCGACACAAATTGATGAACTGTTGGCTTAGATTAACTTTTAACGTCTTCCGATGTCTCGCTTGGTATTGCGTGTGGTGAGCAGTCCGGCTGTAAAGAACTTCCGACCCGTCTTGCTTGCTCAGCTGTTTCTATTAGAGATCTATACTTCATTGGTTTTATTGTCTGGTGTCTTTGTAGCGAGATCGTGTAGGAGACAGGCGCCTAGAGAACAGAATGGCTTAGTTTGAGGGAATCTTCAAATTCCTGCTTAGTTTTAAGGAAATTGCGAAGAAATGTCCCACACTGAAAGCAAGGTTCTTCGTGAATCTCACATTAACTATTTACCACCATTGACAGCCGGCTGTATTTTCTTATTTTCTGTCTTTATTTCCCGCACCTCACTGTCTCCCTTCTGTATTGTTATGAATAGTAAAATAAGATGTCTGTGTTTGAGTGTGAAAGCTAATCAAATCCTAGATGCAATCAATGCTGACTGTGTTTGGCAGAGGAAGAGTGTATCGTGACTCAGAGGTACCACACTGCACATGGCCAGATAATCATCTCTGAACTGACGAATACCGCGGACAGGTCACGCATGAAGAAGATATGATGATGTGTCAGAGAGACGGCGTGATTCATACATGCTGTCTCACGGGCTACCCTACTGCACTAAATCTCTCTGGGCCGTGTTCAATCGTAGGTCACTCGGAACGCTTTCCTCAGTAAAAGTTCACTCAAAACGCCGGGACACTCTCCTCCGTCTTCAGTTTGCTTAGGTCCTCTAAGTGACATTGTGATGTGAAAGGGGATGCAGTAAGATTGCATCCCGCTGCTAGTGTGGACGAGAGACGTAATGCATAATGTTCTGGTTGTGTGGCATGACTGTAACCACAGATATTTCACAAACTGCCAGATGTTTTTATGATGCTGTAGAAAGCGGACCTTTGACGGACCGTTTGGACATAATTGAGTTGTGTGGAGTAGGGCGGTGTATGTTTAGTGTGGTAGTGACCTTGTTGGTAATCTTGTTGTATTGGATGGACTGTAAGGATCTATCACACACTCTGTGATTGATACGTCGAATACATTTGAATAAGAATCCTGGTCAGGCCGAACCTGACAGTTCATTTTCATATATGTTTATGATTTTGATCCTGTGACAATTACAGGGAGCCATTTTTAAATATTTATTATTTTCATTTAACTTTCTTGTGCAGAAACCAGGGAAATCACTGTGTTTATATTATATGTCCCAAATGAATTTTAGTCTTTGACCCCTTCGTCAAACTGATAAATAATTAATGTGAAAACCAATATTTGTTTATTATAAACAGACAGTTGGTTGTGTGTGTATGTGTGCATTTACTACTATAGTAAACTATAAGTAGTACTAGTGGGGTGCAGTTGTCCACACAACTACTCTAACCCAAGAAAAAATCATGACTAATAAGGACATTTTGAGGGTTGTGACTTAAATTGCGATTTTAGGCTTGGAGTTAAGGTTTTGGTGGGGTTATAATCAGGTTTTACGGGTTATGGTGTGGTTTAACGTTTGTAATTCACACATTATGATTGATAGTGTTACATGCAGGTGTACAAGACCCAAGTCATTAACTGGAATTGAATCGCCACGTTCGAACAGTTTGTAAGAAAAGCCTCCATACTTTTGTCATTATAGGTTGTAGCAAAAAAAACGCTTGATATGACAGAGTTCAATCGACAGCTTTGTGGGTCACTGTAGATGTTATTATAGAGCTATTACAGAATGTGACGTAGGCTGTCATTGTTTTGAATTTCAAGGATGCGGTGGAGAGAACGGAAGCTGCGATAATGAAGATTACCATAGTAGACCCAGACCACTGAGAGTGGGGACACACAGTTCACCTGGGAACACAGGTTGGTTGATTGGCAGTTTGAATATTAAACATGGAAGAGAGACGCCCCTGGAGACTTCTGCCTAATCATCTCTCTAGTGTCATGTAACGAAGTCAACATTCAACTCGCAAAAAAAGTGCTTGGGTGACTGCCGTGATCCCAGATCCCTTTAAATGACAAATCGTCAAATATTAGGAACACAGCACTTACACGAAAACCATATTTCATTGTTGTATCTGATGTTTTTTATGGATATGTTATGTGAGTTATTTAGTGTGAAATTGGTCAAAGTTATAAGCTGTTAAAGTTTTCAATTAGAATGATCTAGTGTGTTATTCAGACATGAAAACCAATAATAAGTGAGTGCTTTAACGGAGTGTTTAGAAGCTTTTTATATCGCACGTTAAGTGCAGTTTTATGATCACTAGCTGCTTGTAATGATTCTCTGTGACGTCCAGAGGGGAGTTGACAAGGACTTCCAAAGTTGGTAAGCATTACAGGCACAGAAAACCAATGACCTCAGATCTGCATTGATGTTTTGGCCACCATTACAATGTTTGGTTTGACGGAGTGAAAGAAAGGATCTTTTGAAAAAATATATATATATATTTAAGTGCAAAAAGTTCTCAGCACAATTGTTCCTTTTCACTTAGTCCGACATTGAGTTTCATACTTCAATAGCAGAAAGATTGTGGAACGGAAAACACCAGAATGATTCACGCTTCTTTAACTCGTATAATCCCTCAATTGGCAACCTTGCTGCAATGTAACTGTTCACTTACTGTTCACTTATGGATATTTTCAAAATTTCTACTTACGGATACGTTCCACCAGCATAGGGGAAGGGTTTCTATTCCATAATGAGAGAGGATGAAAAAAACTGTTAGTTTGAAAATGGTTCCAAAAGACACAAGTTTGGCTAGGAGTCTGCTGCTTGGAAGCGAACCAGTTTAAGTGTTTGGCCAAAAAAATTGCCGGTAGTGTGTCAGACAGGAGAACATGTGACAGGACTGTTTTTCTGATAAATATGTTTGTCCATGAAACCCAGAGTGTCCTTCAGGAATCGGTGGTGGTTTAACATAATTTAACATTTTGAAAATATCAATGGAGTTTGTACAACTATACCCTTAAACCCAGTGCCCCTTTGCTTGACATCATGATAAAATCAGAAGAAATCATCCAAGACCTTAGAAAAATAATTGTAGACATCCACAAGTCCGGTTCATCCTTGGGTGCAATTTCCAAATGCCACATTCATCTGTACAAACAATAGTACACAAGTGAAACCACCATGGGACCACACAGCCATTATACTGCTCAGCAAGGTGACGTGTTCTGTCTGCTATAGATCAATGAACTGGTGCAAAAAGCACAAATCAATTCCAAAACAACAACAAAGGACCTTATGAAGATGCTAGAAGAAACAGGTACAAAAGTATATATGTTCACAGTGAAACAAGCCCTATAACATAACCTAAAAGGTTACCCCGGCAAGGAGGAAGTCACTGCTCCAAAACCGCCATTAAAAACCCATGTTTACAATGACACCAAGAATACTTGAAAAGTTGTGGCATAAGGACAACTTAATGGCTTAAGGACAACGAAGTCAAGGTGTAGAAGATATGTGGGCAGAATTGAAAAATTTAGCGCAAGCAAGAAGGCCTGCGAACCTGACTCATTAACACCAGCTATGTCTGGAGGAATGGACCCACATTAACCTAGCTTGTGGAAACCTTCTGGAAGGCTACCCAAAACATTTCATCCAAGTTCAACAGTTGAAAGGCATTGCTGCCAAATACTAATTGAGTGTAATATAAACTCCTGACCCACTGGGAGTGTGATGAAAGCAATAAAAGCTGAAATAAAGAATTCTCTCTTATTATTCGGACATTTCACATTTCTAAAATTAAGTGGTGATCCTAACTGACCTAAGACAGGGCATATTTACTAGCGTTACATGTCAGATGAAAATGAGTTTAAATGTATCTAGCAATGGTGTATTTTACTTTGGTTTCTCACCTGAACACAGCATATACAATACTGTGGCAGGTAGAATATGGTTCTCTCAGGTGATCATCATGCAGGATACTATAATTAGACCCAGCCACACAGCGTCTGAAATGGCAACCTCGGGATTCTGGTATGAAATAGTGCACAAGGGAACGAGGTGCTACCTGAAATCCCAGAGCCATTCCGATTGGTCCATGGTCTAGGGGGGGTGGTCAGAGGGAGTGGTCAGGGGCGGATGCTAAAGGCACCAGCCGGTACCTACTGAGACTGCATGCTGTGAGGCAGTTTATTCCCGATTTATTACACTGCTTCTGACCGTAGGTCTCAGGTCCAAATACAAGCTTCACTATGTAGGGCTTAGGGTTCCATTTGGGCCGAAGCCCGGAGTCCTGTTGTGTTGTGCAGCTATTTCCATCTGCTGCTGTTTGCTGAGTGGGAGGGTGGGTTGATAATGCGCCTCTGATGTGCGTCATCCAGCAGTGAGACGTCCAAAAACAGCTCAGCAAACGTGAAGACCAACATAACACTACGGGAAGGCACTGAGCTTCACACCTCATCCAGCCCATGTGTGTACTAGCGCAAAACCAACCAGCTAATTGTGATGGATGGAACTCATAACCTCCTAAATGTGTTGAACACCCGATAAAAGCCCATATTAGATTGAGGTGTTAAAACGAAAACGTTGCCCCTTTTTTCTTTTTGTCATGTGACAATTGTATCTAATTGGATTTGCAAAAAACGCACACTTTCCTTATGAAATTCATGCGATTATCATTTATCGCGGTGTTCTTCCGAATACATCTGGCATAGTTTTTCTACGTTCACTGTCGTGGGTTTGTCAAGGGGCAGAAGTTAAGAAGTCACAGGGCGTCAACATCATGTTCTCGATGCTTTTCATCATCAGCTTCTCCCACTCTGATATGCAGAGCGTCCTTCTTTCACACACCAGTGACATCCACTCACTTCCACCTCCCACATACTCACCATTTCTCCTCACTTCCCTGTCACCCTCCCTGTCATTCACAATCTGTGTAATGTAAAGAAAAATAATTAGTAACGCAGGACATTCTTGCCATCCCATTACGCCGTTCGAAAATGACACTTTTTGATCACAGAGTGAAGCTCTGGTTCCTCTGCCCTTTTTGTTGACAGACTTGCTCTTTATCATTTCATGGCCAGACACATCGCAAGGAAAATGAGGGGTGATAATTTGGAGGCTCTTGACACACGGTCAAACTAAATAACCATTGTTTACATTGTGTTATAACTTTTAAAAGGCAAGCGGCCTCTTCCTTTTTGTCTATCTCAGTCAACAACATCATTTGAGCAAGATCCACAACGCCATTTTAAAATAGACAAAAACTTTTTTGTGACTCATATTATCTATTGGATTACTGTTTAATTCTACAGATAGACATTGGATAATTGAAAAAGTGACTGATGTGTCTGTCAAATATAGACCAGAATGAGAACAAGATGGAGCCTGTTGACATTTACTGCAAATGCGTGTTTGTTCATGAATGGTTTTGGTTTGAAGTTCAAGCAATTAGATAATGCTCTCTGGAAACTAGGTGCTATAACTAAAACCAGTGATTCATAATTACATCTGAATTTCATTGCAAATCTGGCTCAGATGGGATATATGGTTGAAAAATGTTGCTATGGCAAATTCCCATATATCCTGCTTTTATTTCCTTTTATTCTGGAAATCTTTCAGTCAGAATGTGACATCCCTGGTGGCCACCAAGCAATCACTCAGAGGTTGTACTTGTCCGAGTGTTGACATTGATGGCTCAGTGACTCTTCAGCGTGACAGAAGGCCGATCCAATTAGCCATTCCAGCAATCCAATTACCTTCCTACACATGATCTGCAGGCTCACCCCCTCCAGGACCCCTCAACACAACAAAACCAACACGTCCAAATGACACCTGATGATACTGATCCCGTTGGATCTCCGCAATCCAAACTCATCTTTTACTCTCCACTTCCTTTAATCCATGCGTCCATCTGTTCATTTCTAACTCCTTCTCTTGAGCCCTCCATCTGTATTTATTCTGGAATCATCCTTTCTTGGTTCTTTATCCTTCCTCCTCCACTGCTCCTCCTGGACGTTTACTCGTCATCCCTCCTCTACTCTAGCCCTTTTCTTTCAGCTCAAACCATCTTTTCTCCTCCACCCCTGTTGTTCCATACCTCTTATATCACCCCATAATCATTAAACAGCATCTAACACTCCGGGGGTTTCAGCTTACTGGTGGTTGATGCATCAGTTATTTGTTGTTATCGTCAGTTTCACCTATTCGGTCACGTTTAAATGGATTCTCCTAACATCTCCATCGGTGAATTATTGGTATCTTGCTGTGAAATGGCAGAATATTAATAATAAAACCTGTAGATTTTTCATAAAATTATAGCTTTTCCAATTAAAAGGGATATTTCTGAAAACGTATTACAGCAGTCCGACATGAAGTCAGTAATATCTAATTCCAGTAGTCCTCCACAAATTCAGTAAAATCTTATTCCATTAGTCCTTCACAAACTCAATCTGCTCTTATTCCAGTAGTTCTCCTTAAACTCAATCTGCTCTTATTCCAGTAGTTCTCCTTAAACTCAATCTGCTCTTATTCCAGTAGTCCCGGTAGTGCAGAAACTTAAAAATATATTTTGATTCACCAGTGATTTGTATAGGTGTTCTGTTATCTCCTTCAATGCTATTTGGATTCCAGTGCTTGTAGAATATAGAATATCTGGATGATTGAATCACCCGTTTGTAATATATTTCCTGATGTAAATCTTGAATTTTGGATCTCCAGTGTGCGTATGTCAGGAAAGTGTGTCACAGACCTGAGGGATGTCATTGCTGCATCCTTACCTTACAACCACAGACACACACATATCTCATATTAGAGGCATGGATGGTCAGTAGCACAAAAAGTATAGAGCTGGTTACATTTAGGAGCTCATCTAGTGCGTGCTCAGAGTACAGCTTGTAGAACTGACCCAGAAGTACTGTGTTGTACAACCAGGTTTTGTATGTTGCGGAACAAGGAGAAGAGTGTGTCGTCTCTCATTGGGTCTGTTTACCTCATTACTTGTACTTAAAAAACATACCTTAATCAGTACACGTATCTTCACCAGTAAACAAAACCTAATCAATACACATACTTTCATCAGTAAACAGACTTTAATCAGAACACAAACCTACATCAGTTAACAAAACCTAATCAGTGCACAAACCTCTATCAGTAAACAAACATTAATCAGTACACACTCCCTCCACCGACTTCCCACAGTGCATCCTGGGTCGTCACTTCCCCCGGGTATACGGTGCACAAATACACCGCTATCAACATAATGTACAAGAAAACCAGACTCATCGGAACAGGCCACCTTGTTCCACTGCTCCCAGGTCCAGTTCTGACACCACTGGCGCTTTCGTGTTGGACCTGAATCACCATGAGAACTCTGGCTGTCTGCAGCTACGCAGCCCTCTATGCAGCAGGGTACGACCGAACACTTACTGTTTCATCCGTAGGTCCTTAAGACATGCTGAGGCTTCGTTTACAAACATTCCAGTTCTGTGAGAGTTTTGTCACTATGACCTGATCATGAGGTTTGTCAGAACAGAACAACAGAACAATACAAAACAGTAGACTTGGTCCTGTCATACAGTATTAATTTACATAGACTGGTGCATTTTCTTATGCAATGGGTCAGCTGTATAGTATGTGTACTGAGTGCTGAGCACGGGATTTTTCTATTAATGCAGAGTGTATAGAATATCATTACGGCGGAACAGGAGCACTTCTGCTGAGAGCAACTCTTTTTTTTGACAGATCACTTTCTCCATTTCTTGTTGGCTTGCAAACTCAAAATTAGCTTTTTTGTACCAGAATTCTGGATGCAGTTTTCTGCCGTTCTTTCTTCACTTATTCTCTTGTTTCTCAAAACATTCCGATTGTAATTTCTTTGAGGATTGTGGCCATTTTAAACTGGCTTCACTGTGCTAGCATAGTCTAGCATCTCTTTCAGACCTGTGTGAGTGTGCACCATAAACACACTCGCTGTAAAAGATGTGCAGTGTTACATGAGTAGAGATAGTGTTATGCAGGAGGCAGATGGCTCCTACCATTTTCCTAGGGTGACATTTATTTTATGACATCTTTATGACAGTTTATCTGGGCCTGTATTGCTTGACTGACTTAATATAAGAGTAAGATAATAAGAGTAAGACACAGCACAGGGAGGGAAATAGACTGCTAATACAACCACCAATTATAATGTTAAGACAATACTAATACATTACTAATACTACCATTTGTAGTGCTTTTTTGTAGCGAGGCCACAGCTACTCTTACAGGAGTGTTGTATATTCTTTTTTTCTCTTTGGTTGTCTTGCATTGCAAGCAGAAAACACATTACACTGTAGATATACATTTACATATAATTAACATATAATATATGCCGTCAAAACAGTGAATTTTGTCATGCGATACAAACTTGGAAATGTTTGCATTTTATTGGCAGAAATTAGCCTAGAATTTCAGAATTTATTGTAAGTTTACAGCAATTTCAATTGTCCGAAGCATAAAACAAACTAGCAAGCGAGCTTTAACCAAAGTATATTGCTTGTCAGCAATATAATCAATAATCACTATTAGATCCAACAGCATACTCAATGATCACTATTAAATCCAACAGCATACTCAATGATCACTTTTAGATCCAACAGCATACTCAATGATCACTTTCCTGGTTTTTAATTGTAAATGAAAAAGATTGTTGATTACACACACAATTTACATAAGATTTTACATTAGACTTTTTCAATGTGGAACTGAGTCTTCTCTGCCCTTCTCCCATGATGGTGGTGGATCGTTTTCAGCAACGGCATGTGAACCGCCAAGTGAACGGTAACTCTCCCTTCAATAACTTTACGTACCGCAGAGTATACATTGAAGTTACAAAGAACAAACAGAAGTCCTAAAGAAAACATTGAATCTTTTTGTCACAGATGCCCTTACTTTATCCATAACAAACTTTTTGAACACTTTATTTCTCTTACAGTTCAACACATTTCACCAAACACCTCTTTGGTCAACCTACAATGTCCTCCAAGAAGTTATGCATCAGATGTTTTATAGTACGGTGTGTGTCCCAAATAGCATCGCATTACCTTGCCAATATAGTGGCAATAAAGGCAACAGGGTGCCATTGGCACACTCAGGCACCCAATATCAGGAAAGGATATCAACAAAATGTCAGAAAACATCAGTTGAGTATGTGGAGATGACTGACTCAGACAGGAGCAGAGAGTCTGCTGGGGAAATGTTCACACCAGATAACATTGTTGTCTGATTGAGTGTCATCTGACATTGTGATGGCAGCCCCACACAACAGAGTACCAAATAGCAATCAAGGAATTATATTAATAATGGACTGCCTTTGATGATGATCCCTTTATAACAGACTATTGTGACTATTGACCCTTTATAAGGGACTACTTAAGACCATTGACCCTTTATAAACGGACTTCTTGTGACCATTGACCTTTTATAAGGAACTACTTATGACCATTGACCCTTTATAAGGAACTACTTGTGAACATTGTGCCTATATAAGGAACTACTTGTGAACATTAACCCTTTATAAGGAACTACTTGTGAACATTGACACTTTATAAGGAACTACTTGTAAACATTGACCCTTTATAAGGAACTTGTATCCTACTGCAGTTTTAGCTAAATGTATTGTTAAAGATCCTTTGATATATCGCGTGACTTTTGATATCTACCAATGCAATTCGACATTTTCAAACGCTTTGCATTCCTGGCTGATATTTCGCTACCTCGTGACCGGATGCCTTGAGTAAATAGACGCTGTCCGTGGTGCCGAAACTAAGTAGAGGTGATGAGTTGTCCGTGATGCAGAAAGAAACAAACAGTTGTAAAGACAAGTTTGAGTGGTAAAATCGTTTTTTTGAGTTCTATTGGCCATAGTAAATCACTAACCTCTTGGTCAATGATGTCACGTATCAGTTGTCGGTATATAACGTGTTTGCTTTGATTTAAACACTAAATTCGACTTAACAAATAATGTGTATATAGCCACAGTTCATCCATCGGTATATTGAGTCATGCTTACTACCTTTTGGCAAAATTGGTAAATCGTCTAGACATTCGAGTATTGGATGTTTGTTTCTGTTTTTATTTCCACTGTCTATATGCATAATGTATCGCTGCCTAGCTAATCAATACGGCACTAGTCCGTTTCATTTAAACGACACCTCATTGATATGTTCGATAACCTGCTCCTCGAGCCCTCACCTGCTGCAGCCAAGGCAACCTATGACGCTGAGAACCAGGTTGTCCTTGTATGGCCCAGGTTTCCTTCCGGTCTGTTCCTCTCGCGCCTAACTGAATCAATGAGTAGTTGAGCGCGAGAGGGGCACGCACGCATGTTCTCTGTTCTTATAGTCAGCAGGGCTGCGGATGCTGCTGCTGCGCGTGAAGTCACTTACCACAAAGCTTTCAATAATTAGACTACCATGGGGATTTGGGCTCGAGAATAATTAAGTAGGCTACATACACATATAAATAAATACAAATTGCTTCAAATTTTTTTTATAACTCAGGGAAAGGGTGAACATCTCGCCCAGCTGCGGGTGCATCCGTTTTGATTGCCTCGGTGTGTTCGGGGACTCTTTTTCTTCCGTCGTATCAGATCGCCTCCATATCAGTGGAATGGTCGAGCTTTTTTCGTCGGCTGTGTCCACTTCAGCATGGGAACTGCCGGGTCCAAACGGAAGACGTTAAGGAACGACGCGATCTCCTCAGTGGCGGCAAAAGTTAGGTGAGTGGCTGTGGGGCTCGTGTGACTAGACGCGCGTGCTGCTCTACCGGGGCGATGCGCCTGTTTTACAACCGTCGTTGCAAACGGAAAAGTTACCATACTCGATCTGGTTTTTTTTTTGCACTCTACTTTACTCGTAACTTTGAATTTTTTACTAAGTATTTTTTTTATCAGGATACGCGATAACGCTTATTTTTATGTCGCCGGGCTACTGTATTGATACCTTTTGTGTGAAACTTGTTAAGCCTAGTAGCCACGAGCGATTCGTTATGTTTAATTTTTTTTTATTACTCACTTAGGAGTGTTTAATCTGGTATGAAAATTAACTGCAAATAAAGTGTCATCCTAAACCCTGAATTGTACATTTTGATCAGCATCCGGCGACACATCCTCTAAATGTTTTGCTTTAGGCTTCCTACATATAGCCGACATGCGCTGCCCCCATTGAGGAGCCATTACATAAATTAAACATTATGAGTTAAACACCAAAACACGAGGAAAGTGCCAGAACGTGTGCAAATTGCAATTTACAAGATCTTTAATTGGGCACGACACATGACAGTGATTCATCCCAAATTAATCTGGTTTGGTGATTATTTCTGCTGTAAAACCATTAGTCATGACCTTTTATATGGTGCCAGTTGGACTCTGCCCCTGTGTCGTGTGTGTCGAATCGCACCAAAACATTTGCTTGATGGTGTGTTTAATAGAATAACCATTAGTACACATGTCGTGTACAGACCAATCTCACTGTGCAGTATTGGAGCTCCTCCATCTCTCTCTCCATCACTCCATCTCTCTATCTGCCTCTTTCTCCCCCCTCTCTCTGTCTTTCACATCGCAGAGGAGTGAAACAGACTGACCTTTACACACACTTACACAGCCTCATCCACAGACATCCACTGTCTCTGTTTCTCTGTCACGAACTCGCACTCAATATATATTTTTTTCTCTCACACATAAACACACACTCCCTTTTTCTCTCCCGCTTTGCCTTTTTAGTGTCCCTAACACACAGCGTAAATACACACCTCAAGAGCTGCTTCCGCTTCTCTTTCTGTGATTGGTTTTGAGACATGTTTACAGCTCTTTAGAGTGCAGTCACTACAGGCTGTGCTTTGTGTCCCTTTGATTTTTTTCTCTATACATTTCGTATGAAAGCCAGAGATGTAGCAGTGGTGGAGAATGACCTTACAGTCAATGGCTGATTGGCTGTCAGATGATACTGGATATCCAGAGACATGTTATTCTCCTGCCCTCTCATAGCTCTTGTTCCTCCTGCTTGGTGTCTGTCTTGGTTCTGGTGCCTGATTGACTGGGCTAATCTGTTCCATTCTGCCACTGACAGCTAAATCTAGCTAGTTGAAGGGCATGTGACGGTGTTTAGCAAAGAGGAATCTCATGAAGATGCCAAGAACAACTGTGAAAATACTCTGATACTCCTCAGTCCTAATTGAGGTAACTAGTCTACAGTATATTCTGGTCACGGAGGAGACTTTTGTCATATCACATATCAATATTTTATGAGAACAACAGTTCGGTCCAAGGACGTTGATCAGAGGTCCCAGCAGATGTAAATTACCCCGGTAGCTATCTTAATCTAGTACTATCTGTGTCTACATAAATCACACAGGTATTGTTTGCAGCTGACTGTCTGCTGAGGATAACTGCTTCTGCACTGTAGCAAACATGAAACAACTTGTTCTGCCAATGAACCAATTTCACACATTCTAAGATGTTTACAGAAAGTGTGTTTCTTTCCAAACAATTTGTAATCGACCACAAACTTTTGAGCGTATCTTACGGCATATCTTACAGCTTGGTAGTGTCTCAGAGATATTGGATATAATTGTTGTTTTGCCTCAGGGATGCCTGGTTCTCGACCTGAACAGAATACAGGTAAAACATTAAAGACAAAGGGTGTTATTAAATTATTAATCTTCCTTGGCTGGACTGTTATGGAATAGCAGGGTTGGAACGGGTGATATTCTTATTAGATTAAAGGACTGATCTGTGTTCCTTAAAACATTGATGCATTTGTCCTTGTAATGTGTAAAACATTTCATTCATTTTGTATTCATAGCTAAACAGGGAATGTTCGTAGGGTTACTGCCTGGGAATATTAGTGGTTTGATGTTTCTTCCCACCAATGTAATCATTATAAAATTTCATATTTTTTATTTTGTAATGTATTTTTTGCCTTTTTTACCATTCACATTTTGTGGTGACCAATTCCCTATAATGGCCTTGCCTTATTTGAAACAATTCCCACTGGGTTTGGGGGAATCGAAAATTGAGACCTGCAATGAGAATGTGTCCTCGGATATAAATGTGTCCCCCGATATACATTTGGCCGAGCTGTTTGTCTTATCACACTGCTCGCTCAATCGGCAAGTATTCGCCTGAACCTTTTTGCTTGGACACTGGCCAACCACAACGAGTTGCCAGGAGTTGCTAAGGGCGGGGGAAAAAAGAAAGTTAACCGTGACTGACATCCTTTCCATCCAGCCAGAACAGTGCTGAACCAATTAAAACCGCCCCCTGCACGACCCCCAAGCACGACCCCCAAGCACGACCCCCAAGCACGACCCCCAAGCTCCAGCAGTTTCTTTATGTGAAATATATCTTCATGTGAATTGTGAGTTTAAGGTGTATGAGGAGATTTCCGTTATTTGTTGGCCTTAAACAGTTCCTGCTTAGCTAACAGTTCTGTTGCCGTTTTAACATGAGGATAACAGCAACATAATAACATAATATATGTCTGGTTTCTGATTTGGCACTCTCACATGGTAGTAATATCAGTTTAAAATATGTACGTCATTACATCCCGTCTAAATTGTGCCTTTAGATTTCCAGTAAACGAAGAACAACACATTTCAACGCCTTGTCTAGTCTGTTGAATTTGTATTCCCGGAGGTCTTGATGTCGGCACCGTCTGGGATAAAACCATCTGATATTCCCAGGTTGTCTATTCGCTAGCCTTCCACTTCTGGAATTCTCGGCCTAGAAAAGTCAAGCGTACATCTCCAAATGCGTTGAGCAAATTGTTTGTCTGTGGTACAGTTTCATGTCATTAATCATCGTCATACCTGACGGAACGTAATGTTTTCCCATCTGCAGAGCAGTGCTGTCCCAGTTATCCTTGTGCGTTTATTACTGAACATCTGGAGCAGTCCTCTCATAACTTTAAAACCACATTACTAGCCTAAAACACATCTGGAATCATGGTATTAGAATAAAGATTATAGCTGCTTCGACAGCCTTCCGGTGTGTTTCAGGAGTATAGCACATTATTCTTGGGGTCTGTGTGTGTGTTCTAAAAGGAACCCCAACGGTTATAGTGCATATCTTCTGCCCGGAGCATGTAGGGTTCATCTAAGAGTCAGCCTGGATATAGCTGTGTCACACACGTGCCCTCATACCCATGGATAAATGACAAGGACGTGTCTGCCAGAAACCAAGTATTTATTACCTGAACCTAAGACTTTCCACTCCGTTCGTATGTGTCCCGAATAAACCACCTGGCTTATCATCCAGCCTCAGTCAGGGACAAACACCTCAGGTTAGGTCATCGAAAGTAGTATAGAGTGGGTGTCATTCATTTGTTTTCTCCTTCTCTCTCGCTTTCTCACTCTCTCTCGCTTTATCGGTCCCCATTTCAGCCCCCCCCCGCCCGCCTCGTCGTATGGCTGGATGACAGTGTAGAGGGAGGTATCTGTGGTATCTAGCAGCTGTAATGACTCTGATTACAGCGTGTATAGCCAGGCTGCAGTGTAGTGATAGTCAGTGGTACAGAGGCGTCTGCCGTGGCCCTCAGTGATCTGAGTAATTACGCCGGTGTCACTGTTACTCAGGCGGCCGACAGAACGGCTGACAGAACGGCCGACATAACATCCAACAGAACGGCCGACATTACATCCGACAGAACGGCCGACATAACATGCGACATTACATCCGACAGAACGGCAGACATAACATCCGACAGAACGGCCGATATATCATCCGACAGATCGGCCGATATAACATCCGACAGAACGGCCGACAGAACGGCCGATATAACATCCGACAGAACGGCCGATATAACATCCAACAGAACGGCCGACATAACATGCGACATTACATCCGACAGAACGGCAGACATATCATCCGACAGAACGGCCGATATAGCATCCGACAGAACGGCCGATATAACATCCAACAGAACGGCCGACATAACATGCAACATTACATCCGACAGAACGGCAGACATAACATCCGACAGAACGGCCGATATATCATCCGACAGAACGGCCGATATAACATCCGACAGAACGGCCGATATAACATCCGACAGAACGGCCGATATAACATCCGACAGAACGGCCGATATAACATCCGACAGAACGGCCGAACATAACATGCGACATTGCATCTGACAGAACGGCCGATATAACATCCGACAGAACGACCAGAAGGAACGCAGCACACAGCGGTGTCAGCAGATCACACTGCACATTCACTGGCTGAACGGCCACAACACTCACACTCCTCATAACTCATCATGTTATGCTAATACGGGCTGAGGGTGTATCCCAAATAGCACCATGTTCTCTAAAGGGACCCTGTCTAATATAGTGCACTATATAGGAAATAGTGTTCCAGTTTGGTCTCAACTAGTGCACTACACAGGGCCAGTTTGAAGCAGACGGAGACTGTCTGCACACGGTCTTAATTCTGATTAAGCCTACTTGGCAGTAAATACCCAGTGATTTTCTACATCTGGTGTTGTTGTTGCTCTTAATTCAGTTACAAAGCAATATTTATTACGCACTCTGACAAGTATCAATTGAAATCACCTGGGAAATCCAGGGTTGAGCGTGGCTGGCTAGCAGTGGCTTGAGGAGGCTGGCCAAACCAGCCATTTCCATCTGGCTCCCTGGGAAAGACAACAAGCTAGAACAGGACACAGCGATCTTGTGACCACCTGGTGTGTCGCCTCGACTTCTCAATCCTACGTGCTTATAATCGAGCGAGGACATAGTCAAGAGGGAAGAGGAAGACGCATTAGAGGGAACCTGGAGGAAGGGTTAGTGTAAGAGATGTTGAGAAGAGAGCGGAAGGCGAGAAAAAGAGACGAAGGGAGACAGAGAAAGGGAAGTCAGAATCAGTACCTGTGTGTGTGTGTGTCTAGGAAACAGAAAGAGGTCATCTTCACATAGTTTGGGACTGAGTGTCTGAGCAGGATGCTCCTGCTGTGCCCCATCTATCCCAAATGACCCATATCGTAAAACAAGCCCAGTTTGCTGTCCCTGAGATGCCCAGAAACTGGGCTACACTCTACACGCTTGTGTTTCAAACAAGCGGCCAGTAGCGGAACATGGTCGTCTAGCACCTTGACACAGATAGAAGGTCTCTTTATAGCCTGCCCTTTCTACTGCAGAGGACATCTAGAGCCTGGAGTTAATCCTGGTCAGGTCGTCCTACTCATGTCGTCTGATAATAGCCCTTAATGCATAATGGTCCTGGCCCTCTGCACTCATGGTAAAACGCTGAGTGTCCTGTGCTAAGTGTCATGCATCCCCCCCAGTGTAGGAGATTAATGCTAAAACCACACCATTTATCCTAGGGCTGAATACACAACACGATCTCACAGGTTTTCGTCACATATAAAATATTCGTGCCATGCTCATGTAAAAGGACGGTTTTACATGAAGAGGACACACCTTTCTTTAGGATTCACTTCGTATAGGAATCTCGTTTTCGTGTATAACAAAGAACCAATGACTGCATATCCCCCTAAACCACAGTCATCTCCAATCAGCTACACACTGTGAATTATATATTTTCTGGGGGATATTTACCGTCATTTGGCCCTGCTGGGAATTGAACCAACAATTTTCCACCAGCATGCGTGGGTTCACTCCTCTATATACTACAGTACAGCACCAGCATGTGTGGGTTCTCTCCTCTATATACTACAGTACAGCACCAACATGTGTGTGTTCACTCCCCTATATACTACAGTACAGCACCAGCATGTGTGTGTTCACTCCCCTATATACTACAGTACAGCACCAGCATGTGTGGGTTCACTCCTCTATATACTACAGTACAGCACCAGCATGTGTGGGTTCACTCCTCTATATACTACAGTACAGCACCAGCATGTGTGTGTTCACTCCTCTATATACTACAGTACAGCACCAGCATGTGTGTGTTCACTCCCCTATATACTACAGTACAGCACCAGCATGTGTGTGTTCACTCCTCTATATACTACAGTACAGCACCAGCATGTGTGGGTTCACTCCTCTATATACTACAGTACAGCACCAGCATGTGTGGGTTCACTCCCTTATATACTACAGTACAGCACCAGCATGTGTGTGTTCACTCCTCTATATACTACAGTACAGCACCAGCATGTGTGTGTTCACTCCCCTATATACTACAGTACAGCACCAGCATGTGTGTGTTCACTCCCCTATATACTACAGTACAGCACCAGCATGTGTGTGTTCACTCCCTATATACTACAGTACAGCACCAGCATGTGTGGGTTCACTCCCCTATATACTACAGTACAGCACCAGCATGTGTGTGTTCACTCCTCTATATACTACAGTACAGCACCAGCATGTGTGGGTTCACTCCTCTATATACTACAGTACAGCACCAGCATGTGTGTGTTCACTCCTCTATATACTACAGTACAGCACCAGCATGTGTGGGTTCACTCCTCTATATACTACAGTACAGCACCAGCATGTGTGTGTTCACTCCTCTATATACTACAGTACAGCACCAGCATGTGTGTGTTCACTCCTCTATATACTACAGTACAGCACCAGCATGTGTGGGTTCTCTCCTCTATATACTACAGTACAGCACCAACATGTGTGTGTTCACTCCCCTATATACTACAGTACAGCACCAGCATGTGTGTGTTCACTCCTCTATATACTACAGTACAGCACCAGCATGTGTGGGTTCACTCCTCTATATACTACAGTACAGCACCAGCATGTGTGTGTTCACTCCTCTATATACTACAGTACAGCACCAGCATGTGTGTGTTCACTCCCCTAAATACTACAGTACAGCACCAGCATGTGTGTGTTCACTCCTCTATATCCTACAGTACAGCACCAGCATGTGTGGGTTCACTCCCTTATATACCACAGTACAGCACCAGCATGTGTGTGTTCACTCCTCTATATACTACAGTACAGCACCAGCATGTGTGTGTTCACTCCTCTATATACTACAGTACAGCACCAGCATGTGTGTGTTCACTCCCCTATATACTACAGTACAGCACCAGCATGTGTGGGTTCACTCCCTTATATACTACAGTACAGCACCAGCATGTGTGTGTTCACTCCTCTATATACTACAGTACAGCACCAGCATGTGTGTGTTCACTCCTCTATATACTACAGTACAGCACCAGCATGTGTGTGTTCACTCCTCTATATACTACAGTACAGCACCAGCATGTGTTCACTCCTCTATATACTACAGTACAGCACCAGCATGTGTGTGTTCACTCCCCTATATACTACAGTACAGCACCAGCATGTGTGTGTTCACTCCCCTATATACTACAGTACAGCACCAGCATGCGTGGGTTCACTCCTCTATATACTACAGTACAGCACCAGCATGTGTGGGTTCACTCCTCTATATACTACAGCACCAGCATGTGTGGGTTCACTCCCCTATATACTACAGTACAGCACCAGCATGTGTGGGTTCACTCCCCTATCTACTACAGTACAGCACCAGCATGTGTGGGTTCACTCCTCTATATACTACAGTACAGCACCAGCATGTGTGTGTTCACTCCTCTATATACTACAGTACAGCACCAGCATGTGTGGGTTCACTCCTCTATATACTACAGTACAGCACCAGCATGTGTGGGTTCACTCCTCTATATACTACAGTACAGCACCAGCATGTGTGTGTTCACTCCTCTATATACTACAGTACAGCACCAGCATGTGTGTGTTCACTCCCCTATATACTACAGTACAGCACCAGCAGTACAGCACCAGCATGGGTTCATCTATATACTACAGCACCAGCATGTGTGGGTTCACTCCCCTATACTACAGTACAGCACCAGCATGTGTGTTACAGCACCAGCATGTGTGGGTTCACTCCTCTATATACTACAGTACAGCACCAGCATGTGTGTGTTCACTCCTCTATATACTACAGTACAGCACCAGCATGTGTGGGTTCACCTATATACTATATACTACAGTACAGCACCAGCATGTGTGGGTTCACTCCTCTATATACTACAGTACAGCACCAGCATGTGTGTGTTCACTCCTCTATATACTCCCTCATATACTACAGTACAGCACCAGCATGTGTGTGTTCACTCCCCTACATACTACAGTACAGCACCAGCATGTGTGTGTTCACTCCCCTACATACTACAGTACAGCACCAGCATGTGTGTGTTCACTCCCCTATATACTACAGTACAGCACCAGCATGTGTGTGTTCACTCCCCTATATACTACAGTACAGCACCAGCATGTGTGTGTTCACTCCCCTATATACTACATTACAGCACCAGCATGTGTGAGTTCACTCCCCTACATACTACAGTACAGCACCAGCATGTGTGGGTTCACTCCTCTATATACTACAGTACAGCACCAGCATGTGTGTGTTCACTCCTCTATATACTACAGTACAACACCAGCATGCGTGGGTTCACTCTATATACTACAGTACAGCACCAGCATGTGTGTGTTCACTCCCCTATATACTACAGTACAGCACCAGCATGTGTGGGTTCACTCCTCTATATACTACAGTACAGCACCAGCATGTGTGGGTTCACTCCTCTATATACTACAGTACAGCACCAGCATGTGTGGGTTCACTCCTCTATATACTACAGTACAGCACCAGCACGTGTGGGTTCACTCCCCTATATACTACAGTACAGCACCAGCATGTGTGGGTTCACTCCTCTATATACTACAGTACAGCACCAGCATGCGTGGGTTCACTCCCCTACATACTACAGTACAGCACCAGTATGTGTGTGTTCACTCCTCTATATACTACAGTACAGCACCAGCATGTGTGGGTTCACTCCTCTATATACTACAGTACAGCACCACATATTAACGTCCTCTGCAGAATACATTAACAGTTACACTACAGTTCCTTTTTTCCATCCATCTCTTCTGTATGCCTCCCCTAATCCCTCTGCTTTCTATTTTTGTCGTTTAAATCATCCTCCCTCGGTCACCGTGTTTCTCTGGTCCTGTCACCGTGTTTCTCTGGACCTGTCCTCTCCCACTCTCTGTATAACCACCGTTCTTATAGTGTCTCTGTATAAACCCTCTTCTCCCTGTCACATGGATGGAAACATGCAGAAGGCTCTGTTCCCTAAAGCGCATTACAACCTGCCGAGCAGTGGAGAAATGTCAAGCCTCACCTGGGAACCATCTGTCTTTCCATGTATAAGATGGATTCTGCTTGCACACCTAACCAAACTAATGACCTGAACAATTGACTACTGAATTTAGCTGAGCAAGTTCAGGGATTACATAATATCACAGTGTGTTTTTGACCGGGTCTTTTGAGCAGAAGTAAGGCTTCGGATAGGTAGTGGGGGGGAGGGGGCAATTTGGGACAGAGGCCAGGGGTTTGGCAACCTCCTTTCCCATCTGACCGCCTCTCTTCTATTCATTTATAATTAAGGTCCTAATACTGCTCATACAGTGATTTTGTTGTTTTTTAATCAATAGTCAGAGGGCTCGAAGTGATATCTGTGTAATTGGCTTCTACTTCAATGCACAGCCCTCTATTGGGACTCGTGTGGAGTCTCATTCAGAATTGGAGACATTTACATTTACTGTGCCTAATGAAACTCGGAAGCCACCGATGTGAGTTGATCCATGGAGAGGCCCATGTAATGACGGTTTTATATGTGTAATTCTACTAGTTGGGGAAGTAGCTGTTGAACAAGTGGACGTGATTTGCATTCAGACTGGGCTATCAAAATGTCGTCGTTTTCTTTTCTTTATTCAACCAGGAAAGATTTCAATGTTGTATTTGACCGTCGCAGTTCTCGATCGGCTCAATTACGGTGGTTAAATGTAGCCTGGAAGTGGTTGTCAAATGTTGGTTCGGTCGCCTCTGTCATCATGTATGCAAAACCTTTTAGGAGATCTAGCATTTCTGAGTGATGCCTGCGCTTCAGGTGAGAGCTGATGAACACGCTGCTTCGTGTTTCTTTAATCAGAGTGTGTGTGTGTATGTATGTGTGTGTGTGTGTGTGTGTGTGTGTGAAGTAGCAGTGAGGTGGACATGGTTACAACAACACGCACCATCTCATTCCATGGCAGCCAGCGCCCCTCGTGATTTAGAGTGCACGTCATCAGCCTGCACAACTGACTAGGGGCATGACTGTAATCCTGCTTCTCGCCGAAGGTGTGTGTGTGTGTGTGGGTGTGTGTGGGTGTATGTGTGGGTGTGTGTGTGGGTGGTTGTGGGTGTGTGTGTGTGCGGGTGTGTGCATGTATATGCAATAACAAAGTGTTGCCTTGCCCCTGTTAGACAAACGTGTGGCTGCAAGAACTGGCCAATCATGTTGTCACAGTTGTAGTTTGAACTGTGAGTTGTGTCTTTGAATGTTTGTTTTTACATTGACCTTGAATACAACCGAAGTTAAACTGAACTAAGATCGTGTTATACTCCTCAAGAATATCAATTTGATAAACACATTTTTAACATATATATCGACCTCCTTAATGTTCATAGTAAACGTAATAGTAACAATTATTTTGACATATTTGATTATGGTTACTGAAAAGTTATGCTGATTGGTCTATTTCATAATCCACCCAATGGGCTTTCAGTGTTCGTTTTTATTCTTTGTGTGACCTGAATTCGTTTGAGGATTTTATCTGGGAACAATACAATGTTCAGTTTGTTCCTGCCCAGCATTTTAAATCTGATTTAACAATGTCCCTGATTGTCCAGTCTGGTGTTTATTTCACTTTTATTTTTCCAGGGAGACACATTAAGACTGAGGTCTCATTTGCAACCATGCCCTGGGAACATCATCTCACAAATACAATAACAGTTAAGGACAAATACAAACAATCAACAGAAACAATGACATAACATTAATCATCTCAGTCGATTAAAACAAATACCGGTAGTTGTTTCTCACTATAAAACTTTTTTTATTGACCCAATGTCACCAAGGCACCAAAATAATTCTGGATTCTACTTAGAACCAAATGACAGGAAACATGTTTTTATTATGACCCCTGCTTTAGGTTTAAGAAAACAGTTTCACAGGGAAATCCAAACCAAGTAAACGAGAAACATGTACAGGTTAATCAATGATTGTGTGAGACATGAATATGTACTTGTTGTGTCCAAACCAGCATTCTGTTTATGTAATAGTAACAACTGCTTTTGTCCTCAACCCATAAGTTCTGGGCAAAAGTAGTGCACTCTGTAAAGAATCACGTGCTGTTTAGGACATTATTATGCTAATCAGTGTTGTGTTGTACTCATTTTGCAGAGCAGCAAGAGCTTTTGGAGATTACTTGTCTCACACACACCCTGAGAACCGCAACGGCTCTGGTAGGTTAAGTAATCTGTCTCTAGTCTCATCTAAGTGTGTGCATTCATCTAGAAAATCTTTTCTTCTCTCATGGCGTCACATTTCCTACAGCTATCCTCTTCTCACAACTTCACATTTTCTACAGCTGTCCTCTTCTCATGGCTTCACATCTCCTACAGCTGTCTTCTTCTCATGGCTTCACATTTTCTACAGCTGTCCTCTTCTCATAGCGTCACATTTCCTACCGCTGTCCTCTTCTCGCAGGTTCACATTTCCTACAGCTGTCTTCTTCTCATGGCTTCACATTTTCTACAGCTGTCCTCTTCTCATGGCTTCACATTTTCTACAGCTGTCCTCTTCTCATGGCTTCACATTTCCTTCACATTTCCTACCGCTGTCCTCTTCTCACAGCTTCACATTTCCTACAGCTGTCTTCTTCTCATGGCTTCACAATTTCTACAGCTGTCCTCTTCTCATGGTGTCACATTTCCTACCGCTGTCCTCTTCTCGCAGCTTCACATTTCCTACAGCTGTCTTCTTCTCATGGCTTCACATTCTCTACAGCTGTCCTCTTCTCATGGCTTCACATTTTCTACAGCTGTCCTCTTCTCATGGCTTCACATTTCCTTCACATTTCCTACCGCTGTCCTCTTCTCACAGCTTCACATTTCCTACAGCTGTCTTCTTCTCATGGCTTCACATTTTCTACAGCTGTCCTCTTCTCATGGCTTCACATTTCCTACAGCTGTCCTCTTCTCATGGCTTGACATTTCCTTCACATTTCCTACCGCTGTCCTCTTCTCACAGCTTCACATTTCCTACAGCTGTCTTCTTCTTATGGCTTCACATTTTCTACAGCTGTCCTCTTCTCATGGCTTTACATTTTCTACAGCAGTCCTCTACTCATGGCTTCACATTTCCTACCGCTGTCCTCTTCTCATGGCTTCACATTTCCTACAGCTGTCCTCTTCTCATGGCTTCACATTTCCTTCACATTTCCTACAGCCACCACTGTGCATCAGTTTGATTACATTAGCAGCAAAACACTATTACCACATTATGGTGGGCATATTTCACAGAGTTTTTCCCCCCTAAGGTCCAGGACTGACTAAGTCAGCCTAAGTCATTGTTTCCTCCTCCATCAATCAGTCTAATTTCTCCACACCTCTTTTATCCCTCGTTCTTCATCATCCATTTTTTCTCATTTCCCAAAAGCTTTGTTGGCTCCCGCATGTTTGCTCAAATGTTGCCAAGTACTTGAAACACAATCTTTTTGCCCTCGTTTTCACTCTCTCTCCCCCACTCTCTCTCCACCTGTCTCTCCCTCCCCCACTTTCTCTCCCCCACTCTGCCTCTAGATCACCTGCTGTCCGAAACCTTCGTAGGCCAGAACACAGATTCCCCTGACGTCAGTTGTCTCCATCCCAGCAGTCTTCAGCCCAGCAGTCTACAGCCTCAGCCCAGCCCCTCCCAGCCAGCGGCCCCCTCCAAGCGCAGGCTTTTCACAGGACTGTCCGCAGAGCGCAGCTTCTCCTCCGAGGAGCAGAAGCCACCACCCAGATCCGCCGAGGGCAGTCTGACCAGCCTGAAGCCAGCCTCCCAGGGTGTCTACACCATCACCAGGAAGGCAGCCATGCTGGCAGACCAAGGCAGCGAGGAGCGCCTGGAGCTGGAGGTGCTTAAGGGGGTGAGGGAGCGGCCTCTGTCCCCTCCAGCCCCTGACAACCAGCCCTCCAATCAACAGCCACCAGGAAGCAAACACCACCGGAGCGGTGGCACCCATCACCGCAGCAACCATAGCCAGGGCCTACAGAACCACGGACCCCCGTCTCAGCCCCTGCAGAGTTCGGGGAGCGCCCACAACATCCGCAACTGGGGGGTGAAGAACGAGGGTGGCTCCCGGGAGGACTGCACCCCAGACTGTGTGACCTGCATCCGGGCCCCGTGTCAGAGCCAGCGCTCTCTGGACCTGGATATGCCGCCACACGATGCAGGCAGACAGAGAAAGAAGCTGGAAAGGATGTACAGTGAAGACCGGGACAGAGGAACCAGAACAGCTTCCACTGAGGAGAGAGGTGAGGAGCAGGAGAAGGAGGAGGAGGGAGAAGGAGGAGGTGAAGTTTGGAAGAGAGTAGTACCATGTATCTTTGTATGTCAATCGTGTCCTATATGGATCGGTGATTTCCAATGGCCATTTATTCTGAATCTCACGGAGATATAATTGCGGCTAACTGCTGTTTTGCTGTGAGCTAAACTGACTCTCTGTCGTATTTGTTATACAGAAGACAATCCCAACAGCTGGTTTCCCAAAGAGAACATGTTCAGCTTCCAGACAGCCACCACCACGATGCAGGCGTAAGTACGGAATAACTCCAGGCCCAATGTATGCCAGCGTCGTGCCACGCTTCCACTGAACATGATGCGGTTGCCCGGGCACGCTTCTCCAGACGGATGGGTGTTTCCTGAGGGGAACTTAATGCACCCTATTCCCTATATAGTGCCCTATAATCAGTGACATTATAGGTGTGGTTTTGCCTGGTCACAGTTGGACACTGAGTCATTCTGGTAAGGGCTAATGATGATCAGGCCATAGAACCTTGGGGACTTAGCGTTTCCTGTGCAGGTTCCTTTCTCTCATTACACACGCACGCACGCACGCACACACACACATGCACACACACGCACACACACACACATGCACAGACACACACGCACAGACACACAACACATGCATGCGTTTCTGACTGCTTAATTATCACCTGTCTGGTTGAACTTGTAATTACGGCCCACACACACTCGCTCTGCCCTTCCTCCATCGCTACACTTCTCTCCCACGCTCGTCTTCTCTGTTCCTCTGTCGCTGATCTTCTCTCTCTCCTGTCCTCCTCTTCTCTCCCTCCCTCCCTCCCTCCCACGCTCCTCTTCTTTTCCTCCATCTTCTCTCTCTACCACGCTCTTCCCTCTCTCTCTTACTCCTTTTCTCTCTTCACAGGCCATCTTCCGAAGCTTCTCTTCTTCCCCCTCTTTTCTTCCTCTCCTCCCCATTATCTCTTCCTCCTTTCCCCATTATCTCCCCCTCTTCTCCCCCTTCCTTCCTCATTATATCTCTTTCTCCTCCCCCTCTCAACCTTGCTCCTTTTTTTACACATTTTTGCAACTGTCAACTTACCTTCTCGTCTCTCCGTCTGTCTGTCCCTCTGGTGCCTGTCTGTCCCTCTGGTGCCTGTATGTCTCTCTGGTGCCAGTCTGTCCCTCTGGTGCCTGTCTGTCCCTCTGGTGCCTGTCTGTCCCTCTGGTGCCTGTCTGTCTCTCTGGTGTCTGTCTGTCCCTCTGGTGCCTGTCTGTCCCTCTGGCGTCTGTCTGTCTCTCTGGTGCCTGTCTGTCCCTCTGGTGCCTGTTTGTCTCTCTGGTGTTTGTCTGTCCCTCTGGTGCCTGTCTGTCCCTCTGGTGCCTGTCTGTCCCTCTGGTGCCTGTCTGTCCCTCTGGTGTCTGTCTGTCCCTCTGGTGTCTGTCTGTCCCTCTGGTGCCTGTCTGTCCCTCTGGTGTCAGTCTGTCTCTCTGGTGCCTGTCTGTCGCTCTGGTGCCTGTCTGTCCCTCTGGTGCCTGTCTGTCCCTCTGGTGTCTGTCTGTCCCTCTGGTGCCTGTCTGTCCCTCTGGTGCCTGTCTGTCCTTCTGGTGCCTGTCTGTCCCTCTGGTGTCTGTCTGTCCCTCTGGTGCCTGTCTGTCCCTCTGGTGTCAGTCTGTCTCTCTGGTGCCTGTCTGTCGCTCTGGTGCCTGTCTGTCGCTCTGGTGCCTGTCTGTCCCTGTGGTGCCTGTCTGTCCCTCTGGTGCCTGTCTGTCCCTCTGGTGCCTGTCTGTCCCTCTGGTGTCTGTCTGTCCCTCTGGTGTCTGTCTGTCCCTCTGGTGTCTGTCTGTCCCTCTGGTGTTTGTCTGTCCCTCTGGTGTCTGTCTGTCCCTCTGGTGCCTGTCTGTCCCTCTGGTGCCTGTCTGTCCCTCTGGTGCCTGTCTGTCCCTCTGGTGCCTGTCTGTCCCTCTGGTGTCTGTCTGTCCCTCTGGTGTCTGTCTGTCCCTCTGGTGCCTGTCTGTCCCTCTGGTGTCAGTCTGTCTCTCTGGTGCCTGTCTGTCGCTCTGGTGCCTGTCTGTCCCTCTGGTGCCTGTCTGTCCCTCTGGTGTCTGTCTGTCTCTCTGGTGCCTGTCTGTCCCTCTGGTGCCTGTCTGTCCTTCTGGTGCCTGTCTGTCCCTCTGGTGTCTGTCTGTCCCTCTGGTGCCTGTCTGTCCCTCTGGTGTCAGTCTGTCTCTCTGGTGCCTGTCTGTCGCTCTGGTGCCTGTCTGTCGCTCTGGTGCCTGTCTGTCCCTGTGGTGCCTGTCTGTCCCTCTGGTGCCTGTCTGTCCCTCTGGTGTCTGTCTGTCCCTCTGGTGTCTGTCTGTCCCTCTGGTGTCTGTCTGTCCCTCTGGTGTTTGTCTGTCCCTCTGGTGTCTGTCTGTCCCTCTGGTGCCTGTCTGTCCCTGTGGTGCCTGTCTGTCCCTCTGGTGCCTGTCTGTCCCTCTGGTGCCTGTCTGTCCCTCTGGTGTCTGTCTGTCCCTCTGGTGTCTGTCTGTCCCTCTGGTGTCTGTCTGTCCCTCTGGTGTTTGTCTGTCCCTCTGGTGTTTGTCTGTCCCTCTGGTGTCTGTCTGTCCCTCTGGTGTCTGTCTGTCCCTCTGGTGTCTGTCTGTCCCTCTGGTGCCTGTCTGTCCCTCTGGTGCCTGTCTGTCCCTCTGGTGTCTGTCTGTCCCTCTGGTGTCTGTCTGTCCCTCTGGTGTTTGTCTGTCCCTCTGGTGTCTGTCTGTCCCTCTGGTGCCTGTCTGTCTCTCTGGTGCCTGTCTGTCGGTGCTGTCTGTCCTGTCTCTGGTGCCTGTCTGTCTGGTGCCTGTCTGTCCCTCTGGTGTTTGTCTGTCCCTCTGGTGTTTGTCTGTCCCTCTGGTGTCTGTCTGTCCCTCTGGTGTCTGTCTGTCCCTCTGGTGTCTGTCTGTCCCTCTGGTGCCTGTCTGTCCCTCTGGTGTCTGTCTGTCCCTCTGGTGTCTGTCTGTCCCTCTGGTGTCTGTCTGTCCCTCTGGTGTCTGTCTGTCCCTCTGGTGTCTGTCTGTCCCTCTGGTGTCTGTCTGTCCCTCTGGTGTCTGTCTGTCCCTCTGGTGTCTGTCTGTCCCTCTGGTGTCTGTCTGTCCCTCTGGTGTTTGTCTGTCCCTCTGGTGTCTGTCTGTCCCTCTGGTGTCTGTCTGTCCCTCTGGTGTCTGTCTGTCCCTCTGGTGGCTGTCTGTCCCTCTGGTGTCTGTCTGTCCCTCTGGTGCTCTGCCCCCTCCTCCACCCTGGTTCCACATACTGGTTTTAATCATGGTTTCATTAACTGGCAAAAGTGTCATTGTGTGAAATATTAGAGTTTTGACAGTCCTGTAGTTACACATGAAGTGTCTAACTGCTTTCTCCTTCCTTTCCATTCCGTTCGGCCCGCATCAACGGTCGCAACTTCAGAATATCGTAAGTAAATGTTATTTTCATCTCTATTTCTCTGTACGTCTCAAAGCTGGTTCATGACTTCTCTCTCTGACTGTTATTAACCCATGTTAGCCCCACTGCTGGACTAACTGTGATTACCAAACATCTCCAGTGGCTTTATTAACCCATGTTAGCCCCACTGCTGGACTGACTGTTATTACCAAACCAATCCAGTGGCTTTATTAAGTCATGTTTGCCCCACTGCTGGACTAACTGTTATTATCAAACCAATCCAGTGGCTTTATTAACCCATGTTACCCCACTGCTGGACTAACTGTTATTACCAAACTTATCCAGTGGTTTTATTAACCCATGTTTGCCCCACTGCTGGACTAACTGTTATTACCAAACCAATCCAGTGGCTTTATTAACCCATGTTACCCCACTGCTGGACTAACTGTTATTACCAAACTTATCCAGTGGTTTTATTAACCCATGTTTGCCCCACTGCTGGACTGAGTGTTTGAAGTTATGAAAAAAACAGAACTGAGTCTCCACATCTCTACTGAATAAACTATGCTCTACATAAAAAGTCAAACTTGTGAGTAATTAGAGATTCATTTTGCCGTATGTTGGAGCATAATTGTACAGCTGCTGCTATGAAATGGGCTGTTTAAACTAAAAGTCTTTACCACATGTATGTCAATAGAGTTAATACAGATTACCCTATAATTGCAATTAGGCACCTTGTGGATTGTGGTTTATGGTCGACACAGTTTATAGCAAATCTTCGGGCTGTCTGACACTTTGCCTTGTGTTGTGTATATAGTATGTGACTCAAACTACAGACACAGCAGCAGAGTGTTCTGTTCCTCTGTACCAGACACAGTCAGGGTCACTCCATGCTCTCTCTCTACACACACACACACACACACACACACACACACACACACACACACACACACACACACACACACACACACACACAAACAAACACACACACACACACACACACAGACACACACACGTCACTGACATAATTCAAATGCTGTTTCATCTTTTATGTAAGTGCATCTTTTATGTGAGTCTATTTAGCACAACAGAATCGGGCGGCTTGCCTTTGGCATTCAGAAGGAACATGTGGATGCCTGGAGCATCGTGCCGTAGTTAGGGAACATTGTATTTTACACATTATACATCAGAGCGTCGGTAGTTGAGTGTAGTTCCAAGACAAAGCCATTATGCTGATGGTGATTTAACTGGAGCCTAGATGGTGCAGGCTACAATGGGAATCTCCACCTCTCCTCTTTTTACGGTGTTCTATCCTGGTCAAATGTATTACACAATAAAGGCATGTATTACACAATAAAGGCAGGTATTACTCAATAAAGGCAATAGGGCCATTTGGTGTGTACTGCAAGTAAACAGATTATGTGGAATATCGTGAATTTTGCCCTGTTCGAAATTCATAGGACAGGTTGTATTTGTGTTGTAGTCTTTAGTCATTAGTGGTTATTGTTTTCGTACCACAGTGTATAGTAGCGTCAACAAACGCGCACACACGCACACACACACACACACACACACACACACACACACACACACACACACACACACACACACACAGCTGTCACGATGTAACTGAACCCAGTGGTTAGGACATGGATAACATTCTGACACATCCTGTCACACATGATGATTATTTATTTTGGCACCTTGTCATAGCATATATCCATTTAGAAGCTACACACGCCTCCCAATCACTCGGTCACACACACACACACACACACACACACACACACACATACACACACAAACGCACAAACGCACACATGCACCTGCTCCTGTGTAAAATTGCTCGTTTTCTGTGCAGTTTTGTCAGTTGGCCTGTCTGAGCGATGCCTCTGTCTGGGTTCTATTGGGTTGCTTGGTGGTATCCCTGTGTGTGCGGTGTGCAAACAGCAATGCTGCTGGCTCTGACCTGTCTATCTCTATGGTGGCTTACCCTCTGTGGCGTGGATCCCCTCCCTCTAACGTATCTAACCCAGCAGTCTGACCCCTGACCCCTTGCCTCGTTAACACTGTGACGTCCCGGCAGGGCATTCCGGGGCATTGCTGAGAGAAAGAGGAGGAAAAGAGAACAGGAGGCATCCACTACTGTAACGGAGACAGAGAGGTACTGTCCATGTTGGACCTGGCTGTGATGTGCCTGTAACGTCACGTGGTGCTGTAGTGTCATGTGGTGCTGTGGTGTCATGTGGTGTCATGTGGTGCTGTGGTGTCATGTGGTGCTGTGGTGTCATGTGGTGCTGTAGTGTCATGTGGTGCTGTAGTGTCATGTGGTGCTGTAGTGTCATCTGGTGCTGTAGTGTCATGTGGTGCTGTAGTGTCATGTGGTGCTGTAGTGTCATGTGGTGCTGTAGTGTCATGTGGTGCTGTGGTGTCATGTGGTGCTGTGGTGTCATGTGGTGCTGTAGTGTCATGTGGTGCTGTAGTGTCACGTGGTGCTGTGGTGTCATGTGGTGCTGTGGTGTCATGTGGTGCTTTGGTGTCATGTGGTGCTGTGGTGCTGTGGTGTCATGTGGTGCTGTAGTGTCATGTGGTGCTGTGGTGTCATGTGGTGCTGTGGTGTCATGTCCCCCACCCCAAAAACACCTTTCCAACAACTCAATCTTCATATCTCTACAACCAGAAATTCAACACCAAACCAACCCAACTGTTACCAAACCAACTCCATCTACACCACCTCTAAAACACCACCTTTACAACACCACCTCTACAATACCACATCTACAACACCACCTCTACAACACCACATCTACAACACCACATCTACAACATCACCTCTACAACACCACCTCTACAACACCACCTCTACAACACCACCTCTACAACACCACCTCTACAACACCACCTCTACAACACCACCTCTACAACACCACATCTACCACACTAGGCTTAAAAAGTACATAGATAATATAAAAATAAAATACATAAAAGTTGCTATAATAAACACATTTACAGTATCTGAACAATTTTCCTTACATGACAAAGATTTGCGGGTGAATATGTCGCTGCTGTAACTATGTGACATGGTGAGGTGAGCATAGTGTAATGGTTTTATCAAGCGTCTCTGTTGGCCAGTTGACAACCTATTGCCAATGTTATACTGTACTGCTGACCAGGGCCAATAGTTTAGATAGGAAACTGTGCTCCATTAGCAACTCATTCCAACGTTTACAGGGCAGATGGCAGATCAACAGTGGGATGAATCAATGTGCCAACGTTTTCAGGGCAGGTGGCAGATCAACAGTGGGGTGAATCAATGTGCCAACGTTGTCAGGGCAGGTGGCAGGTCAACAGTGAGATGAATCATTGTGCCAACATTTACAGCACAGTGTGACTCTCTGAATCAGTGTTGTGCAGGTTCCTTCGCCCTGGTCACGACTTTACGGTGGGGCAGAGGAGTTCCCACCGTAGTCCTCTCCACCGATCCAAACTGTAGAGTACTGTACTGTTTTCAGGGCTCCAGGAGTGTCGTGATAACATAAAATTGGACAGCTGTTGAATCTGGTTCGATTTTATATGTAGATGAAACATATGTTGAGTTGTGTTTGGCAAAGAAATGTCAAGTAGCATGCAAAAGAAAAAAAATCTCTTACATGAAGGCGTACAGACACACACACACACACACACGCATACACACATACTTTACTTTCTTCATTAATTTAAATCTCGTTCTCTGTTTCGCTGAGTCATTCTGATTTCTTCAGGGAGAGCATTGTGCCCATAGACGCATCCAGTTGATTTGAAACCTTGACAATATTATGTTAGAACAGCTGGCCTAGAAGACAGAAGCTGTTAGACAACATTGTCAACGATCTCAGAGAAAAGTCATCACCGTTAGAAATTGACAGGGCAGAATGCACAACGTGCGGCATTTTGAATAGGCCTGTGGTCCCTAGTTAATGAGTATATACAGCACATAGAGACAGAGAGACAAGAGAATTCCTGGAAACCAGGGACCAGCAACCATATTGCTGAGTGCGTCCCACAGAGACAGACGCGCACGACGAGTCAAACGCTCCATCATAAATGATTGCTGTTCAATGCTTCTCCTACGTGGTTTTAGGGCTGTTTCCCCTTGTCCCTGTTCTGTTCTCCCTGTTCGGTTCTCCCACTTCTGTTCTCCCTCTTCTGTTCTCCCTCTTCTGTTCTCCCTCTTCTGTTCTCCCTCTTCTGTTCTCCCTCCACTGTTGTCAGGGCTCGTGGATAACGCGAGGACAACAATTAGACACTCAGCACACGCGTGCATAACCACTCACTGTTTGATCTGCGACATGAATCGTTGCCGTGGTTACGCAACGCCAGACTCCCATCTGTACGGGGCGAGAGACATGGGAGCTAGTGGGAGGAGAGGAGGGGAGGAGGGGCATTAGTGATAGATGAAAGAGAGAAACGCATTTAGCAAATGATTCAGTGTCTCATTTCATTTCAACTAACTTGGAGGGAAATAGGATGTTTTGCACACTACACTCAAGGCCACACTAGTGTTACCTTGAGAAGGTCCTTGTAGTTACTAACTGTTTTTTCTCCTGTGGTTATGGACGGACTACGCACCAGCCTCTTGTGCTTCGCTCAATGCATTACTGAATCTTTTTGACAGAGTTGTACTAAAATTAAAAGCTTTGTTAATGTGTAGAGCTTGTACACTTGTCACGAAATGACTGGTAAGTCACAGACGGGATTTTGTTTCACAAGCTTTGGTGCCTTTCTTCTGGTTGGCTTTCTCTTGGTTTAAAAATATTTTTGATCTTTCCTGTGGAGGTTTCGAATTTGGCAGACTGTCCACATTTATCAAGTTCATTTTTTTGATGCAGTCGAATCAGGAAGAATTGAAAAGGAATCAGAAAAATGAAATAACTTCAAACACTCAATCTTCTGGTCTATGAACATTTATTGACAAGTTGTAATCACTTTCTGTCTAGAAAAATGACTAAACGGTTTCCTCTACTTCCTTCTTTTCCCCTCTGTCTGTGGCTTTGCCCTTTACGTTGAAACCATATTTTCCCGGTCTCCACTCCATCTGCCCTTACTACTTTCTTCTCTCTATTTACCTTCTCTCACTCTCCTTCTCTCACTCTCCTTCTCTCACTCTCCATGTCTTCTTCGATTCTTCCCTCTTCCATCTCTCCTCTCCCTCTATCCCCTCCCTGTCTTCTTCTCCTTCTCTCCCTCTCTTTTTCTCTCCTTCTCCCTCTCCCTCTCTACTCTCGGTCTCTCCAACCCATCTCTCTTCTCTATGTCCTTTTGTCCGCGACAGAAACTTCCGGAAGCACCTGAGAATGGTTGGCAGTCGCAGGATGAAGGCTCAGAGTGAGTTGCCCAGTGAGTGTGTTCAGCCGTGCCGCCGTGGCTCGTCAGCACGCGTTCACCTCCATCATTACGCTTGTGCTTAGAGCCTGTGAGCCAATACTGTGTGTGTGTGTGTGCGTGTGTGCGTGTGCGTGCGTGTGCTGGATGACATGTACAGTATGGTGGGTCATCTGTCACGTGCCTGCGTCTGTATGTGTGGCATGGCTCAGTCCTGACTAATATTAGTCGATCTAGTGTGTGTCTTATGGTGTGCGGCGTGTCGTCACATCGGCCTCCATTTGGCCCTGGGAGGGTCGGAGGGTCAGCGGAACAGCCTCACCGCACGTTACAGAATGTAATACAATTAAAACGTGAAGAATGTCGATGCCCCACTTGCCATTTTAACCTTATATCTTATAAAAAGACACATTTTGAATGGCACTCCAGTCAACTTAAAGACGGGGGAGTTAGTAATGGATTAGAGTGTCTCGATTAATTACTTAAATATACAGTTCGGTCCATAACAAGTGTTGGCTTTGTACTCTGGCACTTTGCATTTCCTATGATACAATCAATATTGGTTCAAAGTGGAACCGTCAGCATGAATTTAAAAGATGTTCCGTTTCTAATTAGGCAGGTGTGTTTGTTTGCATCATTAGTGGACATGTGGCATCTAGGAAGAGCTTTACAGTGGATGATCATGGTGTGCTCTCCAGAATGGAGAAAAATCCCACAAAGAACTGTCTGACTGATCAGGAACACTCCAGCAAGGAGGAGAGGAGGTGTCAGTTTAGCTATTCGCTGAAGACTCCATCAGCTGAACTATTGAGGCTGGACTGTAAGGTGTAAAAACACTAGTTCACATTCAGGATGGTCTAAATTATACCAAAACGAGCCTGGTAAAGGTATTGTACAAATATCAAAATGTACCAGAATGTATGGCTCCCACTGGAACTGGATCATTTGTCTTTGTTCAGGACGTGATACAGCAACAGTTTTACGGAAGTGTACAGAAGCAGTGCCTGCTCAGATTCAATCGAATGCCTCAAAACTCTTTGGACGAGGCGTTACCTTGCGACGACCTCAAAACATACTGCTATCAGTCCAGTAGATCATGTGTCTTAACCTTCGCTAAAAGCCTTAACTGAAAAAGTATGCTTCCGACAATCACATTTTAGGTACCTATCCGAAATAACAACAAGATTTTTTTGCGAAACATCGACTATGCGAAGCCAAGGGCCGCAGAGTACTCAAGGGATCAGCCATCATGTCAACTGATCCAATTGCTTCCAGATCCCTAAAGTGGGTGTTACTATACACGAAATGGACAGCTTTTACTGCAATGCTGACGGTTTATGGATGTAAATACACTTAAACTAAAACGCCATTGGGTCATTTCAAATCCAATGTGCTGGAGTTCAGAGCCAAAACGACAATACTGTAAGTCGCGGGTTTTCGACAGTGTCAACAGAGGAAGCGGACGGGAGGTGTGAAATGTACGTCCACGGAACCGGAGGATTATAGATGCCAGTCCGAACTGTGAGCCGGACCTCCAGATGCTCCTGAACTCAGCAGGACACAGGGTGCCGTGACGACATCTCAGTCACAGGAATACAACAAACATGTCTCCAGTCGAGCAGACGCGCTGTGTTAAAGCAAGCAGGAGCAGTTCCACAGTACAGAACTGACTGTGTTTCTGTCTCAGTTGAGTGGCTGCGTCCCAATGTGATTTCTCCCTGAAGTGGGCGCTTACTCGCTCGCTGATCTGTAAGGAAATGACGAGAAGAAACACAGCCAGTGTGTTCTGGGCTTGCGTGTGCCTTGCATATGTGTGTGTGTGTGTGTTTGGGGGATTGATTAGGGAACGTGTGTATCTCCGCCTACCTCCTCCTCTCATTCTCCTCCACCCCCTCATTAGCATACGCCGAGCGCCGAGCCACGAGTTTCAACCGCTCCTGGAGTGATCCCACCCCCATGAAGCCTGACTCTCTCCACGACTCCAGAGACAGTGAGTCCGCACACGAATCCTACACAAAGTCACGTGACCCCGTGCAGGGACGCCTGATGGTGGCGCTCTTCTGTAGCTGCTACTCTAGGGTCTGTCTGCCTGTTCCGCGCCTCCCAGCTCCTCCCCGCGTTTCCCCGCTGTCCTGTCCCTGTCATCCGTCCGTATAAGTATGTGCTTGTCTGGTCCTGGCCGTGCCCCTCATCTCCATCTCTGTGTCCGGAAGACTTGTCTCGTGTCGGACAGACTTTCTCTAGAATGTTCCCCGTTGACCATGGCGACCGTGTGTTTCCTCGCGTTCATGTGTCCGGGCCAGTCGTCTCTCTGCAGAGCGCCAGCAGCCAGGTGCTCCAAAGGCTGATTACAACCCGCTGTGTTTGTCTTGTGTCAGGCGGGGACATGCAGTCCTTGTCAGGGACCCTTGATGAGTGCTCACATGAGGATGCAGATTGGGAGGAAGAAAGGGAGATGGAACGGGCAGCGTGCGACGCAGAGGACTTCATTCCACCTAAAATCATGGTGAGATGTTCCGGTCACTTCCGAGACCAATTAACCCGGCATCTCAGACTACGATGTAGAGATGGGATTGTCTTGTTAATGGCAAAATGTAAACCGTAGAATAGCTGCGTGGCTGGAAAAAAAACGTCCTTTTATTGTAAGGGTGTCTAGTCAATTATTCATAAGGCACTTGTGTGTTCGGTCATTATTCTGGTATTTAAAAACCTTTTACCCATCATCTATTATGCATTTTATTAGTTAATAATCTTACCTCAGCACTGTAATTCATTTATACTTAATAAATGTACACATGAATAACTTTTGCATAATTTCTCACCTAAGTATGTAATGATTGTCGTGGCTATAAAAAGATGAGGAAATAAATGCAGTAGTCAGTCTTTTATTGTAAAATGAAACATAGCGTCATTCTGAACAATGTAGTTCTTTTCAAGGCACGCACTATCTACCCAGTTAAAATCTATAGCCAGAATAGAAATAGCAAAAAAAAAGGACTTTTATAAATATTAGTGTAGCACTGCATATAAATGGTCACATAAAAACAATTAAATGAGCACATACAGTAAGATGTCTCCAGACAGAATTTCATTAACGTAGATGCTTTGATGGTCTGTATTCCTCCAGCTGATATCCTCTAAAGTCCCGAAGGCTGAATATGTCCCTAACATCATCCGTAGGGACGACGCCTCCATCATCCCGATCCTTTATGTGAGTCCTCATCCACGAATGTAATGTGACGTTTCCATGCATGTGACCAACCAAATATGGGAAATGTTAATGTACATATGCTGTATGTTGCACCTGTACCATAACCACCCAGTTTATTCAGTTTTTGTAACAATCTTGTAAATATCTTATTGTCTCATTTGTTGTTATGTCTTCCTCTATTTTTATGTTTTTAGGATCATGAACGTGCCACATTTGATGACATCCTTGGTGAGTCATAGTATACACTAAATATGAACAGGAATGTGATATGTCTGTCTGACTGTCTGTGATCAGATAGCTATCACTGTCTGTCTGTCTGTCTGTGATCAGATAGCTAACACTGTCTGTCTGTCTGACTGTCTGTCTGTCAGCAGATAACTAACACTGTATGTCTGTCTGTCTGTCAGCAGATAACTAACACTGTCTGTCTGTCTGTCTGTCTGTCTGTGATCAGATAGCTAACACTGTCTGTCTGTCTGACTGTCTGTCTGTCAGCAGATAACTTACACTGTCTGTCTGTCTGTCTGTGATCAGATAACTAACACTGTCTGTCTGTCTGTCTGTGATCAGATAACTAACACTTTCTGTCTCTCTGTCTCCTACCTCACATTTTCTTCCAATCGCAGAGGAGATAGAGAAGAAGCTGACTGCGTATCGGAAAGGCTGTAAAATCTGGAACATGCTAATTTTCTGTCAGGTGAGTGGAAAAATCTGCTTTTTCCATACTCTGTGTGTGTGTTTATGTGTGTGTGTGTGTGTGTGTGTGTGTATGTGTGTGTGTGTATGTGTGTGTATGCGTGTGTATGTGTGCATGTGTGCAAATGTGTTCTTACTGTCTATACATACGTGTTCAGGTCAGCTAATTGCTGACGGCATTATCTTTGGATGCACATAACTTGGATGAACCTGTTTCCCAGGGAGGTCCAGGGCATCTTTACCTGCTGAAGAACAAAGTGGCCACATTTGCCAAGGTGGAAAAGGAAGACGACCTGATCCAGTAAGACCAACCCCTCTGAAGTAGCAGACCTCTAACCGTCACTACCTCTAACCGCTAATTTATGCTGTATTATTTTTCTATTTTTTTATTCAGTGAGACAAATTGTTCACATGTTCACTGAAAATAGCATAACATTTAATATATTAGGAGTAGGGCAAGACTGTACTGGAACATGACTTTACAAATACGGCCTCATTTCATCCCTCCAACAATTTTTTTTCTTGACAGGTTTTGGAAGAAACTGAGTCGCTTCATGAGCAAGCTCAACCCAGAGCCAAACCTCATCCACATAATGGGATGCTATGTTCTGGGGAGCGCCAATGGAGAAAAGGTATGGAGAGAGGGGGATCCACACATCATCCACACATCATCCACACATCATCCACACATCATCCACACATCATCCACACATCATCCACACATCATCCACACATCGTCCACACATCATCCACACATCATCCAAACATCATCCACACATCATCCACACATCATCCACACATCGTCCACACATCGTCCACACATCGTCCACACATCGTCCACACATCGTCCACACATCATCCACACATCATCCACACATCATCCACACATCATCCACACATCGTCCACACATCGTCCACACATCGTCCACACATCGTCCACACATCATCCACACATCATCCACACATCATCCACACATCATCCACACATCGTCCACACATCGTCCACACATCGTCCACACATCGTCCACACATCGTCCACACATCATCCACACATCATCCACACATCGCCCACACAGATGCAAATATTTTTTGTGCTACTTCTAAAGACTCCAATCTTTAGAAATAAATGAATAACACTTGTTGAAAAATAAGTACTATATAATGCTACACAGTCAGTATATCATATTGTTATAAGATCATATACATCATACAAAATGCAGCATCACAGTCTTACATGGAGAACGAAGACCAATTTCCCCGGATCATAGATCGTGAATCTGTTTCTAATTCTCTGACCGTTAACGGATTCTTCCTTGGATCTGCACAGTGGATCCCCCCGTCTCTGAGTAATCATGTTCACTCTAGCCAGTGTAATCACGTGCCTCCCCACCTCCCACACACACACACACACACACACACCGACGCTGCATAATTTACACCGTGACTCGCCCAAACGTATCCGAGTGATGCAGGCAGACCTCAAATGCCCTGTGCTGCCATCAGGCTCTTATACCTGACACAGCTGTTAGTGCCGTCATACTAACAGACAGAATGTGTAAGGCAGGTGGAGAAGGATCTGTCTTTGATCCATTCTCTCTCACACACACACACACACACACACACATATATACGTACAGGCACATAGTTCTCTGTGAATTCAAGTTAACTCACTCGAATGGACAACAGTATTTCCAACAGTACCCAGTTACATTATATATGTAGTAATGTAACTGAATATACTCCATCTATAGGTATGCTATTGTTTTGGGTATCTATCTGGACGGTACTGGGGTCAGATGTGTAACTGAATGTTATTTATCTGGACTGCACTGGGGTCAGATGTGTAACTGAATGTTATTTATCTGGACTGTACTGGGGTCAGATGTGTAACTGAATGTTATCTATCTGGACTGCACTGGGATCAGTTGTGTAACTGAAAGTTATCTATCTGGACGGTACTGGGATCAGATGTGTAACTGAATGTTATTTATCTGGACTGCACTGGGGTCAGATGTGTAACTGAATGTTATTTATCTGGACTGTACTGGGGTCAGATGTAGTGTTCTGCGGTGTTCTTAGTCACTAGATATTGTCTGTGGCAGTCTGGAGGCTGTATGGTAGTGAGAGAAAATAAATACAGAAACATTACTCAGTGCATTTAGCTACGTTTTCCTCTCCTTCTGGCTTTATTCACCTTCTAGCTCAGCTGGATGCAGACTAAAAGCTTTAGTCATTTGTCCAGTTACACTATGCCACCTAATGTACCTACATCTCGACTCCAGCTGAGCATTTTAATGACGCCAGAATAGCAGGGTCTGTGTATAACGGATAGGTTGTCGTTAAGGTTACAATTAATCAATCAATCGAACAATCAATCAAATGTATTTTATAATGACCTTTTTATTAAAAGCAGTTGTCACAAAGTGCTTTTACAAAACAATCCAACCTGAAAATGCCAAGTGCCAGCAACAACCGTGTCGATGCACAGTGTCTGGGGAAAAAGTACCTAAAAAGGGTAAAAACATAAGAAGAAACATAGAGAGGAACTGGACTGGCTGTGCTGGGTGAACATTTTAATTTTACAAATTGTAATAATGTTGCAATTTATTAAAAGCCTCTATATAGCAACGTATTATGTGCTTTGTAGTCAGGGGAGCTGAGGTTCAGTTATTCTCTATCAGGGGAGTTGAGGTTAATTTAATCTCTGTCCAACCAGTCAGAGGAGTTGAGGTTCAGTTCATCTCTATCAGGGGAATTGAGGTTCATCTTGGTCCACACAGTCAGGGGAGTTGATGGTCATTTAATCTCTGTCCACACAGTCAGGGGAGTTGATGGTCATTTAATCTCTGTCCACAGTCAGGGGAGTTGATGTTCTGTTAATCTCTGTCCACACAGTCAGGGGAGTTGATGTTCTGTCAATCTCTGTCCACAAAGTCAGTGGAGTTGATGTTTAAAAAATGTAAAACTGCAGTGTGCTACATTAGCTTGTGACACAAACACACTCCTGTCAGCTGTTCCATACATTGATTTAGTGCTGCTGCTGTAAAAGTGCCTCCTAGAAAAAAACAAATGAATTGGTTGCGAGGCTCTACGGACTGGTGGTGCTGGCTGGTTCAGACCACAGGGAGCCCTGTTGGTGGTGGTGGTGGGGGGGGGAATAGCAGTTAGCGAGAGGAGTGCTGACTAGTAGGCAGGAGAGAGTTGGGAGAGAAGGTAATATGCTGTGACAGTCTCTCCTGCAGCAAGCCCTGCTTGTAGACAACAGCCACCCTGCTGTGATACAAATCAGACACTAGGGAAACAAACGCAAGTTAACACCCGTGTGTCACTGCCCGTTCTGTTTGCTCTGTTCCTCTCTACTATCTGGTCTTTTTTAGTTCATGTGAACACGTCATGACATGTTCACCTTTGCTGGCGTTTTGCTGTCGGAGATACAGCTGAAAGTACATTTATTCTGGAAACAGTGTGTGTGTGTGTGTGTGTGTGTGTGTGTCTTTCCTATTGTGAACAAATCACCTCTCATGTCGAGCGGGATTATCTAAATGTAAAATGTTCTCCTCCACAGCTCATCCAGAATCTTAAGAGACTGATGAGACCTCATGCCATCGAATTCAAGTCCCCTCTAGAGCTTTCAGCACAGGGTGGGTGTATGGCGCACACACACACACACACTCACACTCTCACACTCTCACACACACACAAAGTAGCAGTACTTTGTGTCTCCTGAATAAGAAATAATGAGCACAAATTTAACCTAGCTAGTCCGACGACATTGTCCGACGACTAACATGCTAACTTCCTGTCACTAACATGCTAACTTCCTGTCACTAACATGCTAACTTCCTGTCACTAACATGCTAACTTCCCGTCACTAACATGCTAACTTCCCGTCACTAACATGCTAACTTCCTGTCACTAACATGCTAACCCCCTGACACTAACATGCTAACTTCCCGTCACTAACATGCTAACTTCCTGTCACTAATATGCTAACCCCCTGACACTAACATGCTAACTTCCCGTCACTAAAATTGCGAACTTCCTGACAAATATGCTAACTTTCTGACTCTAACATGCTAACTTCCTGTCTCTAACATGCTAACTTCCTGAGCTCTGAATGCCCCCCTCGTCAATCACTTCCCTTCTATATTTTAGTGATGTCATTCTTGTTCTATATTTTAGTGGTCAACTTTCTCAAACAAAATGTAATGAACTTTAGTATTCTCCACGTTTCTACTGACCCACAGACTCATTCCACTTCCGCAATCAACTTTACTTAACGTGTGACCCTTGACCCATGTCCCTCTACAGGCAAGGAGATGATCGAGATGTACTTCGACTTCCGCCTCTTCCGCCTGTGGAAAACGCGCCAGCACTCAAAGATGCTCGACTATGACGACCTCCTGTGACCTCACGACCTCACCTTTGACATTTGTCAGCCCATTGGCTGTGTATCTCATCACCATTAGCCCAAGGTGACGGCTTTCCTTGGAGCATCCCTGGAAGGGAGCGTTCCCCAGCAGTTCCACCGCAGGACGTCGAGGTGACATCACTCACCGCGGAGGCTTTAATCCTCTCAGAAAAGTCATGGCATCACGTGAAAGCCGTGGTGGCAGCAGCGGTTAGGAGGTAAACAGAATATTCCTCCCATCTTTTTTCATTGTCTCTACAAGACGCCTTTACCGAGTGACAACCGGAGAGGCTATCGGAGAGAGAGAGAGAGAGAGAGAGAGAGAGAGAGAGAGAGAGAGAGAGAGAGAGAGAGAGAGAGAGAGAGAGAGAGAGAGAGAGAGAGAGAGAGAGAGCGGTGGAGATCTTCCTTTAGTCTCAAGAGACACGTGGATTGATCGAGATGAGAGAGACGACGCGGCTGCACGAAGAAGGAAAAAACGGAAACAGACGAGATGTGGACAGAACTCCTTGCTCAGCTGTCAGTCTGCTGTGTAAACTTGGAGTCTGCAACTCTTTTTTTCAGGAAGTATGTAGATCTCCCCAGGGAGAGACACGTCTTTTAAAGTGCTTTGTTGTTTTCAGAGCATACGACAATAGATTTCCATTGCAGTACGTTTATCTATACATTTGTAGAAGAGACTGGTCTGAAGTAGTCTTTCCAATCGTTTAAACTAACTCTAAAACAGCTTATTTCTAACGGTGTTAGTATTTCTATTAGACTGTTTGACTTGAATTACTCAGGATTATTTTTATTCCTCGTATGTTGTGTGTGTGTCTTTGTGTGTGTGCCGTCAACCTTATAGTCATAATGAAATAGGAGGGAGTGTGTGTGTGTTGGCTTGGATCTTCTCCCCTCCCTGAGATTTTACACTGGTTGTCAGGGAACCTATTTATTTGTCTCTGCACACGTGTGTGTGTGTAACTGAGGGAGGTCATCTCCTGGATTGTTCACGGCCTGAGTCAATTGTAGCGTAGCATTCATTTGGCATGTAGCGTGCCCCAGTGTCATTCCATGTTCACGTTTTCCCCCCGAAGAACAACGGACAATAGCTTTTCTTCGTTGAGGTCAGTCCACAGCTCTTTGCCGTGATCACCATTCTATTGATCTCCGTACTTTAGTGTTTATTTATCACCTCATACTTTCATGAGGTTTCTAGAAACTAGACCCGACCTGGCCTACATTACTCGTATCGCACCCGATAATGGGGTTACGTCCTCGCTTATCATATCTGCTGTTTATTTAGTCATTCTGAAGGTGCAACGCCGCTTTATTTAATCTCTTCACTGGATGTGTTTTTCTTCGAGGATGGAAGCTACGCGGCCAGCGTGCGATCGGCCGAACAGCACTGGCAGGAATGAATCATATATCTAACGGAGAGCTCTCCTTCACTAGGAGATTACAGCCTTTTCTTCTGATTGGATTCGCATATCGGATTGTGATGGACGGAGAGATTGGAATTTCGCTGTCCTTCTGTCGCTTCCCCAATCCGCCTCAACACTTTCTCGGCATTCCGAATGCCTATTCCCAATAGTGCACTTAACGCTGGCTCCGCATATATAAATATATCAGATTCTAATCTCAAACCAACTTCATATGTGATTGTTATGACATCTTTTTTTCTGTGCGTCGTGCTTTTTGTCTTTTGGTGAAAACAGGATTGTGTCCAGCTGACGGTGAGCGACGCTCTGAGTTCTGTGGACACACATGCTATTCGGATTTAGATTGCTTTTCAACTTTCGCTCAAACGGCAGAGGGAACACTATCGCCGAGGCCGTTCTAATTTCCTCGTTGAACCGTTTCACCGAGGCCAATACGTGAATGCGTGGTGCGTACGGTTCCTCGGTGCGTGCGTGTACGAGCAGCTGGGACTGAGTGATTGAATGCGGGGTGTGTGTGTGTTTGTTTTTAAACTGAGCGTTATCCGTCTCTGCAGGGGCACTGATCGGTGAGGAGTGTTCATTACATCTGTGTTTGCTCTAAGCTGAGGGCGAACTGGGGGTGGGGGGAGGACCAGAGAGTGGGAAGAAGATAATATACTCTATTCATCTTTATGCATCCATGTGAACACAGCCAATATAGAGAGACAAATGAGTTGCCGGTAGCACAGAGCGTACACATCTAAAGGAAACCTTTTTGACCTTCCGAGAATGACGCTCAGCGTGTTTTTAATGATAAAATGATGGTTCCGCCTAGCGCTTTTCCATTAACATGTCGGCGATGCGGACCGTGCGTTCTGTTGCCGTGGAATCGACAGTGTTTGTCCCAGTGTCTCTATTTGGTTTGATGTGTGTACCTTCCTAACACACCATGAAAACAAACAATCCTGTAGCAATAGACTGTGTTACGTGCTGTACCTTCATGAGCAAAAATACACATTGGCCTTGTGTATAGTTTCTACTGGACACTGTGTACTGGAGCAGACCTTGGAAGTAGAGATGGAGGGAGGAAGATGGAGGTTGAAGTGTTGACGTACACATTGATCCTGCTTCTCTGAGAGAACCTCACTCTCCGTGTGTGAGTAGTGCTGGGCAGTGACTGGTCTTCCTCTTCCTCAGAGCTTTTATTGGTCTCTGTCTTTCCCGGGTATAGCTAGATTTCTGAGCACCAAAACATAATTTTTTCAGCCATATCTTATGACTTCGCTTCATAGGTGTTAATCCAAATGCTTATGATCACAACTAGAACTAGAAATATAGTAAATTGAGTACTGTTAATGAATTAAGTACAGTGAATTAAATAGTTTTCAGTGTATTGTTGATGTATGGTTTTGATTAAACGGTTAGGATGTAGAAATAAGTATAATCTTACGATCTGTGAGGATGATTAGAAAGCAGCAAACTCTTGATTGTGGCAGTTTTTTTCTCTAGTTAACAAAATGGCAAATAGAGTGCCGTTTGGACAAAGGTACTGTAATGTCTTAGATGGGAGCCACACCCGGCACTGTAAGCAGACTGCTGACCTACAAAGCATCCATATCAATATCTCTAGAAATCTATCTCGTACAATCTATTAATTCACAGTGAAACCGGCTGTCATCCTCAGTGAGCAAAAATGCAATGAGAAAATGTGAAATAATTTCTGTGAGCTTTTTATGATTATAGATTATTTTCCCGCCTGTTGACTCCGACGCCACTTCGACCCAGAAGGCTCGTATGCATCCTGAAAAGAACACTTTTAGAACGCACCACATTTGACCAGGGCACACTGTTTCCCTTCACGTGGTTCAAATAAGGGCACTAGAATGGGAATAAGGTGCGATTTCTTACTCGGTCAGGTCGTTGATTGAGTTATGATGTAGATTGATATGCTGCACTGATTGCACTGACGGTCATGTTGAGAAGTGATTGTATTTGGGAACGAGGGGCCGTGCTCACAACGTGGAACATCTGTCGTAGCTCTCCACTAGGTTCTCCAACCTCGCATTGCATTCGCAATGGATTATTCCCACCAGAGTTTCTGACAAGAGGGTTTTTTGCTGTGCTATCTATTGCTAAGTCCTTAGGTTAAATCTACAAATGTCTTAATAAAAGTATCGTTTCAAATGACAGTGATAGCGATAATTAACGTGATTTAATAGATGTCTGGTGATTATGGTACTAGGAGATACTAAAGAAAATAGACTGGGTATAGAAACATAGAATAGCCACATGACACACATGTCGTACCACAAGCTGGTCTATTTTGCATTTCATTATATTGGTTCTGACCAGCAGTTAATGTTTTTAAGGTGTTTGGGTTTTTTCTCAGTAAAAAAATATCCAGTTGTTATAAATGTGTGTCTTCATTATTTCATGAATGCCCGACCCGAAGAGATCTTTCAATAATCTATCCTAATTTATAATGATAACTTGAGTACATTGACAAAAAGGAATGAAGAAGAGGCAACAGAAAAGTAAGGTAATGTAAAAAACAAAATGGATAACAGCGTCTTTGTCAAGAGTTGAAAAATGAAAACCACATGATGGATAATCATCTCTGTCACATCATCATCTAGATGATTCATCTAGTCCAGCATCCTCTCTAGCCTTCACCTATGTCACACTGTCGCTAATAAACTATCGTATCCTGCCACACACACAAACACACACACTAATACGCACACACACTGATACACAGTCCACTGTCTGGGTTTCAGCTTGTGCTTCAGATTGTCAGCTCATCAGAAATGTACTTAAGTGTGTCTCTTCACTAGCAGAGGTTGTAAACAACAGGCAGTTAATAATTGAAGGGAGATGGAGGACGGTGCTGTGGACGGAGCTGTGGACGGTGCTGTGGAGACAAACACTGCAAAACAAGAACAAAGTGGTGCTAAATACTTACCGGATTGACTGGCTAGTTGCAGCCTGTTTCATTAAGACGGAGAGAGAGATGTAGCTAGGGAAATAGATAGGAAGATAGAAAGAAACACAGAGTGAGATAGAGAAGAAGAAATAGAACAAACCTGTACACACCAGCCTGTATCTGGACCACTCTCTCCTCCCTCCATAGGGCACACTCCTCATAGGGCTCACAGCTGGATTGGATGGCACATTTGCACTGTTAGTGTGTTTTTATTGGTGATGGGGCTTTTGGGGACACATTTTTTTAAAGGTCCCTGAGGGTATTAATCATTAACAATAATGACACAGGATTGAGCTCAGCTCAGATCTATTCTCCACTCCCTTACTCCAGTACGGACAATTGGGCCTCTTCACAAATACAATACAAGGGCGTGCATTTCTGAGTATTTCTGTGTAAAGACGTCTGTGCGTGTACGTGTGTGTGTGTGTGTGTCTGCGTGTGAAAATGGCGGTGTGTGCATGGATTGTGTGCGTTAGCGTCTTATAGTAATTTACGACATCTTATTATCCGTCCTTTTAGCCGGTCTTCTAAGCTACTACTTCTCCCAGGTTGGCGACTGAGGTTCTCCAGCACCATACGATGAGAGGTTGACCCACTAGGAGTTAACAGAACAGCGCTACACTCCACAACTCGGTTCCTCCCGGTTCTGGCCTCCCCTAACCTACCAAGAGAGCCGAGTCACTGCCTTTCTATCATGGGAAGAACATGGACCGTAGTAAAAAGGATTTCTTAATTAAAGGAATAATTCACTTCACTACACATGTCACCTTAGCTGAGATATGGAGAGCAGTGAGGAGGTTAAGTAAAACATTCAGTGCCCGTGGGTTTGAAACCTCTGTGACCACACTGTGATAGTAGAGCTGCAATTCAAGTGGGAGAGGATATCATTTTTATGTCATATAGACTAAATATGACTAACAGGATTTTTCAACTTCTATTTAGACAATATCATATCTTAAACCTACAACGTATATTTAAAACTATATGTTTTAAATACTGTATGTGTAGATAATATACTTATGTATGCATACTTACACTTGTATAAAATATTAGTATTAAAATACTTTTCTTTTATAAAAATATATAACGAAGTCATATTAAATAATGAACTTTAATTTTGAACAAACACAAACAAATAATTCATACAGTTTACCTAATTTACCGTTGAACTGGCCGTTGAACTGGCCGTTCAAAGGTAAATTAGGTAAACTGTATGAATTATTTGTTTGTTATGACCATACAGCCACATAATCTAAGCAAATAAAATCTAAATGTTAATAAAAAAAACACTCGAAGACTGTTAAGAACCATTTGAAGCTATATTACGTGAGGAAAGTACATCATGTAATTCCTGTCATAGAGAAGGAATAGGACTTCATCAATTCCTACACGGTTGACTTGTTGGTCCAGCACATCTCACTGATGCTTCATCAGGTTGTGGTCTGAGGAATATGGAAGCAAGGGCAACACCTTACACTCTTCATCATGTTCCTCAAACTATTCCTGAACAATGTGTGCAGTGTGGCACCCCTGTCCACTCCACATCATCCTGCAGAAAAGGCCACAGCCATCAGGGAATCCTATTGCCAAAAGTATTCCCTGATGTCAGTGGCCTCGACTGCAACAATGTCCAGGTAAGTGGCAGGTGTCAAATTGACACCGGTAATGCACAGATCCAGGGTTCCCGAGCTGAACATTGCCCACAGTGCATCCTGGTGCCATCACTTTCCCAAGTAAACACGAGCACGGCTCGACCACGTGATGTTAAACAAACCGGTACACTGACCAGGCTGCACTGTTCCACTGCTCCAACGTCCACTTCTGACACTCGTGTGCCCGTTGCAGGTGCTTTAGACGGTGGACAGGGGTCATGTCGCACTTTATAAACAGTAAACAAACAGAGTAAATAAACAGTGTAAGCATATAGAGTAAACATACAGAGTAAACAAACAGAGTAAACAAACAGTGTAAGCATAGAGTAAACATACAGAGTAAACAAACAGTGTAAGCATACAGAGTCAACAAATAGAGTAAACAAACAAAGTAAACATACAAAGTAAACAAACATAATGTATATACAGGATAAACATATAGAGTAAATGTTGTGGTGTTGTTTGTTGTGTTTATTGATTATCGTTTTTGTGTCTGCGTGTCTGCGTGTCTGCGTTCTGGTGTGATGTCCTTTGTGTTTATGATGTTCCGGTTGCCACAGTAACAGGGCGTGTGCATTGATGGCCATCAGTTGTTCTCCATCAGCCATCACACACCTGGCCATCCCACACCTGGCTCCTGTCAGCAATCAGGCCGGCATTAAGGAGCAGTCTTGACATCCAGTCCCTGTCGGATCGTTAAGCCACACTAGTAGATGTTGGTAGCCTGTGTCTAGTTCGGAGTAAACATAATAGCATATACGCTCAGGACAAGATATTATCGGAGGAGTCGTGTTAGCGGCTATTAACAGGGCTTCAATGGCCTTTCAGACCTGTACAGAAAACTGATTCCTGAACAGATCTAACAACTGTCAGTCTTTGTCTTACCTCAGGCATGTCAGTCAGAGCTGCTGACAATGTATGGACGGAATAGACTCCCAAATTCGACCCTATTCACTACATGTTGTGACCAGAGCTGTGGTGAAAAGTACTGCACAGTAGAAAGTGGCCATTTTGTCCTTGTCCATAGAGTGAACGTTTCACGGCCAGTTGCTCCCCCGTCCTCCCCGCTGTGCCTGGTGTTGGGAGGTTAATTGGGTCGAGTCCAGACACATCATATTGGTCAGATCCGTCATCAGTCAGGTCTGTACAGCGCGGCGGCCAGAGAGAAAAGGGCAGAAAGGAGAGCACGGCTAAAAAGGCGTCTATTTCTCTACACCACAAATAGACTGACCTGATCTCTATTGCAAGGGTGGACTACCATTTTTCGTACATCTCTGTTAGACTAGCCCCTTTTCATGTATACGAATTAGACGACCGAAGTAGTGTGCTTGATAGGATGCAATTGGAGACACGACCTCAGGGTAGATTTACAGCCGGAGACTATGAGATGTAACGTGTCTAAGACGTTAGCGTTTTCTCACCGCCGTACATCATCAGCCATCGCTAAACTCCTCGCCGTACTGACTGGGTTATAACGAGACTGTACGGCAGAACAGACAAGCACGTCTACATGCGTCATTCCCTTCACAGAGACAGGCTGAGTGTGTGATGTAATGTATGTATATATATATATATATATATATATACACACACACACACAAACACACACACACACACACACACACACACTGTTAGGTATAATGACATGACACCCGCAAGCAATGAGCATACTGACATGAAATGGTGTTAATAAACGGGACGGAAATAGTGCAGTGCCGTGTGTGTCCCAAATGATGCCCTGTTTCTGACGATCCCTACAAGGCGTTGTCGAACGCTTCCCGCCGCGCAGGGGATAGGACGCCGTTTGGGATAAAGTGAAACACGGTGCTGCCTGATTAAACGCTGAACTATTTCTGTCCACTTTATTAAATAGGATTTGGTCGCAGTAATGGCTGGTGTCTTAAGTGATTAAAATATTAAGGCTACCTGGAAAGGCTGGCGCAGCTGGCAGGCAGCCAGGGACCATAAAGCAGGGGAACATCAGCTGAACTGACTGTCACTGGACCAGATCTCCTGGTTGACCAGGGACCATGGGATGATCAGCCTATCAGATTCTTACTTTACTGGACCAGATCTCCTGGTGACCAGGGACCATTGGAAGATCAGCCTATCAGATTCTCACTTCACTGGACCAGGCCTCCTGGTGACCAGGGACCATTGGAAGATCAGCCTATCAGATTCTCACTTCACTGGACCAGACCTCCTGGTGACCAGGGACCATTGGAAGATCAGCCTATCAGATTCTCACTTCACTGGACCAGACCTCCTGGTGACCAGGGACCATTGGAAGATCAGCCTATCAGATTCTCACTTCACTGGACCAGACCTCCTGGTGACCAGGGACCATTGGAAGATCAGCCTATCAGATTCTCACTTCACTGGACCAGACCTCCTGGTGACCAGGGACCATTGGAAGATCAGCCTATCAGATTCTCACTTCACTGGACCAGACCTCCTGGTGACCAGGGCCGGAGAGCCCAGTCTGCTGCAGTGCCCGACCACCACTGAGTCCCAAAATGAGCCTTCATTCCTCTACAGTGCTTTTGACAAGAGCCCATCTCTCCCCAACTGTGATTAGGATGGAAATATCTGTGTGATGACATTAGAGAGAGAGAGAGATGTCCCACAGCACAGAGCCCAGGGACGGAGGAATGAAGCCGAGCAATGAGCCTAGTAAACTAATAACAGCATCTATAAACCAGTTGCCTTCTAAAATGGTACATAGGGGAGAGTCAGGTATCCAAGTTATTCATTTATTTTGCACAGTCAGCATCCCTCCGTAAAGGCAAATATTATTTGTTTGTTTTTAACAAATAAATGTGCAATGTGTACATATTCTCTCAATATGTTGTGAATTTCTTGAAATAGGCAATAATATCTATCCACATTTGTAGGTTGTTAGAGCACACTAGTATGGAAGGTTGACAATATGTTACATTTTGTTTGGCATCTCTGTTTTTTACCATTTGGCCATCGGACGCCTACTGGCTTAATGCTGGAAAATGGACGGCCTTATCTGTTACCTTTCAAACCTTCCTCTCATAACCACTGTAGTGGTGGTTTCTACTTCTTCAACCTCCCTCTAAACCTTTATCTCAACCTTAAACAAGGTCCATATCTTATTTCCAAATATGTCCTTAAACCTTAAACCCTTACACTAAATCTCAAACCTCTCCTCAACCAATTAATATCCACAGTATTCTCTACCCAATCAGTTTTACTATGCCTGTTCATTAGATTTACTCGTATTTTTTATTACACTGTCCGCAATAGCATTGCATTATGAATTGTCCTTGATTTTATATATAAGGTTACTTTTAATGTAAGATGTCCTTGAATGTCTCAAAAGCTGTCTGCCAAACTAAATATGATTATATTCGTTATGATAATGTAGGCATTGTGTGGTGATATTTCAATATATTTTATTGTCTTCCCATTCTTAATACAGAAAACTGTCAGTCTGTCACGAATGCTTTGGGTTGAGTGTAGGAACAAGCCCACACGCAGAGCCGGATTCTCACGTTCATATCATCTATTAAACCAACGTAAAACACACAAGTACAATAACCGGATAAAACAACTTGACACTGATACAAATTAAAGTGCCCAATATAGCGACTTACTAACATATATAAAAAGTGATGTAGCACTCCCAAACACCACTCACCTCAATAAACCGTGACATTGAAATAATAATGCAATGCAAACAGATGACAACTGCCAGAACTTAAGCTAATAATCTCAATCACCACACCCCCCTCATAGACCCGTGTGAAACAAAACCCCTCACCAGCCGTGACACAGTCTGACAGCCCTTCAGTCTGTCTGAAATGCTAGGGATTGATGAGATGATGAGGACATTTTCTAATATCTTAATTTTATGGAATTATGTTCTAATAGCTGCTGAATTGTTACATGAAGTGCTGAGTTAATTAATGAATTTGGTAAACCTACCTTAAATATGACTCCCACTCCTCACACAATTCTTATTAGAGCCCTTCTGCGCTTATCTGTGAAGAGATTAGTACACAGCGTTGTACGATATCTTCAGTTTATTGACAATTGCTCCATTGAATAGCCTTCACTTCTCAAAACAAGAATTGGCTGCCAGGTTATAAGAAGAACGTTCTTTGTTTCCGGTCATTTTAAGCCTGTTACTAAACTGACAATTGCTGCTGCTGCTTTAATCAACACCACGGTTTTCAGCTATGCAAAAAAATGCATAGGGGTTTTTGAAGACAAATAAATATAAATATACCCAACAACATTGTTTTTATTGACACGCATCACATCTCTAATGGTGTCTCACGTTGTTGATACAGTGTTGAACGTTAGAATCATTCAAGCGAACACTCATCTAGGATGTTGTTTCTGTCCCTCCAGCTGAGATCATTCACCCATTTACGCCGTTAATTAAGCTCTTCATTTTCCTAATCAGGGGTTTTAATTGCACCGGAGTGAGGTTCGGGGTGAACAGCAACCAGGGGGGACAGAGAGACAGCGCTGGGCATTGGCCTGCTGGGATGGTTTGTTCAGCTGGGGCCTTTAATAGAAAAGTGACAGAGCTGGAGCCTTTTCACAAATAAAGAGACCAACAGAGAGCTGTCGTTTGAGACTGCTCTCACCGTGAAGCCAGAGGCAGGAGCCAAAAGCCTTCAAATAGTATTTATAGAATGCCTTCTACAACTTAATAAAAGCGAATGGGAAGTGTGTGCATTTGGAAATAACTTGAAGAAGCACTAAAAATCCAGATGATTTAATATGGTTTGGTATTATGCCTCCGGCGATATAACATCATATATTTCTTTATTGGGGCCTAGAGGTTGTGACACACCGGTCAGGTGTTCATCATCCTTTATGGGGACATTTAGAGCCTGAGGAAAGTCGGATGTGTCGGATAGCCACACGAGCCACAGATTTAGTCTGAGGTGAGTCACTTGTGTGGTCACTTGTGTGGTCTAGACTCTGTGTCCCCAATCAATCCGTCTCTCCATGCATCCCCTATCAGGGATGTTCCAGCCCCAAATGGATGCGACAGACTTTGTATGAAGTTTAGAACGGGGGACCGCGTTTCCTGCCCATCAGCCGTCAGATTTATCTTAATTGCTATTTGACTGCGATTGAGTCTGTCTTCGCGGATGTTCTCTATCTCATCTGATTGCGACTCGGGGCGTGTTACGTTGTCAGGGAACGAGGCAACACATTTCAGAAAACTCCACTTGGGCACATCCACCGAGACGTTTCAATTCTCACACACACACATGCACGCCGCCTGTTACCCGAGTGCCAATGCCCAGCCCTCTGCCATTGTTATTGACGAGACAGAGCAGGGGTGCATGGCATTTGAAGGGCAGTACGCTGCAGTTCCATCTCCAGTGGTGACGGAACAAAAGTACCAGTGTTGGTAGTTGGAAGCTTTAATCACAGTCTGTTGGACGGGCTTTCCTTTCTGTAGGTTGAACAAAGAGCGCTTCAGACTGACACCCGGCACTTTTGGAAGTTGATCAGACCCCTTCACTTTCTACATCATATGATGTGTTCTGGACTTATTTTATAACTGGTACCCGTTGTCGTCGTTGCTACAGACAATCTGGCGTAATAGCAGAAGCGCGTCTTATGCGATACCTCACGTGCATTCAGTGTTCGGACCCTTTAATTGGTCAAACCAAACAGGGTAGGGACCAATGACATTCGTAGACAACAATCAGAACCAAACAAACACGACACATTCAGAATGCTGCTGCTCAAGTTCCAAAACCTAGAAAGTGGAACACGTTACACCAATTAATTAGTCTCTGCAATGTCTCCCTGTATCTCTCAGATAATACTACTCGTCAATGAATCACTGGAAGCTTTAGGGCAAAGTTACATCTCAGACATCTCTCAGTATGAATTTCTAGACCCCTCTGGTCATCAGGGTCTGCAAACTGTTCCGAGAGTAAGGACTAAGTACGCTGAGACACCAGATAGACAGCAGCTGTGCAGAGTTGGACAAAACTGACAGAAAAAGACTTGGCTACACATTGACCACTTTTACATTTGGCAAAAAAATAATTAAATATTTTAATGTATCTACCTTGATGTGATGTTTCTATTTGTATGCTTCAACTTTCATATTACATGTATTACTACATAAGGCTGTTCTCATTCGAATACAGGGAAAAATAACTTAACATGAGCTGAAATCTATAGACTCATCAGAAGCAGCCTTTTAATTAAATTTATGACAGGGAAGACCGTTACAGAAATGTCAAAACATCAGTATCGGCCAATTATGTTATACGAATCAGTTATCGAGATCGGACAATAATTTTCTTATCGGTCCATCCTTAGCAAATGTACCAAGTATCTCAAACCTGATTGGATAAAGAATTGCGTTCAAAAGCACTTGAACAAAATCGTGTAGGGTTTACATCCCAGATCACTTCCCAGTTTCCAAGTTCCAAGTTACGAAAACAAAGTGAATCCAGACGAATCCACAATATTACTATTAGCCCAAGATGGTGGGTTCAAGTCAGGATTTGCAGTATAAAAGTCAAAGTGGTTTCAAAAGCTTTTTACAGTTCCCTTCCGTGGATTTTTAGTTCACACAACTGGCAGTTCCAAATTTGGCTCATGCGCAACAAATTGCAGCCTTCCCTAGGTTGCAATTTCAGATATAATGATACACAATGTGTTTTCACAGCCTCTGCAGGCGGGCTTGGGCCCAGGGGCTTCGGTCGTGATAAGCCCCTGCAATACAGTGACTGTGTAGTGACTGTAGTCAATAGGGGGAGGCCACACCAGTAATGGGAAAAGGCCAGAGAGGCCAAACGGGCCTAGTTCAGACAAGTAAATAATAGGATATAGACCTGGTCCTCACACTGGTTCCATGGAGAGACCGGAGTTTCTGTTCACATTGTGGTTCTGGTCCTCACACTGGTTCCATGGGTAGACCGGAGTGTCTGATCACATTGTGGTTCTGGTCCTCACACTGGTTCTATGGGGAGACCGGAATGGCTGATCACATTATGTTTAAGCACCATGTCACTCTGCACTGACCCAAGGTCTGGTCTTCTCCTTACATCTATTCATGTATTGTGGCTTCATGAGGGGTTTGCCATTAGGTGCGTGGATTACTTCCTGAACCAGCTAGGGAGATGAGAAGCAAACGCGTAGGGACTCTCTTGTCTTGTTTCCTGTCGCCAGGACCTAAGGCTATTAAACGGTTTCTGAATCTTGAATGGTTCAAGCCAGCCTCTGATAAACTGAGGAGCCTATGAATTGATTTTAATGCCTGATTTAAATGCCTAGTCAGATTAATGTTAAAAAACGTTTTAACTTCTCCATAATTGACCGAATACTGACAAACAACCCCGAGAAACAAAGATCAACTGGTGTTTTTGCTAACTATAATAGTGATCTCTATCCAATAGTTTACATTCGAAGTATTAAACAACAACATGAGAACGCTTGATCAATTTAAAGACATTTGTGACATTCTTCACAGTTTGAATTATTGTGATATGCATTTTACTCTGAGCTGTTTTCTGTAAAATTATTCTTAAACCTGGATCTGGCAGTGGGCCACATCTCATACCTTTTAATCTCTTTAGTCAATAGACACAGCCCTTTTAAATATAATAGAGTGCGAAATTGTGCAAATACTTGGTTCTCAAAAGAGCTACCGGAACTCTTTGGGCAGATAAATCAGGCATGGGCAATTTCTTGAAAGGCCGACTTGGTATCTGATTGGCAACTTGTCAGCAACTGAGAAATAAATGTGCCGTTGTAATTAAAAAAGCCAAATTCAGTTTTTACTTGGAAGCAATTTTAGGCTCTTTAGTGATCCATCTTGATTTTGGAAAAACATAAATTCCCAAAGGGAGGTGACTGCTGCTTTGTCACCTAAGCAACTCTTGTTTTTTTTTACTTGACAAATACATTTGATATATCTAAACATTGGAAGACAGCCTACGTACCTGCTTTAAAAACCTCTTAATACAGTCTATTACAGTGCATTAAGCTTTATTAAAGGTGATAGTTTTAGCACAGACCATTGTTTTCTGCCCTTTTTGAAGTCACCTAGATCTGTAAATTTGACAATTTTTTTCTTCAACATAAATTACACCATATATTTCCTGTCCGCTGTCATACAGCAGTACAAACTATCAAACGCGTTCTCAGGGATGGTTAACTCTAGAGATACATGCAATCTCCACCAAGTTAGGCAGACAAGGGTTTTATCTTTTAAATCTGAATGAACTGGTGCCTCTAGGGCGATTAAAAATAATGATCGAGGAATATATCCATGAAGAATGTGTTGTCTTATGAATCGTGTGTTTACATTTTGGGGTTCGTGCTCCACATAATTTCTATTGTTTTTTATTGATGCTGGACTCACAAAGGAGATTGTTGGTTCAAAAAAATGAAACAAATGAGCTGAAATACTATATGTCTAACAGGACTTACTGTATTTATACATTCTACACAGCAGAACCACATTGTGTGTACTGTACCAGAGCATACAGAGATCTGCAGGGCGCAGAACCACAGTGTGTGTGCTGTACCAGAGCATACAGAGATCTGCAGGGTGCAGAACCACAGTGTGTGTACTGTACCAGAGCATACAGAGATCTGCAGGGCGCAGAACCACAGTGTGTGTACTGTACCAGAGCATACAGAGATCTGCAGGGCGCAGAACCACAGTGTGTGTACTGTACCAGAGCATACAGAGAGTGTTGGCATGGCTGTCTTGGCTCTGTGAGGGTTGGCCGTTCCCACAGGGCTCCTTCTGTCTTAAATGGCAGGGTTCAATCTGAGTAAAACCTTCTATCAGTCATGCTGACACACACACACACACACACACACATACACACACACACACACACACACACACACACACACACACACACACACCTTCTTAACTGTACTTGTGAAGAGTGAAGACATATTGGCGACCACACTTCTTTCAATGTAAAATCTGTCCCTTAACTTGTAATTTAAACCAAACCACAACCTCACCCGTTCGCCTTTCTCAAATATGTCTTCCTGTCATATTGTGACCGTTACCCTAAAACTGACCCCTGAACCTTCAATAGTGATTTTACCGAAGACTGGCGGAACGTTGTCAGTTATTCGAACATTTTTTCGTGTGTTACTGTGTGAGCACACACACACACACACACACACACACACACACACATACCTCTTCACACCCACTCCCAGAAGCGATTCTTCCTCACACTGGTGTTTTACGTTAATGAGTCTTCTCACAATAGACAAAATCCTCCCGTGTCTCACTATCTCCTCCCTGGCATCTCCCGGTACGTGTTTCGTGCTGGTAGACAAGAACCGACCTGCTGTGTTAAAATACAACAAATCACAACTGAAAACTGTTAAAGGTAATTTTGCTGATTGCATAATTGTGTATGAATCAGATTGTCATGGCTTGATACAATACTGCGATCAGCCAACCTGCCAATCACCCACAGTCACACAGCCTAAAGACACAGTCACACAGCCTAAAGACACAGTCACACAGCCTAAAGACACAGTCACACAGCCTAAAGACACAGTCCCACAGCCTAAAGACACAGTCACACAGTCACACAGCCAATCACCCACAGTCACAGACTAAAGACACAGTCACACAGCCAATCACCCACAGTCACAGACTAAAGACACAGTCACACAGCCAATCACCCACAGTCACAACCTAAAGACACAGTCACACAGCCAATCACCCACAGTCACAGCCTAAAGACACAGTCACACAGCCAATCACCCATAGTCACAGCCTAAAGACACAGTCACACAGCCAATCACCCATAGTCACAGCCTAAAGACACAGTCACACAGCCAATCACCCACAGTCACAGCCTAAAGACACAGTCACACAGTCCCACAGCCAATCACCCACAGTCACAGACTAAAGACACAGTCACACAGCTAATCACCCACAGTCACAGCCTAAAGACACAGTCACACAGTCCCACAGCCAATCACCCACAGTCACAGACTAAAGACACAGTCACACAGCCAATCACCCACAGTCACAACCTAAAGACACAGTCACACAGCCAATCACCCACAGTCACAGCCTAAAGACACAGTCACACAGCCTAAAGACACAGTCCCACAGCCTAAAGACACAGTCACACAGCCAATCACCCACAGTCACACAGCCTAAAGACACAGTCACACAGACTATATGCCACATATACAGCGAAAAGCCACAGCTACAGCAACACACATGTGACACCCACGTTTGTGTGTTCACATTTGTGGATGATGTTGTTTTATTTTTTTATTTTAATGCACTACCAGCAACGTTTTAATGAACAATCACCTACTGTATTTTATTTGCCTTTTTTATTGAAGTCGCATAACCGAAGTAGTGGCAAAGCGGAACCTTTGTGTCATGTTGGTTGTGGCGGGGGGACCAGTATGAGTGGGGCGCTGCTGTTGTTTTACCTCAGAAACAATCTGGGAACCAACAACTGTGGCTGTGACTCATTGTTTCTCCTTTCCACCTGTTCACACAACAGGTTAGTAAAGTATAAAACATGTGTTCTATGAATTTTGTCTAGTTTTTTAATATTTATTAAATGTGATCTGTTAAAGTTAGGATTTGATTGTAATGAATTTCGACAATGTATAACTATAAAAGTTAAAATGTGTTAGCGAAGTTCTCTCAGCAAGGGCTACAGTTGTACCAATGGGCTCGCAAACACTGAATGCCACGATAGTTTGGGAGCTAGCTTAGAGAGTAAATAAGCCCCATTAGACAGAGTGAATGAAAGTTAAATATTCATGTTATTAAAACAGAAAGAGATCCATCTTTATAACTAAATTGTAAACTGCTATGTTTAATGTATTTTCGGTGGTTTTGACCTATGACAGACAGAAACCATAGGTCTGAGGTAAAAGTTTTCCCGCCGTGAAGGCTAGTGGCGGTCAAGTAATGACTCGCGCACCCTTTTAACACTGAATGTTGCGGTGGCTCAGTGAATGACAGGGTGGTTTGTATTGTAAGACAGGAGAGTTGTCTGGTTACTGCGGTGGGTGAGTGCATGTAAAACAGAGGGGAGGTGTTGAACATTGTTTGACTGACAAAATACAGTGTTTGTTATTTATTAACTGAATTATTTATTGATGAACTGAATTAGATAATAGTTATGTATTTAAGAATGTATGTATTGATGAACTGAATTAGATAATAGTTTTGCATTTAAGAATGTATGTATTGATGAACTGAATTAGATAATAGTTTTGTATTTAAGAATGTATTTATTGATTAACTGAATTCTATATTTGTGAAAAAAAGGTTACATTCAGTTATTTGCTATGAGATATGAGGTATTAAGAACAGCATTGTTGTGTGTTGATAGTGACATGATTGCACTGAAATGTTTTATGCAGAAAATAAACAATGTTGTTTTACCTCAGAAACAATCTGGGAACCAACAACTGTGGCTGTGACTCATTGTTTCTCCTTTCCACCTGTTCACACAACAGGTGAATATAATCTGCCCACCGGTGCTGATTGGTACCCGTAACAGATTTTGGGGGCTCGTCCGGGATTCTGAGCTGGTGCCCTTTGTGTTAGGGATGTAACGGTCTTGGTTAAAGCCTCGATCTGAGCATTAAGTCGCTGAATTGTCTTGTCTTTACTTTCATTGTCATCTGTCTTTTCAGGTTCCGCTTGAGTCCGGTGAGCTTGAGCCACTTTGCGGATGGAGCTTCGACCCAGCCTACGTTTTCTTTCACATTCCTCATTGGTAGTCTGAATGATCTGCCTCAGTAGTAATTCATCAGATACGGTGGGGTCAGACAGAAAAGGTTTTAATTCTCGTCTGAGATCCTCATGTTTTTCACTCAAGCCTTGGTAGATGGTGTTCAAGAATGCACACTGTACGGTGGATGTGTCATACCTTACTGTGGATGTTGTTTGTTTCGCTGTGAATGTTATCTTTTGCTTAAGACCAATCATCCTGTATAAAAACTGTTGAGGTGGCTCATGTTCATGTTGCTTTGCACACATTAGTTCCTGAAGTAGCTCGGTGCTGCTCTTTTCACCGAGATGAGATTGAAGGAAACTCTTCAGCTCCGCGATAGTCATCTCTTCTTTATTACTCAGCATCTCTCTGAAATTTCCAGGTTTAATTATGCGCAGAACCCCTCTGAAGATCTCTGCCTCTGTGTGTCTTTCTTTTAGTCCCTCATCTACTTGTTGGCTGATGCTGTTATAGCTAATGTCTGAGGTGGTGTCCCCCATCTGTCCTCCATGTATTTTAAATTCCCTGCGTTGTAGCAGTGGCAAATCTCTTAGAGTTATCATGGTCTCGTCTGTGAGGGACTGTGGTGTGTAGTTAGGTGAATGATCAGCATGTAGCCTATTGGTTTGGGTGGACTGTCTATTGGTGTTGGACTGGTGTGAGTATTGCTGTGACCGGGCTACATCTAGTCTTATGGGCTGGTTACAGCCCCTCAACTCAGGCAGCGGTTCACGTGCCGTACATGTGGTGAATGGGATATTTAAACTAAGAAGTTTGTTGTGCAGTTCCTCATAACTGGAAAGTAACCTCTGTACATTAGGCTCATGAATGTCAGCTCTCGTAGGAGCTATTTCAGCATGTGTGTCAATGTGAATATTCTCTATTGGTAAGGACTGTGAAACATTACCATTGGACAATGAACTATCACCCCCATCCTTTACACACATTTCACCTATTTTACGGTTGTGCACAATCTCATTTATCATCTCTGTTAGGAAAATCAGGTGTGACATGCCCTCATCTTCTAACTCTAGTAATCCTGTACTGTCCATATATTCACTGACAAAATCAATACAGGCCTCTTCATCATGTTTGTTTAACTTAGCTGAATCTTGGTTCGTCGTTTGTGGAATGGCGGTTATGATCTGGAACAGCTCCTCTGCGGTAAGGCCGAACAGTCCCTTCTTGATCGTCCAGACCAGTTTCTTCCTCTCGCATGCCATGGCGCACAGTCGTCTGATGCCTTCTGCCTCAAATCACCTCGCTCCGGCAACAGCCAGACGCCTTGGATTCTCACAGCCTCACCCGAACGACGTGGCGCAGTCAGGTTCAGAGATCACTGGATCAGCAGTTGTCGGACCATGTTGTTCTGACGACAGCCGATCCCGGAACCTCTCGGACGAGCCCCCAAAATCTGTTACGGGTACCAATCAGCACCGGTGGTGAAGGTTGGCCTGAATGGTGCCATCCTCCGTCCTGGCGAAATGACCCACGTCAAATGTCAAATCCCGCTTACTCTTGGCTCCTCCAATTCATTCGTGTTATTCGAACCTGAATTGCACAGCTTACCATTACAAAGACTAGATATGGGGGCAGGACTAATGGAGGTCCGCCATACTGACAGGCCTTATGTGGAGGTGCCTATAGGAAACCACACCGAACAGGATGTGATACTACCCAGCCGGACAGTTATAGGAAGTGTTGCACCTGTGGAGAGAATAATGGAAGTAAACATGCCAGAAGGGGTAAACAAACATCAAACTCAGGTTAATAGTGCCGTTTTTTCTCACATCAATAAGTCCAGCAATGGCGACTCAGCCACCCTGTGGCACCCTCCTGTCGACTTAAGCCATTTAACTGAGGAACAACAGAAGGAGGTCAAACAAATGCTGTGTGAAGAATCTGGAGCGTTTGCACGGGATGATGATGATATAGGGTGCATCCCCAGCCTCCAAATGAACATCAACCTGAAGGATGACATTCCTGTCCAGCGGAGCTATGCATCCATCCCAAAGCCACTTTATAAGGAGGTAAAAGACTATGTCCGTGATCTGTTGGCTAAGGGATGGGTAATAAAGTCTAAATCACCATTTGCTGCTCCTGTGGTCTGTGTTCGGAAAAAAGATGGGACACTCCGACTGTGTATCGATTATAGATTACTCAACCAAAAGACGGTACCAGATCGACACCCTTTACCTCGCATTCAAGACCTGATAGACACTCTTGGAGGACACAGTTGGTTTACCATACTGGACCAAGGAAAGGCCTACCACCAGGGCTACATCGCTGAGGGGTCACGCCATATAACAGCTTTCGTCACACCATGGGGCTTATATGAGTGGGTGAGGATACCATTTGGCCTCTCCAATGCTCCCGCTGCTTTTCAGAGAAGCATGGAGGAAATGCTTGACAGCCTGCGAGATGAATGCTGCATCCCGTATCTGGACGATGTACTCTGCTATGGCAAATCCTTCAAGGGTCACCTGGAGGTTGTAAGGAATGTCCTAAGAGCTCTACAGCAGCATGGGGTGAAGCTCAGACCAACAAAATGTGAGTTGTTCAAGCCTGAGGTCAGGTATGTGGGAAGGCTTGTCTCTGCAGAGGGAGTGCGAATAGACCCAGGGGATCTGGATGCTGTTTTAGCCCTCAGGGAGAAGACGCCTAAATCAGTCGGGGATGTAAGGAAGCTACTGGGATTCCTCAGCTACTACAGGTCATACATTCAGGACTTCTCTCGAATCGCAAAACCAATCTATGACTTGCTGCGGATGGGGGTGGGCACAAGGGAGAAGCGATCAAGGAGGACTGGAAGAGGAAGCTGCGGGCAGCTCTCATCAAAGACCCCAGTCCTGTGGACGGCAGAGCACCAGGGTACCCTCTGTCGCCTTACTGACACACTAACCAACCCCCCTGTGCTAGCGTATCCTGACTTTGACTTGCCCTTTACTGTACACACTGATGCCTCTGAACAAGGGCTAGGTGCAGTGTTGTACCAGCGACAAAGTGGAAGGCTAAGAGTCATTGCCTTCGGTTCAAGAACTTTGTCACCTGCAGAGAAAAACTACCGACTTCACTCAGGAAAATTGGAGTTTCTGGCCTTGAAGTGGGCTGTCTGTGAAAAATTCAGGGACTATCTGTTCTATGCACCCCACTTCACCATTTATACCGACAATAACCCGTTGACATACGTCATGAGCACCGCCAAACTGAATGCCTGTGGTCATAGATGGGTCGGTGAACTCGCAGACTTTCGGTTTGCTATCAAATACCGGCCAGGAAAGAGCAATGTTGATGCAGACACCCTCTCCCGTCTACCTCTGAACATGGACACCTATGTGGCTGAATGCACTCAAGAACTGTCCAAGGAAACAGTCCGTGCGACGTGGCAAGGTAGCCGGGTGGCAAAAGTAAAAGACGTCGCTTATGTGGCCGCTCTCAATCTGACACGAGGCCCTGAACCACCTGGGATGCAGCCGCTGTCGACTGTTGACCACGATGAGCTGGTCAAAGCTCAAAGAGAAGACCCAGCAATCGGTCCCCTAATAAAACTAAAAGAAACAAAGGGAATTTTGTCGAAAGAGGACCGACAAGGAGCGTGTGGTCTCCTGCGGAAACTGATGCATGAGTGGGGAAAGCTTCACATCATAAACAACTTACTCTACCGTCAGACCACACAGCGAAAACAACTTGTTCTGCCAACAATCTACCAGAATGTGGCTTTGAAGTACCTTCATGACGACATGGGTCATGTAGGAACCGAGAGGGTCCTAACCCTGGCGAGAGACCGATTTTATTGGCCTTTTATGAAAAGGGACATTGACATCTATGTGACACGGAAGTGCCCCTGTATCAAGAAGAAGAAACCTGTCACTCACGTCAGAGCACCAATGGGGAGCATCACTAGCACTTCACCACTAGAACTCGTCTCCATCGACTTCATGCACTTAGAAATCAGCAAAGGGGGGTACGAATACATCTTAGTAGTCATGGACCATTTCACTCGATTTGCCCAAGCATATCCAACAAGAAACAAGTCTGGACGAACAGCGGCCGAAAAAATCTTCAACGACTTCATCCCTCGCTTTGGGTACCCCGCAAAGTTGCACCATGATCAGGGCAGAGAATTTGAAAATGAACTGTTCCGAACCCTGCAAGCATGTACCGGAGTAAAGCACTCCCGAACGACACCCTACCACCCTCAGGGTAACCCTGTAGAACGCTTAAACAGAACGTTGCTTCAGATGCTGAGGACCCTAGAGGATAAAGAGAAGGGAAATTGGAAAGAACATCTACCCCAGATCGTGCATGCCTATAACTGTACCAAACACGAAGCCACCGGCTTTTCACCACACTACTTACTCTATGGACGTCACCCACGCTTACCTGTTGACTTGTTGTTTGGCCTGTCCAGCTTGGAGGAAACAGACTCTCCAAGGGGCTACGCGGAGAAATGGGCAAAGCGAATGAAAGAAGCCTATCAAGTTGCTTCTAAAAACAGTCAACAATCCAGTGCTAAAGGAAAGAGGTACTATGATCAACACCTGAAAGGTGTCATCCTCCAGCCGGATGACAGAGTCCTTGTTCGGAACCTAGGTGAAAGGGGAGGTACAGGAAAACTAAGGTCCTATTGGGAGCAAACCGTGTATGTAGTCCGTGAACAAGTAAATGACAGCCCTGTCTATAAAGTGTCTCCAGAGACTGGTGGTAAAGTGCGGACTCTACACAGAAATCTCCTGCACGTTGTAACCGACCTGCCTGTTGAACTACCATCACAGATAAATACCGCACAACCTAGAGGAAGGAGAGAGCAGAACCGTCAGGGGGGAAAACAAAGTCAGAGCGAAGACACCTTGAACAGTGATTCGACCGACACTGATGAAGAAACGCCACGGATGCAGTACTGGTTGAGGGTCCCAAGGCCAAGAGATTTTGAAAATGCGGCTCAACCTATGATCGAGAGACTAGAAAGCATACCTGTAAGAGAACCTCCACAAGACCAAGAACAACTGGGCGGAGATGAGCAAGAGGGAACTATACCAGGCACAGGGGTAGACAATAGGGCTGTAAGTCCTGAAGTGGTTGACATGCAGAGTGAGTTGGTCAGGAAGTCCACCCGAGAAAAACGACCTCCAAGAAGACTGACATATGAGTCCTTAGGTCATCCATCATACCACCAACACAGCTTCATTAATAATGTCAGGGCACAGACAATTCCCATCATAGAAAGTCAGCCATACCCTATGTTGCAACAGAACATTATCACCGGTCCTATATGGTGCCTTATCAAACACACACACACGCACTTACATACCAGCCCATGCCTTACACTACAGTAGTGCTTTGCTCTGTTCCAATTTGGATATATTAGTGGGGCAGGTACAGATTTCCTTGTATTGCACACTTATACACGGACATACACTTACTTCGTTTCACCTATGACCACACTGTAGTATATACTACAGAGGATAAGTAGTTATTTGTTAATTGGGATGCTAAATATTTTTTTGGTCGGGAGTGTGTGACACCCACGTTTGTGTGTTCACATTTGTGGATGATGTTGTTTTATTTTTTTATTTTAATGCACTACCAGCAACGTTTTAATGAACAATCACCTACTGTATTTTATTTGCCTTTTTTATTGAAGTCGCATAACCGAAGTAGTGGCAAAGCGGAACCTTTGTGTCATGTTGGTTGTGGCGGGGGGACCAGTATGAGTGGGGCGCTGCTGTTGTTTTACCTCAGAAACAATCTGGGAACCAACAACTGTGGCTGTGACTCATTGTTTCTCCTTTCCACCTGTTCACACAACAGGTTAGTAAAGTATAAAACATGTGTTCTATGAATTTTGTCTAGTTTTTAATATTTATTAAATGTGATCTGTTAAAGTTAGGATTTGATTGTAATGAATTTCGACAATGTATAACTATAAAAGTTAAAATGTGTTAGCGAAGTTCTCTCAGCAAGGGCTACAGTTGTACCGATGGGCTCGCAAACACTGAATGCCACGATAGTTTGGGAGCTAGCTTAGAGAGTAAATAAGCCCCATTAGACAGAGTGAATGAAAGTTAAATATTCATGTTATTAAAACAGAAAGAGATCCATCTTTATAACTAAATTGTAAACTGCTATGTTTAATGTATTTTCGGTGGTTTTGACCTATGACAGACAGAAACCATAGGTCTGAGGTAAAAGTTTTCCCGCCGTGAAGGCTAGTGGCGGTCAAGTAATGACTCGCGCACCCTTTTAACACTGAATGTTGCGGTGGCTCAGTGAATGACAGGGTGGTTTGTATTGTAAGACAGGAGAGTTGTCTGGTTACTGCGGTGGGTGAGTGCATGTAAAACAGAGGGGAGGTGTTGAACATTGTTTGACTGACAAAATACAGTGTTTGTTATTTATTAACTGAATTATTTATTGATGAACTGAATTAGATAATAGTTATGTATTTAAGAATGTATGTATTGATGAACTGAATTAGATAATAGTTTTGCATTTAAGAATGTATGTATTGATGAACTGAATTAGATAATAGTTTTGTATTTAAGAATGTATTTATTGATTAACTGAATTCTATATTTGTGAAAAAAAGGTTACATTCAGTTATTTGCTATGAGATATGAGGTATTAAGAACAGCATTGTTGTGTGTTGATAGTGACATGATTGCACTGAAATGTTTTATGCAGAAAATAAACAATGTTGTTTTACCTCAGAAACAATCTGGGAACCAACAACTGTGGCTGTGACTCATTGTTTCTCCTTTCCACCTGTTCACACAACAGGTGAATATAATCTGCCCACCGGTGCTGATTGGTACCCGTAACAGATTTTGGGGGCTCGTCCGGGATTCTGAGCTGGTGCCCTTTGTGTTAGGGATGTAACGGTCTTGGTTAAAGCCTCGATCTGAGCATTAAGTCGCTGAATTGTCTTGTCTTTACTTTCATTGTCATCTGTCTTTTCAGGTTCCGCTTGAGTCCGGTGAGCTTGAGCCACTTTGCGGATGGAGCTTCGACCCAGCCTACGTTTTCTTTCACATTCCTCATTGGTAGTCTGAATGATCTGCCTCAGTAGTAATTCATCAGATACGGTGGGGTCAGACAGAAAAGGTTTTAATTCTCGTCTGAGATCCTCATGTTTTTCACTCAAGCCTTGGTAGATGGTGTTCAAGAATGCACACTGTACGGTGGATGTGTCATACCTTACTGTGGATGTTGTTTGTTTCGCTGTGAATGTTATCTTTTGCTTAAGACCAATCATCCTGTATAAAAACTGTTGAGGTGGCTCATGTTCATGTTGCTTTGCACACATTAGTTCCTGAAGTAGCTCGGTGCTGCTCTTTTCACCGAGATGAGATTGAAGGAAACTCTTCAGCTCCGCGATAGTCATCTCTTCTTTATTACTCAGCATCTCTCTGAAATTTCCAGGTTTAATTATGCGCAGAACCCCTCTGAAGATCTCTGCCTCTGTGTGTCTTTCTTTTAGTCCCTCATCTACTTGTTGGCTGATGCTGTTATAGCTAATGTCTGAGGTGGTGTCCCCCATCTGTCCTCCATGTATTTTAAATTCCCTGCGTTGTAGCAGTGGCAAATCTCTTAGAGTTATCATGGTCTCGTCTGTGAGGGACTGTGGTGTGTAGTTAGGTGAATGATCAGCATGTAGCCTATTGGTTTGGGTGGACTGTCTATTGGTGTTGGACTGGTGTGAGTATTGCTGTGACCGGGCTACATCTAGTCTTATGGGCTGGTTACAGCCCCTCAACTCAGGCAGCGGTTCACGTGCCGTACATGTGGTGAATGGGATATTTAAACTAAGAAGTTTGTTGTGCAGTTCCTCATAACTGGAAAGTAACCTCTGTACATTAGGCTCATGAATGTCAGCTCTCGTAGGAGCTATTTCAGCATGTGTGTCAATGTGAATATTCTCTATTGGTAAGGACTGTGAAACATTACCATTGGACAATGAACTATCACCCCCATCCTTTACACACATTTCACCTATTTTACGGTTGTGCACAATCTCATTTATCATCTCTGTTAGGAAAATCAGGTGTGACATGCCCTCATCTTCTAACTCTAGTAATCCTGTACTGTCCATATATTCACTGACAAAATCAATACAGGCCTCTTCATCATGTTTGTTTAACTTAGCTGAATCTTGGTTCGTCGTTTGTGGAATGGCGGTTATGATCTGGAACAGCTCCTCTGCGGTAAGGCCGAACAGTCCCTTCTTGATCGTCCAGACCAGTTTCTTCCTCTCGCATGCCATGGCGCACAGTCGTCTGATGCCTTCTGCCTCAAATCACCTCGCTCCGGCAACAGCCAGACGCCTTGGATTCTCACAGCCTCACCCGAACGACGTGGCGCAGTCAGGTTCAGAGATCACTGGATCAGCAGTTGTCGGACCATGTTGTTCTGACGACAGCCGATCCCGGAACCTCTCGGACGAGCCCCCAAAATCTGTTACGGGTACCAATCAGCACCGGTGGTGAAGGTTGGCCTGAATGGTGCCATCCTCCGTCCTGGCGAAATGACCCACGTCAAATGTCAAATCCCGCTTACTCTTGGCTCCTCCAATTCATTCGTGTTATTCGAACCTGAATTGCACAGCTTACCATTACAAAGACTAGATATGGGGGCAGGACTAATGGAGGTCCGCCATACTGACAGGCCTTATGTGGAGGTGCCTATAGGAAACCACACCGAACAGGATGTGATACTACCCAGCCGGACAGTTATAGGAAGTGTTGCACCTGTGGAGAGAATAATGGAAGTAAACATGCCAGAAGGGGTAAACAAACATCAAACTCAGGTTAATAGTGCCGTTTTTTCTCACATCAATAAGTCCAGCAATGGCGACTCAGCCACCCTGTGGCACCCTCCTGTCGACTTAAGCCATTTAACTGAGGAACAACAGAAGGAGGTCAAACAAATGCTGTGTGAAGAATCTGGAGCGTTTGCACGGGATGATGATGATATAGGGTGCATCCCCAGCCTCCAAATGAACATCAACCTGAAGGATGACATTCCTGTCCAGCGGAGCTATGCATCCATCCCAAAGCCACTTTATAAGGAGGTAAAAGACTATGTCCGTGATCTGTTGGCTAAGGGATGGGTAATAAAGTCTAAATCACCATTTGCTGCTCCTGTGGTCTGTGTTCGGAAAAAAGATGGGACACTCCGACTGTGTATCGATTATAGATTACTCAACCAAAAGACGGTACCAGATCGACACCCTTTACCTCGCATTCAAGACCTGATAGACACTCTTGGAGGACACAGTTGGTTTACCATACTGGACCAAGGAAAGGCCTACCACCAGGGCTACATCGCTGAGGGGTCACGCCATATAACAGCTTTCGTCACACCATGGGGCTTATATGAGTGGGTGAGGATACCATTTGGCCTCTCCAATGCTCCCGCTGCTTTTCAGAGAAGCATGGAGGAAATGCTTGACAGCCTGCGAGATGAATGCTGCATCCCGTATCTGGACGATGTACTCTGCTATGGCAAATCCTTCAAGGGTCACCTGGAGGTTGTAAGGAATGTCCTAAGAGCTCTACAGCAGCATGGGGTGAAGCTCAGACCAACAAAATGTGAGTTGTTCAAGCCTGAGGTCAGGTATGTGGGAAGGCTTGTCTCTGCAGAGGGAGTGCGAATAGACCCAGGGGATCTGGATGCTGTTTTAGCCCTCAGGGAGAAGACGCCTAAATCAGTCGGGGATGTAAGGAAGCTACTGGGATTCCTCAGCTACTACAGGTCATACATTCAGGACTTCTCTCGAATCGCAAAACCAATCTATGACTTGCTGCGGATGGGGGTGGGCACAAGGGAGAAGCGATCAAGGAGGACTGGAAGAGGAAGCTGCGGGCAGCTCTCATCAAAGACCCCAGTCCTGTGGACGGCAGAGCACCAGGGTACCCTCTGTCGCCTTACTGACACACTAACCAACCCCCCTGTGCTAGCGTATCCTGACTTTGACTTGCCCTTTACTGTACACACTGATGCCTCTGAACAAGGGCTAGGTGCAGTGTTGTACCAGCGACAAAGTGGAAGGCTAAGAGTCATTGCCTTCGGTTCAAGAACTTTGTCACCTGCAGAGAAAAACTACCGACTTCACTCAGGAAAATTGGAGTTTCTGGCCTTGAAGTGGGCTGTCTGTGAAAAATTCAGGGACTATCTGTTCTATGCACCCCACTTCACCATTTATACCGACAATAACCCGTTGACATACGTCATGAGCACCGCCAAACTGAATGCCTGTGGTCATAGATGGGTCGGTGAACTCGCAGACTTTCGGTTTGCTATCAAATACCGGCCAGGAAAGAGCAATGTTGATGCAGACACCCTCTCCCGTCTACCTCTGAACATGGACACCTATGTGGCTGAATGCACTCAAGAACTGTCCAAGGAAACAGTCCGTGCGACGTGGCAAGGTAGCCGGGTGGCAAAAGTAAAAGACGTCGCTTATGTGGCCGCTCTCAATCTGACACGAGGCCCTGAACCACCTGGGATGCAGCCGCTGTCGACTGTTGACCACGATGAGCTGGTCAAAGCTCAAAGAGAAGACCCAGCAATCGGTCCCCTAATAAAACTAAAAGAAACAAAGGGAATTTTGTCGAAAGAGGACCGACAAGGAGCGTGTGGTCTCCTGCGGAAACTGATGCATGAGTGGGGAAAGCTTCACATCATAAACAACTTACTCTACCGTCAGACCACACAGCGAAAACAACTTGTTCTGCCAACAATCTACCAGAATGTGGCTTTGAAGTACCTTCATGACGACATGGGTCATGTAGGAACCGAGAGGGTCCTAACCCTGGCGAGAGACCGATTTTATTGGCCTTTTATGAAAAGGGACATTGACATCTATGTGACACGGAAGTGCCCCTGTATCAAGAAGAAGAAACCTGTCACTCACGTCAGAGCACCAATGGGGAGCATCACTAGCACTTCACCACTAGAACTCGTCTCCATCGACTTCATGCACTTAGAAATCAGCAAAGGGGGTACGAATACATCTTAGTAGTCATGGACCATTTCACTCGATTTGCCCAAGCATATCCAACAAGAAACAAGTCTGGACGAACAGCGGCCGAAAAAATCTTCAACGACTTCATCCCTCGCTTTGGGTACCCCGCAAAGTTGCACCATGATCAGGGCAGAGAATTTGAAAATGAACTGTTCCGAACCCTGCAAGCATGTACCGGAGTAAAGCACTCCCGAACGACACCCTACCACCCTCAGGGTAACCCTGTAGAACGCTTAAACAGAACGTTGCTTCAGATGCTGAGGACCCTAGAGGATAAAGAGAAGGGAAATTGGAAAGAACATCTACCCCAGATCGTGCATGCCTATAACTGTACCAAACACGAAGCCACCGGCTTTTCACCACACTACTTACTCTATGGACGTCACCCACGCTTACCTGTTGACTTGTTGTTTGGCCTGTCCAGCTTGGAGGAAACAGACTCTCCAAGGGGCTACGCGGAGAAATGGGCAAAGCGAATGAAAGAAGCCTATCAAGTTGCTTCTAAAACAGTCAACAATCCAGTGCTAAAGGAAAGAGGTACTATGATCAACACCTGAAAGGTGTCATCCTCCAGCCGGATGACAGAGTCCTTGTTCGGAACCTAGGTGAAAGGGGAGGTACAGGAAAACTAAGGTCCTATTGGGAGCAAACCGTGTATGTAGTCCGTGAACAAGTAAATGACAGCCCTGTCTATAAAGTGTCTCCAGAGACTGGTGGTAAAGTGCGGACTCTACACAGAAATCTCCTGCACGTTGTAACCGACCTGCCTGTTGAACTACCATCACAGATAAATACCGCACAACCTAGAGGAAGGAGAGAGCAGAACCGTCAGGGGGGAAAACAAAGTCAGAGCGAAGACACCTTGAACAGTGATTCGACCGACACTGATGAAGAAACGCCACGGATGCAGTACTGGTTGAGGGTCCCAAGGCCAAGAGATTTTGAAAATGCGGCTCAACCTATGATCGAGAGACTAGAAAGCATACCTGTAAGAGAACCTCCACAAGACCAAGAACAACTGGGCGGAGATGAGCAAGAGGGAACTATACCAGGCACAGGGGTAGACAATAGGGCTGTAAGTCCTGAAGTGGTTGACATGCAGAGTGAGTTGGTCAGGAAGTCCACCCGAGAAAAACGACCTCCAAGAAGACTGACATATGAGTCCTTAGGTCATCCATCATACCACCAACACAGCTTCATTAATAATGTCAGGGCACAGACAATTCCCATCATAGAAAGTCAGCCATACCCTATGTTGCAACCAGAACATTATCACCGGTCCTATATGGTGCCTTATCAAACACACACACACGCACTTACATACCAGCCCATGCCTTACACTACAGTAGTGCTTTGCTCTGTTCCAATTTGGATATATTAGTGGGGCAGGTACAGATTTCCCTTGTATTGCACACTTATACACGGACATACACTTACTTCGTTTCACCTATGACCACACTGTAGTATATACTACAGAGGATAAGTAGTTATTTGTTAATTGGGATGCTAAATATTTCTTTTGGTCGGGGAGTGTGTGACACCCACGTTTGTGTGTTCACATTTGTGGATGATGTTGTTTTATTTTTTTATTTTAATGCACTACCAGCAACGTTTTAATGAACAATCACCTACTGTATTTTATTTGCCTTTTTTATTGAAGTCGCATAACCGAAGTAGTGGCAAAGCGGAACCTTTGTGTCATGTTGGTTGTGGCGGGGGGACCAGTATGAGTGGGGCGCTGCTGTTGTTTTACCTCAGAAACAATCTGGGAACCAACAACTGTGGCTGTGACTCATTGTTTCTCCTTTCCACCTGTTCACACAACAGGTTAGTAAAGTATAAAACATGTGTTCTATGAATTTTGTCTAGTTTTTTAATATTTATTAAATGTGATCTGTTAAAGTTAGGATTTGATTGTAATGAATTTCGACAATGTATAACTATAAAAGTTAAAATGTGTTAGCGAAGTTCTCTCAGCAAGGGCTACAGTTGTACCGATGGGCTCGCAAACACTGAATGCCACGATAGTTTGGGAGCTAGCTTAGAGAGTAAATAAGCCCCATTAGACAGAGTGAATGAAAGTTAAATATTCATGTTATTAAAACAGAAAGAGATCCATCTTTATAACTAAATTGTAAACTGCTATGTTTAATGTATTTTCGGTGGTTTTGACCTATGACAGACAGAAACCATAGGTCTGAGGTAAAAGTTTTCCCGCCGTGAAGGCTAGTGGCGGTCAAGTAATGACTCGCGCACCCTTTTAACACTGAATGTTGCGGTGGCTCAGTGAATGACAGGGTGGTTTGTATTGTAAGACAGGAGAGTTGTCTGGTTACTGCGGTGGGTGAGTGCATGTAAACCAGAGGGGAGGTGTTGATCATTGTTTGACTGACAAAATACAGTGTTTGTTATTTATTAACTGAATTATTTATTGATGAACTGAATTAGATAATAGTTATGTATTTAAGAATGTATGTATTGATGAACTGAATTAGATAATAGTTTTGCATTTAAGAATGTATGTATTGATGAACTGAATTAGATAATAGTTTTGTATTTAAGAATGTATTTATTGATTAACTGAATTCTATATTTGTGAAAAAAAGGTTACATTCAGTTATTTGCTATGAGATATGAGGTATTAAGAACAGCATTGTTGTGTGTTGATAGTGACATGATTGCACTGAAATGTTTTATGCAGAAAATAAACAATGTTGTTTTACCTCAGAAACAATCTGGGAACCAACAACTGTGGCTGTGACTCATTGTTTCTCCTTTCCACCTGTTCACACAACAGGTGAATATAATCTGCCCACCGGTGCTGATTGGTACCCGTAACACACACATACCCAGACACGTACACACAAGCACACTGGCACAAATTAAAGTTTACCCCATTAATTTCCCATCCTCTTCACCAGCTATTGGATGTCACTCCCACCATGCAGTCCTATAATGCTTCTCTCACAGCTGGTCAGACATTTATCATCTTTCGATGGTTCTCATTCCCTCCTTCCCACGTTGAATCTTCTTTTCTCTCGTTTTACGCTTGTACTCCCCTCGCGGTTTTTCCTGCTCCTGGATACATTTCCAACGTCATCATTTTTGTCTTGTTTACCCTCCCCCTCGTTTCATATCCAGTTCCCCAGCTCTGATGTCCGTTGCCTCGCACTGAACCTCAGAGAACCACACTCAATTCTGAATTATAGTCCATAATTTTTTACAATTGATATAACTACATTTGCAGTATTTAAATTAAATACATCATTAATGTACGAGTCTGTATTTTAGAAACAGACAACAGATTCCTATAGCATTGTTATTAAAACAATTTAAAATCAGTCACATTTAGAAATAGGTCAAGCTCAGATTAGGGTTGACCATTGATGGACTCATAACGCCCAGGACAAACCTGTACACTCACAGAAAACAGTTCATGATGGAACACTTCTTGTATTTTATTGTTTTTGCAAAATGTCAACCAATTTTACAAATGACTGAACGTGCTGCTTTCACTCTTTTTGTGCTTCCAATTGACCCCAGAACAGTTGTTGATGTTCTGTTTTGTTGCTTGAGAAAATAGGTTGTCACATTTTGTTCAGTCATCACCCCTGGAGTTCTTCCAAGATACATGTGGTAGATATACAAAGTGTACACACCCCTGTTAAAATGCCAGGTTTTTCGTGAGAAAAAAAAATCATGACAGAACTTTGCCCACTATATTGTGGGCAAATCCATATACGGGATTTCACAAAAATATGTTTAAAAAACGTTTTGAGTGTCATTTATTGTAATTGCCAACTCATGAAATGTTTTACTCGTCACAGTTTCTAAACAGATATAAATACATATTTATATTACAGCCATGCTGGCACAGTATTTGATTTGTAAATGGATTTGGGAGGTTATTTAGTCTTTTAAAAGTTATTTCTACCCCATCTCTGTTAATACCTCTTAATTCTTAACTCAGTCGCCATCATTATCCTTAAGCTGTTGTTTATCACCGTTTGCTCATGTTTCACTTCCTAACTCTCGGCAATGTGGTCCATTGACACTGAGAGGATTTGGCCGTGGTCTCCAGTTAACGACACTGAACTAAAATCAACTTGCCAGGGACCTGCCAGCCGGGATTTATATCCCGAAACGCCTGCAATTGGCAGGACAGTGAAACATCTGTCACACCGGCACTTCAATTACCGAAAAACTACAGTAGCTTACAACCCCATTCACACCTACAAAAAGTACCAGGCTGGCAAGGACAGGAGAGGGGAGAGTGTTACCAGAGCCCTTGCCTCAGATAGAGGGTCATTTGGGACACACCCCTGAGCCCTGCAGACATGCTCAGTCCCAGAAGCTGACTACATAGATCACCCTCCCCATTCCCATTACCACGGAAATATCCCAGAAGACCCATTCCTTCACTCGTCTTTCTGCTCACTTCAGCACTTTTGGGGTCAGTGTCCACGATGCTGCTGCCGGGACAGGATGAATAAGCTGTGTACTCGGCGCCGTTAATGTCACGGGTTGATGAGGTTTTCAATGAGAACGTACTGTAGACCTCCTCAACACTTTCCTCGACCCGGTTTCCTAGGAGATTCCTAAATCTTTTTTCATCAAATCCGAACATATCTGGATATCCAGATACGTCTGCATAAAGGTGTTTATTCTTCATTATGCCTGGGGATATGCAACGGACGCTCTGCGAAAAAGTCTGATTTAACGAGGCAGTTAATCGCTTAACTAAATGTGACTATTATGGTTACGACTTTAACCCCACCACCCCAGCCAACATACACATTAGATTTAACTGCATTTTAATCAATGGAATGGTCTGAGAGAGGACTGTTGACATTATTATTTGATACAATATGTGAAATATGCGTACAGGATATGACTATCGTGTTTCATCAGTAGGTACTTGTGCCACGAAGAAAAGTGGCCATTTCGGTTCAGTAATATTGGTATCAGATGATGGAATATCTACATAGATGTACATAAGCCTATTATCAGCAAACATTAGTCCGGTGTTCCAATGGCACGTTCTGTTGCAACTCCACGGTAACATTTAAAAAAAGCAAATTAATCATTAGAAACACATTTCGCAAATATATTTCTTGAGCTGGAAACTGATGTGCTGACTAAAGAAGCAATACAATTAAACTTTAGCCTCTAAGTACTTGAAGTATCTGAAGCATCGCTAATTCCGGATTCGGCTATACACTCAAAATTGCTAGAAACAAATAACTTTCTAAAAACCTGTGAGTCTGTTCTTGTTCTGAGAAAGGCTTTTCCATGTGAGAAATTGTGAAGAAACTTTAGATTGCGTGCAACATCTCTCTTAACAGAAAAAGCGCACACTGGATCTAAGCAGAAAAGAAAGAAAACTGGGAGGCCCCAGTGCACACAGCAGAGCAAAAGGACAACTCCATTGGAGTGTCTAGCTTGTGAGAGAGACACACCTCACAGGTCCGTAACTGGCATCTAGATTAAACAGCACCTACAAAACCACAGTGTAGTGTCAATTGCAATGTGGTCCCAATGTAGGGGGCTGCAATGAAAAATGGAGTGGAACGTCAGTTCTAAAGACATCTCAAGGATGATCAAAGGTCACGGTAAAGGGTGTACATACGATATATTGGTTTCGTATTTTCAATTTATTGGCAGAAATGTCGCAACATGTTTTCTCTGTTGTCATTAAGGCCGATTGTGTGTAAATTGAAATGAACAGAAATCAAAACCACTATCCTGACCTCACGACCGCTCTTGGATGTAAGAAATGTTTTTCCATTTCTTTAAAATCAACATACACGGAAGGCCTTAATATAAATAAATGAATACCTGTAAGTTATTTTTGCGAGGCATATTCCAAATGTACTCCCTTAAATCCATCTTCTTTATTGATTCAGGTTTAATTTCCAAATCCAGGCCCACCCCGAGTCTAAACAGCACTCCAGTCTCTCCCTGACCTATTTTGGACACACACACACACATTTGTAGCTCGTCTTCTGACTCAGCAAACACAGGCATTCAATCTCCCTGGCACACAGACTCTGTCCGATATTTATTAATTCAGAACGACTTCTTAAGAAAAACTTCAGAATTCTAATTTGAACCTTGGGGTCATATTCATATCTGTGGACCGCCATGAATGCAGATTGACGTCATTCCTCCGCCGATAAGCCCTGGACTAAAGTACTGCACTGAAGGAAATAGGCTGTCACTTAGGAACAATCCCTTTCCAACACAGGTTTCCAAATAAATCAATTAAAAAGCATATTTCTAATAGGGATTTCTGAAGCAGGCTTAAAGAAGAGATTTACATTTTTGAAGGATTACAATTTAAATGTACAATCTGATGAATACGTTAAATGTTATGTCTGATTATGTGGGCGTGAGGAAAAATATGAGGATATTCACGCTGATTTGATTGGTTAAAGATCCAGAACCAGAGGCCAGTCCATAACCCAGATGAACAGTCATATTACAATCAAATCAACCTTGTAAAAGGCCCATGGCCCCATACATATCACGAAGACCAAACGAGCTGAAATTCCAAGATTTTTGTTCCAGGCGGCGTCATCATTCTGTCCATCATTTGAAATAGCACTTTATTCTGAAAATATTTTGAGAAAAAAAGCAGAGTAATATCATGCAGCTTTCTATAAAGCCCAGAACTCTTGGCGTTTGACATTTAGCGTGTCTTTCTCATCGATCAGGCATTATACACTAGCTGGCATGTGAGATAGCACAGTCCCCTCTTAGAGATTGGCAGTCGACTTTCAAAAGGCACACAGCACTCTGGGCTCGCTAAACCACAATATTAGTCATGTTCGATACTCCAGAAGCGTGTGCACACACCCACACCCCCCCCACACACACACACGTGTGAAATGTTCCATATTCCCTAGCCCTAGTCCTGACCCTAACCCTTACGCTAACCTCAACCCCAGTAATGCCTAAACCTAGTCACCCCAATCCACGTCATTATAAATAATTAATTAGCATGTCTGCTGCTTCTGGAACCTTCTCTTACTTGTCCTTACGTTTCATTGGAGAAGAATAGTTCATATGGTAATCTGGTGCCGCTGCCCCACTCCTAAAATGATAAACACAGTTGGATAATCAAGCTGTGCTTTGGCACACACATTTGTGCAATGCGTATAAACGAAGGCTTTCGACTTTTAAAGTTTACTTTGGTTTGTGAATGTATCAGTGTGCATTGTTTCTTAAGTATCATCTACCTATTGAGTTATTACCTCTCTGCTATACCCATGACACCAGTGTACTTGTGCTCAGCACTGTGCGGCACACTGTAAGAGTTACCGCCTTTAGGCTTTTTAATTATTTAATCCTCTGCAGAAAAAGAAGATTTGCTGTGCAAACAATTACTGCATCGACTCACCCCAGCCACATAAGGGACCCACTATCAGAAATGCCCGTAGACAGCAGTCGGACCTATTGCTGAATGAGAGAATAAGGTTAAACCACAGTTATTTCCGGAGGATTTATACCATACTGACTGTGGTAAAATTACTTCAGGGGCAAAATGCAAGCAGAGCAGCAGCAACTGTGTGTGATTGTGTTCACAAAGGCTGATTTTAACATTTGATCATTTGAAATATTTCATTGGATCTTTTTAATGCAGATATTTTTCAAACACTGATCCGATTTGTAAAAAAACATTTTTAGAATTAGGGCCTACTCTTATTTCCAAGTGGCCTGCTATGATCTTTTAAAACATGTTTTACAAAACACCGCCACCATGTGGGCATCTGAAACCACTACACAATGCTGGACATGGGTAAATTACTACAGACAACTACACATTCCTACACACGCGGCTTCTTAACCCCACCGTGCATTTCTCACGCAACACTGTTTATAAAACAAGACATATGTAAAAGATGAAACCCGAAGGCCCCAGTGGAGTCTGTGTTGTGTTGTTGGCCTTTTCAACACCACACAGACGCATAATAAACCACACCGGCGCCTAATTAACACAACCGTATGTAAGATAAAAGGGGTACATGCATGCCTTGATCTCGAGGGACGGAGCCCTGACAGTGTGTGGAGGGAACAAATAAACTACCAGCGGCAAGAAATAAGGCAAGCCTCCTGCATAATTCATCAGCAGATCTTTTCTTTTCCAGTTGACAAAATTGGGACAATTTAGTCTATTTATGGACACTATCTCTAGGCCCACTTGCATGTTTGGCTTGACCCTGCGATTAAAACTAATAACCATTTTAATGTCCTGTTGAGTGATGATTTTAGCTCCATGCGGTATTGGACAGCGGCCATGTTTATCACCTGTTCTCGCTACAGGCGAATAGTGGTTATAGTGAGGCTTCGTCCGCCGGTAACTTCAATGGGCTTGCTAGGATTTACACAGTGGACATTGTTCTAAATCCTAAACCCAACAGGGAATTATCATCACTACTAGAACCCTGTTATTAGATAGTGTTGCCAACTAATTACCAAGGGAATCACATTTGTTTGTTTGTCATCATATTTTTATTTGTATAAGTAATATAAATACAAAATACTTTACTTAGTCTGAAATGTGAATCGCATTGTCCCTTGAGTGTTTCCCCTGTAATCAAATATTAAGGCAAAGGAAACTCACATAAACAGCAGTTTTTTTTAGGTCTTGGGTCACAACTCTGGAAGCCACACTGTGACTGATGATGGTAAGATCTAATCTGCCACACACTCACAGTCTTTAACCAAACCATATATTGAATTAAGCAAGTTATTTGTAAAATACTTCTACATGTCTTAAATATGACATTTCAGAGTTATGACAACAGTAGAACACAAGGTTTAAAAAACTTGTTTTAAAAAATTCCACAACGACCCAGGAAGTGAGAAAAACACAAGAAAACAAATGTGATACTGCACAAGGAATGTCTAAAAGTTTAAGTTTGGAATAAATTCAAATTTGATAACAAGAACAATATGTTGAAAGGAATAACTGAGCTCTTCACAATAGACTGTGGTGTTTGGCTCAGATGCCAGATTGTGTCCAATTCAAACATCAGAGATGACAACTGACTTACTGGCAAATACTAACTAAAATAAAACAAGTCCTCACAGACAGTTGTCATAAGCCACATTTCCTATTAAAGCACTATTTAACCTAAGGCAAAATTATGGGCAAGATTATTCATATTTACAAACACAGTTTAAACACAACATGAGTATTGATCCCCCCCCACCCCCCCCACAGTATATACTGAAAAACAAATCCAGATCTACTGAGATGAGATCTTGAACCAGGAAGTGACATTAGCAATAATGACTTCACTATTACTGTACGTTAGGCCTAGCCACAGACTGTTACAGATGACAGAGAACCCTGCAACTGAACTGTACATTCACGGCATCAGTAGAGACATCACACACTTAGGTTGGGGTTCCTCGATTTCAAAATATGCTCGTCATCCACTGTTATCAGCCTCCGGTCTCTGTTGTGCTAGATGACCCGAGGGCGAGTCAGAGAAAGACCCAAGGGTTGTCTTTGCTCCGCTCCTTGTTAGGCTGTGAACTCCAATACCTCCGTCCACAGCCTGGCAAACTGAACTGAATCGTCTCTGAATAGAAGTGACGTCGGCTGTTGAACACAACTCCTCTTCAGCGGATGTTCATTCGGGTAGCGTCGAATAACGAAACGTAAAGAGAGAATGTCCACACAAGAAAACATCCTACACAAACGACGACTGCAAACGGCTGAAGCAGCAACGCAACACTCATTTGAGAGCAGTTAAAATAAGGTTAGGCATGTCGTAACCAAAAAGACGCCCAAGTGCCTGCCTTCAGTTCACAAAATGTGCAACCTGGTCAAGTGTGGTATTCATCTAGTCTATTCCATCCATTTGGCTCTGGCAGAGGCAGACTAGTGAGGGTAGGCACAGACAGAGGTTGGCCCCTATGAAGTGGACCTCCTGAGGAAAAGTTGTGCCCTTGGCCCCTGTCCAGCGTTTCCTTGTGTGTCCCAAATGGCATCCTATTCCACATAATGACACCCTATTCCAGATGATGGGACCCTACTCCACAGTCCTGGGTCGTAATGCGTGCACTCTACAGGGAATAGTGTGTCATTTAGGATTGTACCCATATATAAGTACAGAACCTGAAGTCCCAAGTCCTCTAATCCTATTCAGGATGTGCGGGTGGGTTGGGCTTCGGCCAGGCCCGCCCACGCCACTCACCCAGTGGTCATCTCCGAATAAGGGGGCGGTTCCAGATTCTCAGCGATCTCCGCGAGTTCGTCCAGGAGTTCTGTGAATGCCGGTCTCCTGAAGGACTCCATCTAAGCACAGATGGAAAACATTAGGATTAATACTGGGCCAGGACTTGGGTTTCAACATCTAATTGGTTCTGTAAATGATCCACAATGTTCTACCAGTCCGGTGCACTCAATGGTGTTTCTGTCTTCTGGACAATATTTCAAAGGTCAAACTAACCCTCTTGTAAGAAATTGTAGATATTTAGTACAGGGAAGTGGTGGCCTCTAGACCATCAGCTAGCTACAGCTACGAATGGGCGTGTCATTAGTTTCTTAATGCTCTCAAAACCAGACCAAACACTGAGACTGTGAGGAGTCTTAGATAAATACATCTTAGTTTTTGAAGTTAACACACACTGTGAACAAACAAAGACTGCAGAGGGACTTTATGATTGGAAGTGGAAGACTGGTGCTTGTCACAGTGGGTGGTTATTACGTTGATTATGCATATTCTTAACAATACAGGAAATGGTGGCCTAGTTGAAAGCTAATTTTGGAGTTTCTAATTTATCAAGTGTGCGTGTGTGAGCACAAATCTGTGGGTAAACCACGCTAAGTTTCATTAGAAACGTTTGTTAATTCGCACAAACCACGACGACAATGGTCTAGTAATTAGAGCACGGACAAACTGACTAATAAGTACAAACGTATCCCCGGTCTCCCCTAAATAATATCTGGAAAAGGAGGACCTGATCCCATATCAGCTCTTCTGTGCAAATTGTCTCTCTAAACTACTCTGACAGAAAAAATGGCCTGAAAAATGCTTCTTCAGTCTCTAGTCACCCCTGAATGGTACTGTGGTGAAACCAATATTGTATCTCCTCACCAAACAGCAGCTGGCTGCCAGTTCCAACACCCTCTGGGGACAACCGCTCACCAGCTCCTGAAATGCTCCCACATCCAGGCCGTAGTCCTGTTAAGGAAAATCCACAGCAGACATATTGTGAGTGTGTGGTATCTCACATGGTATGAAGCAGAAACCCTGGATGTCTCTTCGGACATTGTCATGGCCAAAAGTATGGACACACTTTTTGAAATCTCACATTGTTACAAAAATACATTGTAATTGACCAACACAATTGGACTCCCCAATCCATTATTTCAGTGATAGAGACGTTTCCAGCTGCCGTTTTCAGACCTCTCCACCGCTTTTCAACAGGATTTTGATTCAGACTTAGTGTGGGTCACTTCAGATCAGTTCAGCTTTTTCCTCTGTGCTTTTTTTGAAGTGTGTTTGTCCTGCTGGAAGACCCATTACCACTGACCCGAGGACCAGCGTTCTGACATGTTCTTTGACAGTGTGCTCCAAAATGAATGGCTAATTCTCTGAGGCAATTCACCCAGAAGCAGAAACACAACCCATCCATGTTGGCCAGTGTTTACTTTGGAATGTTGTTCACTTTACTTTAAGCATTGATTTTGTTTTATCGAAAATGTTTGATTGTGTGCTTTAGCAAACAGTTCACCATGTCAGATGTTTTTGTTTTTTTTTAGAAATGGTGGATCATTTCAGTAAACAAAACCACATTTCCACAGTAAGATCCAATCACCACGGTCCCTGGCCATATGAACCGTATGGTGAAATCGGAGTCGATATTTACCTTGGTTCTCGGGAGAATCTCTGGATCTGCAGGGATCCTTGCCAGTATTTCACAAAGAACAATCCCAAAAGAAAACACATCCACCTGGTGACAACACACAGAACCATATACGAGTCACATCGAGAACCAACCAACAAAAATTGGACACTAGTGGAAACCTGACACATGTTAGGATAACTGAACCAGTCATTCACAAACCTATCTGTTTCGGTGAACACCAAATCACCACGGTCAAAAGCTCTACAGAGCACCACGTGCAACAGAAAAAACACAGTAGCGCATTGAGCCAATTTCTTCCGTTATAGTGACAGATTTAGGCCGATTGTTGTTGAAAACAGTATGCCTCGTCGTGCATTCCTTATTTCCCCATTCTTTCTTACAACTGCGATTCTTTCCACAGGTGGACACCTCTGCTCTAACACAAGTCTCGGCAGCGTGCGTACCTTACGGTCGTAGGGTTCCCCACGCAGCATCTCAGGGGCCATCCAGAATGCAGATCCCACCAGGGAGAGCTTCCTCTCTGGGTCTTTAACCGGTAGCTCCACCACCTCTCTGGCCAGGCCAAAGTCGGTGACCAGGGCCTCCCTGCCTCGTGTGGTCACACGGATCAGACAGTTCTGCGGAGTCAGAAACGACAAATCACGTTCATCCAGTCACTCACAGTGCATCTGGGTATATTTCAAACGGTTGGACCAGTGTGATATGCAAACCCTGATGTTAACACACTGTAGTCTCATCACAAGAACCTTGTGACATGACTATATCCGACAAATTGAATGACATCAAATACATTTATGAAACAATTGAATTCGATCACGTTTTTTTGCATATATAAGTAGTGATGCAAACAGCCTTTCAGGCGGGATGTTAAACAGCTCTGTAATGGGCATCTGTATAATCTCTTACCCTTCCCCTGTAACTAAGTTATTGTAAAATACTTTATCTACTAAATGTATTCAATAACCAGGTCTCAGGATAACAGCGACAGCTAATTGGCTAAAATGTCAAATATACTGCCGCAAAGCACTTCCTGTTTATGAAATCCGTTTGCCACCAGAGGGCAGTGTAACACTGCCACAGTGTAATAACAGCAACAGCAGAGCTCCGGAGTCCAACAGTGAGTAAAGTAAAGTGGTGTGAATACAGCAACAGCCACCCTGAACATTCTCTGCCATCTAATGGTTCTCCATCTGATGTCATCATCATTTGCCTGTGGATGTCCGCTCCCTGTTTGGCCTCGCTGAGAAAATCTAATCAGGCAGTTAGAAGGATGATGACAGACATCTCATGGCACATCCGTTGACTGTTTGACCTGATTGGGAATATGCTAAAATAAAGGGAGACGGACCAGCTACACTTGAATATCCTGACTCAGCGTGTCCAGCTTTGTCACCTCGCTGCTACGCTGATTCCTTCAGTCCTGACCGTGCCTCTACAAATTAAATACAGGTTGATGATCTAAATAACCCCACTTCAGACATTAGTCTGGTGATCCTTATAGTACGCTGTGTTACTGTGTTACTGCGTGAATTCAGAGGTGACAGCATCAGACACAGACACACACTACCGTTTAAGTTAAGTTTGGAGTCACTTGCAAAAATGTCCTTGTTTTTTAAAGAAAAGCTCATTTCTGGTTGATATAAAAACATTGACGTTATTAGAAATGCAGTGTAGACATTGTTAATGGTGTAAATAATGTTGTAGCTGGATACGTGATTCTTAATGGAATATCTACATAGTCGTACAGAGGCCCATTATCAGCAACCATCAGTCCTGTGTTCCAATGACACGTTGTGTTTGCTAATCCAAGGCCATCAAAACACCAGTCTCAATGTCAACAGTGAAGAGGCCACTCCGGGATGCTGGCCTTCTAGACAGAGTTATTCTTCTGTCCAGTGTCTGTGATCTTTTCCCCGTCTTAAACTTTCGCTTTTATTGGCCAGTCTGAGCGACGGCTTTTTCTTTGCAGCTCTGCCTAGAAGGCCAGTGTCCTGGAGTTGCCTGCGTAGATATTCCTGGAAAACCAAACGTTTCCAGCTTCGATAGTCATTTAGATAAATAACAATGTTAATGTTCATGTTATTTCAAAGGACAAAAAAAGGTTTTCTTTAAAAAACAAGGACATTTGACACACTTTTGAACAGTAAAGTAAAAGGAAAGCAGCCAGAGATAGACCAACCATAAGATAGATAGATAGATAGATAGATTAGCATTAGAAGGCAGAAGAGCCAGGGGAAAGACAGTCAGATAGAAGGACAGAGCAAAGAAACAGACCAAGGGCGTGAGTGAGACTGGCAGTCAGGCAGACAGACAGGAGTGTGGAGTAGAGAGACAGACCAAGGGCGTGAGTGATACAGGCAGTCAGCCAGACAGACAGGATTGTGGAGCAGAGAGACAGACCAAGGGCGTGAGTGATACAGGCAGTCAGCCAGACAGACAGGATTGTGGAGCAGAGAGACAGACCAAGGGCGTGAGTGATACAGGCAGTCAGCCAGACAGACAGGAGTGTGGAGCAGAGAGACAGACAGCAGGAGAGAAGTAGGACCCTTCTGGCTGAAGTCCCCTTAACATCTGGATCCCATTACGGAGGCAGCCTATGCTCCAGCCTTTCCGTTCAGTAGCCTGTGATTATTGGACTTCTTGGGGATCGCTCCGAGCACTAGACCCGACCGCTACATTTAGAATGGGCCCTCACATCAGAGACGAAAACAGCAACAGTTTTGAGGGAAGAAAATGAGAGTTTGGCGAACATAAAGGCTTCGCCACTGGACCGTGGAGAGCTGCCCTAAAGTTAAATCGAGGCTGCATCCCAAACCGTAGCCCTTATGCAGTTGTACCCTAAATATCGATGGAGAGATCAATTTAAGACCTATTTATGAGTCCAGTCTAGTGACTGCTTCTGTGTGGAATATGTTTGAAAACAAGTCAGTTTAACCGTGTGATGGTAACTGACATAGTACTACGTTTAACCTAACATTACATATTCACACAATATACAGACTTATTGGGTATAATTACTTAGACCGTACGTGATCAGGTTCGGGTCCCTAAGACCATCATTCCAAGCTGTGCTCTTTTGAAACGCTTGGTATGCTTGAAGTCAGCAATGGTTTGTCTGGTTTTAGAAATATCTGTACATCCTCCTGATCCCAGCTGAAATGTAACCGCAACAGCGTGGGCACAAGGGGAGCGACAAAAGTATCAGCTGTTGAAACATCAACTACGTTCCCGTCAAATGGCACCATTGTGACTGGAGTCAAATTGATTATCCCTCTGGATGACGTGCTAAATGTCACTAATGGACCATGTCTGTGTGTGTGTGAGTGTGTGTGTGTCAGTGTGTGTGTGGGTGTGTGTGTGTGTGTCTGTGTGTGTGTGTGTGTCTCAGTGTGTACACAACACGCCCAGAGTGGGAGAACATTAACATGTCAATGGACCACGTCTGTGGGTCTATCTCTCGGGCGACATAGTCAACCTGCCTTTGTCTGAAACCTGGCAACGGTGAGAAAAAGAAGAAGCGAGACAGCTGATATCTATATGCCGCCGTCGTTTCCACAGAGAGCTAACCTCCATTCGACTGCTAAAGAGACTCCACTCATTGCACCCAACATTGTCCTCAACAGCAAAAAACGATCTACTTAAAAACAAGTGCAGCCGGTTCAGATTGGGAACCCGAGTGTAGGCGTCTGCAATATATCATGTGATGGGTCAGCTGACATTGCACCAATCATATCCACTGACATGAAACATGACAGATATTTCCAATACAGCCGAACACAGCTAGCCAGTTTCCAGTTGTCTCATCTATCCTTAAACGAGAGTTCAGGTTGTTGCTTATAATGATAATATGTTCTCAGTCAACTCACCTGATAAAATCATATAGTGAGGAATAATATAAATACAATAAAAGACAATACGTTTTTTCTCCTACATTCCCTGCATCTTCTATTTGAGACAATCCTCTAAATATTGTCATCCAAACTGATGCACGCTCTGGAACAGAGACTAACACTCAGATCATATACCTGAATCGGTTTATTCTCATTGACTTCAGCATAGCACATCTTTAAGGGTGACCTCAGTACATCATGCGTTTAATATTTTGGTTCGGGGGTTTTCTGCAGTACCTTGGAGTTGAGGTCTCTGTGGTAGATGTTCTTGTAGTGCAGGTAGATCATTCCCCTGGTGATGTCACAGGACAGGTCCACCTTCTCTCTCCAGCACAAAGGCACATCCTTCCTAGCAAGTAGCTCTTCCAGACAGCCCCCACTAACGTACTGAAACATGAAGACACCATCAGCACCCACTAACATACTGAAACATGAAGACACCATCAGCCCCCACTAACATACTGAAACATGAAGACACCATCAGCCCCCACTAACGTACTGAAACATGAAGACACCATCAACCCCCACTAACATACTGAAACATGAAGACACCATCAGCCCCCACTAACGTACTGAAACATGAAGACACCATCAGCCCCCACTAACGTACTGAAACATGAAGACACCATCAGCCCCCACAAACAAACAGAAACACCATAAGACACCATTCACGTAAACGGAATGGTAGCAAGCAAGCAAAATTATTTATAAAGCACAATTCTTCAGAAGCTTTTCCGGCGGTATAATGGTATAAATAATGGTGTATATATGTGTGCACTTACTAAGGCGCTCTGGCATAAGAGTCAGTGGTGTAAATGTGAACGGCTTAACTGTACATTCTTCTACAGACACACACACCCACAACCCGACCATTCATCTCAGAAATAGGCACCAGTGAATGTCCTCGTTATCTCACCAGTGTGAACACGTCATCAATCCAAGGTGCAGAAAGTAACACTCACCTCTAAAATAGGGTAAAGTTTATCTTCCCTCACACAGATGCCCAGATACCTACACAAAATCACCACAGAGAAAAATGTCAATCTGTAAATTAGACCCCTGCCCCAATCTAAAAATGAGGTTCCACATCACAAGAGCAATGCTAATACTACAACTACCACTACTGCTATTAATACTACAACTACCACTACTAATACTACAACTACCACTACTAATACTACAACTACCACTACTAATACTACAACTACCACTACTGCTATTAATACTACAACTACCACCAGTGCTATTAATACTACAACTACCACTACTGCTATTAATACTACAACTACCACTACTGCTATTAATACTACAACTACCACTAGTGCTATTAATACTACAACTACCACTACTTCTATCAATACTACAATTACCACTACTGCTATTAATACTACAACTACCACTAGTGCTATTAATACTACAACTACCACTAGTGCTATTAATACTACAACCACCACTACTGCTATTAATACTACAACTACCACTACTAATACTACAACTACCACTACTGCTATTAATTCTACAACTACCACTATTAATACTACAACTACCACTACTAATACTACAACTACCACTACTGCAATTAATACTACAACTACCACTACTAATACTACTAATACTACAACTACCACTACTGCTATTAATACTACAACTACCCCTACTTCTATTAATACTACAACTACCACTAGTGCTATTAATACTACAACTACCACTACTTCTATTAATACTAGAACTACCACTACTGAACATTTTGGCTTGTACCTGACAATGTTGGGATGGGAGAGTTTCTGCAGGAGGCTGATCTCTCGCACAATGCTATCCTGGTCCACGTCATTCTTATAAATCTTCACCACCATCACCTTACGGCTCGAAGTGTGTATCACCTGGGAGAAACAGAGAATTCACAGTGTCACGCCCCCACTTAGTCAGGCAAATAGAATGTACCGGCACATATTATGGCTAAGCCTTAAATTGCACCCCTATCGACGTGGGGATTTGCAGTGGGATATTGGGTACAGTTGGCCTCTTGCATACATCAACATCAGCTACCTCACACCAGTTAGATTCAATGCAGAAATCATTTAATAATCACAAAGTATCCCTGATAAAACAGAGCTGTAGGTAAACGTGGATTCAGCATGAGGCCTGTATAGAAAAGGGACCTTGTAGACTTTGGAGAAGAAGCCGCTTCCAATGAGCTCAGCGCTGAAGTTCTCCCAGAACTCCAGCTTGCGGACGGCAGTTCGGAGTTTCTGCCAACGGTCCACGTGGCAATACGTGTCCGAAGATTCACCGTGGAGCGTGGGAGAGGCGGGCTCAGATGAGACGTCACAGTCACACATCCTGGAGTGGGGAGGGACGTCTGCTAGGGAACACACACACACACACACACACACACACACATAGAGGTTACGTTTGTGACCTCACACACATTCGAAACAGTCGGGAAATCATAATGCATATATGATAAAACAGAGACGGTGGAGACTGCACACTGAAAAGCCAATCATAATCAATTAAATGGGAGATACAGGGCCTCCTCTTCATGCTGTGAAACAAGGAGACATGATTCATGGTTCCTTAAAATAGCATGTAGCGGGCCTGGCCAGTGCTGGTGAGCCACTGCCCAGCAAAGCCCACTCCAGTCAAGTGATTTGTTTTCCTCTGGGACTTCTATTCATTTGAAATGAGGAAATACATGGAGGGCAACGCAGGCCGTCCCCACACACGGTGAGTGGGAGATATTTGAAAGTAAAATGTGTCCTTTTGATGATTTATCTATAGAAGGTGCTCCTCTTCCATGAATTAATTTGTTACCAGATTAAGATGAATGAAGCTATATCTTATAAGATTTGGTTCCTTACTCAATGTTTTCTTATCGGTATCAGTGTGTGCCAACGTCTATAAGGACTACTTGACGGTTAATGTTGTGAAGCCCTAGAACTACAAGACCCTACTAGACATAAATTACAGATGATTGAAATCAGGAAACCGTGCCTGAGTGAAAACACAGGAAGTTACCAGAGCAAACCACCGGACATACATAAACGAGGTTAAGTAAGATTGCATTGCAGTAGCGTGGATGTTAGCAGCAGCGTGGATGTTAGCAGTAGCGTGGATGTTAGCAGTAGCGTGGATGTTAGCAGTAGCGTGGATGATAGCAGTAGCGTGGATGTTAGCAGCAGCGTGGATGATAGCAGTAGCGTGGATGTTAGCAGTAGCGTGGATGTTAGCAGCAGCGTAGATGATAGCAGTAGCGTGGATGATAGCAGTAGCGTGGATGTTAGCAGTAGCGTGGACGTTAGCAGCAGCGTGGACGTTAGCAGCAGCGTAGATGAAAGCAGTAGCGTGGATGTTAGCAGTAGCGTGGATGTTAGCAGCAGCGTGGATGTTAGCAGTAGCGTGGATGTTAGCAGCAGCGTAGATGAAAGCAGTAGCGTGGATGTTAGCAGTAGCGTGGATGTTAGCAGTAGCATGGATGTTAGCAGTAGCGTGGATGTTAGCAGTAGCGTGGATGTTAGCAGTAGCGTGGATGTTAGCAGCAGCGTGGATGTTAGCAGTAGCGTGGATGTTAGCAGTAGCGTGGATGTTAGCAGTAGCGTGGATGTTAGCAGTAGCGTGGATAGCAGCAGTAGCGTGGATGTTAGCAGTAGCGTGGATGTTAGCAGCAGCGTGGATGTTAGCAGTAGCGTGGATGTTAGCAGTAGCGTGGATGTTAGCAGTAGCGTGGATGTTAGCAGCAGCGTGGATGTTAGCAGTAGCGTGGATGTTAGCAGCAGCGTGGATGTTAGCAGCAGCGTAGATGAAAGCAGTAGCGTGGATGTTAGCAGTAGCGTGGACGTTAGCAGCAGCGTAGATGAAAGCAGTAGCGTGGATGTTAGCAGTAGCGTGGACGTTAGCAGCAGCGTGGATGTTAGCAGCAGCGTAGATGATAGCAGTAGCGTGGATGATAGCAGTAGCGTGGACGTTAGCAGCAGCGTGGATGTTAGCAGCAGCGTAGATGAAAGCAGTAGCGTGGATGTTAGCAGTAGCGTGGATGTTAGCAGCAGCGTAGATGAAAGCAGTAGCGTGGATGTTAGCAGCAGCGTGGATGTTAGCAGTAGCGTGGATGTTAGCAGTAGCGTGGATGTTAGCAGTAGCGTGGATGTTAGCAGCAGCGTAGATGAAAGCAGTAGCGTGGATGTTAGCAGTAGCGTGGATGTTAGCAGTAGCGTGGATGTTAGCAGTAGCGTGGATGTTAGCAGCAGCGTGGATGTTAGCAGTAGCGTGGATGTTAGCAGCAGCGTAGATGAAAGCAGTAGCGTGGATGTTAGCAGCAGCGTGGATGTTAGCAGTAGCGTGGATGTTAGCAGTAGCGTGGATGTTAGCAGTAGCGTGGATGTTAGCAGCAGCGTAGATGAAAGCAGTAGCGTGGATGTTAGCAGTAGCGTGGATGTTAGCAGTAGCGTGGATGTTAGCAGTAGCGTGGATGTTAGCAGCAGCGTAGATGAAAGCAGTAGCGTGGATGTTAGCAGTAGCGTGGATGTTAGCAGTAGCGTGGATGTTAGCAGCAGCGTGGATGAAAGCAGTAGCGTGGATGTTAGCAGCAGCGTGGATGTTAGCAGTAGCGTGGATGAAAGCAGTAGCGTGGATGTTAGCAGTAGCGTGGATGTTAGCAGCAGCATGGATGTTAGCAGCAGCGTAGATGAAAGCAGTAGCGTGGATGTTAGCAGCAGCGTGGATGTTAGCAGTAGCGTGGATGAAAGCAGTAGCGTGGATGTTAGCAGTAGCGTGGATGTTAGCAGCAGCGTGGATGTTAGCAGCAGCGTGGATGTTAGCAGCAGCGTAGATGAAAGCAGTAGCGTGGATGTTAGCAGTAGCGTGGATGAAAGCAGTAGCGTGGATGTTAGCAGTAGCGTGGATGTTAGCAGTAGCGTGGATGTTAGCAGCAGCGTGGATGTTAGCAGCAGCGTGGATGTTAGCAGCAGCGTAGATGAAAGCAGTAGCGTGGATGTTAGCAGCAGCGTGGATGTTAGCAGTAGCGTGGATGTTAGCAGCAGCGTGGATGTTAGCAGTAGCGTGGATGTTAGCAGCAGCGTGGATGTTAGCAGCAGCGTGGATGTTAGCAGTAGCGTGGATGTTAGCAGCAGCGTGGATGTTAGCAGCAGCGTGGATGTTAGCAGCAGCGTGGATGTTAGCAGTAGCGTGGATGTTAGCAGCAGCGTGGATGTTAGCAGTAGCGTGGATGTTAGCAGTAGCGTGGATGAAAGCAGTAGCGTGGATGTTAGCAGCAGCGTGGATGTTAGCAGCAGCGTAGATGAAAGCAGTAGCGTGGATGTTAGCAGCAGCGTGGATGTTAGCAGTAGCGTGGATGTTAGCAGCAGCGTGGATGTTAGCAGCAGCGTAGATGAAAGCAGTAGCGTGGATGTTAGCAGCAGCGTGGATGTTAGCAGCAGCGTAGATGAAAGCAGTAGCGTGGATGTTAGCAGTAGCATGGATGTTAGCAGTAGCGTGGATGTTAGCAGCAGCGTGGATGTTAGCAGCAGCGTAGATGATAGCAGTAGCGTGGATGTTAGCAGCAGCGTGGATAGCAGTAGCTAGGATGTTAGCAGCAGCGTGGATAGCAGCAGCGTGGATGTTAGCAGCAGCGTGGATAGCAGTAGCTAGGATGTTAGCAGCAGCGTGGATAGCAGCAGCGTGGATGTTAGCAGTAGCGTGGATGTTAGCAGCAGTGTGGATGTTAGCAGTAGCGTGGATGTTAGCAGCAGTGTGGATGTTAGCAGTAGCGTTGATAGCAGTATCGTCGATGGCAGTAGAGGGGATGGCACACCAACAAACGTGTGAACAGCACTGACTGACACTCTGACACAACTGGCAGAGAACGGCTAGCTGAGACACATGCTGTTATTGTCCTCACAGCCACAGCCTTGCACAAACAATCACAGCATTTTCAACTCCAACCCGCCCCAGAACCCAATTGAATGCCAGTGAAAACGCTTACAGCGCAGCCTTATCATATCTCTGTGACAATCCCCAATAGAAACACGCTAAGCTACATAGCCAACGGAGATGCGGCCTGCTACAATCCACCTCGATCATGGAGTCATGTAACTATGAATAGAAACAGCCCACAGAACAGACATCCCATATGTCCAAGGATTTGTCGCAGCAGTTTGAACACACAACAGTACAGCGACAGCCTTCTTGTGAGTAGAGAAAATGTGTTTATTGTGGCGGCCTTCACATTAGTTAAACGTGATTGTTTTAACGGCCGTGCTTAATTTCACTAAAACTTTAAACGGGAGTGAGTCATATTGTACCAACAAAACCCCGTCTCTAAATTGAATATCACAGTGTTTGGACTAGTGTTTTACAAATCCGCAAATCCGATTTCCCAGTGGGTCTATTTGGGCCAGGACCTGCCAAGAGACTTCTGAAGTGATCCACGAGCAACAGTAGAAGAAATCCAGGAGGCACCTACAGAGGTTAGAAGAGTGATTGGTCAGTGGCATTCCTACATGCTACATAGACGGTGCTCTATGAAAGGAACCGTGTCACGTACAGGATGAATGTCGTACAGAAAGGATTTCCGTTGGTGAAGTCTGTAATCACACTAAACAGTTTGTTTGACCTTTCGACCTATGTTTGACCACGGAGACCTCTGTTACATTCGTTGGTAGCGGCAGAAGCCTGGCTGACGTCCCAGCAACAGGTAAGGAATGTGAATTACGAGAATTTACTAGTGAGATCATTTCGCAACTGGGTGAGACTAGTTCAGGGGAATTGCTCTCTGCCTGAGGACGTCAATTTTGTATTGTCTGTAAAGGCTTTTTCCCATGAGCCATAGGGCTGAGGTTGGGAATAGCATTTTAAGATTCTACCTAAACACTTAGGGTGGCTCCACAGAGGACACGTGAAGGGTTAACTGTCTACTGGATAATCAGACATCCGGTGAAGACAGACACTGTGACCGCAGTGCCGCAAGAGACCTGATGCAACCTGCATTGGTGTGCAGATCTGTGGCCAGAACAGGAACGTCGTGGAGACATCCTGCTGGGTTACTCCCTAGCTGATCAATGGGTCTGAAGCACAAGAGCACCCAGACCACACATCTCCACTGCCGACTGGGCAGTAATGCAGTACGGACCATGTGCTGTAAGGCAGATAATCGGTACCATATGGGTGGGTGGGTCCGGGTTATTGTACAGCCTGTGTTTAGTGGCCCGACCGCTCACATCAGGAAATAACTCAATAATGCACGAAAAAGCTTTAGAGAGAAAGAAAGCCAGCAGACAATGGTTTTCATATTTAATTTCATACGAGAAGGTTTCTCCTCGGGAATAAAGTTAATTGCATAGTAACAGCATTAATTGATAGTCGGGGACCAACCTACCACGACCTGTAGAGCTTTCAGCCTCAGCGATGTATTCTGTAATAGCTGTATGCAACGCTGTTAGTCAGAACAATCCATCATATTTGATCACATTATATCATTATGTGGACGTTTGGGTGGGACCTCTATAAATAGTACCTCACATTAACCCACCATCGGATTAGATCTCAGTACCAGCAGCCTAAAGCAGAACAGGGCTTGTCACTAGCGTGACCAGAAACGGCCCAGACGGCCTGCGGCTTAACTCAGTCAAACACAATAATCAGCTGTTGTCCTGGACTGGATTAGGCCTATTGACCGTTCGTTGGAATCCATATCTGCTGTCATAATAACAATTTCAATTAAGTGTGGAGAACTGTGCACAGGTTTCAGACGGCTATACAAGGACCCAATCAAATGAACTAGGATCGTGCAAACTGATGTCTTTAACTACAATCCTTCTCTGGGCCTAGTTTTAAAACATCAAAACAATATTCCGGCGCCGTAAGCACTGCTCTGTTAGAAATCTGCCAGAAAAAAACGTAAGCTCGTAATCTAACACCATTCGTTCATGAGGCACAAACCTGTTAACAAATGATAGTCACATAATTGTGAACTTTGCATCTGTTGCAAGAATTGAACATACAAATATTTGTGTTCATAACTATGTAAGGATATGTGAGGACATAACTAGACTGGACAGCTGTATAGTACATAAATAATGGTTCTGAGAGAAGAACAATCAGAAAAGGCACACACTTCCCCAGTTTAGATGTGTACCATCAGCTCCTAAATCCTTCCATAGACAGATTTAGGAGCTGGTTCTTCACTGGTTGATTGTTTGAATGAAGAACATGTACGGTAAGTAAGCAGGCGCTCAGGTTTTAATATTATGGAGCAGAAATAAAACCACCCACCTAGAACAAGAAAATCTCCATCATACATAATATACAATTACAAATATGCCGATTTGAAGATAACAAGACAACCCCCTCATTCCGCAAAAATTTCCTTCATAGTTGAACTCATGGGGAACTGTAGTCCAGTCAGTCATAATGTTGTGATGGCGCAATACTTTTTTTAGCTGCTGTAGAGATAATGCAATAAAATTAACTCCTTTCTGGACCCAACAGATGGATTGACAGGCCCTGTTGATCACAACACACTGCCGTTAACAGTGGAAAGAGTGTGATAGAAAGACGTTGATTGAGAGAGAGGGGCATCAAGAGACGTTGCTCATTATATATCAACAGATTTCTGCCAGCGTAATGTCTCCTGAAAACAACACAGTATTGTAGCATGGTCGTGAGTAGGCAGGACACAGTGCCGTAGGCGAGGTCACACAACATGCCAGGGGAACAACGCCATGTAGTTCTGCCCCTCTCCAACTTGGCATCGGAAATGTTTGTCTACGCCCTGTAGCTCATCACTGTAACCATGGCATTAATATACTGCTGGAGTGGAACACAGAAAACCAGACATAACTTCAAACCGTGTCATGTCCATCTCACTGTAGATCTCACTGTAGTTCTCACTGTAGTTCTCACTGTAGTTCTCACTGTAGTTCTCACTGTAGATCTCACTGTAGTTCTCACTGTAGTTCTCACTGTAGTTCTCACTGTAGTCTCACTGTAGTTCTCACTGTAGTCTCACTGTAGTTCTCACTGTAGTCTCACTGTAGTTCTCACTGTAGATCTCACTGTAGATCTCACTGTAGTCTCACTGTAGATCTCACTGTAGTCTCACTGTAGTTCTCACTGTAGATCTCACTGTAGTCTCACTGTAGTTCTCACTGTAGTCTCACTAGTTCTCACTGTTGATCTCACTGTAGTCTCACTGTAGTTCTCACTGTAGTTCTCACTGTAGTTCTCACTGTAGTCTCACTGTAGTCCTCACTGTAGTTCTCACTGTAGATCTCACTGTAGATCTCACTGTAGTTCTCACTGTAGATCTCACTGTAGTTCTCACTGTAGATCTCACTGTAGATCTCACTGTAGTTCTCACTGTAGTTCTCACTGTAGTTCTCACTGTAGATCTCACTGTAGTTCTCACTGTAGATCTCACTGTAGTTCTCACTGTAGATCGCCTACCTAGCATCCAGTGGTCAATTATCCAACCGTGGCAGGCGTTTGCTTAGGCATGTTTAAATTAGTCTTATTAGCTTTATTATAATAAGCCTCAAATCATTACTTGAAACCCGGGTATGAAGGCACATTTTTGTGAGGCGCGGCGTGCTGATGTTGGGAGGGTAAAGTACTCTGTGTTTCTTGGCCAGATGTCATTGATAGGAAGGAAGAACATAGTTTGTAAGTCATCGGTCAGATAAGGGAGGACTTCTGTGTCAGTGAGAGGAAATTGCAAAACCTCGTAGAAATAACAATGATGGGTTAAATACATCACAAACAACCGCAAACACGCATATGCATTTCTAACGCAGCACCCGGGTACAACCAATCCCACTCTAAAGAGAATGCGGTGCCATTTGTCCGAGTAATAACCGATGGAAACGCTTAACAGAAATGTCAGATCATGCCCATGAATCCTCCACATAACACACACGGTGTCATCGGTCGGTGACCTCACGGCTACGCAGCCCAGAGGACAGAACACACACATTTGGAAGCGAGCCTGTCTGTTTTTCCCAAGAGGCCCTGCGCTCCTGATCTGTTTGGTGCGGACTCGTTACACATAAACACAAGCAGACGTTTGGTACGATACAACAGGAAGCGCGACATAACGAGACACATCAGTTCGTGCGGTTCGGACTAATCTAGGTGTTTGCATCTCTCGGCCTTGGTTCCGGCGGTATGGGATTTATTACAGACTTGTGATTAGTCAAATGTCATCTGATTATATAGTTTTTCCGGCTTTTAGCACGAAGGAAATTGAGAACTCAGTGGACTTCTGACCAATCACTAAGCTTTCTGGGTTGACCACGATCAGGTCCCATCAGGTCCCATAAGGTCCCACATTCCTTCTGGCTCCGGTCAACATCCAATATCCAGAATATTATTATCTAATAATATATTTTTACACAAAGCCTCACGTTTGAGTTTTTGCAGTGGAAAGTACGGTACTCCATAATCACAACACAAGCAGACACCAATAACTTTCGATCCCCATGTAAAAGTTGTCTCCGCAGTACGTTTTAAACGCACTTTGTTTCATTTTTGGTTATTGTTAATGAACACACCTAATTTTGTCTTATACTAAATGAACCTGATCTTAGAATTGTAATCCTAGTCTGATTTGACCCAGGTTTTCCTCAAATCAAAAGATATGATTCTCTATTACGCCAGAGGGGTTTTCAGACAAATTATTGTCTGATCTCTGAACCATAAAAATGTCGCTAGCTACATATAATGGTAACAGGACGTTACCCCTCTGTGCTAACAAGGGTTAGGGTAGAGAACCACAGGACTGAGTTGAGGTGTTACTTCAAAATCACACACACACCTGCCTCGTGTGACTTTCTTAATCACGCATGTACATGTTACTCTAAAATCTGTCCACTCTAATCAGGTCATCTTTAAATGGTCCTCTGTATGCCACTGTGAATTCTATCAGGATTTTGGACAGGACCCAGATAAAGGATGAATGACAGCACTATGTTAGTGAAACGAAATCCGTCGCAGTTCAACAATAAGTGTAGGGTAGCAACTTCAGAAAGGGTAAAACAGAAATAAAGTCGGCGAGATCCTGTTCAGACAGACTATATAAAAAAATCTAATTTCAGTACCAAGGTCTGTAGGCAAAACTTTTGCCGTGGCTTTACTGAAGGCGGTAGACGAGACACAAAAACAAACCCCAGTGGCATTCAGGGGGGAAAGGCAGTTACGTATGCAGTGACGCAGATCCTCTACATGCCAGAAGTGTGTCATTAAAACCAGAGGGTTTGTGTAGCTTATGGGCAGGTTATGGGCACTATGTTAGGAGCAGGTAAAAGCAGCCCTACAAACAGACCAGATTCCCTGTATAGTACAGAACTTTTAACCAGGGCCCATTGGCACAACACAGCTATCGACAATAAATATTGCTGATGAAACATCATCAGTTCCAGACACTAAGATAACACAATGTACCGTGTAGCTTGTACATGTGTCAAAATTAACTACAAACCCAAGGCACAATGCTCCATACATTAGCTTTTACCAAAAACACTAAAAGCGGGAAGCATGCTAAATATCTGGTTCCAACAATACTATACAATATAGAAAATGTATGTGTGAAGGATGGTCAGTAAGACCTAAGTCAAACCAAAAATAGGCTCTAGCACTGTGAAATGTTTTGCTATGGCACTGTTGTCATGGGAGCATAATATGAAAACTAAGTATATGACAGAAATATTGTGTGGCAATATGCTTTTAGGGTATATTTGCATTGAAAGACAACATTAGTATGGGAGAGATAAGATTATTGGTGTAGCTGTACTTACTCCAGTGATTCAATAAGCTATTCATATGCATCTTGAGGACGGGTTCAAATGCCCTGGACGTCTGTCAGTACAACACTCAAGCCAGATGGACAGTAGTATAGTCTTTATCGGGAAGCTGGGGAGAACCACATACATGAAACAATGAGCCCACAGACACACGTGACTTACTATGCAGACTGATACAATGGGGAGTACCACATACATACATGCAACAATGGGCACACGCACACACACACGCACACACACACACACACACACACACACACACACACACACACACACACACACACACACACACACACACACACACACACACACACACACACACACACACACACACACACACACACACAGATACAATGGGGAGAACCACATACATACATGCAACAATGAGCACACACACACACACACACACACACACATGTGACTTACTATGCAGAGACTGATACATGCTGTGACAGACAGGCTTTACTTTCATGCACACAACACAAACAGACAAACTATTATATTATTATATTATGTTATCTATCCTATCAACCCGACTATATGACACACAAATGATCACACAAATGCATTAAAAAAATAAAAAGAAATGTCCATAATTTCTATACAAATCCATGTAAATATTACATTTCTGAACAGGATTACAGCCTTCTATTGAAGACAACGTGTCATCAACATGTTTTTGTTCATTTATGTTGCCTTAAATTTGACTGGAACCAATAAAAGCAAAATAGAGGAAACTTTATAACTAACCCCACATTTGATTGGCCACATTTATCGATTAACGCACACACACACACTTGTCATCGATATAAATACTACTGTTACTTACAATTTAACAGCAGTCCACTTTATAGAGGACCAAGGTATTCTCCCAATTCTTCTTCTGTACACAGGATACCGTGTGCACCAAATGCAGTTTCCGTCTAAAGCTGTTCCGCTTTCATGACCAACTAACAGTTTCTCATCACGCCGAGTTCACCCAGAAGGAGGGGTTGAAACCAGTGAGATGAAACGCATGTTTGACGGGTTGTCTTAGGAACCAACTCGGTCTCACCCTCCACCCACTCTACAATATAAAGCGGTCTACAGTACAGCAGTATGATGGTTAATCGGTTGAAAAAGAGAATGGAGAAAATAGAAAAGATACCAGCAGGTGATCTAATGCATAAGAAGCGCATTATACAATACCAGAATAGATGCAAAGTAGAGAGCACAGGAAAAATACAGTCATGTGAAAATGCGCAATTATGGAAAGTAGTCCTTTTTACTTTTTCAGACACATAGTTGAGCTAAATTCCGACTCGTTTTGATGATGAAGGCCACCAAATTTAACAACGTACACAAAATACATTTAGAAACATTTATGCAACTGAAATAAACAGAGAAGCATACTCCTTAAGCAGTAACTTGTCCTGGTTTAAACTACATATGGTGATATATCATGTCGAGATCATAAAAACAGTCCATGGCAATCTACATACTGTAGGACAGAGCGTGCCACCTAAATTAAGCCTAGAGCTAAAAAATGCAATTCATAGAAGTCCCATCAGTGGAATCTACACGCCTCATTTTTGTGGAAGTGCGTGCCAGAAAGAGATGGCACAAACATCACCTACTTGGGAGGTCAGAAAGAAGCCTCTATTGACATTTACCAGACAACAACTGGATACACCTTGCGGCATTTCCGGGTACCATGTTTGTCGAAAACGAAACACTGTGTTGAATAATAACCTCATACCACCCATAAAGCATCAAAGCAGAGGCACTGTGGTTTGGGGCTGCTTTGCTGCATAATTTCCAGGGCAACCTGTTATGAGTCACCCATGAATTCCACATTTTACCAGTGTATTCTTAAAAAGAATGTGAGGCACTTTAGCTGAACTCACCATTAAACTCAGCATTAACACAACAATGGACCCACAAGCAAAGCCACAACCAAATGGCCCTAAAGAAGAAATGGAGGACACTAGAATAATCTAAATCCTGAAGTCAAAGCTTACATCTCAGTCCTAACGAAATGCAAAGGCTCTCGAACAAGACAATGTTGTACCTTCAAAAATAGTCTGCTAAGATTCCTCAAATCCTAACTCTATTATAACCTTTCAGTAGTGACATTAAACAATATATTTGCCATTCGTTATTTGATGCAGATATATTTATCTGAACTTTGCACGATCAGAGATGGCATGATCATAACATACGAGGGAAATAAGAAAATTGTTGGATACAAACAGAAACACTCTCTGTCAAGTGTGGAAAGTCATTTTTAAAAATCCAAAAGTGTGACAAACAAATAAATATAACAGGAACGTGTGGGAAGGAAATGAACACAGGAAGATTGACATGACCAAAAAAAAGCTGAGACTTGTTTTATTAGTGACTGAGTGATGATGGTGCCATGGTTGATGTTAACTGAGGCTATGGTTGATGTTTACTGGTGCTATGGTTGATGTTAACTGGTGCTATGAATGATGTTTACTGGTGCTATGAATGATGTTTACTGGTGCTATGGTTGATGTTTACTGGTGTTATGGTTGATGTTTACTGGTGCTATGGTTGATGTTTACTGGTGCTATGGTTGATGTTAACTGGTGCTATGGTTGATGTTTACTGGTGCTATGGTTGATGTTTACTGGTGCTATGAATGATGTTTACTGGTGCCATGGTTGATGTTAACTGGTGCTACGGTTGATGTTTACTGGTGCTATGAATGATGTTTACTGGTGCAATGGTTGATGTTTACTGGTGCTATGAATGATGTTAACTGGTGCTATGGTTGATGTTTACTGGTGCTATGGTTGATGTTTACTGGTGCTATGGTTGATGTTTACTGGTGCTATGAATGATGTTTACTGGTGCCATGGTTGATGTTAACTGGTGCTACGGTTGATGTTTACTGGTGCTATGACTGATGTTTACTGGTGCTATGGTTGATGTTTACTGGTGCTATGAATGATGTTAACTGGTGCTATGGTTGATGTTAACTGGTGCTACGGTTGATGTTTACTGGTGCTATGAATGATGTTAACTGGTGCTATGGTTGATGTTAACTGGTGCTACGGTTGATGTTTACTGGTGCTATGAATGATGTTTACTGGTGCCATGGTTGATGTTAACTGGTGCTACGGTTGATGTTTACTGGTGCTATGACTGATGTTTACTGGTGCTATGGTTGATGTTAACTGGTGCTATGAATGATGTTAACTGGTGCTATGGTTGATGTTTACTGGTGCTATGAATGATGTTAACTGGTGCTACGGTGGATGTTTACTGGTGCTATGAATGATGTTAACTGGTGCTATGAATGATGTTTACTGGTGCTATGAATGATGTTTACTGGTGCTATGGTTGATGTTTACTGGTGCTATGAATGATGTTAACTGGTGCTATGGTTGATGTTAACTGGTGCTACGGTTGATGTTTACTGGTGCTATGAATGATGTTAACTGGTGCTACGGTTGATGTTTACTGGTGCTATGAATGATGTTAACTGGTGCTATGAATGATGTTTACTGGTGCTATGAATGATGTTAACTGGTGCTATGAATGATGTTTACTGGTGCTATGGATGATGTTTACTGGTGCTATGGATGATTTTTACTGGTTCTACGGTTGATGTTTACTGGTCCTACAGCTTGAGTTAGCCATCTGCTGCAGGCTGATTGAGAGGCAGACAGTTGACTCGAACACTCATGAATCACCAGACTATTTTCGATCCCACTCGCTGACACATCTCTCTTCTGAAGCTATTCTATATTTTTGTCATCATTGGACCATTCCCACTGTTATTATCACACTGTTAGTATCACACTATTATCGTCATGCTGTTATGATCTCGCGGTAATTATCATCCTGTTATTATCGCGCTGTTTTCGTCACACTGTTATTGTCACACTGTTATCTGTTTTCATAGCGCTGTTATCGTAGCGCTGTTATCGTCACACTGTTATCTGTTTTCATAGCGCTGTTATCGTAGCGCTGTTATCATCACACTGTTATCGTCACACTGTTATCTGTTTTCATAGCGCTGTTATCATCACACTGTTATCGTCACACTGTTATCTGTTTTCATAGCGCTGTTATCGCAGCGCTGTTATCATCACACTGTTATCTGTTTTCATAGCGCTGTTATCGCAGCGCTGTTATCATCACACTGTTATCGTCACACTGTTATCTGTTTTCATAGCGCTGTTATCGTAGCGCTGTTATCATCACACTGTTATCGTCACACTGTTATCTGTTTTCATAGCGCTGTTATCGTAGCGCTGTTATCATCACACTGTTATCGTCACACTGTTATCTGTTTTCATAGCGCTGTTATCGTAGCGCTGTTATCATCACACTGTTATCTGTTTTCATAGCGCTGTTATCGTAGCGCTGTTATCGTCACACTGTTATCTGTTTTCATAGCGCTGTTATCGTAGCGCTGTTATCATCACACTGTTATCAGTTTTCATAGCGCTGTTATCATCACACTGTTTCAGCATCTGTAGACATGTCTCATTTCAATATTTTATTTTATCCCACAGCTCTTATGTCACAAACACCACCCGCAACAACTATTTCATAATTATTACATGTGCTGCTATAACAGATAACAGCAAATAATGATGTCGTTCTATTTGAATTGTTTAAATAACTAGATGAATTGGAAGTATGGATTGCTGACCAACTCATTGTAGTGTAGGCAATACAAATGCATTGCAAATGTTGTTCAAATCATTTCCTGAGGTCGTAATTGTTAAGAGTCACTAGGATCACATCATAACAGAAGTGGGTAAACTCTGCCATCAGCTGGTAAAGAAGTGAAACTACAGGTATTTTCTTAGGCATGTTTACATCTCATAACACACATTTCACCAATATGATAACTTTACCAAAACTCACATACACAATGTTGCATTTGAGATCATAATACATTGCACATGTCCATTGGTAAAATTAGGCACATACAAATTAATCCAGGGGCAAATTAGTCCTTTTTAATGCATAGAAAGAAAAGATTAAGGCATCAACATGCGAGATGGCCTTCCTGGAAATCACCCCAGATGTCCAAGAGCTCCTGTGGTTTAAATCCAGTGACGATCACCCGCGTGGCATACGTACACCTGTCATAATCCAAGCGGCGGATCTCAAACAGCTTCCTGGGCGGAAAAAACATTTGGGCGTACACCGGTTGGACCTCAAGCACTTTCAGGCACAGCCCCACGTAGACATCCTCCATTGGGATGGGCCTCACAAACCTGGACGCTAATGAGATCATGCGGGCCAGATCGATGGAGAAGACGTACCCCGCTCCGGAAACATACGGGGGAAACGCGGCATCTGGGTAGACTTCCTTAGACAGATGCCATTTACTGTTCGTGTCCCTTCGCGGCCTGCCGTCACGGATGACTGAGCCCGTGATGTATTTATGCCTGACCAAGCCGTGTCCGTCTAGCAGGTCATTGACCAGGTAAAACACATTGACGAAAATGTCAGCGTCCACCTTCATGGCATAAGACGCCTCCTGGCAGTGGGTGGCGAGCCAGTTCATTATCATCATGGTCTTGACGGTCAGGTTCTGGTAGCTGTCCTGGAAATCCATCTGGATGATGTCGCCGTTTTCTCTGCTCTCCCTGCCCAGGTCCTGTTGTATGTGGGGGAGATGGTCCTCCTCAGGCAGACCCACGTAGAACAGAGTAAGGATGTCCACGTTAGGAATGAGTCCTGGCCTCCCCCATGTCTTTCTGATAGCAGCCCTGGACAATCCATCGCCAGGTGCCACTGGGACCATGAACACCAGAAAGGGGCTGCGGTCCTTACACACGGATGCCTGGTTAAAAACATATTTGTAGCTCTCTGGGGAAATGACCTTGTACAGTTCCTGTGATAGCGGAGCCGGTGTTGTCTTGGGCGGTGCTTTTTTGTTCAGTAAAATATTTCCAATCAACGTGAGTACACCTGCAACGATTAGGTACCTCACTAACCTACAGTAAGAGGATTTCAGCATTGCAAAGTAAATATATAAACAAACATGACTTATCTGATTTTCATTCCTAAACATATAATATACACATTATATATAATATAATACTATACATATATATATAAAACTAACATGACTTATCTGATTTTCATTCCTAAACATATAATATACACATTATATATAATATAATGCTATACATATATATATAAAACAAACATGACTTATCTGATTTTCATTCCTAAACATATAATATACACATTATATATAATATAATACTATACATATATACATAAAACTAACATGACTTATCTGATTTTCATTCCTAAACATATAATATACAAATTATATATAATATATTTATATACATATAAATCCCATAGGCTGTATAGTTTTCCTGAACACTGACGCACCAAAAAGGAAAAAGTATCGACGTCGAACAGTTCGGGCTGCGAACATTTCCTCGTTTTGGTTTCACGTGGCCACTCCCAGACCAAAAGCAAACAGGAAATAGCTTTTCATCTCACTAAGAGCTTCTCGTATCCCTTATTCGCTCCTACTTCAGCAAGTCAAACCGGCCATCGCTGTGTCCCCCGCGTCATTGGTCCATGTGAGTAATAAAATTGAAAATGCATATATCCATATAATATTATTCAACATTTGTTTCTCAATAGTTTGCTCTTTTTTCTCCCCCTCCAGCTCGAGTTCGTGGTGGACTCATGGGACAAGTATGTATAGGGAGGAGTTGCGCCTTTGTTTCGGGAGCTGATAGGCCACTTGTGCGTTGGGGGAGGAGCTATCTCATTGGGATGTTTCTATATATAGGCATTACGTGCACCGGTCGATATGTTCCCGGCAGTCCTAGTACGACCCTCTATATTTCCATTACATTAAAACCCGGTTCAGCTTAAGATGACGTATATTCGTTAAACATATTAAATTACATCCAGGACTAGGTTTGATCTTCGTCCGCGACACCGGCCCAAAAGGAAGTTGGCTACAGAATAAATAAACCATGTGGGGACGGCCATCTGGCAATTTACATTTACATTTTGCGCATTTAGCAGACGCTCTTATCCAGAGCGACTTACAATAAGTGCAGGCATTTCACATATAGCTAAAACACACATCAAAAAGGCAATAAGTACATTGTTCCCGGGTGGGAGCAGGGGGAAGTGCTATAGATAGAAGGGGTGGCAATTCTGGCAAATGCCACAGGGGCCGGACCATTTAGAATGGGCAGGTTAAAAAATATATCAAAATAAGTTTATATTATATCCCTTTTTTATGCTGGTGGTCCATTTAGGTGTTTTCAAACAATTTTAGCAAATGTCATGTTATAAAAGCTCTAATCTGTATTAAGCTTTTGTCTAACCAATGAGTGTATGTCAGAATGTGTTTTGCACTTCAATGCCACCATTAAAAGTTGCTGGATTTAATGATGGGGGCCATAATGCTGATTCTGATATGAATGTCATTGAACCTTTAATAGGAAGTACTCAAGATCGGAATTCAGGACAGCATTCCAGGATTGGAGTTTTTCTGAAGGCAAAGGGTGGCCTTACTAAATGCATATAAAACCCACCAACCCCTGATTTTCACTTATGCCATGGCCATTTTGCACAGTGGATCTTTCTCACCTGCACTGCTGTCATACCTGCTTATATTCTTGAATCTTTTTGCTCAGGCATGTTAAAATGCTCTTCTTCCCAAAACCACAGACCCAAAACCACAGTCATAAAATGTGTGCTTATTACCTACCTGCTAGAAACACTAACCTTTTTATATTCTGTATATAGACACTCCTTTGTGTTTTATATTGTTGTTATTGCCATATCAAAGCTGCTCAACTGGTTCAGAACAGACTCAAGGAACAAGAGGTGTTTGTAACTGGAGTAGACCTGTGACTGTTGGTAGGGGCAGAGTGGCATCTGTTCCAGAAGATAGATGAGCTCGTGATGACTGAGGAGAGCTGATGATGACTGAGGAGATACATGAGCTGATGATGACTAGGGAGATAGATGAGCTGATGATGATATTGGAGGGGATGTGGATTGTGTAAACGATTGAGTAAACTGTGTTTAGGTGGCTTCTCAGGTGTATATAGAGAAGCCGGAAACAGTATGAATAGGGCCTTCAGAGGCAGGTTTAACTGCATCTGTGATAGACGAGATGAGTAATGCTCCCTCGTCTCAGCCTGGGTAGAGCATCGGCCAATAAACATTCTGTTCCCCAAGCCGAGACGTTGAAAAACCCTGCTGTTTGTTCTGAAGCAAGACAGTTTACCCCGATAAAACCCATGTTGTTGCTTTAAATATGCATACTTCTTAGCATGCTTCTTAGCATACTTCCCGGGTAAAATCATGGTAAACGTAATAACAACAGAGTGTGTAAGGAGGGGTTCACCTGGAAGGAGGAAGTAGTGCCAATTCAGAAGAAGGACTCACCACCACAAGATGTCCATGTTCAATTAATTGGCAGTTGTTTCTAAAAACGTATTTTGACTTTGTCATTATGACAAAGATTAATAGTAAAAATGCAATCAATAAAAACTAAGTTCATGATACAACCACATGTGGATAATTTGGTATATACATACTTGTTTGTTTGTTTGTTGTGGCAATATCATTCATTCAATAGGCATCTAGTAGAAAACCTTTGTCTTAGAAGCACATTTAATTCTATCACGTTATAATATGTCAAACCAGCTTACATGAATACCATAGAAATACGGTAAATCTAATTCAGCTAATCTATTTAACCTAATTCTAGTTCCGTGATAGAGACAATATTTTTGTGCCATATTCACGGTTCCCATCAAATAACAATATGAAAAAAATAAAAAAATCAATTACCAATTCTTCCGTAGACAATATTAAAGACTCTTCATTTTTAAACAAACTTTGTTTTAATATGGGTTACAGAGAAACTGTAATGTGATGTTCACCCAGCAATAAACAAACAAAAAATGGAAAACCCAAAAAACAAAATAGAAACTTAATTTACACGGGCATTCAAGAGGCAGGGTAGGATTTAGGGAAGTGGGAAGTTGGGGGGTGGGGTCAGTGGTATCGTCTTCTGGAAAGGGTAGGGAGATAAAAAGGGAAAGAGATTAAGCAAGACATCTGTTTCTCAACATAACGTAAATCACAATCTGACTCTCTTGACTCTTGCTGCATCAATATATGTGTTTTCCTGTTTTGCTAAAATGTAATTAATCATCCATCATTGAATTATTTAATAGTAAATCCTGCCCTGGATGTATAAAGGAGAAAAAAGAGATCCAACACGACATGGCATGTATCTCGACATCAGGCAATGCACGATAGCTGGGGGACAAGGGACAGGTCACGTAGTTGTGTTAGCGATGGTGTGCGCGTGGTGTGCACGGAGCACACAATCAATGGAAACACCAGTCGTCATCCATGCATGTGTGCTTGTGTAATGGAGCAGACTGGCTATATTCAGAAGGTCATTTATACATGTCATTTGTAAATACCTGTATCGTTTCGGATGTTGGCAGGCTATGGTAAAGAAGCGATTTTGGGACAGGGAGGTAAAGAATGGACTTTGGGAGACAAAGAAGGGATTTTAAGACGGGGGAGATAAAGTGACAGAGGATGAGTCACACAGACTAATTGATGACAATATAGGACTTTCTTCGGGAGCTCTATCCGCTCTCCGCTTGACATTGAAACGAGTTGTGCGGTTTATGAGATGCTTTTAGATTAATAACACTTTATTCTAGATGTGCTCTTGTTATTCAAAGAATACAATTTATAGAATCCAGTTTTAAGGTTACCAGTATTAGTGGAGAGGCCCTGTCACCGAAACCGTATGCATGTAAACAGCCACGCCCTCTTTTGTGTAACCCTGATGAGCTTCCGTGTCTGGCGATGGACACCCCTCGGAGACAGGACCTCGGTTATCTGCATGTTATTGCATCAGGCCAAACCGACGTACAGCCCTCCTCTATGCGGTGTACCATTTCTGAGCGGCGAGGAAGTAACAAGCGATTCATACTCCGGTCTCGGCGATCGTGCTCTCTTTGGCGCATGTTTTATCTGCGTCGGCTTGGTTTGTGGCTTTTACCTGTGTTTTTTTTGTCACGTCAGTTTGTGCTGACAGTATGTCTACTGCACACGACCTATTTTTTTGCTGTTGGATTGTGGGTTTTGTAGTGACTGTGAGCGTATATCACGTGAGTGTGCAGAAGCAGGATGTGTGTTGTTTGAGGTGGCTGGGCGCTTGCCAATGGCTTTGGTAGCTGCAGGGAGGTTTGAGTTGTGTCCCATATTATCACCTATTCCCTATCTAGTGCACTCGTTTCGACCAGGGCCTATAAGCGGTGCGCTAAACAGGGAACGTGGACACTTTTCGGGATGCGGCCCTGCGATCGGCAGGGCCAGAGGATGGAGGATGGGTTCAGGGACCGTGAAGCGGAGTGATGTGGAGAGTGGTCCAAAACCGCCGGTCGGTCGGCTCGTTTACGATCGTTTTCTCCTTCCCTCAAAGTTCCTGAAGTTGGACGGTCTGATCTTCATCTCTGCGAACTCAATGGAGTGCTCGTGGCCTTTCCAATGGAACCAGTTGACACCCTGAAGGACACAGAAATGTCACCCAGACACAGATTATATTATTATCAGAAATACCAAATGCAAATACATATCAGTTTACGGTCAATGCGAGAAGGTTTTAGAAATGCGGATCAAGTAAATTGCGGTTGTTTCCTGGCGCTTGCCCACCTTGCTATGACTGTCATCTCCGTATCGCCCCATAAGGTTCACACGATGGCAGTTCTTGTACCAGAAGGCTCCCTTGTAGGACAGGGCGCAGTTGGTGACGGCAATGTCGTTGTCGTGGTCGTAGGTTGAGAATGGGCGACCGTGGTGGTAGGTCATCGAGTCACCTATAGAGGGCAGCAGAACGAAGACGTTTACCAACAGCCAATATGAACACGCTTAAAAGAGAGATTTCTATTGCTGCCGAAAAGAAATTCTGTTAGTCAGTTATTCTTTTCAACAACACATTCTCCCATTCAGACGAAATACACTGTACAATAGAGAACACCTCATCCATTGTATTCCAGATAACAATATATATACAAGATGTTCCCTCTTCATTATTGAGTAAGAAGTGTCTAGCTAGCATAACACTGTGTGCCTAAAGCTAGCAGTCTGGCAGTCATGGCAACAGAGGCACCAGCTGGGAGGTTGATGGGTGAATTCCTGTCCACACATTTGCAGGTATCTTCTGAATGTGGTCTAGAACACGGTGCCGTTTGGGACCAAGGCGTGGGCGTTTTTTTACCTGCGGTACCACTGTAGCCTCCGACGTGGACCTTGTAGCGGCTGCGGGGCTCAGAGATGGAGAACTTGTCGTACTGGGCGTAGGCTACCTCTCCCTTGTCTCGGAGGTCGACGCGAAGTTCATACTGTCCTGCAGCTGTGATCTTATGGAGATTTGCCAGACCTGCAGTGAAATACACGTCAAGTCGAACCGATGCATGTTCGAAAACAGACTTTCTCTGCGAAGGACAATGCAACATGTTGTCTGTGTTTTTTATTATTCATGTGTGAACGCACCGAGCCAAAATTCGTCACTCATGTCTCCAAATCCGGCAGTGTAGTTCCTCCAGTTGCGGAAGAACTCTAGTTTGCCACTTTGGCGCCGGACGAACACCTGTATGGGATACAGACAAAGTACACCAGCTCACGTTTTCTAACATCTTACGGAGTAAAAGCAACACATGAAATATCGTCTGCCTCAATAAGGTTGAGAACTGCAGAACAGAATTTGTATTCATAACGCGTTATATGTCATGATAAAGGATCAGGTGACGCGCTATACACGTGTGTCTCATTGACGTTGAACGAATCCGTGCTATACAGAATAACGCCCAGGGACTTACAATCCAACCGCCCCCATCTGTAGCCATGTCACAGTAGACCTGGATGGGTTGACTCTCGTCTCCACCCAGGTAGATGGTGTAGGTCCCGGAGGTGGTGTCTCCGTTCAGTAAGGCCTGGGAGCAGTCCTTGGGGTGTCTGAACAGCACGCCGACTACAGTGATTCAGAAGGTAGGACGAGAGAGAGATTTTGAGAGAGGCTGGAAGTTGTTTCAGGGGCATGATTTGTGACCACGTTGTCAGTTGGTAAATTGGGTCCTTGGTTGGCAGTGCTTCCACTAGACTGGACTTTGTGGTAAAAAAAACTCACTGGTGGTGAAGACGGTGGTGATTACTCTGCTCCTCTTGGGTCCTGCGATGGCCTGCAGTCTGACAGAGTACTCAGTGGAGGCACTCAGCTGGGCCAGGTTGTAGGAGGTGGCTGTGGGGCTCAGGACCACTTCCTGTTGGAACGGCACGACACCGCAGTCAGAATGCTCACCAGAGATTTGACAAAATCACTCACATAGTGGCTAGTGAAAGTCTACACGACACACTGGCAGTGTTCACATTTTGTTTCTTAATGCCGTGTTCAAGGTGATACACCAGTTAATGGTAGTTTAATACAAAATTAAGAATGCATTATTTAAATTAAATCTTCCCCCTCCCCAGCTCATTGCATATTCATGTTTGTGTGTGTGTCTCTGTATGTGCATATACACACCCTGTAGATGCCAACTGATAATGGCAGGAATACATTAACTAATGGCAGGAATACATTAACTAATGGCAGGAATACATTAACTAGTGGCAGGAATACATAAACTAATGGCAGGAATACATTAACTAGTGGCAGGAATACATTAACTAATGGCAGGAATACATTAACTAGTGGCAGGAATACATTAACTAATGGCAGGAATACATTAACTAATGGCAGGAATACATTAACTAATGGCAGGAATACATTAACTAATGGCAGGAATACATTAACTAGTGGCAGGAATACATTAACTAATGGCAGGAATACATTAACTAATGGCAGGAATACATTAACTAGTGGCAGGAATACATTAACTAATGGCAGGAATACATTAACTAATGGCAGGAATACATCAACTAATGGCAGGAATACATTAACTAATGGCAGCAATACATTAACTAATGGCAGGAATACATTAACTAATGGCAGGAATACATTAACTAATGGCAGGAATACATTAACTAGTGGCAGGAATACATTAACTAATGGCAGGAATACATTAACTAGTGGCAGGAATACATTAACTAATGGCAGGAATACATTAACTAATGGCAGGAATACATTAACTAGTGGCTGGAATACATTAACTAATGGCAGGAATACATTAACTAATGGCAGGAATACATTAACTAATGGCAGGAATACATTAACTAATGGCAGGAATACATTAACTAATGGCAGGAATACATTAACTAATGGCAGGAATACATTAACTAGTGGTAGGAATACATTAACTAATGGCAGGAATACATTAACTAGTGGCAGGAATACATTAACTAATGGCAGGAATACATTAACTAGTGGCAGGAATACATTAACTAATGGCAGGAATACATTAACTAGTGGCAGGAATACATTAACTAATGGCAGGAATACATTAACTAATGGCAGGAATACATTAACTAATGGCAGGAATACATTAACTAATGGCAGGAATACATTAACTAGTGGCAGGAATACATTAACTAATGGCAGGAATACATTAACTAATGGCAGGAATACATTAACTAATGTGGCAGGAATACATTAACTAATGGCAGGAATACATTAACTAATGGCAGGAATACATTAACTAATGGCAGGAATACATTAACTAATGGCAGGAATACATTAACTAATGGCAGGAATACATTAACTAATGGCAGGAATACATTAACTAATGGCAGGAATACATTAACTAGTGGCAGGAATACATTAACTAATGGCAGGAATACATTAACTAATGGCAGGAATACATTAACTAATGGCAGGAATACATTAACTAATGGCAGGAATACATTAACTAATGGCAGGAATACATTAACTAATGGCAGGAATACATTAACTATGGCAGGAATAATTAACTAATGGCAGGAATACATTAACTAATGGCAGGAATACATTAACTAATGGCAGGAATACATTAACTAATGGCAGGAAGGAATACATTAACTAATGGCAGGAATACATTAACATTAACTAATGGCAGGAATACATTAACTAATGGCAGGAATACATTAACTAATGGCAGGAATACATTAACTAGTGGCAGGAATAGGAAATACATTAACTAATGGCAGGAATACATTAACTAATGGCAGGAATACATTAACTAATGGCAGGAATACATTAACTAATGGCAGGAATACATTAACTAATGGCAGGAATAACATTTAACTAATGGCAGGAATACATTAACTAGTGGCAGGAATACATTAACTAGTGGCAGGAATACATTAACTAATGGCAGGAATACATTAACTAATGGCAGGAATACATTAACTAATGGCAGGAATACATTAACTAATGGCAGGAATACATTAACTAATGGCAGGAATACATTAACTAGTGGCAGGAATACATTAACTAATGGCAGGAATACATTAACTAATGGCAGGAATACATTAACTAGTGGCAGGAATACATTAACTAGTGGCAGGAATACATTAACTAATGGCAGGAATACATTAACTAATGGCAGGAATACATTAACTAGTGGCAGGAATACATTAACTAGTGGCAGGAATACATTAACTAATGGCAGGAATACATTAACTAATGGCAGGAATACATTAACTAATGGCAGGAATACATTAACTAATGGCAGGAATACATTAACTAATGGCAGGAATACATTAACTAGTGGCAGGAATACATTAACTAATGGCAGGAATACATTAACTAATGGCAGGAATACATTAACTAATGGCAGGAATACATTAACTAGTGGCAGGAATACATTAACTAATGGCAGGAATACATTAACTAATGGCAGGAATACATTAACTAGTGGCAGGAATACATTAACTAATGGCAGGAATACATTAACTAGTGGCAGGAATACATTAACTAGTGGCAGGAATACATTAACTAATGGCAGGAATACATTAACTAATGGCAGGAATACATTAACTAATGGCAGGAATACATTAACTAGTGGCAGAAATACATTAACTAATGGCAGGAATACATTAACTAATGGCAGGAATACATTAACTAGTGGCAGGAATACATTAACTAATGGCAGGAATACATTAACTAATGGCAGGAATACATTAACTAATGGCAGGAATACATTAACTAATGGCAGAAATACATTAACTAATGGCAGGAATACATTAACTAATGGCAGGAATACATTAACTAATGGCAGGAATACATTAACTAATGGCAGGAATACATTAACTAATGGCAGGAATACATTAACTAATGGCAGGAATACATTAACTAATGGCAGGAATACATTAACTAATGGCAGGAATACATTAACTAATGGCAGGAATACATTAACTAATGGCAGGAATACATTAACTAATGGCAGAAATACATTAACTAATGGCAGGAATACATTAACTAATGACAGAAATACATTAACTAATGGCAGGAATACATTAACTAATGGCAGGAATACATTAACTAATGGCAGGAATACATTAACTAATGACAGGAATACATTAACTAATGGCAGGAATACATAAACTAATGACAGGAATACATTAACTAATGGCAGGAATACATCAACTAATGGCAGAAATACATTAACTAATGGCAGGAATACATTAACTAATGGCAGGAATACATTAACTAATGGCAGGAATACATTAACTAATGGCAGGAATACATTAACTAATGGCAGGAATACATTAACTAATGGCAGGAATACATTAACTAATGGCAGGAATACATTAACTAATGGCAGGAATACATTAACTAATGGCAGGAATCGATCAACTAATGACAGAAAAACATTAACTAATGGCAGGAATACATTAACTAATGGCAGGAATACATTAACTAATGGCAGGAATACATTAACTAATGGCAGGAATACATCAACTAATGGCAGGAATACATTAACTATTGGCAGGAATACATTAACTAATGGCAGGAATACATTAACTAATGGCAGGAATACATTAACTAATGGCAGGAATACATTAACTAATGGCAGGAATACATTAACTAATGACAGAAATACATCAACTAATGACAGGAATACATTAACTAATGACAGAAATACATCAACTAATGACAGGAATACATTAACTAATGACAGAAATACATTAACTAATCACAGGAGTCGATTAACTAATTGCAGGACTACATTAAGTGGCAGGAATGGATTTTGTGCCTAAGATTCGGGTGGATAAGCACTGACCCGTATTGTTCCGTCAGATGACTGGAAGCTGAGGATGTATCCAGTGATGTCGGCGCGTGGAGCCTTCCAGGTTAACATGGCGTTCTCAGTCTGGATGTTGCTGGCTGCCAGGTCTTCAGGGGCATCCACATCTACAGCAGACAGCACAGTTCACACTCAGAGTCCTCCGTCTGTTCTTTATGCAAGTTCGGTAACACACTGAATGTGCCTGTGTGTGGGAGAGAGGGTTCCTGGTCAAGGACCTCCAGGACACTTACCGGTGGTGAACTCTATTGTGGTGGCGGCGCTTTTTGCGGCCCCTCTCACGGCGTAGACCTTGACGGTGTAGTGGGTGGCTGGGGTCAGGGAGGTCATGTCGAACTCCACTATGTTGCCAGATACTCTCTCCATCACTGGGGCCACTGCACACAAGATCAACATATACAGTGAAGACACAGAGACAGGAGAGGATGTTTTCTTAACAGCTAGGAAGAGTAAGAACCAGATATAGAGATATTAAAGTATCCTTACAGATATAGAGACAGCGTAGTTTCATTTGAGTAGGCCAGTGATATAGTAGTCGAATCCCAGTAAATACCAATCATAGACAGTAGAGTATGATTACAGTAAAGACCAGTAGAGTAGAATATGATTACATTAAAGACCAGTAGAGAGTAGATTATTATTACAGTGAAGACCAGTAGAGAGTAGAGTATGATTACATTAAAGACCAGTAGAGAGTAGATTATGATTACAGTAAAGACCAGTAGAGAGTAGATTATGATTACAGTAAAGACCAGTCTCAGTAGAGTACGATTTCAGTATCTATAGGAGATCAGTTCATGAGAAAATACAGGAGAGTAAAAGACAGCAGTGTACATCCAGATGGTGTGTGCTTTACTGTACCGTTGTCGGCACTGTAGGTGATCACATATCCATCTATTGTGGCGATGGCCGGTTGCCAGTGGATCAGAGCCGTGGTGTCGGTGATGTTGACTGCAGTCAGGCCGTGGGGCTTGTCCAGAGCTGGCAGACACACACACACACACACAGACAGACACACAGACACACAGACAGACACACAGACAATGTGGTTACTAAAAAATAAGAACAAAGGCCTGTATTCTTACAGTACAGACTGATTACTCCCACTGATACTTGATTCTTCGTTTGGATACATTGAAAGAATCCAACCATCTCCACAGAGCCTGGGAAGACAAACCCACCATACGACCTGATGATGTCGTAATCTGTTTGGAATGTCTTGCATTAACATAAACCAAAGTCTTGGCTTCAACAAAACTGGTATCCTTTTCACATTTCACCCCCCTGTTTTTAACTGTGGACGGATAGGGCTAAGGTTCTGGTCAAAACTACTGTGTCGTATAGGAGGGCACAATTTGGGATAACGTTTTTGAGTTGAGCAGTGCAGTGATGTGTGGTGTGACCCTCACCTGTGATGACGCTGCCAGGTGTTGTGTGGTGTGACCCTCACCTGTGGTGACGCTACAGGGTGTTGTGTGGTGTGACCCTCACCTGTGATGACGCTGCAGGGTGTTGTGTGGTGTGACCCTCACCTGTGGTGATGCTGCCTGGTGTTGTGTGGTGTGACCCTCACCTGTGGTGACGCTGCCAGGTGTTGTGTGGTGTGTGACCCAGGGTGTTGTGTGGTGTGACACCTGTGGTGATGCTGCCAGGTGTTGTGTGGTGTGACCCTCACCTGTGGTGACGCTGCAGGGTGTTGTGTGGTGTGGGTGTGGTGTGACCCTCACCTGTGGTGAGCTGTGTTGTGTGGTGTGACCCTCACCTGTGGTGATGCTGCCAGGTGTTGTGTGGTGTGACCCTCACCTGTGGTGATGCTGCCGGGTGTTGTGTGGCGTGACCCTCACCTGTGGTGACGCTGCCAGGTGTTGTGTGGTGTGACCCTCACCTGTGGTGATGCTGCCGGGTGTTGTGTGGTGTGACCCTCACCTGTGGTGACGCTGCCAGGTGTTGTGTGGTGTGACCCTCACCTGTGGTGACGCTGCCGGGTGTTGTGTGGTGTGACCCTCACCTGTGGTGACGCTGCAGGGTGTTGTGTGGTGTGGGTGTGGTGTGACCCTCACCTGTGGTGAGGTGTTGTGTGGTGTGACCCTCACCTGTGGTGATGCTGCCAGGTGTTGTGTGGTGTGACCCTCACCTGTGGTGATGCTGCCAGGTGTTGTGTGGCGTGACCCTCACCTGTGGTGACGCTGCCAGGTGTTGTGTGGCGTGACCCTCACCTGTGGTGACACTGCCTGTGCCGGGTTCACTCTCCTTCTGTCCCTTCACAGAAATGATGACCACCTGGTAGGTAACTCCGGGGGTCAGGTTGGGCAGAACGGTCTGAGTCTCTGTCCCAGCTACTGTCACAGTCTTGGGAGAGCCTGGAAGGTCGTGGAATGACTTGGAAGGTCATATGTATGATGCTGTATGGGCTTTTATTTTGAAAGTGCAGCGTTCTAAAGATATTACATAGTGACTTGAAATAGTCAGCCAGCAGGGATATATTTGACCTCTAACATAGTAGAATTAAAAAAATAGAATTTTCAAAAGCTTTTGAAAAGCTGTTTGTTCCACCTTGCTGAGGAAACTGACCTGACTGGGCTTGGCCATGGACCCTATCTTATTAAATAAATATCTTTGTGATAGAACTCATATGACAGAACTCACGACAGATTAGTGTTAAAATTCTCTAGGCGAGACAATCTACAATTGGATGATATTAGAATCGCTACCCCGGATGGTTCTGTTATAAGATGTACAGAACTCATTTCGTTAGATGACAATCTTTCTTTTAAAACCAATGCTGAGTTGGCGTAGAAGCCGAAGATTAAAATCGGTTTCTTTTATAGAACCAAATCATATCTGTCATCTCAGCGCAGATATGGAATAGTTTGAAAGGCTACTTTCATGTAAGTGTGAGTGGTGGTGTGCCAGATATATATAAATATATATATATATATATATATATATATATATATATATATATATATATATATGCATCATCATCACCATTAACACCTCTGGAAGCAGTCTATGCAGATTTGCACATTAAACACTTTGGTTGGCTGAATTCTAGAAGGGTCAGATATTGGTTCATATTTCTATTTAATGCGTTACTGCAGAACCTACTGTACAATCTTAACCAAGAAATACATTGGAAAACCAGCAGGTATCAAGTGCCGCTCTAAAGAGTGACTTGTCCTAGAGTCACTTGGACAACCACTAGAGGGCACCATTATACTAACATACAATAGATTTCCGCAGAAAATACTATTTCGAGCCATAAACACATTTCATCGACTTTTAGGACCTCACATGACAGTGACTTTGGTTGGGTTTAGCAGGAACTTTTTGAACATAAAACTGTATGTTATAATGTTGATACACATGTACTAACCTCCATGAGCAGGGTGGTAGGTCACACGGTAGCTGTCCACCTGTGCCCTGTGGATTGTCCAGTGTACCGTGGCAGAGGTGTCAGTGACGTCAGAGAAACGGATTCCCCTGGGTGTGCCCAAGCCTGGCATAGGATACCACAGGTACAGAGGACCATGCAGAGGTTAGAGTGAAAAACTCCATGGGCAATTTAACTCCAGTGGAGTCCAGTCACACCTCATCACATCCCTCAATAAAACAATTCTCCACAAAAAATGGTTCAACGAGACATACATTAAAAAACACATCCCCAAATCATTCCTAAAGACGCCATCTCTAAATGCATCGCTGCAGGTCATATTGGACAGCGGTCGGGCCTGTCCTTTCAACGTGAGCTGCTCCACAGTATCGAGAACCACCAGTGAAAGCGGAGAAAGGAGACAGCTTGAAACAAAGAGGGCCATGGCACCCGGCATCTGTTGTCAGCGCTGAGCCATAATATCTTGCGTGACAGACACGACACAGGGAGATTATCTTGGCCCCAATCACACAGACACACAAGAGTGAAGGACCACGGCCATTGGACCCGAGAGTGAAGCCAGACCCCCAGGGAAGGCTGGGGATGGCCAGTGAGACAGAAAGAAATATGGATTCAACACATACGCGCACACAGATAGACACACACACACACACACAGACATACAGACACACGCACACACACACACACAGATAGACAGACACACGCACACACAGATAGACAGACACACAAACATACAGGCACACACACAGACACACGCACACACAGACAGACAGACAGCCACACACACACACACACACACACACACACACACACACACACACACACACACACACACACACACACACACACACACACACACACACACACACACACACACACACACACACACACACACACACACACAGAGGCACACACCCAGAAAGACAGACAGACAGACAGACAGAAACACACTGACAGACACTGGCTCCGGTTTTCTGATGAAAGTGCTGCTGGATGAGTGAAGTGAAAGCGCTCACTAGTGCTAAGAGACGTGATAGTGACAAGACAGCGACCGTCCAACCGACACACGATCCAACAGTAAACAATCCAGGCTGAGATAGATCACCCAGCTGATGACAAGATACACAAGGCAACACAGTGCAGGTTTACTCTACCAGACCGCTGCCTTATTACAATGTTAGCAGGTTAGTAAACATGGAGATATGTCATATTGAACCATTTAGACTGTTTTTCCATGCGTTGAGGAGTGTAATTAATACAATTCTTAAAAAATAAATCTACCCAGCAGCCCACATTGCTGGTGTGGAGTCATGGTTAATACCTGTTTTCGCCACCCCGGAAACAGAATCGGAACGCCGTCCAGAAATGACCCCGTAGATGTTAATTTGGTACTCCGTGTCGTCAAATAGCTCAGTAAGCACTGTGGTTCTCTTCTCGCCGGACACGAGCACCTCTAGCGGAGAAGCAAGGCTGTCGCTAATATCTCTAATCGTAATGACAAAACTATCAAACAGGCCCTCTTCAGCCGTCCAGGCCAGTTTACAGCTGTCCGCGGTGATGTCTGAGATCCTGAGATGCTCGATGACGGGTTCAGCGTCTGGTGACAAGGAAAGACATTTCGGTCCTCTTTAGACCTTCAGGAAGCGTTTTGGTGAAGATTACAGAAGATCACCTGGTGACAGTAGTTCCATATTTACAGCAGTTATGATCCACACCAATGTCATACGAGTCAGAGAAGAGGAAGAGGAAGAGGAAGAGTGGGATGAGAATGAAGAGCTGATATACAGCAGAAAGCCCTGGTCAAAAGGAAGAGGTTAGTTCCCAAAATAATACCTACGTGACAATAATAATGAAATAACAGAGATAATGGGTTTTGACACGAATAAACATGAAACCTGAATGAAATGTTGTTGTTTTTTGCTCTGACAGCGGACACTGTGGTGAGTATGACGGCAGACACATGGATTTCATCTGCGCAATCAGCGGACTTGATTAAATCCAACCCTCAGTTTGTTGATGCTGTGACTGCAACAGAGCCTTCGTTGGACAAGTCCGTCAATTCCGTTCTACGCCCGACGGGTACATGTGATCGGCGTTCAGAAAAAACACGACTGGGTTTGACTAACATTCATCCGTGCGTGGGTTCACTACAGTGCGTCAGCTTGATACAGACGCTTCAGAAGTTGTCCCCGTTAACCGGTCATTAACGGTGGCTGATAATGGCCGGTGAAGAGCGGAGCTAAGCCAGCGGGAGGCGACCGCTGCGGGAGGAAGTGAGCTCGGCATCGGTCAGAGAGACTCGGGATGTGTTAACAGACCGCCTGCCCTGCGCCACACATACAAACAGCTGCTCGTTAAACCAGAGCTGCTTCCTGGGGAAACAAAAGCCATGGACGAGCAGAGGATGGCCAGTGGCTCTGATACAGCGGCGGTGAAACACACTGGAGTACTACTGGCCCTTTATTAAGACCCTCGATGATTTCGTTGTTCTCGGTCATGTCGTTTGACTGTGGTATATGAGTCACGTCGAAGTGTGTAGAATTAGTGGGCCAGTGGCTTAAAGATCTATGGCCACGTGGGAGTGATTACAATAAGCTGTTGATGAACATTTCTTCTCTGTTTTAGTCGAATTGTGTGAATGTTGTCATAGGATTGATTAATGTTTTTTGTCCACAACCGCAAAAACTGGTAGAATTGCGACATAATTGTCTTTGCTAAAGGGGGGGGACATTAGAATGTTTTTATGTGAGGTGTAGGCTTAACAAAATACCACTTCTCTACAACAATTCTAGGCCGACCGTGAAGATGGGGTGTTGTGGTTTTAAGTGTCTCAGTTATAGTTCAGTTAAATGAGAGACATAGACCTTAGAGTCTAAGGGCCCTGAGCCGATGGGTTCCCCGAAGGATTCGTCTGACGTGAAACCAAGGAACTGCACAAGGCAGTTGTTGTGAGAAGTAGTGGAAAATGAAAACCGGAGTAGACAAATCCCGGAGAGCTGTCAGTCATCGTTAGGAGTGGAGCAGGGCAGCTTTATCTCCTTAGCTAGTTAGTCGTAGAATCCGGGATAGATTACTGGGGGGGGATTGGTTGGCGTGGGGGTCCTGGGACAAATGTATTGGGGATATAAACGAACAGAGTGCAATTTGGGACACAGCCCCCTCCCGCCCCTATCCACATGCAGTCTTTAGAACTCTACACGGACTCACAAAGGGCAGTCTGTTATTGGTGGAGGAAGTTGGCGCCTGCGAACCTGCAGAAAGGAGTTATCCCGGCTCCCAAGGCAATCAGACGAGGCGAGGAACTATTCAATAACGTACAGGGCCGCCCTGCGTTTACGTAACGCACATCACAACTGAGGGATGTTTAAAATATTTAATCCACTCCAGGTTCTTTTATGGAGAACTTTCCGATCATCCTTTCGGTGCAAGCACATGTCCAACACTTTCGATCAGGAAACGTTGGAGTTGTGTATGAGGTTAGCATGCAGGCCATACAACGCAGTGCCACATCAAGCCCACGGACCCGGCAAATGCCCCGGCCGTTCCTGGCACCCTGACACCGACCTCCAGGTCCCAGGACGCGGCGTCAATGTGTGCATGAGAATCAGGAGCTGAGTTGAGCGGTCGGACTCGCTGGATGGAGGGTGCATACAGAACAGAGCCTTCACAGGACGGGACAAAAGCTCACCGGGCCCCCGGAGAATCCACGTCCCTCTGTGTGCCAAATCGCCGTTATTCGGGAACGGCAATAGCTATAATGCACTGTGACTGATGTTTACTAAAACAAGGACAATTCACCTATTGTGTATATGGTGGGTGTAACGTAACACCGTCAAAATGAAGAACGGTTTCAAATGTCTGGCAATAGATTGTTTGAAATAGATCCTGTTAATTCGCCGGGAAAGTCTCCAAACTAGCAAATGATGGACGTCTAATTTGAGAACGTTTTTTCCCCCCCGAAGATGGACGATTTTAAAAGGATCAAAGCTGTGCGTGCGCGCGCGTGTATGCGGTGTGTGTAGAGCTTGGTCTTTGGGTGTGTGTTTTAGGGGAGTGGGTGGTACAAACGTCCAACTGATCTGAAATTACAGGGATTAACAGAAGTATGCAGAGGTCGCTGTGTCCTGTGCCGTCAGAACAGATGGCTCGGGTAGTTTGTCTAAATCCGAACTGAATCACTGGCAACATTACACATAAATACTATTACTTATTGCCTCTTCAATGCTTAATCTTTTGTATGTTTTGAAAGCACACACAGGGTCTCCAGTGGCTAGGTTTTAACGACAAAGCCCTCTTGACGTGAGAGTTTTCCGTATGTTGTGTTCAAACGGCTTTCGGTCCGCGACGTCGTAATTGTCGGAATGTGAATGGTGGGTAATTACTATTATTGGTCGGACGGGAAGATAAATCAATTCACCGATGGGCTCTCTGGCCAGTTGGGCGGTCGCTACTCAGACTACAGATCAGAGCACGTGTTCGAGCTGACTGACTGCTCAGAAATGCTCCAGGTGTTTTCTTTTCCTCACGGCACGCCCATGCAGGTAGATGGCCGGCTTAAAGAGATGAAAGGCGCTTGGCTGCAGGCCAGACAAGGTCTCGTGTGAACTGAGCGAGTTTCCTCTGTGTGGGGTGGTTCCGTACTGCGGACGGGTCGGTTTCTGAAGCTCCTTTATAGTCACAGCATCAAAGAGAATTGGAAACAGTAGATTGGCATGGTGTATTTTAAGGTGATACATGGCGATGGGTAGCGACAGGTGTGGAATGGAATGGATTTATAATGGCGAGTGACGGATGAGCGCCGGGCAGCGTGAGGGATGGTAACGTCTTGTGACGTGACAGTGAAGCCCGGACAACCGCCGCCGTCGGCACGGAAACGAAACACGTGACAGAAAAAAAACGATTAATGCGGCCCGCGATGATTGGTTAGTGAACGGGCCGGAGAAAATGACGCGGCGAAATGACACCCGTGGGTTGAGAAAAGGGGCCTCTTCCGAAACGAAAGGGCTGAATTGTGATGGAGAGCGCCGGTCGGACAGAGAGAGGAGCCGCGGCCGGGGCCCGGGGCCTCGCCGAGCGAGCGAGCGGTGATACCTGTGATGGCGTCTGCATTGACAGGCCCTAGCAGGCTCCCCTTGAACAGCCCATACAGGCTGACATTGTACCAGGTGACGGGGGCGAGTCCTATGATGACCAGGCTCTGGGCGGCGTCCTGCACCGTGTGGTTCTGCAAATCTAGCCCTGTCTCTGCGTCTGCCACCTCAACCACAAAGCCATCAAAGGCCCCCTCCTCTGTGACCCAGGACACCAGGAAGCCGTCCCACGACACATCTGAAACGGTCAGATTTCCCAGCGCGGGCTTCTCCTCCTCTGGAGGATGACAAACACGATGACAGACAACATCGAAACAACGTTAGACAGGCCGCCCCAACGTTCGGCTGAGAGCTGGAGAGATGGGAGCACGGAGACGGGTGAGGGTTTGGACGGCGGGCTGTCTTTCATGACGTTCTGTGGTTGCAATTACAGAATTCATGAAAATTCGACACACAAAAACTGGTGGGAAAAAAACCGCATACAGAAACGAACGACTGATGTAGTTTTACGAGCGCTGGAAGTAGCTTCAGTAGAACATCCCAAGAGCTGTTGTTTCCACAAACACATTGTAAATATAAGATTGAATAAAATGACAAACAAGATTAAACAGTTGCAGAAATAAAGATGTAACCCAATGGCCCCTCCTCATCTTTATTTCAATCATTTCTTTCCACAGAAGACGGAAAGAAAACCCTTTAGTGTGTTCGATGGGAGAGCATATGTGAAATATTCCTCATTACCACCACAGTAAAAGACCCTGGTGACAAACCCACTCATTAGCGACATGGATAAGAAGCCTATACTCATTGTGGGAACAGAAATACTGTTCTGCATGCACCTGTCATTCAGCCAAGCTCTCGGCCTGAAACAGCCTGCCTTGCCACTAAATGAATGGCTCCGAACAAGCCATGAATTCTTGAAGGTCCACTGTAGTCTGCCTGAGCAGAAGTACACAGGACACTTCAAATGAGCGAAGAAGCCATGCAGTTAAAGCAGTATTGCAGTGCAGAGAGAGAGAGAGAGAGAGAGAAAGAGAGAGAGAGAGAGAGAGAGAGAGAGAGAGAGAAAGAGAGAGAGAGAGACATAATTGGAGACCGTTGTGAGCTGGAGGTGTCAGCAGTCATAAGTTAGTGGCAGGTACACGTCAAGGCTGCCATTATCCTCTACTGAGGTTGGAGTGGGTAAGGAAAGTGGTGAGTGAATGGAATGAAAGTAGACCGGGATGGAATTAATGACCTCTTGCTGGAAGGTAGGCGTGGCCAGCCTTGCCATTAGTTGCTTTTGAAACACTCCAACGGGAGACGGGACTGATTATTTTGTATAACGTTGGAGTAGTTGGATTGAGTGCACCAGCAGGAAGGGATCAAGATACACTGTAGTGTCCATTTTCCCTTTATGCACTGTTGTGGTAATGCTTATATCATAAAAACATGTTGAACCTGAAGTGCATGACATCAATTATCACGTATGTATTCCGGATCCCTGGTGGAACCCACAGTGCCTGGTACCCTACGGGTCTGGCACCCCAGCCTGGTACATTATGGGCCTGTCCCAAAGAACAGCCCCATATTGTATATAATGTGTTATTTTGGCCGTGTGCCAGCTCTCTCCTTCCATGGTTGGTCATCAGAAGTAACTGTGGCTGTGCTTCCAGACCCACCAGCAGCACATGCAGAAGGACGTGTGATGGGGTGAATGATATCCTGCATGGTCAAGAGGAGATCATCCAGAAACAGAAGCATGCACGCACATGCATTTGTACTCAGAAACATGAACGAACATGCATTTGTACTCAGAAACACACACTGGTCATTGTTTCAGCGGAAAAGTGCAAAACGCCGAAAAGAATGGCGGTTTTCTGTCTTTCCCTGTAACGTAACGCCTAATATATTTTGAAACATGAAAGGATCCCCTTTTTAATTAGACAAAATCAATATTGCTCAGCGTTTGAAATAGCCAAAAATGTAACTCAGATTCTTGTAATCCTTAGAACGCCCGCTGATTGTCGAACGCCAGTGGGGACCCGGCCCTGGGGTGACTACCCCCTCCCCCTCCCAATCCCTTTCCACGCCCACTAACCAGCAGCGTGCACCATGTTTGCCTCACATGTCTGGAGACGATAAAGCGAACGGCGTAATGGACGCTGCACGCGGATTAGAGGTGGGCTGATTTCGGAGACAATGTTTTAACAAGGTCCCAGCATGGGTCCTTTTATCTGACAGACCCAGAGTTCATCGTGGTCAAATCGCACAAAAACACTGGGGTGCGGGCCCGCTCCGACAATTATCACATGAATGAGATTTGCGTGGAGCACGTACACACACAAAGACACACACGTACACCGGCTCAGCTTGGCAGAATGGGACGCAGAATCCAATAAAATACAGCTACGCTGAGCCATACCGGTGTTTCGCTCAACATATTTGTTCCGTCCATAACCATAAATATTAATGAGTAGTCTGTCACATTGCTGGAGGACTTTCCTTTTGCAAATATTTCATTTGGATGTACCCTTAGCACTGGAGCTAGCAATTATGTATCAACCATGGGATTTAGCTGCCTGCATGGTTTTCAATAAATAAACGAAATAAACCCATATGCTGTTAACTAGGCGGGTGTCTAGTAGACAGAGAAAGTAGAAACAATGAATTCAATGACTTCCCCGGATCTGCCTAGAGGGCTGGCGAAACTAAGTAAGCATTTGGTGACTGAACTATCTAATGTGATATTATACAAAACGCTACAGTAAAAACAACCCCCCACAGTCTAATCTCACATACTCACACAATCAAATAATAATAACGTATTCCAGAGCCCACGTGTGTCTGTATGCATAATGGTTATGCCAATGTCTCCTGTAGCTGTCTGATACCCGGAGACTGTTACGACTAAAGGGGGTAAACCTGAAATGTGGTCTGGCACGAGTGGTATCACCAAAGTACGCCAGGGCTGTTGCTACGCTCCACATATGATAAGATGTATTGCAACGGTCCGGTCTGTTTGTGCTAGCGCACTATGAGACCATCTAAAATGAGGCAGCCGTCTCGACCTGAACGTGGACTCCATCTCTGCTCGTTTTGTCTCTCTGTGTGTGTTTGTGTTTGTGTCACAAGGCCAGCGGTGCAATGAGAAACGTACTGTCCACATCCACGCCAAACTGACCTGTAGCCGCTGAGATTGTGGCCGGGCCACTCTGCTTGTGTCCCCGCTCGGCCGTCAGGGTGATCGTGTACATCATGCCCGGCCTGAGACTCATAAGAGTGTACTTGACGTCTCTGGCGACCGGCGTCACCTCGGCTCTTTGACCGTCGGCTGAAACGTATTCCAGCCTGTACCTGTCGATCTTAGCCACAGGCTTCTGCCACACCAGAACCATCTGGGTCTCGGTGGAGGACTCCACCGCCAGGTTCTTAGGTGCGTCCAACGCTGAGCGGATTGTAAAACAGAACGTAGAATTTATGAAAGGAGAACATTACAACCACCAAGACCGATGACCCTCACCGTCGATTCGAAATCGTTCAAGCGCAGAAATAGCTGAATAGGAATTATTACTGTTGTTATATATTACAATAATAAAAATTACCGTCACTATCTTGACAGTGAACTAAAGAAATCAATGTTTCAATTAAGCAGTTTAATTCTGATACACGAAAACTGAGGAGCGATGGAAACCCAAACAGTGTAACTATTCCCGCTTGTCATCCCAGCATTCCCATTCATTTCCCGCAGACTGTAGTGGAATGAATCCATGTTTTCACTACCTCGTGTGTCACATCTCACCTGTCACAGCGTTGGTGGTTGTGGGAACGCTCTCTTGCTCGCCCTTCACGGCTGTCACACCCATCCCGTACTCGGTTCCAGGTTTCAGACCTACGGCACAACGCAGAAAAGCATCACTTACTGTCCTGGACGTACACAAACAGAGGGAAATATTCCTTTATTTATGTCGTGTTTACCACAAACCGAGTTTTGATCTATCAGACAAGGTCCCTGAAGTGCTATCGAAAAATCCCCATCTTTTTGCGGCAAATTTATGCAACAACATAGCTCTCTCTGAGGTCTTAATTGCCTATATAATAGACTCAGGCATAATTGTATTTATTTAAACCTCTTCAATCTGGACGCTGTGTTCGCAGCCTCCGTGTGCACCGATGAATCTAGAAGAGCTTGTCCATGTGCCAGAAACAACATTTGCCAGAACATAAGAGGCTCTGATAAGAGGCTCTGAGATCCCCAGTAGTCTGGCAGCGGGTTCCCTGTGCATACTGCAATTAAAGGCCCTTTATCTCCTTTCTAAACACCCACAGAGGTCACTGGGCATCCAGGCACTAGAAGCCCTGCGGCATGAAATTACACCTAATGCCGGGGAAACTCGTTATCAATAAAATCACAAGCGTGAAGGCAATTACAGATAATAACTGTGTGAAAAAGTGCTGAGGTGTGAAAGCAGCGGAGAGAAGTGGGACGAAGCGGAGAGCGACGTCGGTCAGCTGAATGGACACAATGAGTGCCAATCAAACCGCGCACTTCTGCCTATGTAGTACACTCTTTCCCCAGTAGTGAACTGGGTATGAACAAGTACTACGGAGGCGACCGGACGCCATTTGGGAATCACGTGTGCCTTATTTATAGGGGCCCAGGCCCCACAAGGACAAAGAGTGGCACCAGACAAAGACACTATTACCAGTTTGGAAGCTTTTCCCATTTTTTCCAGGCAGGCAGCCTGGTCCTTGGGAGGCCGAGGCACACGGTTTAGACAACGCGTCCGCACGTCTGGCTATAAGCACGGAACATGATGGAACTGATAGAGGAAAGGAAAATACCTCCCCGGGATGGGTCGTAGGTTGAAACAAGCATGGTGTTATTCTGTTTTAGGCATAAATGCGTTCTCCCTAGTGCTGCTTTCTAATAAGGACCGGGTGTTTTCTGGCCAGGCATTCACATCATGAAACAAAGCAGCCTATTTGGAAATGAGTGCATTGAATTAAATACAGAAAAATGTCTTGAGAAAAGAGCACAGTTGTAGTTGGAGGCTGAATAGTTGCGAGAAAGGCAACCGTTTACATTAAAAAACAATATGTATTAATTACAAAAACACCAAACGGTTGTTTTATTGCTATTCTCACATTGATTAAAAGAAGACGGAAAAAATGTGCAACCTAAAGCAAAGTGCTTAATCCAGAACCCCGAGCAAATAAGAATCCAAAATTGAAAATGCACACCAAAGCACACTGAACCATATATCACCAGAGCAAACCTCAGAGGGATAACTGAAGTAAACACTTTCTCTATTGATATTGCTACTGCATGCAGCCTGTAGGGTTTCATCTGGCATTCTCAGATAATAAAATGAGATCACTTACCACTTATCTTGGCCCGGGTGGTGTCCAGGGACCCGCGGGGGACAAGCAGCTCCCCGTGGTCCCCGCCGGACAGGGGGCCGAATTTGATGCGGTAGCTTTCCACTTTAGCGTGGCTGTTCTTCCACTCCAGAGTGATACTCTCATCAGTTACTTCCACTGCCTGAAGGTCCCGCGGGGCATCCAGATCTGGAACACATACCGGCACAGTTCAGTCGGCAGGGAATGTTATAGTGAGCGGTTTCGGATCCGCTAGTAAATACGCTACCATGTGTCCACCAGATCCCAGATGAACACAGACCCCAACAGCCCACTCTTTGTTTCTCGGCACGTTTGCCAATTCACAGACACCCCCGGCCCGGCTCATCAGCTCATCAAAGTTTGTTGTGGATAAGTGTGTGTTTAAATTTATTTTTCGGGGGTGAATGTTCGTTAGTCTCTGTCTAAATGTCAAACCCTGGAAACATGGGTAATATGCTAATCAACAGTGGGCGTTTTACATTCTGATTAAAGACCCAGCAAACAAGCAAGCCATTATTCTATACATAATTTTAACTGTGCAGAATTGTGGCAATTTACCAGAATTGTCTAGTTTTTCTGCAGAATCCCAGTTTTAGGATTCTCAGATTCCCGGTTTACAAAATCCTGATTTCAGTCTTTCTGGACGCTTTGAGTAACAGCACAATAACAGTTTCATCCGTAAGTCTTCTCTACCTTATTCAGGGAACTACGTCCGACCAGAGCCCTAACAGAGGGCACATGATGCCAAATGGGACGCAGGTCTATTCTCACCTGTTAGGAAGTTCTCAAACACGGGCACACTGCTCATCTCCCCCCTCATGGCCATTAAGGACACCTGGTACTCTGTGTCGGGGTTCAGGCTTCCCAGGTGATACTGGGTCTCGCTGGAAGACAGCTCCACCGTGTTCCGGTCTGACGGGTTGTGACTGGGCCCGTACAGCACTCGGACCCCGTCCACCACGGCCACTGGGAGGAACCAGGTCACCAGCGCCGTGGTGTCTGTCACATCACGCACGTCCACCTCGCGAGGAGAGTCGATCTCTGGAGAAAAAAGATGCCAGACAGATGTGGTGGTGGTTTATGTGAACATACAGGGCTAATATGGAGGACTGCCTGAAACCAGTCACCTGCACAACACTACCTGTGGCAAATGCAGTTCATTCTATAGGGGGCAGTGTGCTACTTTGGTCATATCTCATAACATTTAGTCAGCAATCATGTGATAATTCATGTAAAGGTGAGAAGGCAGTTTATTTAACGCAGGACAGAGATTTGGAATCAGAACTTGAGCTCACATTTGATATTCTGACACAGGGTTCGACTGGAATAGTGAGTCCATTTACAACAAACAAAATTCTATTTGCATATTTGGATTCGTAAGGATATTATTGTAAAAGCACATTAAAACCTAGAGCTAGACTGAGGCACATGTCTCACTGTGTGATGAAATTGATTTGACACATTCAGCAAACTTCAGAAAAGTCAACCTTCTGCAGAAGTCAGATAAAACATCAGCATTGGAGCTTAACAGATTTAACACCAAATGAAACTGGCTGTGTGTGTGTGTGTGTGTGTGTGTGCGTGCGTGCTTGCTTGCATGTGCTCCAGAGTTGTTTATTGTCTCCTGGGAAGGAGGATGATGCCTTCTCGTGAGCCTGACTGGTACTTCCCCCACTCACACACCATGGGAGGGGAGGATGTGACACCATGGGAGGGGAGGATGTGACACACCACGGGAGGGAGAGGATGCGACACCATGGGAGGTAGAGGAGGTGACACACCATGTGAGGGGAGGATGTGACACCCCATGTGAGGGGAGGATGTGGCACACCACGTGAGGGTAGGATGTGACACACCATGTCAGGGGAGGATGTGACACCCCATGTGAGGGGAGGATGTGACACACCACGTGAGGGGAGGATGTGACACACCACGTGAGGGGAGGATGTGACACACCACGTGAGGGGAGGATGTGACACCCCATGTGAGGGGAGGATGTGACACACCACGTGAGGGGAGGATGTGACACACCACGTGAGGGGAGGATGTGACACACCATGTGAAGGGGAGGATGTGACACACCATGGGTGGGAGAGGATGTGACACCCCATGTGAAGGGGAGGAAGTGACACACCATGGGTGGGAGAGGATGTGACACCCCATGTGAAGGGGAGGATGTGACACACCATGTGAGGGGAGATGTGACACACCACGTGAGGGGAGGATGTGACACACCATGTGAGGGGAGGATGTGACACACCATGGGAGGGAGAGGATGTGACACACCACGTGAGGAGAGGATGTGACACACCACGGGAGGGAGAGGATGTGACACACCACGTGAGGGGAGGATGTGACACACCACGTGAGGAGAGGATGTGACACACCATGTGAAGGGGAGGATGTGACACCCCATGTGAGGGGAGGATGTGACACACCACATGAGAGGAGGATGTGACACACCATGGGAGGGAGAGGATGTGACACACCATGGGAGGATGTGACACACCACGTGAGGAGAGGATGTGACACACCATGTGAAGGGGAGGATGTGACACCCCATGTGAGGGGAGGATGTGACACACCACATGAGGGGAGGATGTGACACACCATGGGAGGGGAGGATGTGACACACCATGGGAGGGGGCGGATGTGACACACCATGGGAGGGGAGGATGTGACACACCATGGGAGGGGAGGATGTGACACACCATGGGAGGGGGCGGGTGACACACCATGGGAGGGGGCGGAGGTGACACACCATGGGAGGGGGATGTGACACACCATGGGAGGGGAGGATGTGACACACCATGGGAGGGGGCGGAGGATGTGACACACCATGGGAGGGGGGATGGATGTGACACACCATGGGAGGGGGGATGTGACACACCACCATGGGATGGGGGAGGGGGAGGATGTGACACACCATGGGAGGGGGAGGATGTGACACACCATGGGAGGGGAGGATGTGACACACCATGGGAGGGGGATGTGACACACCATGGGAGGGGGCGGATGTGACACACCATGGGAGGGGGCGGATGTGACACACCATGGGAGGGGAGGATGTGACACACCATGGGAGGGGGCGGATGTGACACACCATGGGAGGGGAGGGATGTGACACACCATGGGAGGGGGCGGATGTGACACACCATGGGAGGGGGGGATGTGACACACCATGGGAGGGGTGAGGATGTGACACACCATGGGAGGGGATGTGACACACCATGGGAGGGGGATGTGACACACCATGGGAGGGGGGATGTGACACACCATGGGAGGGGACACCCATGGGAGGGGGATGTGACACACCATGGGGGGGCGGATGTGACACACCATGGGAGGGGGAGGATGTGACACACCATGGGAGGGGAGGATGTGACACACCATGGGAGGGGGAGGATGTGACACACCACGGGAGGGGAGGATGTGACACACCATGGGAGGGGGGGATGTGACACACCATGGGAGGGGAGGATGTGACACACCATGGGAGGGGGGATGTGACACACCATGGGAGGGGAGGATGTGACACACCATGGGAGGGTGAGGATGTGACACACCATGGGAGGGTGACACACCATGGGAGGGGATGTGACACACCATGGGAGGGGGAGGATGTGACACACCACGTGAGGGGAGGATGTGACACACCATGGGAGGGGAGGATGTGACACACCATGGGAGGGGAGGATGTGACACACCATGGGAGGGGAGGATGTGACACACCATGGGAGGGGAGGATGTGACACACCACGTGAGGGGAGGATGTGACACACCATGGGAGGGGGCGGATGTGACACACCATGGGAGGGGAGGATGTGACACACCATGGGAGGGGGAGGATGTGACACACCACGTGAGGGGAGGATGTGACACACCATGGGAGGGGGATGGGATCCTTACATGCAATTTGTCTCCAGAATGCTAATGACACACGTCTTAATGTGTTAATAACATAAATGAATGTGAAACTATGTGTGTGTGTGTGGGTGACAACAATCTACTCTGATGGTGAGAGAAAGCACTGGAATTGCAGTATCAGAGCAGTACAGCATCCTGTAATTACAAAGGCAGATGTAGGGGACCCCATATTACCTTAACTATGTAAAGGCAGTGTGTGTTTGTGTTGTGAGTAAATATTTAAAACCACACAGCATGATTCTCAGGTTCCCGAATGTTCAACAGCTCAACATTTCCCTGCACACAAACGTCCAGGACTTATAGTCAACGCTACAACTCAGAAACGATCCTCTGATGCTGAAAGAGGAAGGGGCGGGGGGTGTATAGGAAGGTGTAATAGCTAATGGCTTTTCCTTATCTAGTTCTATTTTATGCTGGCACTGCAGTGGGAGATTTCCAACCATAAATAAGCAGAGAAATCCAGACATTGCTTTGGCATATAACCCGGTAGGATGCTAAACATAAAAAAAAAGATGCATTTAATTTAAAGCAGCTGAAATGAAACATACCCAACACATACTAAACAAGTGTCTAAAAAATGCCACTTTTATTGGTCCTTAAATCAGCTGTTAGCTGTGCTAACAATTGCAAAAGAGTTTTCTAATGATAGCAAGCACGGCGTGCTGTTGGAACAAAGGACTGATGGTTACTGACCTCTATTTAAAACACAATATTAAAATTAAGGGAATTATAAACTCATTTTGCTATTGAATATGGTAGTTATTATTTGAATATAATTTAAATAAATTTAACAACTTTTAAATTAGCATAAGGAAACGCTGCCTAAACGCGTTGTATTTTCTTTCTAGGGAGCGTGTCCAATTAAAATGGGAATTTAATTGATTCAAATTCAAAATTGAACTGTCGTACAGAACCTCCCGAAGAACGCACTCTATTCAGACCCGATGAGCATCCAATCGTTCCAGAAAGCTCTTTGTCTTTAAAGAATAACACCTGCAACATCTATCTGACTGAATATGTCGGCGCCGCAGTGCATTTTCCCATCCGAATTGACCCACGTATAGAATAGCTTGACTGGTGAGACAGTCGAAGAGGACACCCACACTGGCAGGTGCATATAGTTTCAATTGGAAAAACGTTATTGATCCTAAACCCCGAGACCATCTCACTGATACAAGCCATTAGCCTTTATAGCAGCAGCCTGATGGCGATATAATTTCATTAGATTTGTTAAATCTTCCGTGGGTGTTTGCTGCGATGGCTTTTTACTGCCACTAGTAAATCAAGACGATGCTATGAAGAAATAATGAGCTAATCCCTCAATGTTGCTAGTTCAGACTTTCTTGTGTCCAAAATGAGACCCGATTGTGTAGATAGTGCACTACTGTTACCTAGACTCGGTGTTTCTGCGTGTAAATGCAATCTGCAAGCTGGCTCAGTCTCAGACATAATATTGGCCATTTCCTGAGAAGCGTCGTGAAATGTGCTGTAAACCCGGAGACATTTCAACTATAAAAAGTGTAAGTCACACATGTTAAAAGTATTTAGCTCAGAGAACAGGAGCATGTATTCATGGTCTTGGCTGTGACTTTGAAAATGCAGAACATTCGAATTTGGTCGGTAAAGTCCACAGCTTTTTCTCGAAGTTGTCTTGTTTGAACTACAAATAACTCCATTAGACACAACGGACTGGCGGAAACACCACAGAGTAATTTGTTTAGCGATGATGTTTAGCTTAAAGGCTAAATGTTGAACTTTGATGAAATAACACAGAACTATTATATCACCATATCACCAATCATGCCATAAGATGTTAAAACAAAGACCAAGCAAAGAAGTATATAACTATATTGGTCTGAAGATATACAAAATATATTATTAGATATTAGTACAGAGAATATATCTACCACTACAGCACATAGATCCTAGGCCTCAGAATAAGTCCATGATATGGGCAACTGAAAACCATTGCTACTGATATCGTTTCTAAAATCCCCCAACTTAAGTTTGCAGTTTGCTGTGAGCCAGGCTCGGCTGGAATGAAAAACACATTTAAATTGATTGATTTATTATCATTTAATAATTTTATTAATCCTCAGGAGATAAGTAATTCAAGCCTGAGGCCTGAGGTCACGAATATTAAAGTTCAGAGGCTTAGTTAACAGGGCCGATAATTATCATAATCTATTCACGGGTGTTAAAGTATGCCGGCTCCAAATGATTATCATCATGAATAAAATGTGGGTTATTTCAAAGTAAAAGCTCTTCTATAGAAAAAAACACTGGGTAGAAACTGGTTCTGGTCGTACTCACTTGTGAAAACGTTCTTGCGTGCTGGCGGTCCGCTGGTGTTGTTCTTCACCACCTCCAGTTTGACCTCGTACTCCTGCCCCGGTCCCAGGCCTGACTGTTCAAACATGGTGTCCGGGCTGCCCAGGGAGTTCAGAATCTCCCCGCTTTCTTCTTTCTGCAAACGCCCCCCCCGAAAAAAAAAATAACCAGTTAGCTCACGTTTCATTGTACATTTCATTAGTGTAGGACCAGGCTAATCAGATCTTACTGAAGGGGAACCTCTCTGTGTTGGTCTACAGAAAGGTGTGGAAAAAAAACGAAAGCAACGTTCTGATATTTATGTACAAGGACAATTTCTTGCAGGCTCTCGAGGGGAGAAACAAAGCCTTTGAGAACAGTAATCATTCCGTGGACGACGGCTGGAGAACATGGTCCCGGGAGCTGTCAGTGGAAGCCTTGCAGAAAGTCTAGTTGCATTTAAACTGCTGACTTAGAGGAAACTGTGTATGAATACTGGGTGGGCTGAGCTATTTTTTCACAGGATACTCAGCGTGTCCACGGACCCAAACGACACCATAATCCTCGTTCCCTACTGAGTGCTCTAGTTTGGAAAGCGCCCCAAAACCCAGTGGGCTTCGGTCTAAAGTACTGCGCTACAAAGATAAAACTGCCACATTTGGAATACAGCGGGCAGATGCTAAAACGAATAGTTTGTATCACAGGAATATTGAGATATGGATAAGTGGGGGTTCTGATGATCTCAATATCCTCTGTACGGAACAGGTGAAGGGATAGATCAATAAAGACCAGCAATGCACCAAGGGAGAGGTCATAGGGTCATGCAGCCAACTCACAGTGTTTGTCCAGATGACGTGTAAAAAGGACAAATGCCAACTCAGAGAGTTAGTGAAGGTAAACGGTCAACAGGACCAATGCCAACTTACAGTGTTTCTGAAGATGAGGTTCCAGCCATCAAAGGGGATGTCCAGGGGGTCCCATTGAACCTCCACCGCAGTGTCCCTTACTGAGGTGAACTTGAGTCCCTCAGGCTCAGGAAGATCTAAAAGCGATGAGGTGGACAAATACAATCGCAGTTGATTGTCCGTTCATCGAATAATCCTCATGACACCAAGCAAATGAACCAATGGCAACATATTTTCTATGTAGCGCGTTTGTCTAGAAAAACGAGTATGCAAAATCTACCAGATGTTGTCTCCTGGGTCAACTCTAAGACTGTCCTGACTTACGTGTCGCCACCCTGGCGCTGACGGGGACACTCCTCTTGTTGTTGAGCACAGCGTAGACACTAATCAGGTATTCCACGCCGGGCTCCAGCTCACTGATGGTGGCAGTCATTTTGTCCCCGGGCACACGCATGTCCAACTCCAGGCCTCCGAGGGCGGTGGGCACGTAGGTGATCACATACTCCGTCACCTGCATCTCGTTAGCCCAGGACAAGTCCACAGTCTCCGGAGTGACTTCTAGGACCGTCAGGTCCGTGGGTGCGGAGACTTGGAGAGACGAGAAAAGGCAGCGAGTTACGGGACATAGAAGGCATCTCCTGTTATTAAATAAGGAGAAAAACCACAGACATAAAACATGTACGGTATCACAGACGCGAAGAACCACGCCTGTATCTTTAACGTTCAGGACGATCAGATTTGCTCATTATTATTCATTTTGGTTTGGCAAATTAGATGATTTATGTTGTCTCTGATCTGAATTATTTTGTGGCTACTAATGATGACAACCTCAGCCAAAATAAAATATCCCAGTCCGATGCCGTTAGCTATGAAACATTTTAAAGCGTAAGCCTTCCACGATGAACTTTAACAATTGTATTGAAATTAATGTCACCACTCAGGCAACATTTCAGCCAGTTTAAGCGACTCATATCACGTAAATAACACTCCCAAAATGTCTGAAAGTACTGTTAAAGCCCTATTTGAATTAGATAACTGAAGCGCTCTATAAAGGGAGTAGGCTTCAATTGAGGAGGCGTCCTTTGTCTTTTACCTTCAGAGCAGTCTTCGCCAACAAAGCCTTCGTCACACAGACACACCCCGTTCACACATTTCCCCTGGTCCAGGCAATCTCCTGGACAGGTCAGAACAGAGCAGTCCAAGCCTTGGAATCCCTCAAAGCACACGCACTTTCCGTCCACACAGTAGCCTCTCTCCAGGCAGTTGTTTGGACACGTCTTCTCACCGCAGTCCTCTCCAGTGAAGCCCTTGTGGCAAACACACTGGCCGTTGACACAGTGGCCCTGGTTCAGGCAGTTCTCCGGACACGTTAGCTCGCTGCAGTCTTGGCCAGCAAAGCCGGCGTCACACAAGCAATTTCCGTCAACACACTTCCCACGCCCGAGGCAGTTGTTCGGACACGTCATCTCACTGCAGTCCTCTCCAGTGAACCTACTGAAGCAAACGCACTGGCCGTTGACACAGTGGCCACGGTCCAAGCAGTTGTTGGGACACGTTAGCTCGCTGCAGTCTTTGCCAGTGAAGCCGGGAAAGCACACGCAGTTGCCGTCCACACACTCTCCGCGTCCCAGGCAGTCGTTGGGGCAGGTCTGGAGGCTGCAGTCGACCCCGGCGAAGCCCTTGCTACACACACACTGTCCGCTTACACAGCGGCCAGAGTTTAGACACTCGTTAGGGCAGGAGATTTCAGAGCAGTCCTCGCCCTCAAATCCAACATCGCAGACACACTCTCCGTTGACACACTGGCCTCGGTTGCTACAATTGTCCGGGCAACTAAGGACGGAACAGTCCAGCCCCTCGTAGCCTGGATCGCAGACGCACCTTCCATTGTGACAGTGGCCTCTCTCGCTACAGTCATTAGGGCAGGTGAGCTTTGAGCAGTCCTCGCCGCTGTAGCCGGAGTGGCACACACACAGGCCATTCACACACAGCCCGCGGTCGTTGCAGTTGCCGGGGCAGGTCAACTCGCCGCAGTCTTCCCCGGTGAAGCCCTCGTCGCAGAAGCAGGTTCCGTTGTCGCAGCGGCCGCGGTCGTAGCAGTCGTTGGGGCAGATGAGCTCGGAGCAGTCGTCGCCGGTCCACGGCTCGTCGCAGACGCACTCGTTGTCTTCGCAGCGGCCGCGTCCCCGGCAGTTGTTCAGGCACTTGGCGTGTGAGCAGTCGTTCCCGGAGAAGCCCTCCTCGCAGATGCACATGGCGTCGATGCACTCGCCGTTGTCCCCGCAGTCCACGGGACAGAGCTCCATGGCGCAGTCGTCTCCGTCGAAGCCCTCGAAGCAGACGCACTTGCCGTCGACGCAGCGGCCCTGGTCGTGGCAGTTGTCGGGGCACTCGGGCTCCGTGCAGTTGGGTCCCTTCCAGCCAAACTCGCACACACAGCTGCAGGACTCCGTGCTGAAGTTGCCGCGGCCATTACAGTAGGGCTTGGAGGACACCTCTCCTGGAGGAAAAGAAGCACTACATTTAAAAGTGACGAACACATTTGTATGTAGAAGCATTCAGACCATTCTGCAAATGTAAACAAAGCAAAAACACATCTGCTTCCGGAACAGTGTCTCTGTGTCTCTTGGCGACTCGATGGCGTGCACCGTTCAGTTTCTTTAACCCAGAACAAACCCACGAATATTCAACGACACATTACATTCAGTTGGATCAGATTTGTCTGGACCAGGTATGAGAAAGACCGTCCTAATGTTTTAACAACCTGGCTGCATGGTACCTGTAATCTGCGCTCCACAGCACCCTGCCCCGCTGCCACACTGCTCGCGGAGGTTGGACAACTCCGATTCCAGCATCTCCAACCTGTTCAGGATGTCCTTCATGTCTGGCATGTGGTTGTCACATCCGCACGCCTGCTTGGGGATGTTGATACGGTGGGTGAACACGATCTGGTTCTCCCCGTCCACGGTGTGCTCCATGTGCTCCGTGCTGCGTGTGTCCGTCTGAACTGGACCTCCTCTGGGCTTCACATCGAGCCCCCTGGGGACGTCCATGTCCACGGAACACAGGGAGCTGGACGGCACGTTGATGTTGTAAACGTGGTTGAAAACCACTGGCTGGTCGGGGCTGGGGAGGGTTATGTTCTCAGATCGCTCTCTCAGGGCCTCTCTGCGGTGCCGGATGATCTTCTTGACCAGGCCGGCGGCGGAGAGCTGGAGAAGCACGGCCACGACGACGCCACAACCAAGGAGCAGGCCTTTAAGCCTCATGATGATCAGGTCCTGTAATGTCCAGCTGGGAACACCGCCTGACGGGTCAGCGCTGGAGGGAGGAAGAGCTGTTCTGGGTGATGGTGCAGGCTCTGAATCCTTGAATTGAAGATAAAATAAATCATTACTGAGAAATAAAGCAAGCGGAATCTCAGCCTTGAGATAGAACAAAAAAAGATAGAATTATCTTTTAAATTAATATTTTGTTTTGACCATTCAAAAAAATTATGAAAATGTCCTCCAATTTGACGAATTCCATGTTTAACATTGTATATTGATGCTGCATAATTTCTAGTCCGATTAGTGTTTTATTAGTATTCAGTATTGATTAGACAGTGACCAGCGTCAAACAGTCTAACACACTAGGAACTATATAGCTGCAGTAAAATGTCATAGTGTCTTACAAAAAGCAATTAACCTTTTCCAGTCCCCGGCAACAAAAGACCCCCTACAAAACCTGATCTTGAGGCTACCTGTCTGTCTGCCTGCCCCCATGTCAATACCTCTGTTTACAGTGGTGAAGACAGACACTTACTGGTTGACATCGGGTCATTATTCTCTCAATTTCTCTCAGGGACAACACAGCGGGGCAATATCTGCACGCGTGGTGTGTGGTAACCTGAGTGCAGCACAGGCTGTAGTAAACAGTGGGGAGCAGAAAGCAACAATACACCCGAGCCCCCCGCCACACACACACACACACACACACACACACACACACACACACACACACACACACACACACACACACACACACACACACACACACACACACACACACACACACACACACAGCCCAAGCTGACAAATGAATAGCGGTGTGAAAACCATCTGCAGGGTTCCAGGTACCTGGTTGGGTGGACCAAATCCCAAAGGGCACACAGATCTCTCTATAGTGCAGCTTATTGTAATCAATAGGAGTGCGCTTTACAGGGGTTAGGGTGCAATATGGGACTCAGGGCAGCATTATTCTTACCTCTCTCAAGACAACCATTCGGTTTTATTTGGTAATATAAAACCTTCTACACCAGAAGTTAGGTAATTATGGTAATGGAGTAACGGATTTTGCCCACTGGTTGTAAAAGTGGCGCTATCGAGCCAGAACGTGAAAGTAGGAACGTGGTTGTGCTCACGGGATATAAACAAATAATTCACATCCCACCCAACGACCAATGAACGAACAATCATTCTCTACATATAATAGAAAACACAGGGCTTTAATGGAGTTTCCTTATCCTCATGGGGTAATAAAAACCAAGTTACCGCCATGACGGAGACTAAATCACAGTGACGTGACACATATATGACACACCTATATATATATATATATATATATCAATTGAGAAGCAGTGACTCGTACATCATTGCTTCCCTCCCCCTGACAGTCAGCACAGTCACTGGCACAGTCACTGGCACAGTCACTGGCACAGTCACTGGCACAGTCAGCACAGCCACAGTCATAGTCAATGGCACAGTCAGCACAGCCACTGGCACAGTCAGCCACTGGCACAGGCACTGGCACATTCAGCGCCGTCACTGGCACAGTCACTGGCACAGTCAGCACAGCCACTGGCACAGTCAGCACAGCCACTGGCACAGTCACTGGCACATTCAGCGCAGTCACTGGCACAGTCAGCACAGTCACTGGCACAGTCACTGGCACAGTCAGCACAGTCACTGGCACAGTCACTGGCACAGTCAGCACAGCCACAGTCATAGTCAATGGCACAGTCAGCACAGTCACTGGCACAGTCAGCACAGCCACTGGCACAGTCACTGGCACATTCAGCACAGTTACTGGCACAGTCAGCACAGTCACTGGCATAGTCACTGGCACAGTCAGCACAGTCACTGGCAGAGTCACTGGCACAGTCAGCACAGTCACTACCACAGTCAGTACAGTCACTGGCACAGTCAGCACAGTCACTGGCACAGGAAGGTCATAACTGGGTAATGTCTGATGCACAGATTCTGAAACCTCCCCTGGCCAGCATGTGATTAGACAGTCTGACAAATTAGCGCTAGTCATAGAGATACCATAGAGATACCATAGAGATACCATAGAGATACCATAGGGATACTATAGAGATACCATAAAAATACATTAGAGATACCATAGAGATACATAGACGACAGACTTGGATGAGTGCCTGTCTACTGAATGCAGAGTCGGAGCACTATAATGTGTCCTGCTGATGGGAGAGATCTGGGCCCTGTACATACATACAGGCCACCACACACACACACTCACACCCATTCACAGAAATACGCATACACACAAACCTGCCTTACTGTGCCCGAGCATCACAAACTAGGGATTAAAAGAACAAAATAACTGCAAAATTGCTATGAGTTCAGTGAGTTTAAGTTCTGGGCGGATTGCTGGCTGGCTGGCTTCTATCCAGATACAACTCTTAGAGCAGCAACCGTCTCTAAAAGACCAAACTAGTCTTTGTGTGAGGCATTATTCAGCAAATCTGTGGCTTTGGAAAAACACACTATAATTACAAACTAGGGGGGAAGGATAAAAACATGTTTATTCACTTCCATTTGTCTATTTTTCAAAGATCCACAGACATTATAGTGACACATCAGCTACTTGTGGACATAACGTTCCATTTCTCAAAGGTTATCATTCGTTAAATAAATCAGGGCTTTTTCCTACCATGGGAAACGATAAAAACAGACTCCTTTTGGACTTCCTACAGCAGACCCCTGTGGCTAATGCGCTATGCTAATGCAGCTGGTCGCTGGCACGCTCACACAGACTTGACACAATTTGACTGCCGCGGCTTTCTATTTCTTTTGCTAGTCTTCACTCCATTGTTAGTTGCTCAGACGGCAACAAAGCCAGTTGGCTTGCCATGCGGCCAGTTTGAGGTGGGTTTTACCAGAGGAACAAGAACCTGCTGGCTCGCATATATATTCAGTGCAAGTGATCTAAATTAGTTCGGTCTTGTATGTGTTGCTGAGCCAGTAACACGTCAGCTTTGCACCCACCACACACACAGAGGACACCTGGGAATGGTTTCAAACAAAGTCCCTTCTTTAAGAAAAGCTCATTCAAAACGATGCTGCGATGACCATTCGTCAATGGTAACCACATGGTCGGTTAGCGATTACAGAACAAGGATTTCTGCCAAAATGACAACATGTGAATTAGTTGAATAATTAAATGAGCAAGGCAACAGCACAACTGTTACGAATGTGGCATTGCCTCAATTGAGCAACCGGTTTGAATTTGTTCGCGTCGGATCTCTAGGTGTAAAATGAGGACAGATATATCACATCTAATTGTGAGATTCATAAAACGTTTGTGAAGATACAAACAAATGATGGGCTTATTATGCACCACCAGACGGCAGGAATGTTTATTGATTGTGTCAAGATCAACCTCATGCAAGCACGTCGGAATTGGCCTCGGGTCCAGTCATATGTCAGGACAGTATTGATCACTGGGGTACAGTTACAAGAAACCGTGTAACGTTTGATAGCGCCAAGTAAATTGACATGATGTAAATTGATCAAATCCAGATGAGCTGTTTTTTGCATATCAGAAGAATCTAGAAATGCATATTGAACCGATTAGTATGGTTTCACCATGTGGGTGTCATGTGATAATACGTGAGAAAGAACCAAGACCTCCCCGGGTTTCAATCTAGTTTCAACGACAACCAATGCCGGGGAAGATCCCCATATCGCGGTGTTTATAAGTGTCCATCTTTGATAAAAACTCCCCTTCATCTAAGACAGTCTACAGAGGACCTAAACCTTTAAGATAATCAGGAGATGGCACTTATTGGTCATAAGGCAGAAGGGGATCAGGCTGGTATAACAGGACAAGCTGCAACCTGTTGAAATCCCCATATGTTACTGTGATTGTGCCCCCCCACCCCCACGGCCCCAGATGAATAGGTAATAGGTTTGGTTATGAAATGACTAGCATCAGCTCTGTGGTTTCTCACATTAACCTCAACAGTGTCAAGGGGAACAAATACTACTGTTTTGTCCGCGATCGAAATTCCAGTGGTATTTTCGTTAGCCCTCCCATGTTCCGGGAACAAAGTTTAACCTTCAGTCGGCTCTGGAGAAGCGCTTTATGGCTGACGCCGAAGAGCTTTCCGTCTGGATTTTAGACATCTTACTGTATGCGGAGCCAGGATTTTAAAAGTCGTCCCTGCTTGAACCCCACGCTGACAAACATAATCACCCATGTAGCCTACCAGGACCTTTTGTGCCATATGGTACAGCCAAGATAAAAGACTAGCAAAAGACTACCGTTCAACACACACATGCAGTAGGCTGTCACTGGCTGTTAGGTGAAATAAGGCTAGTTATCAGTAGAACATGGGGGAAGGCATACCCCCATTCTGTACATTAGGCACACGCTTAATGACTGAAATGCAAGCGAATAGAGATCAGAAATGTTGGCTAATGATAATTAGATATCCCAGTGGGTTGTGGCTGGTGCCCGACTGCTGTCGTCAGTATCAGTTAAGACTAACTCCACAACAAACAAACTGAATAATGAAGCAGACTGGCCCACTTGATGTGTAAAAACTGTAAATATTAAATCACTTCTTCAATCATCTTCCCAGACTGTATATCCCCCAGCGTGTCAAACTGGAATGTGAAGAAAGGACGCTTTCCTCCAATTTCTGAAGAAATCATCGAGCCTGCCTGGCTTTTTAGGTCACCCGTGACAAAAAAAAGAACTTGCCTTCCTTGGAACGCACAGTTTTTGAAAGGAAAATCTGGGTCACTCGTGAGAAGATGAATGAACAGTGATTGTCTGGAGGACGCCATACAACTCGTCTGGGCGGATGGATACTGTCACAGGGAACCTGGCGTGCGTGATGACCAGGAAAGCGTGCTTCGTCGAACAGACATAAGAAAATGCAACGCGCCAAACTGCCGTAAGAGCATTTATTCGGTGCAATGCTCATCGCATGTCAAGACGAATCTTTCAATAGAAGCTGTGCAATGAGGACGTCCTCATGGCTAATATCACTCGGGCCTCTGTGCGCATGAATCATAATTAAAGGCTGCAAGGTGAAAAAGCTGCTAATTATGTCCTCCTTCGGAGCGGTGAACGTATTGATCGACCAACCAAGGTCAAAATCAGAGCGGTAGATGCTAAGAATAGCACTATAGGTGTATATAGTCCAGTCAGAATCATCAAACACAGGAATGGATTTCCAGGACGACTCATAACGTGGATTGACTGCAGAGAGAGAGAGAGAGAGAGAGAGAGAGAGAGAGAGAGAGAGAGAGAGAGAGAGAGAGAGAGAGAGAGAGAGAGAGAGAGAGAGGAGGGAGAGACAGAGAGGGAGGGAGAGACAGAGAGAGAGAGAGAGAGAGAGAGACAGAGAGAGAGAGAGAGAGAGAGAGAGAGAGAGAGAGAGAGAGAGAGAGAGAGAGAGAGAGAGAGAGAGAGAGAGAGGGGTGAGATCGATTGTAAACCGCGTCTCTCTGACACTTTTCTGCTGCTCTCCAGAATGAGTTTTGAAAGTTATTGCCTTTCAAAAATGCCTTCACAATGGAAGACCCTATCTCTGTTGTCTTTGTCTCAATCTATCATATACACACACATACAACCTTCTGTGATATTTCACAGTTGACGACGACCCAGATCTCAGATCAGATTTTAAAACAGAGCGAATGAAGCAGCCAAATCGATCTTGTTCGAGGTTGGGGAGAAAGTCATTGGATACTATAGTGGAGGAGGGTCAAACTAATTTTGTCACACGGCAAGTCTGGGTGACCGCGTTAGAAAATGTATATCTGAAATGTGCTAAAACAGTGCTCTCACGTTGTCGTTTTACCGAAATCGTCAGCTCACCCTGGTGTCGGACGTTTCTTTTCAACGATTATTGGTTAGTTTGACTCGATCACAGGAATCTCGCCGCCGGATTGGACCCCTTGTTTGTCAGCTTGCGTGTTTGCCATCACTGGAGATGAAGTGATTTTACCAACCAGGTGTACTTACCAGTGCTACTAGCTGGTAGTACTGACTGCAGTACACAACCAATAACCATAGGTGTCACGAATAGTGCCCACTAACCTACATAGTACAATGCTTTTGAACGGAGTCGTGTCTAAAGAGGCTCTCTAAATAACAAATAGAGCGGTCGTTTGGGAGTCAGCTTTTAACACAGTTCACTGATTCCGAACAACACATCCTGGTTCAGTCTGCCGACACGCCTCGCACATTTATTTTGTCGGGCCTCGGCGCACTTTAAAGGCCAGTCGGCGGTGGCAGGTCAAGTTTTGGCTCACTAATTTGATTAGATACAACGTGTTTTAAGTTGTCATAAATATATAATACACTTTCTTTTGATCTGATAGCAATTGACACTGGCTGGTTATATTGTTTGGCTTTATGAGAAGTCAATTGGCACAAAGGACATTCACGTCACATGAAAAAGATGCCTAAATGTGCTTGGTCCGTGGGGAATATAACTGCTATTGAATAATTGCCGAATGCAATTCAAGCAAATACGATGAACTTCAGGAAACTTTAGATTCAACTTTAAATTGGCGACTCTCCATAAATATGCATTTACCAAAACTACAGGGAAAACACTCAGAAAAACAAGATTATTTCACAAATTATATGTTACAATGTTGTGATTACATCCCCACTTGGCCTGTCTGGGAAAAGCACGCAATTATTTGCAAAATGAAAATGTAATTGAAATACGTTTTTTCCCCATCTGGATGAAAAGGTTAGGTTTTATATAAATCAAGGCCCATCGTATTGGTTCCATTGAATCTGATGGCTCAGATATCACAGGCCCGGGACGGTCGCAGTGTTCGCGTCTGATAAGACAGGCTGAGAGCGAGGGAACTCTGATACCCGCAAAAACACTTATCTCCACACACTGCCGGCCGTCCCAAATCCCGCCCTATTGCCCCGTGGGCCCAGTCAAAACAAGTGCACTACGTCGGGTTTAGGGTACCATTCGGGGCGAACACAAACACACCCCAACAGTGTCACCCTGTTGGAATCGCACTGACGCTCCGGAACCTATCCCAACTTATCGGACTCTTACGAAAATAAACCCATTCGTTTCCCCGAAAAGCAATTTCCGAATCTGACGCTGAGATACAGAGACAAAGACTGACGATGTGGACGCATAGGGGGGGGGGGGGAATTCTATACGGCGCGCAGGCAAAGACACCATTTCATGATGTCAAAATTTCAGGCCAATGAGCCCATCAATATTCTTTACTGCCTGTCCCATCGTGGATCTGCCTCACATCACTCTTATAGCGCCGTCCAGATGGAGAGGACAGATACTAGACATGGCTCATGAGATTTTCTCTTTTCCACGCCGAGAACCGGTGACCTCCTGTTTACTTGTCTGCTGTCAGTCATTTCACCAGACACTCGTAACCAACCTAACAATTCTGCCCACTTCCTTTCCCCTTTTTAACAATTACAATAAAATCTCCTCTTGTTTTACCCGTATGACAAATACGTCACGGTGTGGTGAAAATATATCTCACGCAGGCTGTCGGACGTGGACAAACTTTTTAATGACCAAGAAATTCCGTCTCGGGTCACCGCGAGTAACCCAGCTGTAAGGAGAGCCGGACGGGAATGAAATTGCATCCAAAGTAGATGAGAGCAAGGAACTTCAACTTACCACTGATGAGAGATCAGTGGCTGAACATGCCAGAGTGACACCAGACACAACATGAGTGAAGGGAAAAAGCCCCAGACACGATGATCTAATTCAGTCACAGACGGAAATACAGGCTTACAAGCACGGCTGTTTGCGACTTGACGTACCGATGACACCTACTTCCTGGACTGCGCTATGCAGGGACAATTTGCGTTTCCATTTTAACACGGGAGCGGCAGCTATTTATTAACTGCAGAGAGCAAGTTTCCTTTCCTGAAGAGCGGTTGTCTCGTAGGCATGTCAGCCAGGAAGCGTTTCGCAGTGCTACTTTCGGAATAGTGCTTTGCACTGCAGCAGAACATTCCTACAGAGGAGAGAGCAGCTTTCTCTGTCCTTGGTCCTAGTCTGTCCCTTATAAGCTGCACTGGCAGTAGTCCAATATCTTCAACCCGGCAAATATGCGAAGAACATTAAACAACCGTATAGAAATGCATCGAGTAATAACATTTGGTGTGGGTTGTTCCTTATCTTCCTGTAGCAAATGAACACAGCGGGCCTTGGATGTCAATTTAAGGCCCTCCAAAGTACTTTAGATTGTGGACTGATAAAATACCCATAAAAGCAGCACCGGCATTGAAAGGTTTTATGGCTACACCGCCTCATTCAGTGTGCGGAAACGTATTTCTTCGCCGCACGGAAACCGGGGCAGCAGTGCCGGCCGCGATAAGAAGACATCTGTCTTTGAATATGCGGATGAAGGCGAATGAAGGCTGGAAGTGTGTCGCTTCATCTAAATGTAACTAACCACCGTCCGTCCACACGTTTGCATCAGCTATAGGAGCCCGCCCACTAGTTCAGACACTGTGAAGATCTCCCTTTTTTTAGATTTCAACCGCATGCCTCCTCCGAGGGGTCTGTCCCGATGCTTTGGTGACGACATTCCAACGCGTCGGGTCAGTGGCGAAGGCGAAGAGTCACGGGCGTATCACGGGCGTGGCAACGCAAAGGCCCGGCCCAGAGTAGACGAGCTGTGTCCCGAATTGCACACTCTCCCCTATGCTGGACTGCAGTCACCCAGGGCCCGTAAATAGTGCACTTTGTAGGAAAAAGGGTGTCACTCGAGACGACACAAACCGGCTGCCGTCGCCTCCCCTCAACTCAGCTCTCACATTAACACCGGAGAAACATTAAAAACCATCTGGGACTTCTGCACTTTAAGACATCGGATTCTTTGAGCTAATCTTCGTTCCCATAGCGATGCGTAATCTGTCTGGAGCTCTTTGTCTTGTTGGATGGAGGGTCAGTCACTATCTGAAGCTAATTCGGGGAGTGAAATGGGCAAGAAGCCGTTGCTCTCAAAGGGGACGAGCAATATATATAACCAAAATAAAAACACACGAGCGTGACATAATACTACAGAGAGTCATTTAGTGGATGAGGTCTTAGTGTATAAGTAAAGCAAATAGGTTCCCCAAAATGTATATATAGTGTGGTACACATAATATGAAACGAGGAAAACAGCCCCCCCCCCCATTGATATGGCTTCAGTAAAACAATGTGTATAACAATATAAAACAGTGACTGTGATAATACACATGGTTAGACATGAAGAAACTACTAGAAGAATAGAGAAATAACGTGTTTGAGTAAAAAGGCTAGACAGATAACATCTGCTGGTTTTTATCCTACATGCTTAGACAGACAATTAATAAGCAACGTGTAGAGATATGAAAGAAGGCGTCTGTACACAAAATAATTGGAATTGCAAATGTTGTTATACTATCTATGTTTATTTTTGGTTTGTTTGAAAAATTCCATCAAGAATGTCTAATTGCGAGGTACGGTATTTCTTGTGATTTAATAGAAGCTAATTAACATTGTAAACTTGACTGACCGATCTCATTAATAAAGTGTGCGACACAAACATCTGGAAGACAGACGAGCCAATAGCGCCAAAGGCTGGGAAATACAAAGTCATGTGAACCACTTCCTCCTCAGAGACACACATTTACCGACCTGGTACAGCCGGAATAAACTGCAGTACATCATTATCGGCTAATTATGCAACACAATTAAAGTAAATCAACGGGACAAAAACTGCATCGCGTGTTGGTGTCGTCAATGAGAAAACCAATTAACGAGAAAGCCTTGACTAGGTGGACTTGAGCAAGAGAGCAATGGCAGTGCATATGGACAAATAGAAAAAGTGGAGAAAGGACAGAGAGATAGGAAGAGAAAAGAGAGAGAGAGAGAGAGAGAGAGAAGATGGGATGACCCGGTGGCACGGTATGCTTTTCATATTTAGAATATTTTCACCAGCCATAAATCAGTGTTTTCCCTGAGACTCCATCCATGCCAAACGTACTTGCTTTACTTCCTCTTCCTCCCTCGTCACGTTGAACCTATTCAGGTAATTATAAATGCAGTGAATGTAGCTCTTCAATCATCACCAGATAAGCTAAGTGGGGGCAAACGCCTCCCCAATTGCAATGGTTATCGAGCACGGGTTGTGGTCGGAGGCTACAGCTGTCCAAACAAAAGACATTTTCCCACTCATTTCTACTAACTGGTTGTTGCTGTCAATAGATCCTCGCTCGGCACATAACAATGGCATTCTAAAACATTTACAGCAACCACATTCATGAGAGGAAAACCACTTTTATAGCGCCAGATGTCTTAGCTCACACCAACAAAAGACAGGAAAAACGCTGTGGCACAGACATACCAGGCTAGTTTATGTTCATAGTTTGTGTAATCCTACAAACATCAAGATCACCCGTGGGGAATTAAATGCAGGCCAATTAGGCACTAACGAGTATTGTGCTGCAATAACTTCGACAGTCGTCTTTTTTTCAGCCATGATACACGATCATGTTTGGAGGACAGAGGAGTTGTGTGTTAGGTTACCATTGTATTACATGTCCCTCCTCATGTCACATTTACCGTCCAATAGATTCAACCCTGGTATCCCAGTGGTCTCCAGCTTAACTGCACCCCACATCTCCACACACAGTACACCACAAAACGCACACATCTACAAACACATCCACACACAGTACACCACAAAACACACACACATCTCCACACACAGTACACCACAACACACACACACATCTCCACACACAGTACACCACAAAACGCACACATCTACATACACATCTCCACACACAGTACACCACAACACACACACACACATCTCCACACACAGTACACCACAAAACGCACACATCTACAAACACATCCACACACAGTACACCACAGAACACACACACATCTCCACACACAGTACACCACAAAACACATACATCTCCACACACAGTACACCACACAGTAAATCACAAAACACACATCTCAAAACATAACCACACACAGATGCCCACAAAACACACGTCTCCATACATATACACACACACAGTAGCCTAACAACACACATATTTCCACACACATCCTGCCTTTCCCTGTCAGCCCCAAGCATCACAGTCAGACAGATGTAATCTCTGTCTTGGACACGATCAACATCCCCCAAATAACCCCTTGTTCATCCCTAACTTCTCTTTCAGAGGCCTCTGAAGTATGAGATAGGTGAGGACCATTTGCACACACACACACCGAACTATAGGAACCACACGCGGCTACAGGCGAGAGATTGGGTGAAGCTGCCAGGAGACAGAGCACACCTGGAGATAGAGCTGCCAGGAGACAGAGTACACCTGGAGATAGAGCTGCCAGGAGACAGAGTACACCTGGAGATAGAGAGAGCACACCTGGAGATAGAGCTGCCAGGAGACAGAGCACACCTGGAGATAGAGCTGCCAGGAGACAGAGCACACCTGGAGATAGAGCTGCCAGGAGACAGAGTACACCTGGAGATAGAGCTGCCAGGAGACAGAGTACACCTGGAGATGGAGAGAGCACACCTGGAGATAGAGCTGCCAGGAGACAGAGCACACCTGGAGATAGAGCTGCCAGGAGACAGAGCACACCTGGAGATAGAGCTGCCAGGAGACAGAGTACACCTGGAGATAGAGCTGCCAGGAGACAGAGCACACCTGGAGATAGAGCTGCCTGGAGACAGAGTACACCTGGAGATAGAGCTGCCAGGAGACAGAGCACACATGGAGATAGAGCTGCCAGGAGACAGAGCACACATGGAGATTTACACTGAAAAAAGGTTATCTTTTTAAAACAGAGAGTGTAGGGATATTAGAAGAGACGCGAGGGAGACAAGAAAAAAGAGAAAAAGCAAAAGTGGAAAGCATGCGAAAGAAGAGAGAGTAGAAAGACAGGGAGAGCAGAGAGACAGAGAGTAGAAAGAGAGAGAGAGAGTGAAAGAGAGGAAGAGTGAGAAAGAGAGGGAGAGTGAGAAAGAGAGGGAGAGTGAGAAAGAGAGGGAGAGTGAGAAAGACAGGGAGAGCAGAGAGACAGAGAGTAGAAAGAGAGAGAGAGGGAGGGAGAGAGAGAGAGGGAGAGTGAGAGAGAGAGGGAGAGAGAGAAAGAGAGGGAGAGTGAGAAAGAGAGAAGAGAGAGTAGAAAGAGAGGGAGAGTGAGAAAAGCGAGAAGCGAGTAAAGAAGGGCGAGGAGCTCTAATGCACAGCAGCTGTCTCCCTCCTGGGCTTCGGAAGCCTGCTGTCTGCTGGCACACATACAGTAATGTACAGAGAGCTGGACAGACTCACATATCTGGTAGCCTGCATAGAGCAACACTATCCCGGACTCCACATGACACCTCAACAGGCAGAATTATTCAGTAGGTGATCAACACATCGGGTATATCTCAATTGACTCGTTTTCCCGTGTGCAGGTAAGACCCGAGCTGGTCCTCAGGCTAGAGTCAGAAAGACAGCTGGTGAACTTTGAATTGTACATTATTGTCAGTTATGACAGAGTCTCAGAAATCTGTTTAGAAATATGCATTAACAACCAAAATTTGCATTAACCACTAGTTCAATATTAACAAAGAAATTGCGATAAAGTAAGGAGTTTTTAGTCAGAACAATCGGCTAATATACAATATAATATCTTGTCTAGGTTCAGGTTAGAAGATAAACCGAAACCTTTGAATGGATTTTCCCGTTTTCCCACAATAAAAGTCTGTGCCACGTGAAGTCCCACTAACAATTGCCTATAATCACCTAAGTAGACAGCGTCGGTGCCAAAGCAGAGCATTATAATGTTTGCACACCTTACCTTCCTCTGAATTCACCAAATCTTTCCACTTGAGCCGGTTCGACGTGGTAGAGCTTGGCTCCAGACGGAAAAAGAAACGCTCTGGCTCTGTGTCTCTGTCTTCTGAAGCAATGACATTTGTGTGATTTCCCCCTCTATCCCTCTGTCAGTCTCTTCCATCCACCCAGAGTGCCAGCCTGCCGATGCTACACACACAGAGAGAGAGAGAGGAGAGGGAGGGAGAGAGAGAAACAGGAGCCAGAAGAGCTCCGGAGTGAAAGAGGGAGGGAGAATTCTCTTTCTCTTAAACAGTAGACTCTGCGGCCGGCCCCCCACTCCCACCTAGTGCCCTTAAATACCACCCCCCCCCCTCCGACTGGAAACTGACGAGTTGAAACGAGATGCCTTGAGGCTGCCTCCAACTCACTCGCAGTACAGAGAGGGAGAGAGGGGGCGGGGGGGGGGGGGGGGGGGGGCAGTGAGGTGGCAGGGGGAACCATTAGCCGCAAAGTGGAGCAGCCAATGGGAAGGAATAAGTGAACTTAGGGCTGCATTACCGTAACATTTCAGAGCGGAATATTCGGTCGAAAGGTAGCCAGAGCGTCTGCCTCTATTGGACAATGTTGCCGGTGGTCATGTGTTAATGAGGACGACACAATGATTACGACGATCGTTTCTTCAAGGTTGTTCGTCGTTATTCCACTTCCGCCGCCGGAACCCTGGAACCTGAAGCGTCCACATCCACACGCTCCGCACTCGCTGGCATTTATCAAACACAGCTTTGAATCGGTCTCATAAATGTCGCCACATTCCCTTTGAAGTGCCCTACGTATGACCAGAGCCCCAATGCACTTCGCCCGGCTCCGACTCCATATTTACGGACGGACGACAAGTAGACGAGCAGAGCCGAATCCGGAGGATGCTGGCTGACATTACCAGCTGTGGGGGGTACTGCACCAAGCGTAGACTAAACAGGCTGACCAACATCACATATACACACACACACAGGCAGAACCAACCAGAAAGAGACAGGAGCCTGCTGGAGCTAAAGCCACCCTGCTGCCAGCCTCCCAGGGACCTCAAAGGAATAGATATGCATCAAAGATGTTTGAAAAGCGCCGGAGGAGCTGGCGGGGAGAACGGAGTGACACTCATTAAGTCAGACCGTGACCCGGCCTCCAGACTAATCGGAGGGCTACGAAGGCTCTGGTGCTGATGATGAGCGAGATGCCTTCCCTCGGGGAACGTTCAAGAACCCCTTTGATGCAAAACGTTTTTAATCAATCCCATTAGCTCTCTCTCCCCCTCGATCGTGAAATGCTGCTGATGTGACACGCGCTTATCCTATCCGAGCAAAATATATATAATTATTCTCAAGGTGCGTCTCTATGGAGATTTTCCGCATGAAAACATCCTGATAATAGAAAGACCTTTGGGCTGGGTAGCACATCCCGTGTCCCAAACGGTTGACCCATAGGGTGAAACAAGTGTGCGCCGTGTAGGGAATAGGGCACAATTCAAGACACACACACACAGCCTACAGGGTATATATTCCCAGCATGCCGAGTGTCTCGAAATGCGCGTCTCCGACGTCCGTACGGAAATGGGTTGACATTTGGGACTGATGGAGCGTGCTCAGCACGGCCGCTGTGTGTTTGTGTGTGTGTGTACCGGAGGATGTGTCTTTGTGTGTGGTGAGGGAGAGGTCCGAGACAGCTGAGGACCAACCTGAGGGAGGAGGGCTCTCTCAGCAGGGGAAATGATCCTGGCCTTGTTACTGAGAGACGGAGACAAATCAGGCAGAAAAGATCCCCCCTTAATCCCATAGAAAACACAATGGCACATATGTGGGCCAGCGATTGGGCAATACGCCATGTGCTATGAGTTGTGGGGCCCGGTTCTATATGACTCTGACACACCCCTGAGGGCGTCTTGGCGTCGCCACGATACCAGGTTTGTGAGTTGCGCTAACGGTCCGGCGACGCTAACGACCGAGCGCTGTTAGCGCGACCCGAATGGCGGCGGCGCGGTTCTCTAATCGAGTCGACGCCGTTACCCGCGGCGACGTGGGGTTACACTGTGAAGCCGCGTCTAAGTATAGCACCTGCTTTAAATGACGACGCCTGTGCGTACCCCGCCTCCGTGTTCCTGTGGAACACACACTGAGCCTCTCCATCTGTTCCTCTTCTCACCTTCCTGTCACACTCTCCTTCTCTGTCTCCTCTCTCTCTCTCTCTCTCTCTCTCTCTCCCTTTCTGTCCTTCACCTCAGCGTAACCAGGGAGGGAGGATTCACGGGGGACGGCTGTGGGAGTTTGACTGCACCCTGTTTGTCGCGCTCCCACCTCTGCCTCGTCCAACTGACTTTTAAGAAAAAATGCATGAAGCAGTTTGATTTCCCCTCTGACATGTGTGTGTCTGTATGCATATGTGTGTGTGTGTGTGTCTGTATGCATACGTGTGTGTGTGTGTCTGTCTGCATATGTGTGTGTGTGTGTGTGTGTGTGTGTCTGTCTGCATATGTGTGTGTGTGTGTCTGTATGCATATGTGTGTGTTTGTGTGTGTCTGTATGCATATGTGTGTGTGTGTGTGTGTGTGTGTGTGTGTCTGCATATGTGTGTGTGTGTGTGTGTGTGTGTGTGTGTATGTGAGAGAGAAAGAGAGAAAGAGAGAGAACGAGAGTGCATCCTTGTCTGTCATCTAATCTCGAATCTATCCAGACCCAGACATTTGCTTAAGGGAGACATTTTTTCCCCGTCTATTAAAGCAGAAGGATGTTCCGACTGTTATCGACTGGAATATAAATGTACATGTCTGTTGAAAATGTGCTGCCAGAAGTGTGGAGAGGGTGACAATCTGCGCTAAATGCTGCCAGAGTGCTGATAGCATACTGCGTACGAATAAAGGTATGCCTCTGGAGACAGCGTGCGAAAGGACGGCTAGTGCATCTCTCTCTCTCTCCGAAAATGACACGGAACAACTCCGGTTGTGCGCGCCAGCTCAAAAATGACTTCCCATTTCTCAGCGGCAAATTAGGATTGGAATCAATAAAGCGCCGTAGTCCCTCATTTGTGGTGCGTGGTGGTGTATTGCAATGTGAGCTGACAGAAAACGTAATCTGCCGACAGTGAGAGGAAAAACTGAGGCAAAGGTTGCCAGAAGCACATTTAATAAGGTCTTCTCGCCCGCCATATAATTGGTGGCACTCAACTCGAAGGCGAGGAAAAGGGACTCGACGGGAAGTAAGACACTCTCCGTCAGCGACAGTGAGACCTAATTATATGACGGAGCCCCTGCAGCAGTGTGTCAAGGCGTGGAGGTTGTGGAGGCAGGCAGGCAGAAAGGCAGACAGGCAGCAATAAGGCAGCTGATCGGCCAGACTAACCACCCACGGAGGGTGCAGGTGACCTGGAGAGACCTGTTTACCTCATTAAAAATGAATTCCCAGGTAATAATGGGCCCCGCTCCCACTGCCTAGGTCCCGTCCTCCCTTTCCAATGTCTGTCCTTCATCTATTATGCACCAGCAGCTAGCCGGCAGGGCGTGTGTTAAATCCACAGGGAGGGTCCAGGGGGAGAAGATAGATGAACCCCAGTCGGCCCAGTCCTGGTCCAGCCCGGTGAGTGGACAGGAACCAGAACCTAATGGTGTCATGAGCCACTGACACAGAGCAGCGAGAAGGATGGGATGGACCAGATCACTGAAGACCCTACTCAGAGTGTGTGATGTGTGTGTGGAGTGTGTGGAGTGTGGAGTGTGGGGTGTGTGGACTGTGTGGAGTGGGGAGAGTGTTGGGTGAGTGTTGGGTGTGTGGAGTGTGTGGGGTGTGGAGTGTGTGGACTGTGTGAAGTGTGTGGAGTGTGTGGAGTGGGGAGAGTGTTGGGTGAGTGTTGGGTGTGTGGAGTTTGTGGGGTGTGGAGTGTGTGGACTGTGTGAAGTGTGTGGAGTGTGTGGATTGTGTGGGGTGTGTGGAGTGTGTGGGGTGTGTGGAGTGTGTGGACTGTGTGGACTGTGTGAAGTGTGTGGAGTGTGTGGACTGTGTGAAGTGTGTGGAGTGTGTGGAGTGTGTGGGGTGTGTGGAGTGTGTGGGGTGTGTGGACTGTGTGGACTGTGTGGGGTGTGTGTGGAGTTTGTGGGGTGTGTGTGGTGTTTGTGGGGTGTGTGGGGTGTGTGTGGGGTCTGTGAAGTGTGTGGGGTGTGTGGACTCCGTGTCGAGTGTGTGGACTGTATGGGGTGTGTGTGGAGTGTGTGTGGGGTGTGTGTGGAGTGTATGGGGTGTGTGGGGTGTGTGGGGTGTGTGGGGTGTGTGTGGAGTGTGTGGGGGTGTGTGTGGAGTGTGTGTGGGGTGTGTGTGGAGTGTATGGGGTGTGTGGGGTGTGTGTGGAGTGTGCCAGTGAAGTCAAGCAACAGAGCAATCAGCCTGTGGCTACAGAAAGTTAAACAATAGAAAATGGTCTTATTAGAAAGGATCCATAATTCATAACCCAGGGGGATATGAGCCCGGCTTCAGGGCAGGATCAAGTTGACATGGAGCCGTTATCGCTGAGCTGGGGGACAGAGGATCCTTTCTTCCTTTGTCGTTTCCTATGGTTCTTAAAAAAAATGTCTAAAACAAATTACGTTGAATCTTAGAAAAAAACAAATCTAAATGGAACCAATTAGTCCACACTATAGATTCTTGTTACAATAAAATATGATGAAACTAAGGCAAACAGAAGTTTGATGTTGCAACAAAGAACCCCGGTCGACATTGATGGTGTCTGTTATCTCATCTACAGTACATTTCCGAAAACGTCTGCAGTCCAGCTGCGGAATGTTCCGTGCTGTGGACCACACACACACACTCGCGCGCGCACACACACACACACACACTGAAACATTCGCCTGTCAGAGACGTGCAGCCGTATAAAACGCCTGTGAATTTCCACACAATGACAAGACTCAGAGAATTCTCCTGAATTGTGTGACCACGCTTTAATATCGCGTCGGTGAAATTTCCTTCCCGTTCGCTACGGATGTTTGTATATGTCTGCGTGACATGTAATTGCCCGTCAATCCATTCTCTAGACTAGAGAGAAGAACAAAGATTCGCCCGAAATCTCACACAAGGCGTATAATATCTTGTTCCTGTTCCTGTTTGGCGTACCAAAGGTAGAGCCTGTTAAAACAGATACAGCTGAAAATGCCTGTCGATACATTTCTCTTAGCTTTTGTAGGCTTTTCCGTCATCAGTGACCCAATGCCAACAAACAGACAAACAGTACGCGTAGAGACAAGAAAACCATTTCCTCCTGACCGGCGTCGGACAAAAGGTCTGAACCAGGAATGGGAGGTGTAGCGGGGAACCAACAGGGCTGCTGAATGAGAACTTTATTGGGGGTCTTAACTTGGGCTGGTTCTTCTCCCCTAATGGAGCCAGTGGAGATCATTTCCATGCATCCAGGGGGACTGTTTGCAGTCCCGACCCCTGACCTATTCAGAAGGGCATTGTTTATATTGGCTCAGGTCAAAAGCACGGGATCCCGGGCTCCATTTAGGTCCCGACCTGAGCGTAGTGTGTGGAATGTGGCGATATGAGTGAGGTCAGTGTCGGGGAAGTCAGGACCTCCTAGGGAAAGCGTGACAAGTGGGACTCCTGAGACCTGACCTCTGACCTCACCCCGTAGATGACAGCCTGCATGGCAGCCAGGGAAACGGCACAGTCGGATGTGTCGTGTCCCAAATGTCCGCCTGTTCCATATATAGCGCACTCCTTTTAATGAAATCTGATGGAATATAGGGCCCCATTGCAGCGAGGCAAGTGTCCACGAAGTCCCCCTAGAGCGCCAGACAGCTGAGGTTAATTATATTTAAGATCGACCTCTACACAGTCACGCGTGTCGGTCGGATTCGATGAGGAACGATACACTGGTATTACAGGTCGTCTTTCTCAGTTCGTCGGGCGTTGTGTTGCTCTGCTGAGTTAAGCTGTTATGATAGACTTGACATTGGCATCACAATGTGTTTTGTATTACAAACAACTCAATAGCTGACGAATACATTCATATTTGAAGACATTGATGTAACACTGTGTTTTACGGTGTTCTTATTACCGCGTACTTACATACGTAATTGCACCGAAACGAGTAGTACAACTAATGGGGTAACAACCTGTTGTGATATCGTAATAATTTTGTGTAACTGGTCGTTATTAAGGTATTTAAGGCTCCAGTGTGTTTAGACAGACCCATGCATTTCTGGTTCTGGAGCTGTTACAACACTTGTTACGGTGTGATTACATATGTAAGTACGCTTGAACAAGGACACCTGAAAATGAAGTATTTCCTACGTTCACAAACCCATAATTTTCGATGAATACATTATCATCAGCTCAACACACATAAACGTCTAGCGCGTGTCTAGCTGAGACCCTCCCCAAATCTGCTTCGGCTTTAAGCTCCCCAGAAAGAGAGACACGTCTGGAAGCTTAGGGCAGTTCATGCTGTGTGTTCTCTCATTGAACGGATGATTTATAACGCGAAACAGGAAGAAGACACGACAGACTATTGCTATTTGACAGGTGTCATTCCTGTCGAAATTAACACGTGAAAGAGCTGTGTGTCTTCCAGTCACCCACCCCGACTAGCGACTGAGGATTCAAGCTGCTCTGCCTCACATCGTCATTATTAACCCCAAAAGCGTGCGAGTAAAAAATGAATATTAAAGGTAGAGGTAGAAGGGTACAATTCAGGTATCATACAGAACACTGTGCCTGGCTCGACACATATTGATTTAACGAGACCCACTCACTAATGCACGTATACGGGTGAGCGGAGTTGTCAAATGGCTTGCGTATCAGATGTAGAATATATTGAATGTTGATTTCACAGAACAACCTGTGAATCTGGGGTGTTGCAATTGGCGGACAACCACGCTCTAATGGAGGTTCTCCCCTGACAGAGCCGGAGCTTCGGAGGGATTCTCATCTTGGTCTCGACCCCATTCAGACAGCAGCAGTCTTTATAGGCCATTCTCCACAGCCCGTCTGGACCAAAGGTTCAGCTCGCCCTTTCACTCTTTTGTCCGCTCTCTTGAGGAGAATGAATGGAAGGTCGCGGACGGGACAAAGGGGAGATCAGGGTTCCATTTGTGGGGACAAATGAGCTTAGTCTGGGCTATGGTAGCCAATGTGAAGGGAGCTCTGGACAATGTTAGGCGAGAGGAGACTAGGGGAGCCGGGGTTTGATCACCTCCAGTCCGGGACGGTGATTAGGGGAAGTGTAATTATGGTGTCGTGGACCAGCTGAGATCGTCTATTCTCAACGCCACAGCATGTGTCGGCGTCACGCACATACATCATCGAAATCAATCACCGCCGTTCAGGGACACGACGACGGATGTGGTCCTCAGGTGCGAGGAGACGGGCTGGGAAGTTCAGGGGAAAGCTATTGGAAAACCGGGATGGGAGGACGGAAAAGTGTTTAATTTATATGCGGCTGGATATAAGTGGTTCTGTTCTGGGAAAATGTGTTTGTTGTTGTCAGTGCAATCGACTGACTTAAAATCTGTTCGTAAATGAATTTGAGAGAAATATTCCCGGCGCTAAGTGATTATTTCTCAAACTGCTCAGTAAATAAACGGAAACGTTCCCCTGTCCCCTTTAATATAAATCTAAAACCTTTCCTTTCAAATGCGGGATTGAGCTGAGATCTCGTGAAATGTCACCCTCTTGGAATTGCCATTTGGATTCATCCTGCTTTACTGCCAGTTTCCCGTTTTTTCCCTGCATCTCGGTTCGACCTGATTTTTCAGTTAGTGGCAACGCCTTCTCTTTGTACAACCCCCCACCCCCACGCCACCCCCGCCCACCCCATTCTCCAGTCTCCAGACTCCCCCACCTCTGATTTAGTCTTTCTTGTCTGCTTCTTCTTATCAAATGTCCTTTCAGCAGCATTTCTCCATCCCCAGTGTCAGTAATCCGGCACAGTTGCCAAATAGAGGACAAGTGACGGTTCAGAACTACTGCAAACAAGTCCTGTCAACTACACTTCTGGCACGCACGCACCCTCGCATGCACAAACACACAAACACAAATAAATACTATATACACGCACGCACGCACACACACAGACACACACAGACACACGCAGACACACACAGACACGCACGCACGCACTCACACACACACACACACACACACACACACACACACACACACACACACACACACACACACACACACACACACTGACAGAACAACAAACAGTGCTGCAACATTTATTATGTTTGGACAAGATGTGAATGCCCAGGGAAACGCAAGGCAAGATTGTTCAAAATGTTTTTCCCCTGTACTTAAATAATACTGCATTTATTCACAACAACACTCAGGAGAAGAGCTACTACAATGGATCATTTATCAATCGCACCTCCAAATTTTAGAGGACTAAATTACAGGTTTTTGTATTCGCTTTGGTACTATTGTCACAAGTAAGGTGTACATTTTCAAAACTCTTAGTACAAAGATCCAAACTGATCACACTTGTAACGCAGCAAGTCATTCTTTTAAAACCTGATGTAACACTTTCAGTCAGTTGCACATGCTAACATGTAATGGGAACATTTGGTTTAATAACTGAAACACAACAGTATGACCTTCTTTCAGTTTAGTACTGTAACAATCAGTTCATCCAACAGCAAACAATGCAAGATACATGTTTCAAATCAACCTTAGAAGTGCTGAAATGAATATGCTACAGTACTATACTGTAAAAGACTGATTACACAGTTTCACATTAGGCAATACACTTACATTACTTACATTTACATAATCTATAATTTCCAAAATATCCATTCTATGTGTAATGAAGTGAAGGATCAATGAAGACATCCTCTACAATCATTTGGGCAAATTTGTTTTTATTTTTCAGATATAATTGTAACATGGGTAAACTCAATAAGATGTGCAGCATTATAGGAGCCAAGTAATGGCCTACGTCCTACAACACCATCTTCAGAGATAGCTGCACACATGGAGATGTTTCCTGCACTTGGACAGTGGCCCAGTGGCCACCCCTATGACCTCTCTGCTGGTGCCCATGCCCACCTCTTTGACCTCTCTGCTGGTGCCCATGCCCACCTCTTTGACCTCTTTGCTGGTGCCCATGCCCACCTCTATGACCTCTCTGCTGGTGCCCATGCCCACCTCTTTGACCTCTCTGCTGGTGCCCATGCCCACCTCTTTGACCTCTCTGTTGGTGCCCATGCCCACCTCTCTGTTGGTGCCCATGCCCACCTCTCACACAAATCCCTTGAGCTCTTCCTGTTCCTTGCTGTCTATCCTGCTCCATGTTGAAAGAAATTGTCAGTGTTAAACCCCCCCCCCCCACTATTACAGTATATCTAATGACCTATTGTGGTTACCCCAATCTGCCAGTGTTACCCCCCCCCACTATTACAGTATATCTAATGACCTATTGTGGTTACCCCAATCTGCCAGTGTTACCCCCCCCACTATTACAGTATATCTAATGACCTATTGTGGTTACCCCAATCTGCCAGTGTTACCCCCCACCCCCACTATTACAGTATATCTGATGACCTATTGTGGTTACCCCAATCTGCCAGTGTTAAACCCCCCCACTATTACAGTATATCTAATGACCTATTGTGGTTACCCCAATCTGCCAGTGTTACCCCCCCCACTATTACAGTATATCTAATGACCTATTGTGGTTACCCCAATCTGCCAGAGTTACCCCCCATTATTACAGTATATCTAATGACCTATTGTGGTTACCCCACTTATTACAGTATATCTAATGACCTATTGTGGTTACCCCAATCTGCCAGTGTTACCCCCCCCACTATTACAGTATATCTAATGACCTATTGTGGTTACCCCAATCTGCCAGTGCTACCCCCCACTATTACAGTATATCTAATGACCTATTGTGGTTACCCCAATCTGCCAGTGTTACCCCCCCCCCACTATTACAGTATATCTAATGACCTATTGTGGTTACCCCAATCTGCCAGTGTTACCCCCCCCCCACTATTACAGTATATCTAATGACCTATTGTGGTTACCCCAATCTGCCAGTGTTACCCCCCCCACTATTACAGTATATCTAATGACCTATTGTGGTTACCCCAATCTGCCAGTGTTACCCCCCCCCCCACTATTACAGTATATCTAATGACCTATTGTGGTTACCCCAATCTGCCAGTGTTACCCCCCACTATTACAGTATATCTAATGACCTATTGTGGTTACCCCAATCTGCCAGTGTTACCCCCCCCACTATTACAGTATATCTAATGACCTATTGTGGTTACCCCAATCTGCCAGTGTTACCCCCCACTATTACAGTATATCTAATGACCTATTGTGGTTACCCCAATCTGCCAGTGTTACCCCCCCCACCCCCACTATTACAGTATATCTAATGACCTATTGTGGTTACCCCAATCTGCCAGTGTTACCCCCCACTATTACAGTATATCTAATGACCTATTGTGGTTACCCCAATCTGCCAGTGTTACCCCCCCCACTATTACAGTATATCTAATGACCTATTGTGGTTACCCCAATCTGCCAGTGTTACCCCCCCCACTATTACAGTATATCTAATGACCTATTGTGGTTACCCCAATCTGCCAGTGTTACCCCCTGCCAGTGTTACCCCCCACTATTACAGTATATCTAATGACCTATTGTGGTTACCCCAATCTGCCAGTGTTACCCCCCACTATTACAGTATATCTAATGACCTATTGTGGTTACCCCAATCTGCCAGTGTTACCCCCCACTATTACAGTATATCTAATGACCTATTGTGGTTACCCCAATCTGCCAGTGTTACCCCCCCCCCACTATTACAGTATATCTAATGACCTATTGTGGTTACCCCAATCTGCCAGTGTTACCCCCCACTATTACAGTATATCTAATGATCTATTGTGGTTACCCCAATCTGCCAGTGCTACCCCCCCCACTATTACAGTATATCTAATGATCTATTGTGGTTACCCCAATCTGCCAGTGTTACCCCCCCCCCCCACTATTACAGTATATCTAATGATCTATTGTGGTTACCCCAATCTGCCAGTGTTACCCCCCCTACTATTACAGTATATCTAATGACCTATTGTGGTTACCCCAATCTGCCAGTGTTACCCCCCACTATTACAGTATATCTAATGATCTATTGTGGTTACCCCAATCTGCCAGTGTTACCCCCCCCTACTATTACAGTATATCTAATGATCTATTGTGGTTACCCCAATCTGCCAGTGTTACCCCCCCCACTATTACAGTATATCTAATGACTATTGTGGTTACCCCAATCTGCCAGTGTTACCCCCCCTATTACAGTATATCTAATGACCTATTGTGGTTACCCCAATCTGCCAGTGTTACCCCCCCCCACTATTACAGTATATCTAATGACCTATTGTGGTTACCCCAATCTGCCAGTGTTACCCCCCACTATTACAGTATATCTAATGACCTATTGTGGTTACCCCAATCTGCCAGTGTTACCCCCCCCACTATTACAGTATATCTAATGATCTATTGTGGTTACCCCAATCTGCCAGTGTTACCCCCCACTATTACAGTATATCTAATGATCTATTGTGGTTACCCCAATCTGCCAGTGTTACCCCCCACCCCCACTATTACAGTATATCTAATGACCTATTGTGGTTACCCCAATCTGCCAGTGTTACCCCCCCCCCCACTATTACAGTATATCTAATGACCTATTGTGGTTACCCCAATCTGCCAGTGTTACCCCCCCCCCCACTATTACAGTATATCTAATGACCTATTGTGGTTACCCCAATCTGCCAGTGTTACCCCCCCCCCACTATTACAGTATATCTAATGACCTATTGTGGTTACCCCAATCTGCCAGTGTATATCTAATGACCCCCCCAATCTGCCAGTGTTAATGACCCCCCCACACTATTACAGTATATCTAATGACCTATTGTGGTTACCCCAATCTGCCAGTGTTACCCCCCCCACTATTACAGTATATCTAATGACCTATTGTGGTTACCCCAATCTGCCAGTGTTACCCCCCCCCACACTATTACAGTATATCTAATGACCTATTGTGGTTACCCCAATCTGCCAGTGTTACCCCCCCACACTATTACAGTATATCTAATGACCTATTGTGGTTACCCCAATCTGCCAGTGTTACCCCCCCCACTATTACAGTATATCTAATGACCTATTGTGGTTACCCCAATCTGCCAGTGTTACCCCCCACTATTACAGTATATCTAATGACCTATTGTGGTTACCCCAACCTGCCAGTGTTACCCCCCCCACTATTACAGTATATCTAATGACCTATTGTGGTTACCCCAATCTGCCAGTGTTACCCCCCCCACTATTACAGTATATCTAATGATCTATTGTGGTTACCCCAATCTGCCAGTGTTACCCCCCCACCCCCACTATTACAGTATATCTGATGACCTATTGTGGTTACCCCAATCTGCCAGTGTTACCCCCCACTATGACAGTATATCTAATGACCTATTGTGGTTACCCCAATCTGAAATCAATTAGCAAAAACGAGTATTCATCATGTGTGGTTAATTTATATGTTCGTACAAAAACACATTTTATTTTTGTAGTTCTCAAAATCAATATACTGTTTATTGCTGAAATTAAAATACATAGGTTTACCAAACGGTTCAGTGATAAACCATTAAGATCAGTTGGATTAAGTGTTGGTCAAAAGTACTGTGAGCATTGCATTGTGAAAGACAATAACTTCATATGAAAGGTATTTCTTTGATTTTGTGCATTGTACTTAGTTAATTGAAAATGTGATTACATGTTTGAAAAAACAGACTTTTTGATGATATGCTTTGAGTTTTGTACTTACAGTTGTGAGGTTTTACCACATACTTGTGAAAATAGTACCAAAGCGAATAAAAAAACTGTTAATTAAATCGTAGGGTGTTCCACATGTATAGGTCCACGCTAAAGTCAAGCGTATAATCATCTGAGATGATGACAGACGTCCTGGTCCATGCCCATGTGACCACCTTGACCTCTGCACGTTAACTGAGGAGACCGGTGACAGGCTGTGGGGGGGTTGGGCTGACAGGATGAGGTATTCTATCAGAATAAAGGCCTTTGTCATTTCTCCTCATTTCAGGGAAAACACACGGCCTCGCCGCGAGACAGGGGAGAGGAATGACATGATTGATGTTCACCTTGGGATATGGCATGGCGGTGGTGGTCCACAAATGTTTAAATGGACCCATTTGCTTTGGAGACGCCCGCCCGTCCGTCAGGTGAGGCCTGATCGTGGATCAAACTACTGGTCACTAGAGTCCCATCTCTGTGTGACACTGCAGTGTTTCAATCTCCAGGGATCCAAGCAAACAGATCATGCTTCGATCCACAGGGAATATCCCCGTATCCACGATGCTCCACGATGGAGCATTTCAGTATTCAGACGCTCTTCTCCCATGTTATGTATTTTAGAGCCCCTGGTCAGCTACAAGCAAAATGTGTCCACAAGAGATTATTCTACACGTGATCTTTTTAGATCCTAGACTTATGCACCTCTGCAATATAAATACGTTGTATTGGCCAATCTTATATTTAGATTTTCTGTTAAATTATCAGTTTTGTGGTGTACTTTTATGGGTGCTTGAACTCAGAAAGCCGAGCAGGCCATAACAACCTCGATCCAACAACCTGTTTTAAAGCAATGACTGTTTTTTCTCTCAATGCATTTCCGCCCCAAACCCGACTATTTCTAAAGCGCTCGTCTTTATCAAGCAGGCCAATCATGTTCGGAATTAACGGCCTTTCAAAGTTATATCTGAAATCCCATTGGCAGATTAGAGGGACACCTGGCCAATTACACGAGACATCCTTCGTATTGACCTATTGTAGGGTATATTGACTGTTGCATTAAGGTCAGGCGATGTAGGTGTGACTCTAAGCATGCTGCTACAACCTAAAAGCTGAATAAAGAGTATAGAAGACAGCCTTCAGTCAAGGATAATTTTTTTATATAACAGAGACTTATAAATCAGCCACGAGCCGCCAGTAGAACCCTAAACAGCGCGACTGATGTTAAACAATCCCCCCCCATCGTAACGGTGTAGAAACCTGTGATGGAAGCACGGTCGAGGGGTCAAAGGTTGACGTTTAGGCCCGGCTAGTCGGCAGGGAGAAGGTGGACAGACATCTGGGGATCTAAGCTAGAAAGCAATCCCACTCCACAAAGGTCCGACAAACTGTTTCCGACGTTGGTGACGGTTTAAATATTCATTAAGTTCTTGCTGACTCGATGGAGATCCCATTAGCGTGTTCTCCCCAGCGGTTCGGCAGTGGTTCTATGTGGGAATAATAACAAACCATCGTGCGCTTTGTAATGAATTATTTGCTGATGCTCACATTCTCCTCATTCTCCTGAGCCCTAATATATATATATATATGATATAGCCGCACACTGAGCCTTTATATATATATATATAATATAGCCGCACACTGAGCCTTTATATATATATATATGATATAGCCGCACACTGAGCCTTTATATATATATATATATATAGCCGCACACTGAGCCTTTATATATATATATATATGATATAGCCGCACACTGAGCCTTTATATATATATATATATGATATAGCCGCACACTGAGCCTTTATATATATATATATATATATATATGATATAGCCGCACACTGAGCCTTTATATATATATATATGATATAGCCGCACACTGAGCCTTTATATATATATATATATATATGATATAGCCGCACACTGAGCCTTTATATATATATATATGATATAGCCGCACACTGAGCCTTTATATATATATATATGATATAGCCGCACACTGAGCCTTTATATATATATATATATGATATAGCCGCACACTGAGCCTTTATATATATATATATATGATATAGCCGCACACTGAGCCTTTATATATATATATATGATATAGCCGCACACTGAGCCTTTATATATATATATATGATATAGCCGCACACTGAGCCTTTATATATATATATATATGATATAGCCGCACACTGAGCCTTTTATATATATATATATATAATATAGCCGCACACTGAGCCTTTATATATAAATATATATAATATAGCCGCACACTGAGCCTTTATATATATATATATATATATATAGCCGCACACTGAGCCCTTATAAATATATATAATATAGCCGCACACTGAGCCTTTATATATATATATATAATATAGGCGCACACTGAGCCCTTATATATATATATAATATAGCCGCACACTGAGCCTTTATATATATATATATAATATAGCCGCACACTGAGCCTTTATATATATATATATAATATAGCCGCACACTGAGCCTTTATATATATATATATAATATAGCCGCACACTGAGCCCTAATATATATATATATATAATATAGCCGCACACTGAGCCTTTATATATATATATATAATATAGCCGCACACTGAGCCCTAATATATATATATATATATATATATATAATATAGCCGCACACTGAGCCTTTATATATATATATATAATATAGCCGCACACTGAGCCCTAATATATATATATATATATATAATATAGCCGCACACTGAGCCTTTATATATATATATATAATATAGCCGCACACTGAGCCTTTATATATATATATATATATGATATAGCCGCACACTGGGCCTTTATATATATATATATATATAATATAGCCGCACACTGAGCCCTTATATATATATATATAATATAGCCGCACACTGAGCCCTTATATATATATATATGATATAGCCGCACACTGAGCCCTTATATATATATATATATAATATAGCCGCACACTGAGCCCTTATATATATATATATATATAATATAGCCGCACACTGAGCCCTTATATATATATATATGATATAGCCGCACACTGAGCCTTTATATATATATATATATATATATAATATAGCCGCACCCTGAGCCCATATATATATACATATATATAATATAGCCGCACATTGAGCCCTTATATATATATAATATAGCCGCACCCTGAGCCCATATATATATACATATATATAATATAGCCGCACACTGAGCCCTTATATATATATAATATAGCCGCACACTGAGCCCTTATATATATATATAATATAGCCGCACACTGAGCCCTTATATATATATATATATAATATAGCCGCACACTGAGCCTTTATATATATATATGATATACCCGCACACTGAGGCTTTTTATATATTTATATATAATATAGCCGCACACTGAGCCCTTATATATATATAATATAGCCGCACACTGAGCCCTTATATATATATATATATATATATATATATATATATATATAAAATACCCACCTTAAGAGGCCATGGATGACATGTGGCACGTCTCACCAGAAGAATCAGTGTACAAATGCATTCAATCAATACGGCCAGGCATCGCCTCTAAAAGAAAACCAATCAAGGTCCGGGTTTGCATTGGAACGGCCTTGGCGGAGAAGGTCTAATTGGACCAGACCACCTGTGGTATTGGGCAGTTCCTCTGGACCATGACCACCCTGACCCTCACGTCCCAATACACACTCTTATTACTTGGCAATTGATTTTCCCTCGTCCGGGCTCGCCTGCCACCAGGGACCAAGCCACCTACACTAAATGACCACGGAACCAAAAAGAATCAGTTAGACAGTGACAGTGTATTGGCACAATGCTAGAGCGTGTTGTCACACAGTGGCTTTCTCACATCGTTCTGCTCCGAGACAATGAACCCGTATCAAGCCAGAGAGGGCTCCATTTCACAGTTTCCTTAAAGAGCTGTTCTCTCGTAAAGAGCTAAATTCAATAGTTCTTCAAAGCGCCAATAGTATCTGTTGCTTCCCCGAAGGCGGCTCAGAAGCTCAGCGACGCCCGGTACCGCACAAACACCCATGATGGCCCGTGGCCCGCTGGAGGGGTTTGGGGGAGGTAGTGGAGGGAATCCTAAGTGTTTCTTAATGATAAACTATAAACGTTCTGGATGCCGGGGGGGTTCTCCTGAGGTGTGCAGTCTGTGACGGTTCTACTTCTTTTCTCAACCCAAAGAGCCCCTTTGAAACAGAGACATTTAGTCATGCTGTGCTCACTTATGAAGGATCGCAGATTTATAAAAAAAAAACACATGCATTAGCCATTGAAATGTGCCCAAAAGCCATCGTTCAATGATAACATGGTAAATTATTCTTGAATGCCAAATACACAGCATAAGAATGTATGAAACCATATGTGCATCTTGAAACGAGTCAAGCTATTGGTTATAAAGTAAGGTTTTCAAAATTGTACATTGTTCCAGATGGACACAAAACAAAGGGAACACAAATATAGTCAAGGGCTGTGCATTACACAATAGTAACAGAAGATATGAACGGCGTGCAGAATAAAGGCCTTTTCGAATGCACTGTCAATTCCTTATTTTTTTCAAGAGTGTCTTCACATCATTTCGTCAGCGGGAGGAACTTTCTATGAACCCGTCATTAAAAAGGCCTCTGTCCTCATATTCCATAAATTCCCTGTGTCACAAATGGCATCCTAGGAACCCATATGGCTCTGATGTAAAAGCTGTGCACTTCGTAGACATGAGGGGTGTCAGTGAGGACGCATTTCGTTAGACTTCCCCAAGCCTCGGACATCTCACGGCCCCTGTTATTACGTAGACCTGGAGGACAGCCGGAAGAAGCCACGGTGCCTGGGACACAGCATCCATCTCTTCTAGCAGACAACACCTTATTATCTTTCCCTCGGCCTTCCCCGAGCTCCTCTATTAAACGAGATGTCAAACAAAGAGATGAAGTTACATGCCGCAGACTGTGTTGCAGAATGAGCACGTAGACTACTTGCTAGGTTCCATTTCCATTCCGCCGCACCCATCAGAGAACCGTTTCCTAAGACTTACACCGGAGCGTCTACATGGAATACCGGAATATAGAGTAGCCTCGCAAATGGAAACTACCGGAACTGTAATGAGCACTGCACAGTAAAGATTCTGAGATGCTTACAGTTTCACGCTCGATCAAATTGAATACGCTAAAGATATCCTAGGATAACGGATTTATCTGAGTGTGAAATAGTTTACATGCGGGCTGCCCTGAGATACAGGAACCACTAAACACTTTACCTGTGAATCTGCATGGTGTTAACTGTCTATTGTGTTATTGTGTTAGTGCTTTTCTGTTAACTCTATGGCGTTAGCTCTACGGCGTTAGCTCTATGCCGTCAGCTCTACGGCGTTAGCTCTACGGTGTTAGCTCTACGGTGTTAGCTGTACGGTATTAGCTCTACAGTGTTAGCTCTACGGTATTAGCTCTACGGTGTTAGCTCTACGGTGTTAGCTCTACGGTATTAGCTCTACGGTGTTAGCTCTACGGTATTAGCTCTACGGTGTTAGCTCTACGGTATTAGCTCTACGGTGTTAGCTCTACAGTGTTAGCTCTACGGTGTTAGCTAGCTAGTTCTCTTCACGTGCGTGTTTATACGGCTCTGTTGGTCAGTGAAAGTACCGGCGCAGTACATTTCAGCGTCCTGTAATTACAGAGGCTGCTTCTGTGTGAGAGCAGATCAGAGCAGAACGTCTTCTGGGTAATTTTCCTTTGAATGGAAAGGAGGAAACATGGCTCCATTACTTTCCAGCGCATGTTCAAGTTAGTCATTCTATTCCGCAAAATGAGCAGACCAAAAGAAATATCTCAGAATCTAAAATAATTAGTTACATTGGCTGTTGCTAGGAACAAATTAGAGCATGGGTTTTCTGAATATATGACTAGCCAAATGGCTTTAATGTGGTTGTGAAAAATAGAGTTATGGTGGGTTGTGGTGTGCTGGTGCTCCGAGAACACGAATTAAACCCAGTCTTCAAAAGCTCCCCCTGGACAGGGAAAAATAAAAAAACACATGCATACGCACACACACACACACACACGACCTTTAGGAACCTGAAAGGCCTCTGGAGACCAGGGCAGCTGGCAGCAGGTCACAGCCTTGTCTGAAGGGAATCCCACAATTTACTGCAACACAAGCCCTCGGCACACACACACACACACACTCCCACATGCGGAAAATATATAGCCACCCCCAGTCACCAAGAGTTTCTTCTGCCAAATGTGAAGGCCCATTGGAAATAAACAAAAATTTGTCTCAGAGCTTCCCAATAGTATGTTTTTGTGGTCTCATCGCCAAAACAAAAAGAACATTGCATACTCCAGCTGTAAAATGACTTTGTCTTCACACAGTCTTTACACGACCACAGAAGGTGGATAGAGATTATTCTGTGATCCCCATGCCGGCTACCTGCGTGAAGATAATAGATTCAAGTCCTCATTTCCTGCCTGATATTTAGTTAATAGCACCTATTAAACAGTGCCAACGCTAATGGATGAAACAGTGACACACTAACCATTTGTTTGGCCACATGTTCCCCTGCATGTTACTTGCCAACGGCTAGCACGAACGGAAGCAGAACGATACCTAAACAGCTGTTGATAACTTACTCTTTTTCAGATTCGCCAGTTGATCGTCGCTGTAAAAAAAATATCCGAATGAAATGGAACATCATGAAATGGAAAGGAACCCTGAAGGAATTGCGTATAGCTAATTGAGGAAAATATCTGAAATATTATATATATTTATGTGTGTTTTCATAGAACGATGAGAAGTAAATGTGTCTATCAGCGTGGCAATTTTGTCAGAGTGAAGCAGACACTGGTGAATGAATGTTTCCTCTTCTGTGCCAGGCTTTTTTTGGGGCACAAGAATCAGTTCCATGTTAAGCTGCCAGACACAGAGACCTCAAAACTTCCACTCTGACCGACACGTGTTTTCCCAGCAATGCACAAAGCTTTACATCTATTCGAATCAATCGCTGCCATAACCAAACCACAGCATCCAACAGCAGTAAAATGTTTGTTACAGATATAAAGGACATTAGCCAGAAAGGCAATGAAACACAGAATCAGACGTTTGACGAATACGTGCAGGGTGAAGAAGAGGAGTCTCGGCTATGGACTGGGGCAAAGCAAGAGAGAGAATGCATGCAGGCAAATGAGAGACGGAAAAACAGAATCAGTCAGACTGTTGTGAATGCACACAATGGCTCCAAACCAGCGATCTTAGCTCTTAAGCAACCGTCCTGTGAGCCGGGGTTAAGACCATTGGTGAACCCATAGTGTCTCTGTTCAAATGTAGCACATTAAATCGAAATAATGGAGTGGCATTTTGGACGTCCGGAAAGTGACTGTGTAGCGCCAAGCAATTAAACCCCACCAATATTCCCGCAGTCCAGCCTGTCTGAGCACCTGGCCTGTCAAATGTCTATCCCTGAGGTGAGAAGTGGACGGGGACTGAAGACCAGGGTACAGCCGGGTGTCAGGCACCAGGCACCATCAGAAAAGCCCAGTAAATTACCTCATAAAATATCGAAAAAGCTTTAGAGACCCATTTAAAACCAGTCACGCTTCACAAAACGAATCTTGATCCAGAATCGCCGGCAAGTACAGCTTTGTAAATGCAAATGTGTTTTTGAAAAGATTACTTTTTCTCGCCAGATTTGATTTGTAAGCAATATCTTGTCTTTCTGACGAAAGGTTCATCGTTATACAATTTAAACATTCTGAAGCACGATAATCATGATTAAATCAGGCGGAGCTAAATGCGCAGAACTCCTACTGTGTGTGCGTCGGGGAGGTTTTTCGAACCGTAACGTCCAATAACAATATAGCCACTGGCAGCAGGCAGACCTATGAAATTCATTCCAGCCAATAAAACAATGATTTAGCCCTCGGAGATGACATCTTTTTGAAGGTATGTTAACAGGAGACCACAGTATCACGGGGGGGAAGTTGCACCAATCACAGCTTACTATTCCGGACCAGAGAATGTGCACCATAAAGAGAATAGGGTGCCAGTTGGGAGACATAAACAACTCTTTTATTAGGCTGACTAACTCTGTCTCTCGTGGGTTTTTCCGGGTTTTGCAGTATGGTCTTGCCCTGTAGGAGCTCATGCAGAAACAACTGGTGAATAAACTTTAGTGAACTTAAGCAAGCCCCACAGAGCTGAAGCATAACTTTCCGGCATTGCCACATTAGACCCGGATGATATATTGAGCTGTCAATTTCTGTTCTCTGCTGAAAACGTCACCCCCGTCACGATCAACTCCGCCCGCAATCCCAATATTCCATCCTTTTATGCGAACGCCCAGCCGGACTCAAGTATGTCTTTACATTCGTTTAATTTTGAAGCAGGGAAAATATGTTCTAATTCGTTGAGTACTCCGTCCGTACGCATTCAACAAGCCCAAAAGCTTCCCCCCGTATCAAAGCGGCCACCATTGTGAGGCAGACAAGCGCAGCTCCTTAATCTCATTGCACGGAAGACTAGGGGTTTCTGCTAAGTCCATTAAAAAGGCTATACATTGACATGCTGGGAGAGTATCCGGCACTGAATGAATGGGGATGCTGGTCAACTTGTTGTTCATTCTGTCCTTCACTTCCACTGTGAGCCACCCGGCTGCAGACACACAAAGAGCTTAGTGTTTAACTCTCTAGGTGAGAAGTGGGGGAACCAACACGCTCCATATACGCACGCACGCACAGAAACCCAGCCACCTACACGCACGCACGCACACACACACACACACACACACACACACACACACACACACACACACACACACACACACACACACACACACACACACACACACACACACACTTCACTCTATGTATATGCACTTTCCTTGCTGTAACACGGTTTTATAAATAAACAAGCGTACGGTAAAGATGGAGGGAATGGTTATATCTAACGGCCGTATATACAACCAGGCACATGTGGAGCCCCAAAATTGTGGCTTGAGTCTGCAGAGAATCTGAGGACCCACTGGGGGTTCCTGTTGGACTCCTGTGAGTACTGAAGCGCGGTCTGATTGAGGAGCCTTTGGACTGGAAAGCGAGCAGGTTCTCCTCTGGCTCTTATCCTCCATGATGACATGTCATTTAGACAGATGGATGAACCCGGTTTTCGGCGTGAAATAACCCAATGACTGTGCCCGTTTATTCACTGCAGCTGAACAATCGCCTGCCTTGTGAAAACCTTTATAGGTCGGCAATCTGCACAAAAAAAACGGAAATATGTTCCTTTTTTCTGTCAGCGACAGATAGACGATTCCTCTTATCTTTCCACGCCGCCCGTGCCGCCCCTACTCACTCACCTTTTCCCCGATCATGACTACAAAGAAGGGGTTGATGGAGCACTAGCCTGTTGTCTTCTATCCACCTCTATGCCAGCTCATGGACGTACAGCCTGGCTTTATTACACATCTGTCCCGGAAACGTGTGTCTGCGAACATACCAGGTTATTGGCTGCCCAAAGCTTGTATTGTATATGCACTGCAGCAACCATCTATCTAACAGAGATCTAATAAACAGTCAGTATGGCTGTGTGTGTGTCTCTGTGTGTGTGTGTGTGTGTGTGTGTGTGTGTGTGTGTGTGTGTGTGTGTGTGTGTGTGTGTGTGTGTGTGTGCGTGCGTGCGTGCGTGCGTGCGTGCGTGCGTGTGTGTGTGTGTGTGTGTGTGTGTGTGTGTGCATTTCTATTTCTGACTAAACTATATAATGGAGACACATGTCCCCAAAACTGTGGTAAAATAAACAAAACGTATCCCGTTCTCATCGTTGCCAGGAGTGAGGTGAATCTTTTCTAGACGTTCTGTATAAACAGAATCGGCTGTTATTTGGTCGCAGATCCAAATGATTTCCCACAGTAGCCAGACTATATTAACTTGTCACTCTTCTGCTTTTAACTATGGATCGGGCAAACAAGAGAGCCTCCCACCAAACAACCACCATGGCGTTGAGGATTACAATAGAACAACAGGGCTATAAAATGTGTCTGCGATGATTAATGATGGCAGCAAAACCAAAACAATGAATGTTACTTTTTTCTTTGCACAAATTTAAAAATATCTTATATTTAGCTTCAATGATATCGTTATATACAGAAATGTATAAAGTCTACACTTGCATTCATTATAGATATTCAATCTAAGAAAACCTGTATAATACATTTATTTTTTCAATACGATTTCACTCAGTGTAAATTGTTCAAAGTCACCTTGGTAAAAACGTTCCGGTGCGTAACTGTGGAACTGTGACTGAATCTCCCCGTCAGTAATAACCAGTCATGTAGAGCCAGACTACACTACAAACAATCAGGGAACCCATGTGTCTTGTTGATAAACTCATGTGTCAACAACAACACGAACGTGTGGCCTCTCAAGTCACAACAAACATAGTTTCAAACGGCGTTCCACATATTGTTGTTTAATTAAGAATAGATTTCCTTTTGCCATCAATCTACATTGCAATATACAATATTCTACTGAGAATGACAAAGCCGAGCCCTGTTTTAAGAACAATCAGCAAATTTATTGATAATGAGAACTTGAAATATCTCATGTACAAATCAATTCAGACGCCTTTTCCGAAATGAGCTCTGACACACCCTGTGTCCTTTAATTACCCCTGAGATGTCTATAGAAATGGATTGGAGTCCATTGGTGGTCTATTTAATCGATACGACGTGCTTTAGAAAGGCACACAGCTGTCAATTATAAGGTCTTGTTTTGAGGGATAGATCTGGCAGACGAAGAAACAGCCATTAGCGGGCTAATAACATCGCTACAGGAACAATGCAGTGGTGGTGGGAGCATCATGATATGGTAATGCTTCTCAACAAAAATAAGTGGATTATTTAATAATTCTGTAACACTGCAAAATATGGGGAGAGTGTCTGAATACATTCTTAAGGCACTGTAGGTACCTACTGGATACACTCTGAAGCTACTGTATGTACCTACTGGATACACTCTGAAGCTACTGTATGTACCTACTGAATACATTCTGAAGCTACTGTATGTACCTACTGAATACATTCTGAAGCTACTGTATGTACCTACTAAATACATTCTGAAGCTACTGTATGTACATACTGGATACATTCTGAAGCTACTGTATGTACCTACTGGATACATTCTGAAGCTACTGTATGTACCTACTGGATACATTCTGAAGCTACTGTATGTACCTACTGAATACACTCTGAAGCTACTGTATGTACCTACTGGATACATTCTGAAGCTACTGTATGTACCTACTGAATACATTCTGAAGCTACTGTATGTACATACTGGATACATTCTGAAGCTAGTGTATGTACCTACTGGATACACTCTGAAGCTACTGTATGTACCTACTGGATACATTCTGAAGCTACTGTATGTACCTACTGGATACACTCTGAAGCTACTGTATGTACCTACTGGATACATTCTGAAGCTACTGTATGTACCTACTGAATACATTCTTAAGGCACTGTAGGTACCTACTGGATACACTCTGAAGCTACTGTATGTACATACTGGATACATTCTGAAGCTACTGTATGTACCTACTGGATACATTCTGTAGCTACTGTATGTACCTACTGGATACACTCTGAAGCTACTGTATGTACCTACTGGATACATTCTGAATGCACTGTGTGTACATACTGAATACATTCTGAAGCTACTGTATGTACCTACTGAATACATTCTGAAGCTACTGTATGTACCTACTGAATACATTCTGTAGCTACTGTATGTACCTACTGGATACATTCTGAAGCTACTGTATGTACCTACGGAATACATTCTGAAGCTACTGTATGTACCTACTGAATACACTCTGAAGCTACTGTATGTACCTACTGGATACATTCTGAAGCTACTGTATGTACCTACTGAATACATTCTGAAGCTACTGTATGTACATACTGGATACATTCTGAAGCTAGTGTATGTACCTACTGGATACACTCTGAAGCTACTGTATGTACATACTGGATACATTCTGAAGCTACTGTATGTACCTACTGAATACATTCTTAAGGCACTGTAGGTACCTACTGGATACACTCTGAAGCTACTGTATGTACATACTGGATACATTCTGAAGCTACTGTATGTACCTACTGGATACATTCTGAAGCTACTGTAGGTACCTACTGGATACACTCTGAAGCTACTGTATGTACCTACTGGATACATTCTGAAGCTACTGTATGTACCTACTGGATACACTCTGAAGCTACTGTATGTACATACTGGATACATTCTGAAGCTACTGTATGTACCTACTGGATACATTCTGAAGCTACTGTATGTACCTACTGGATACATTCTGAAGCTACTGTATGTACCTACTGAATACATTCTTAAGGCACTGTAGGTACCTACTGGATACACTCTGAAGCTACTGTATGTACATACTGGATACATTCTGTAGCTACTGTATGTACCTACTGGATACATTCTGAAGCTACTGTATGTACCTACTGAATACATTCTGAAGCTACTGTATGTACCTACTGGATACACTCTGAAGCTACTGTATGTACCTACTGGATACACTCTGAAGCTACTGTATGTACCTACTGGATACATTCTGAAGCTACTGTATGTACCTACTGAATACATTCTGAAGCTACTGTATGTACCTACTGAATACATTCTGAAGCTACTGTATGTACCTACTGAATACATTCTGAAGCTACTGTATGTACCTACTGGATACATTCTGAAGCTACTGTATGTACCTACTGAATACATTCTGAATGCACTGTATGTACCTACTGAATACATTCCGAATGCACTGTATGTACCTACTGAATACATTCTGAAGCTACTGTATGTACCTACTGAATACATTCTGAAGCTACTGTATGTACCTACTGAATACATTCTGAAGCTACTGTATGTACCTACTGAATACATTCTGAAGCTACTGTATGTACCTACTGGATACATTCTGAAGCTACTGTATGTACCTACTGAATACATTCTGAAGCTACTGTATGTACCTACTGAATACATTCTTAAGGCACTGTAGGTACCTACTGGATACACTCTGAAGCTACTGTATGTACCAACTGGATACATTCTGAAGCTACTGTATGTACCTACTGAATACATTCTGAAGCTACTGTATGTACCAACTGGATACACTCTGAAGCTACTGTATGTACCTACTGAATACATTCTGAAGCTACTGTATGTACCTCCTGAATACATTCTGAATGCACTGTATGTACCAACTGGATACACTCTGAAGCTACTGTATGTACCTACTGAATACATTCTGAAGGCACTGGGATCTGAGTTTCCATCCTTTAGACTTAGAATTCACATCAACGGTTAGGTCGTTAACACAACAACAATAAGGTGAAAACAAATTCATAGCTGACAGAAAGATCAGAGCCAAGCTGAATCTACAATTTGGCCATTTGTTTGTTATGGACAGATCAGCTATAAAATTGTTCATAGAACGAATCCAATCACATAATTAGCTAATTTACCTCAGAGCATTTGCTATTTAAATTCCTGTTCAATACATATTATGTGCTCTTGGATAAACGAACAGGCGTTTCTAACGCTAGGTATGCTAAAGAAAATCCTCAAAAGCAAAAACAAATATATTTCAAATAGTATTTGAACCCCGCTCAGCTAATTGCGTTTCTGTGTGGGATCCTTCCAGCCATATCCGGCGCCACATTAGAGTCCGATCGATTTGAACGGTGGCTTTAATGACACTAAGCCCTCGCCGGGGCACACAAGACCGTGAGCCGGCCGAGATCCTGGCACCTCCAAACATCATCACTCGACCACTAACACAGGCAAGACAGAGTGGAGCTAAGCCTATAACAGCCACTTAAAGGCAAAGTGCACACGGTGTGTCTGCGCGTGTGGCCAAGTGAGCCGTGCAAACACGGTCATTCTTCCTCCGGTTGGAGTGGGATCGTCCGCTGCTGGGAGGGATCCGCGACAGTCTGGGGTAAGGTCAGGCTTATCGGTGTACGGAGGGCCACTTCTACGCTGCACAAATCAACAGTCCTCACTGGGCACATTGTTTATGATTATCACTGGCACATTCGCCCGGTCCTCTCTATTGAACCGTGTATATGTCATAGTTATTAAGCCCGGGGACGAAGTAACTGCTACATGAATCTGATAAACACACAGCGATATAACTGCCCTGTTGATTTATCAGCTATGCATTGTGAGATGTCTTAGTCCCGGCTTGAACTATATAGACAGTGTGGCCGGGCACCGTGTTTCGCTGTAATGGCACCCAGCACATTAGTTTTAGCCCGATTTTCCAGCAAGTGTGTTTTCCAAATTGCAGGCTATGGTCAATGTAGGATTCATAATTTGCGTGCTACATTTGGACCACAGGTAGACATAGATGCTGTCTCGCTGGCACAGAGATAGGCGGCTCTGTGGCCGTTTCTGGTGTGATGAAATGGCAAGCTGCATAATGCCGTCGTTTGTTCTATAGGATGAAAAAACACACACATTAAAGGAACTGGCACCCTGGACTGTTCTGCTGGTGGATCCAAAAGTGCCATACCGTCTCTCTCGCAGGCATGATAGAGGTCGAGGCCTGTATTCACAAGTGGTCCCGGCGTACTGTTTCAGGATCAGGTTTTCCCGAGATCATCAATAATGAGATTATACCTGTACCTACACATCAGCACATCTACTCTGAAATGCTTTATGAATAGCCCTTGATTGGAATGAGTGATACCTTCATGTCACAGCCAACCTCATCAGAGGAGAGAAAATGCACATTTACGGCGGCGGTCCTTAGAACATAAAAAGAAAAATGCAAAGACGATTACGGCGGCAACGGTTCCACCGCGACACAACCAACGCAACCGCCCGGGGAATCCGAAGGATGAGAATATAGCGCGTGCTACGTTCTACTCCCCTTCCAGACATATTTCTGCGGCAGCCAGAAGCACTTGACTGTAGATGGCTGAAGCGTCCTCACAGCGGGTATTCAGTTGAACACAGAGGAACTGGGGTCCAGATGAGTTCAGGCTGTGCCAGCTCACCGCGCCAAGCAGTCATGGAGCTGGGGCATTCGCATTTGGCATGATTAGACAGCCGCTATGTGTCACACGAGGCAGAGCGGCTTTTCTCTCTCTACCTCCATCGGTCTCGTCTGCCAGCATCTCTGTGACAAATAAAAGGCGGATACGTAAAATACGGTAACGAGGCAGTTGGCCTCACGTCACGGGCGCGAACAGGGTTCATTTCTTTCTGCAGTGTGCTAGGACATTGAAGACAGGAGCAAAGCATCGTATGAATACCAGAGACGGGAACATTTACTTTATATCGAGACGTATTATTTCGACTGTTAGCTGTGTCTAAAGCGCGCTATATAAAACCTGTCCTAACGGGACATTTCATGTAATGTTAATTTAATGACATTGACGACGCTAGGAGCGACTAATTTATTGAGAGAAAAAGCTGTGCGTTGCCTATCTAGTAAGCAGATCCTCAGTTTAATCACGCATTGCAAGAAAAAAAATCTCACCACAGAACAATTTATCGCATATTGCTAAGTTAGGGTTACATGTCAGAATGCCTTTTTAGTCAGAATATCTTTACCGATTAAGGCCATTATGTGTTTATTGCGCATCCCACCTGTCTACATTTCAGAGTGAATATATTATCTTGACCCAGTCAGGTTTAAAGTCAGTACATTTGTCACGACTTGCTCACAGGCAGGTAGCACAGGTAGCAGGTAACGGACACAGGCGCGGAGAATTCTATTAATAATGTCTTTATTTAAAGACGGAGCTTAATCCCGAACACTTCGGGTCTCACAAAACAACAAACAATAGACCGTAACGGTCACAGGATCAGAAACTGGTCGAAATACCGAAACGTACCCCATCGGTACGTACAGTCACAGGAATGACGAATAATGTTCCCACAAAGCAGTCAGAGAAACCCCAGACTTAAATACATGCCTAATTGGCAAACCAGGCACAGGTGAGGACAGAGCACAGCTGCTGTCACTGTCCTTGATTGTCTCTCTCCTCGCTGACAAAGGGGAAGTGCCAATACGGGCCATAGAGGAAGGTAGAGGTAGGGATAGACCTCTGGTCCTTACAACATTATAATGGATCACCTTACAAATAATAGTCTGTGGCAGTGGAGAGAGCTTGTATGCGTCCCCAATCATGCCCTATGCCCTACATAGCACATTGCATTTGAAGGGATTATGGAGTAATTTGGGATGCATTGCTCTGGAGAGCACTGGTCGTCGACCTGTCAATCAAGAAAACAAATTAAACTGTTTGAAGGAGATGCAAAAAAAAGGTAATTAAATCAACAGTTGAGCAAACGAAGTTTTAATATGACAAGCGTGAAAAAATGAGTCTTTCGAGCCAAATCTGAAAATCTATTTAGATTCCGTATGTCGTGCTTATTCACAAGAATTATTCGACAAAGATTTCAGTCATTAGAATTGTGCAAGCTCACCCAACAGTAATGCACTATATAAGATTTAGATTGCCACTTATATACTATACTGTATGTGAACCGAGGATACCAATGTGAGCTTCTACTTAGCCTTTAAACTTTTGAAAGGATCCATTAGTGCTTTACATATATGGGAACCCTCCACAGATTTAACAAGCTAATGGATGTTTCTTACTAACGTATACAAGCTATCTTCACACATCTCTCTGCCCCGAAGCATCAAAACATTACCATGATGAGCTTTAATATTTTGTTTCCGTGGGAACTTTAATAATGTGAGGGATAATCCTCATTGAAAGCTATCTGGAATTGATATCGTATACTATACTATATAAAATGACCTCCAGAATGATTGGCACCCAACGAAAATATGAAAACATTTCATTGTTGTTAATCCGCTTGAGATTACACTATAATGTCAGAGGAATCGAACCTTAAATTGAGTGAAAATTGTTTAAATAAAAAAGACGAATCAAGTAATAAGCGATGTTCAAAAACACGCATGTCACAATTATTGGCGCCCCTGCATAAAATACTTTTGGACCATCTGTCAAAATAACAGCCATCTCCTATCATGTTTAATAAAGTCAGACCGAGACCACATAGGAAGAAATTTAGACCTTTTATTTTAAAAACGATAATATATCAGTGACATATGAGGATGGCTATACAGAACGGGTGTCACGAGTGGTGAGTAAGGGTACTGCACTGTCTGGTTTCGGGTGCACCCTTTCCTGGTTTATGTTGGTTACAGCTGTTGGGGATTTGTAATCACTGGGCTATAAAGGGGATGGCTAGTTGTCACTCGTTGCTGTTCATTGTTACAAGTCACATTGGTATTAGAGGTGAGTGTTGGGAGATGTACTGTTGTTGTTGAACGTTTTGTATGAGACGCTATATGCGCACTTTTATTTCATGTCACAGTATAGTCTTTTCGCCGTTTACGGTTTGTTTTGTGTTCGTCATTAAATAAAACCCGTTAAACGGATCATACGGCTCTGCACTTGGCTCAACCTGCACTACACCCATCCTGGTTCGTGACAGAATGAACAGCCACCGAAGCCAGCAGAGTCGGACGGTGAGTGGATTCTGCGGGGGGGCAAGCTATAGCACCCCGTCGGATGAAGCTCACCGTCACCCCACGGAGCGGTGGGAGTGGAATCGGCCGGAGACACCACAGGAGCGGTGGCTACGTCTCCGGCCGTATGCTGTCTATGAACCATCTTTGCAGCATTCAGGGTCAGTGACAATGGGTCCGCGGGCCTTCTATGAAGGCAAGAGGACATCCCGGAGGCGCCCCAAAGTAATTTTTGGGGGGGAGCTAACGGGGTGTTCACGGAGGTCCGCGGAGAGAACACCCACGACCCTGGTGCTGCAACAGCAGCCCCCCACTGCTCCGGTGCTGCAGCCAGGGCCAGCAAAAGCCATGGAGCTGCAGCAACAACCCCAGCTCCAGCCGGGTGATTACCCTTTCCGGCCACCAAACTCCAGGGCCCAGAGACCACCTAAGGGCCTGGAGTGCCAGCCGCCGGAGGTGATTAGGAGATGGTGGGGGGTGTGGTTCACCCTACAGGACCAGCCTCTCCCACTCCAGCGTGAGTGCCCTGAGCGGTCCCTCCCACCACAGCAGGAGTTCCAGGATGAGCCCCTCCCACCTTTGCTTGAGTGTACTGAGCGGTTCCTCCCTCCTCTGCGTGAGTGCCTAGATGAGCCCCTCCCACCTTTGCTTAAGTGTCCTGAGCGGCTCCTCCCTCCTCTGCGTGAGTGCCCGGACCAGCCCCTCCCACCTTTGCTTGAGTGTCCAGAGCGGCTCCTCTCCCCTCTACGTGAGTGCCCGGACCAGCCCCTCCCACTTAAGCATGAGTGTCCTGAGCGGCTCCTCCCCCCTCTACGTGAGTGCCTGGACCAGCTCCTCCCACTCCAGTGTGAGTGCCTTGAGGGGCTCCTCCTTCCTCCGCCAGAGCTCCCAGAGCGTCCCTGCCTGCCAGAGCTCCCGGAGTGTCATCTCCTTCCTCCGCCAGAGCTCCCAGAGCGTCCCTGCCTGCCAGAGCTCCCGGAGTGTCATCTCCCCCTCTGCCAGAGCTCCCAGAGCGTCTCTGCCTGCCAGAGCTCCCGGAGTGTCATCGCCTTCCTCCGCCAGAGCTCCCAGAGCGTCCCTGCCTGCCAGAGCTCCCGGAGTGTCATCTCCTTCCTCCGCCAGAGCTCCCAGAGCGTCCCTGCCTGCCAGAGCTCCCGGAGTGTCATCTCCTTCCTCCGCCAGAGCTCCCAGAGCGTCCCCTCCGCCAGAGCTCCCAGAGCGTCCCCGCCTGCCAGAGCTCCCAGAGCGTCCCCGCCTGCCAGAGCCCCCAGAGCGTCACCGCCTGCCAGAGCCCCCAGAGCGTCACCGCCTGCCAGAGCCCCCAGAGCGTCACCGCCTGCCAGAGCTCCCAGAGCGTCACCGCCCACGTCGATGGCCGCCGCCACGCCCACGTCGATGGCCGCCGCCACGCCCACGTCGATGGCCGCCGCCACGCCACGTCGATGGCCGCCGCCACGCCCACGTCGATGGCCGCCGCCACGCCCACGTCGGTGGCCGCCGCCACGCCCACGTCGGTGGCCGCCGCCACGCCCACGTCGGTGGCCGCCGCCACGTCCAACACGATGGCCGCCGCCTTGCCGCACAAGATGGCGGACGCCTTGCCGCACAAGATGGCGGACGCCTTGCCGCACAAGATGGCGGACGCCTTGCCGCACAAGATGGCGGACGCCTTGCCGCACAAGATGGCGGACGCCTTGCCGCACAAGATGGCGGACGCCTTGCCGCACAAAAAGGCGGACGCTTTGCCGCACAAAAAGGCGGTCGGGCCACCAAGGCCCTTTAAGGGCTGGACCTGCTGTCCTGGACTAACCCTTTGGGTGTGACAGTGGGTCCTTGCCTGTTGCTCCCTTGTTTTTTTTTTGTGTGTGGTTCATGTTGGTTGTTGTTGTTGGCTATCTGGGAGCTAGCCTTAAGTGGGGGGTACTGTCACGAGTGGTGAGTAAGGGTACTGCACTGTCTGGTTTCGGGTGCACCCTTTCCTGGTTTATGTTGGTTACAGCTGTTGGGGATTTGTAATCACTGGGCTATAAAGGGGATGGCTAGTTGTCACTCGTTGCTGTTCATTGTTACAAGTCACATTGGTATTAGAGGTGAGTGTTGGGAGATGTACTGTTGTTGTTGAACGTTTTGTATAAGACGCTATATGCGCACTTTTATTTCATGTCACAGTATAGTCTTTTCGCCGTTTACGGTTTGTTTTGTGTTCGTCATTAAATAAAACCCGTTAAACGGATCATACGGCTCTGCACTTGGCTCAACCTGCACTACACCCATCCTGGTTCGTGACAACGGGTGAATTTACAAATAAAACGACAAAATATACATTTAATACAATACTTCTCACTGGGGATTAGACTATTTTATTTCCAATCGAAAATTCCAATGAAGTTTAGCGAACGCACGACTACATTTTTAATGAAGTAATTATTTCCTACATGAGATTTTTTCTTTGAACAATTTTCAATCAATTAAAGATTACATTCAGCAGATTTTTTTGGAGTGAGATCAATCTGAATCTGAGAATAGCGTCCTACCAGCATGCAAACAACAAGTTCTCCAATCAAAAACGACCGTAAGATCTTTGATAATTAATCATTTCTCTCTCCCCCTCTCTCTCTCTGTCTCTCTGTCTCTCTCTCTCCTCTCTCTCTCTCTCTCTCTCTCTCTCTGCCTCTCTGTCTCTCTCTTTCTCTCTCTGTCTGTTTCTCTCTCTCCCTGAGGCATTGTTGTGCCTGTTATCTCTGGCAGTCCATAAGCCGTGTGGCTTTTTCTGGGTTTCCTCCTTCTATCCAACCTAACAAACCGTTGTCTTATAATGTATTCGAAGTCTAATGTTAAGCTCATTAACTATTCAGAAGAGAGCTAAATCGCCAACATATCTGGTTGCTTAAGGGAGATGTGTTTGTGAGCCTGTGTGTGTGTGTGTGTGTGTTTGAGCCTGTGTGTGTGTGTGTGTGTGAGCCTGTGTGTGTGTGTGTGTGTGTGTGTGTGTGTGTGTGTGTGTGTGCGTGTGTGGTTTTCAAATCCCCATCTCCATCTTTGAATAGTGAACACAATTCCAACATCTATCCCCATCCACCGTTTCACATATACTGTTAATACTTCACGTTAGCAGAATGTCCACATTATGGAACCCCTCTAAAAATGCAGCTGTACAGACCGGGTGTCAATAGAAGTAAACCACGTCAAACACACGTTTAATTGTCAGAAGAAAACCCAGTAGAGCATATTTACACGTGCTGCTGATCGGTCTAGAACCCCCTCACGTCCATATTCACCCAATAATCCCACTCACAGACAGACAGACTGATGCCGGCTAAGCAACAGCTTCAGATCCCCAAAATAAGCCGAGGGCCCTTCTCAAGCCGGCGCAGGGGCCACATGCCACAAGACAGAGAGACAACTCAACACCTGTGAGATGCCTGAAGCTGCCAAAGATAGACGCTTACACAGCCGGGGCCAAAGATCAATTTCCCGTCCTGACATTTGGGATTTAACGTCGCTAATTTGCCCAGCCCGGACGGGTCGTCAGTTCGAAAAGAGCGAGATTGTGGACGGAATGAAATTGCGCGGAAGCCTGTCATGAAATGCCCATCCCCATTGTGAGAGAGCCCACCTCAGCCCAGGCCATCAATACGTCCAAATGGTGCACTCATTAAAATCTACCGGCACGTAAAAAACACATCTGGAATATCCGTGGGCTGCGTGACCTTTCGAAACCATTTTAAAAGCCACGGCTGCCGTTCTCTGCCGCAGCCGAGTGTTTCCGGGTAAATGCTACAACGACTTCGGCTAAAGCGCCACTACCTCTCTCGCCGTCCCCTATCCAAGCCTCAGAAATAATGGATCAGGTCGAACAGATAAGATCGGCCTCTACGAAGCTATTTCTGTCTCTCAGGTTTCAAATAGCGCTGTGCGTATAAAATGAGAGTAAGGTAGGACACATGCAGACACGCGTGTTGTGGAGGAGGACATGATGGACTCTGAACATGGCCCCCAGGTCTCTATGGCTCTCAGTCACAGTCCGTTTCTTACGAATCTCTCCGAAATGGCCACTGCCGTGCTTTAATCCATGACCAGATCTCTCCGATCGACGAACGATCACAACTTATGCACATATTAAGACGAGCATCCCTGTAAATCCCTGCAAACTGTAATTTGCAACAGGATTTATGATAATCTGGTATAAGCCAGGTGTGGGTAGAGGTGTGTTAGACAAATCCAATAGACAGGCTCAACGATAACTACCTGTCTTCGATATGCTACTGGGTCAATTTAACACGGACCAGGATGAATCAATAGTTTGGATGAATCAATAGTCTGGATAAACATTCAGTCGTGTGGCATTGACTTGTCAGCCCGATTAAATTATAACGGGTTTGATGAAAAAGAAAATGCATCAATATCACATGAGATTGAGTCTAGATGGTTTTCTGTCATTTATGTGTCATTTCCCTGTATTTAGAAATGTTTAGAAACATGTAAAATAGCTTTGTATTCAACATAAAAAGCTCAGCATTTTCTATTTTATTTTGCTGCATGTGTGAATGATGTAAATTCACCATTTTCTAAACAAACCGTACACCAAAAATAGGAACTAACACTTTGAGTTTGAAAATCACGATTGCACGAAAGTAAGCGCGAAGACATTGTGGCCCATCCCAAAGCAAATTGAAAAAAAAGCGAGATGGAGTACCTTATCTATATGAAGCCAGAGTGGAGCAGTTCATTGTCAGGGCTGCTGGTTGGTTTGCAGGGTGCTGCTGGGTGCCTCCCCAGTGAACTGAGGCAGATGTCACAACGGGCACCTGCTCTGGTTGAGTTCAAGTCTCCTCCTCCACTATGCTGCTTGCTGTAGTGCCGGGGGTGGTGGTCGCCTGTCCTGCCTCGCTTAAAATAGACCAGCCATCGCTCATCCCTCTCTGTGGCACGCTATTGTCTTTAGCAATGGCATGCTGGGATTCGGGGCCAGGAAGTCACGCTAGAGCGTTTTTTCAACACAATTCGCAAGCACAATCTGCTGTCGCACCTATTGTATTGATGAAGGCTCTGGCGTGGACCAGCATGAGGGGACTTTGTCCGTGTTATTCGGGGGAATCCGTTAGGATGTGACAAACGTATTAGAATGGCCGTGCGTCGATGAGGGGAACCGAATTAAAGACACCCACGGGCACCAACTAAGGAGCTTACGGTCTCTTACCAGGGGAGCGTGTCCGCGACCGGGCTCAGCGGGGGTGCGTTCTCAAAGCCTCCACGGCGAGCCATCTGTCCGGCTGATTCGTGGTGGGCCCACATCAAACACCCGCCCGATCCACTGACAGCCGGCTAATCCAATCTCCGCTATTTCCTAACTGCGTGACACGGGACATGCTTCCCCGGGGTGCCCATCGCGCGTAGCGCCCGCTTTCGGGAACAGCGTCACACCTTTCCAGAGGACAGGCGGACTTGGACCTCGGGAAGAGCGACTGGACTGTTTGGGTCAGGATGAGGCGGGATGCCGCGGGGCTTAATCAGAGGCACCGCAGGTTCGTAAAAGTGTCGGAGAAATGAGCCGACTGACCTACATTGGTCGTCATCTGAGCGACTGGCAGATGTCCCGCTGGTGTCTTTGACACTGTGTGTGTGTGTGTGTGTGTGTGTGGCATCCAGCCATGCAGAATGTTTAGGGTAGATTATTCACATGTTCTGGTTGCCTATAACGATACGGCAGATTACAGACGAACATACATGCCCTCACGTGCACTCTAGCACGCCAGTCTCTTCGGTTATCTAGAGGAAAACCCGAAAACTGACTCTGGTCGGCAAAAATGTGTCTGTTGACACATAACCAGGGGGCAGATATCATCTAACTCGGAGGGACAAAGGTTCTCCTGCAGATTTTATGACTCACTCTGCCAATCCTGCTTTTTAATAACCTGCCTGTTTTTCTCTGAAGTCCAGTAGCAACATATGATAAATGACTGAACTCTTTCATTCGCTACGAAGCCTTTGAAATGGATATCCAGGCGTGTAAGAGGATAGCATCTATCCCGTTCCAGATCTTAATTCAATCACACACCTGTGGTAGGGACGGCATTAAAACAAGGTGGGCCGTCTGTGCTGTTCAGCACTGGCCTCTGTCTGGAGGTGTCCCACCTTACGTTTGTCTGTAATTTGGTCGGGGCCTTTAACACAACAGCTAGATATCTATACAACCATAGAGAGGCAGCTCAGTGCCAAATCATAAGCAGAGACCAAACACTTAGGGCTGGTTTTCTGGACAGAGATTAAGCCAAGTCTATTTAAATAAATACAGGTCAGTGGACAACTCAATTGAGCTTGATTTTTCAGTCCCGGCTACGCTTAATCTCTGTCCAGTATTTCTATTTCACGGATTATTTGGTTCCCTTAATTAAATTTCTCACTAAAACACAGGAGGTCCCCAGTCTGAATGTTCCAGTCTATCGAACTTCCAACTTCTGGTATAAACGGGTACCTTATCATGACCCAGCATTTCGGCACCTGGTTTTCAGAAGTCCTTTAAGCATGATAGAGTGCCCCTGTCAATGTGCTATGTAAGTTATGTGACAGTTAAAAAATGATTTAACAATGTGGCCTCTTACATTTCCTGAAATGCTCATTGGAGTTTCGGAGTGTGAAGAAACGGGTGCTTCCCAAATGGCAGCCTATTTCTCATATAGCGCGTCGGTTTTCACCTCAGACTTACAAGCCCTTGGGCTAAAGCGAACCAGACGGACAGCAGAGGCAGCTTAACCTAAAGCAGACCACCATCCTGTGGAAACACTCAGAAGCCTACGAGATGTGTTTCAAATACACGGTGTGATGACACTAACACATGGTCAAATTACATGCCTGTTACATATAATTACATTCTGACAAAACAGTAGATAAGAAAACATTTCAAACCACACAGAAAATGAACAATTAAACTGCTGACTAAAAAACCCATCGTCTCCTCAACGACGCAGCCTGCAGTCTCAAACAAGATTGGCAAAAGAAATATTCCGAAACAAAACGACACACAATCCTAAAAAAGAAGCTGGTTTGTGTGCTATTTGTTGTCCAAACCAAATATCCAAGGCATCGTCTCCTTTGCTTGAATCCCAAGCAATTACATCACATTTATACATGTTCCTGAATACATATCTGTGTGAAAAAATCGGTCCCACATCACCATCTGTTTGTTGACCAGCCGAGTATCAGCAAACAGCATTTCTCTTCATGCATTGTGATATAGCGCATATCAGTAAACCCCAGGAGGACACTGTTATCTGAAGAGGCCCAGCTTCAATCTGATTCGCCGCCAGGGGTTCCCATTTTTCCACCGGCTCAGTGCTCAGGCCAAGACCTCTGCGTCTCGGTACAAATGTATCCGTCCAAAACCCATAAAGCATGCCTCCAATGAGCTTACACCTTGATATCCATCCCAGATTCAATATTTGGTTGCCAAGGCGACGACCAGCCGCTGCGTGCTCCTGAGGTCAGAGGTGAACGCGCCTTGGAAGCATCCCGTTGACTCTGAACCAAGACAGGATGTAGTCTCAAATCTAATATGACTCTCAAATGAGTCCACGGCAATACTCCAGTAACTGAGACTAACCGGATTTCAGACGGTTTCCAATTGTCTCGATGGGAAAGCCTCAATCATTTGTCGTTGGACCAGGTTGCAATTGAGAAATGAGCAGTGACATGTGCTCCCAAACTCATTAAACGAATGAGGGCCCGTCAATTGGGTCGCGTTTATGTTGACAATGGGAGACTGAAATTGATAGAATGGTTGTGACGATTGGGTGTTGAAATTCATGTCTTGGCCACCGCTGGTGTTTTGAGATGTCTGTGCGTATCCTATTTCCATCAGTAATTGTATTTTCATTCGAAGACATTAACCCACTTTGTTCTGGAATGAAATTAAAGAAGGCTGATTCTATCACATGATCACCAATGGACACGCCCCCCATTATTCTAACTGTTGAGGACCGTCAGGTCAACAGGAAAACGAGATTACAATTTATAATAGGTTTGTACTTTGAACGGACAATTTTCCACACACACACACTTCACACTACAACATAACTAAATCATTCACTCCAACAATAGATCACATTTTACGGCCCTATCAGAAATTCATAGCTTCTGTCATTCAATTACCGTTTAATCACGTACCCCAGCGAGGTCATATTTCACTTCTATATCCATGACCTACGAGGGGCTGCTATTCAGGTGTTAGTGTCAAAGCCTTGAAGGAGATTTACGGACCTCAGAACGTGGTTCAAATCAGTAGAAATGGTATGCTGTAATAACATCATATTTAATTAATTTAATTGAACGCTAACACACTGTTGGACAAGCTAATGTGCATTTGGTTTAGCGAGTTAAGACATAAATGTGTAACATACATTGGATTTTAATTGGAAACGTTTGTCGTGAGCTAAAATGAAATTCTCACAGAACAGGCAGCACAGACATGTTTGTGTTGTAGGGTAACAACATTTACACATTAGCGTTAGAGCGGTTTAGTAGACACTTTTATCTATATATGTTAAGTCTTACAGTAAGTGCCTTTACCTTAAGATAGCTAGAAAAAGTAGTTTAGGGGTTGTGTTGTGTTTCAGCCCTCAGACAAACAGCTCTCAGAATATTTTCTATATAGTTCACATATGGGCCATAGCAAATACAGGGGGGAAGTGTCATTAAGGACAGCCCGCATAACAAGGAAATAGAGACTGGGTACATGGCACTCTATTGTCCAATCATAGGATCACCACTAATGTGTTAGCTGCTCCGTTTTTCATGGTTCCTATTCAATAGCAAGACTCACAACATAAACTTGTTGTTCCATCATACCATAAACGCACCTCACCCTCAGCATCTCAGTTCTGTCATTGGAAGTGTGAAATCTACTGCCCTACCTGAAGTCCCATTTGTTTCTGCTAAACACCTAGATTTAGCAACCTGACTGGGACACAGCTGAACAAGCCCAACACTGAACACACCCTGAACGCCATGGTGATGTCGCCTTCATGCTATAAGGACGCTTCTCTATGTCAGGGCCAAGAAGGCTTGAAAGTGGGAGGCAAAAGAAGGCAAAATTGATGTTGGAAAGTGCTGAGAAATCTGCGAAGACAACCTGATGAAATGTGCAAAGAAAGTCCAAGGGGCCACCACTGAAACAGAGAACATCTGGAGTTTGTAAAATCAAACACTGAATCTGTTAATATCCAGTGCTTGTCTTCTTGTGTTCACAAATGCCTTCGGTGTTCATCTGACATATTTAGAGTATCAAACCCGCCTTGGTGTTGCAAGCTCGATGCTCCTCCAGCTGAAACACATGGGACATGCCATGATTAAATGGACCTCCAGGCACTGACTGTTTCATTTAACTGACGTAGTTGACTGGGCTAGCTACTGCTACAGAAACCCAATTGATTTGACAATATCAATACGGTTGTGTATCATTAATTAGCAATTTGACATTCATAATTTACTGCTTATGAGGATTAGTGAAAACATATTTAATTAATGGACTAAGGCTGTACACATTTTGGCATGGAACCGTCGATATGGAAATAGTCCGAGCGTTTCGATAGGGCCCACTTCTTCAAGTTGATACAAGCAAAGATCTGGAGTCTATCAAATTGAACCACTTTTAAATTACCTGTCTTGAAACAATTACTATTCAAACACAGAAGCCTGGGTTCTAAACACAGCCAGGAAGTCAGATTGTAGAACATCAAAACTCAATTCCTGTGCTTTCGCAGCTTCTATGAGTTTTACCGGCGATCAGTATAATTGCTAATCAGCCATGCCAGTGCCACCCACTTCCTGCTTTGGTGAAAGGCTTTAGGGCCACGGGATGAATTTGACTGATGAACAATTTTAAGATTAGGCTGTGTGATTAAGTGCTTTTTTCTGAGAGAAATCCCAGATAACACACAATGGAAACAATTTGGCTGGGAAATAAAGACACCTCCATTAAAGTCATGTTAATATTTTTCACTTCAGATATACTTCAGGATAAATAAGCCCGCCAATTTGTTGTGACATTTTATAGGATTCATAAAATAAATAGATTTTGCATAACATGTTGTAAATTTGTTTCGGCACTTAAGAAACACTTTTGCCACTACAGGCTGAAATTACACTATAAAAACGCGTGATTCGGCAATTTTATTTAGTAGTGTAAACGTTAGTGAAACAGTAACTCAAGTTGTCTTTAAAACGCAGTGGCCGTGGGGAGTTTTGGTCAGTTGTGCTATCGAACAAATCTGGCGTTGATGAAGTTCGTTCATCTAAATAAAACCATTGTTGCGTGAAAAACCCTAAAGGTGAAGAAAGAAAGAGAGGAGGAGACACACATTTACATTGCAGTACATATTCAGAGACACATCAAAAAAACTTTTGTTTAGTAAACGTACGGATATTGATCGCCAGAGACGTTACTATAATACCAGCCTCTTCACATTTTGACCGATTGCTAGTATGTGTCACGAGTGGTGAGTTAGGGTACTGCACTGTCTGGTCTCGGGTGCACCACTTCCTGGTTCGGCTTGATTTTATTCACAGCTGTTTTGTATTTGGTTCATTTAATTCGGGCTATAAAGGGATTGATAGGAAGTCACGTAGTTGCTGTTCATTGTTTCTACGTCACATTGGTTAGAGGTGAGTGTTATCTGGGGACAAACGTGTTGTGTGAATGTTTTATTATAAGACGCTATACGCGCACTATCAATTGCAGTTTGCACCAGTTAGTCCTTTTTCCACCGTACTCGGTTTGTTTTATGTTCTGTCGTTGTTAATAAACATAATCGAAACGGATCTAGGACTCTGCACATGGCTTACCGCACTACACCTTGGACGCACCGTGACAGTATGAGAGCCTTATCACGTTTCTGTGCCGTGCATATGCATTTCGTTCGTTTTTTCCAAGGTTTACACCCAGAATCCTGTGTAGTACGCCTCAAACAAGCCAGTGTGTGAATTCAAATGCTACAGAAATGGTTGTGCAAACCGAAATAAGTCTATAAAGCGTTATTATTCAGGACAAAATAATCAAGTTCTTTTCGATGTCTTGGAAAACGTGGGGTTATGTAAAGCCCATTGGTCGTGGAAGGCCAACATAATGGGAAAGTATCACGATTGGTTGGGTCAACAACAAACATGGCAGTCTGATCATACACAGCTTTGGGTAACCGACCAGTCGGTATGGAGATGACATACATCATCATCTGTCAACAATGGCGCCGGTGAATAACCCCAGTATGCTTGTATCTTCTCGCGAAGCCACAAGGTACATCTGCTTCTGATGTATCTGTATGGACTAAGACAGAACGACTAGGGAGCTCTTTGATGTCGATTGTCGCGTCCCGCCGACCTATGGTCCAACCACAGAGCACATAAATGGCCACATGGCACGAAGTGGTAGTAGACATGTGAATCATTAAAACACGTATTATGTTTCGTATTTTCCAGCTAAGGCCAATTCCCTCTGAGTTATTGCTTTACGAGCCAAAACTATGTATCACGCCAATACACTGATGAGCCAAGACAATATGACCATTATGCCTTCACACAGGTAAAGGGAATAGCGTTGATCATCTCCTAACAAGGGGCAAGTCCAGGTCTGGCTCGATTAGACGTTAAGCAAACAAACAGTTCTTGTCGTTAATGGGTTGGATGCAGGAGAAATGGGAAGACGTAAAGAACTGTGTGGCTTTGACAAGGGCCAAATCGTTATGGCCAGACGACTGGAGCAGAGCTTCTATGTTCTCTGAGGAACTTGATAAAGAGTTGAAGGTGTTGCCCTGGAGTCCATTCCCCAGATCTCATCCGATTGAGCATTTGTCGGATGTGCTGGACCAACATGTAAGATCTACAGCCGCTCCACCTCGTAACTCACAGGACTTGAAGGATCTCCTGCTAATTTGTCGTTGCCAGATACCACAGGACACCTTCAGGGGTCTGGTAGAGTCCATGTTTCTGCAAGTCGGCGCTGTTTCAGCAGAGTAGGTCCTAATGTTCTGGCTGATGCTTTTATTATTGTGACACGACTGTGTTTGTGAGAAATAGTATCAATGTGACGGAACTTAAACCAAATCTAAAAAAAAGATTTCTATTTGCGCTGCTCACCTGGAATAAGTGCAAAAGAAAACTCGTCGGGATAGTAGCTTCCTGTTTCACTATTTCAGATGGTTTTCTCATTAGTTGCCCCGCTGGTAGACAAGGAAAATAACGATGACCTCACAGTCAACCTCCAACGAAAGGTCCTAGAGGAAGTGGATTGAGTCACGGAGGTGGGGGGGAGTGTGGGTGGGGGGAGCTCCTTCATCCTCACATTTCCTCTCAGGAACCAACATGAACATAACTCTTCACCAGGAGTCTAATTAAATACACCGAGAGTGGCTATAAGTAGAGTATCTACGTGCTCCCAAATGGGATCCCATGGTCTTCATTAGGGGCCGTCCGCATGACTGTAAAATCCCCCTGGAGTTCGGCTACAAATACATTTAATATCCTGAATCTGTATTCAAACATACTAGGAATCGAACTGTTTGTTGTTGTTCTCAAGGTATAAAGTTACTGTCGTTTTAAAATCCCTTTCCGGGGGCTCGTCGTAGTCAATTTGCAGTATACAGTACAAAACATTCTCGTTCTGCTCTAGGCCCTTTATTAAGTGCTCTGACAAAACAGTTGACTTGCGTCAGAATTTCCTAACACAGCGTCATATATCGCTAAGTCTGACCACAGCCCATAATGCACTACAGAACAGGGTGCCATTTGGTCTGCATTGTCCTTCCTCATCTGACCATCATTTATCCAGCGCGGCCCACTCTCTCTCTGAGTAATAGTGCACAACCACATGTTGCTGGGCAGTGTCTGGAGAAAACGTTAAAACGTGTGTTTCCATTGAATGCAGCGCACATTCAAAGCCTGTTAATCCTGCATGAGCCCCTCGTCTCCCGGGAGACGCAGACCGAAAGCGATGTACTTTACCTGCCCTCTAATTCAACCAACATATGTCTGTGGAACGGATCGGACCGTCTTCAAACCTGTTCAAATCATGTTCAAGAGGTCCACGGAGGAAGGAAGTACTGTACTGTGTTGAGGCACTGTGTTGAGGCACTGTGTTGAGGCACTGTGTTGAGGCACCGTGTTGAGGCACCGTGTTGAGGCACTGTGTTAAGGCACTGTGTTGAGGCACTGTGTTGGAGCACTGTGTTTAGGCATACTATAAACAAAACAACTAAATCAGGCATCTGTTTTCATTGGGTGTAACTTATATCATCAGTTCCTCTGACGCAAAGTAAAGTGAATTTTCACTCTTAAATTGTCACTGTCACTAACAGAAATAGTATTTGCAAAAATATTAAACAGGAGACATTGAAATGCTATTATGAGTTGTGCGTATCTGGATTAGAAAGAACGGCAAACATAGTCACAAAGCAAATCCAGAAACTTCAAGTCTGTATTTGCTCACGTTATATTGCGGAACAATGAAATTGCCGTCAAGGAAAACTGTTGCATTGCAGAACTGCATACCCCCATGAAATCATGAAAGTCATATGAGGCCGGAAAAGCCACGGCGATACTGCTTGGCAGAGTGAATCGCGAGAGATCCGTGCAATGCAGAATTGCATTCTGAACACATATGAGTATCGCATAGGAGATCCCGTGGGAAGATAGCAATTCTAGTTTCCACTCTCAGACTCTCAGGCAGCATGATAAACATCGCACAAATCTCTCTTTCAGCTACGGCTCGGGCCACCTTGGGCAGACCTACTGCAAGACGTGAAATAAAATCCACATATTTCTTCTCCCCCACTTACAGGGTAGTTACGCGCTCCTGGAGAAATCTGCCTGCCAATGACAAGGCTTATCCGCCTAAAAGAGATTTCTCCGGGTTTTGAGGGATGTTATCGGTTATTCTGTAAAACAATCAACTCCAGACTGGCTATACATATTCAATGCTCTCAAAACGTCTTATTGTCAAGGTTCTTAAAAGTCTACTAATCCGGTCGATTTGAGATTTTTAAAGCTTCAGCCCTGAACTAAGCCTTCGTTTATCATTCACATATACTGTTGAAGGGATGGATTAACTCAACATGATTACTGATTTGTCCTAAATCTGTGAGAAAGGTTTCCGGAAATATGTTTTTACGTTTTTGGTACTTGTCGGCTTTCAATGGCCATTGCAAGTTACGTTCTCCTACAGATAATATTTTACATACGGGAACTGAAACCAGCAATGTAATTGTTAGTAGATACACGTGGTAGTCAATATCAATCCGAATGCGGTTTCAACATATTTCGTTGAATATTTATTATTATTATTATTTACAAGAGGGACTTGGTGAATGTACGTCAAAATGGCTTCAGATGATCAGGACGTACAGGAGGCCATCTTAGCTTTGTTGCCTGAGTCTCTCTCAAGCCCAAGGGCAAGAGATACACACAGATACAGACGGGGAATCAATTGTCAATGCCTCGGCATGTTCAAACAGCAGAGCCAGGGCCACCTGGACGAAGACACATATTTAAATCCGTCCGGCTTATTAGGCCGATCAGATCATCTCCCAGGGGGAGATAGTCGATATTCCGAAACGGCTCTACTTTCCACAGATCGTCATTAGAAGGACGTCGCAAGCATGTAGCCATCGCTCGAAACCTATGTTGCCATGACAACAGCTGTTCGTTTCTCGCGGAATCAGATTTCGGCACGAATTAAATGGATAGGAATGATAATGTGAATATGGTGCCGACGGTGATATGTGATCACAAAGGCGAGGACTTCCTTCCGGGCCGAGGCTTTGAGAAACCTCTGTGGTCCAAGGGCCAAGATGAGCGGCGAATAATTGTGCGACCAGCATGTGCAGAGAGATGTCCCTTAGCCGAGGGAAATGGAGAGGAATTAACCACGGTGTGCAGGGGGCCATTGTCTCCAAGCTCTCAGCTCGGCCCCCTATGACGAATTTTCATTAGCGGCGCAAATGACTTTTTTTCATCCTATATGACAGCCTTCTATTATAGTGCACTGCCGTTGTTCAAAAGAAGTGCCGTATAGCATACGGCGGGACCGCGGATCCGATTTCTGACACGGGAACGCCACGGGAACGCCACGGGAACGCCACGGGAACGCCACGGGAACGGCCCGGGCTGCAGGAGGGGGGATGGGCCAGACATTGATCGAGCTAGTCCTGAGGAATGAATCTCCTTTCATGGTGGTTCCTGGTTAGGTGCCGCCGGTGTCTGTATTCATAGACAGTCAGAAGCGCTGTGTACAGCCTGCCGTCACTCGCCGGGGTCGTGGACAGACCCCAAGGACCCTGTGGATGGAGAGATACACGGCCCGCGGACGGACATGCGTGTGTGAGAGCGTCGCAACCGGTGAAATGCGAGGAGACGAGTGAAGGGCCACACAAACACACACACACACACACCCTCGACCACGCCTGCCTGTCTCAGCTGCGAGGCCGGTGCGGCTGTCAGTGAGGTGTTACTCAGTGTTCAGTGCTCAGTGTTCAGTGGGGCAAGACACGAGTGACCTTGTTACAGTAGAAGAACGGATGTTGAGATTGAGTTAAGGGCCGGTGTAAACGAAGGCTTTAAGAGAATGGGTTTTTGTATCAGCGGTGAAATCCTTTATTTCTTGCAGTTGCACAGTATATGGTCATATGGGGACGTTTAGGACAAAACACAGCACTGATGATGCTCTGGTCATATGGGGACGTTTAGGACAAAACACAGCACTGATGATGCTCTGGTCATATGGGGACGTTTAGGACAAAACACAGCACTGATGATGCTCTGGTCATATGGGGACGTTTAGGACAAAACACAGCACTGATGATGCTCTGGTCATATGGGGACGTTTAGGACAAAACACAGCACTGATGATGCTCTGGTCATATGGGGACGTTTAGGACAAAACACAGCACTGATGATGCTCTGGTCATATGGGACGTTTAGGACAAAACACAGCACTGATGATGCTCTGGTCATATGGGACGTTTAGGACAAAACACAGCACTGATGACGTGTTGTCAGCGGATCTGTCAGCGACTCAAGTGACCCTATGAGAAACAACCACTTTCCATGTGTGAAACCAAAAAGTACAGCATATATTCATTTGAGCAGATGTACAGCAACGTTCACTTTTTTCAATCGCATCCTATAATTTTTGCAATGCTTTTCGGCACATAAGTGATCACCTAGAATACACTCTCCAGCGTCTAAAAACGAACAGTACACTTTCTTCGAACTAGCCAACCTCTTTCATATTCAAAAGTTAATCTGCTGTCATCACACAGAAAGTCTAATGGATTACATGCCTGCTGAACCTCTGAAGCATGTTGAAAAGTAATATTCTTAACAGTGACAGTGGACCTATCTTTAAAAAACTTGTTTCACTACGCAGAAGACATAAATCATCTCACGATGCTCAAATTGCCTCATATTCTCTACATAGTGCACTAATACCGATGACAGGGTATCATTTGGGACACATTATGTTGGGGGGGTGTCTTATTGGAGGCGGCCAGATAATCATAATTCTGGGATGGTTAAAATCCCATAATGCATCGGTCTGTGACTCACTATCACATATATATATATATATATATATATAAATATATACATGCAATGGATCTAATATGACTGGATCTGAAACCAGGGTTGAGGGTTGAGACTGAGGTCTTGGGTCAGGAGACCAGGCCAGAGATGATTTATACAGCTCTGGTTCTGCTGGTTCTAATGACTGAACCAGACCTCCAGTGGGCCACGGGCCAGGCAAATCCTACAGGCTGGAACAGACAGTATATAGTTACCAAGAGGAAACTCTGAGGCTAAGTTCTGTGTGTGTGTGTGTGTGTGTGTGTGTGTGTGTGTGTGTGTGCGTGTGCGTGTGTGTGTGTGTGCCTACAGGCATACCAGTGGGACATCCTCTTGGTATTTTATCCTTTGAGTACATAATGTGTCTTTCCTTTCTGTCTTGCACGACACCTAAAGTGATATCTAAATGAAAAATTAGGACATTTTTCTTCTGCTGAATAAAACGGGGTCCCGTGTGGAATGTGCCTGAACTGCTACTGAATGGGCCTCTGGACCTATGTCTACAAATCTTTACAAAACACATGGAAATAGGAAATGCAAAAAGCAACACGTCAAAGGAAACTGAGAAACGGCTCCTCCTCTCTCTTCCCCCGGGTCACCCTGGCAGAATAAATGGTTTAATACATGTGTGGTCTGGATAATGACATAGGGTGACGACTCCAAGCGGCTGAAATTATCGGGACGCATTGCAATGAGAGGCTACGGCGGTACAGAGTGGAGAAATCCTGGCTATATGCAAGACTGCCGCTGTCCTAAACGCCACCCTATTCCGTATGCGGCCGACTACAATTGATCGGAACCCCGTGGGGCTGAGTAGGGTGCAGGGTGCCATTTAAGACGGGGGGCGTTAAATGAGGTCTCGGTACAGTGGCACTGGGACAATGAGCCTGGCTGTTCCAGACAGCTGGCCTCCCCCAACCTGCCCTTTGTTACCCCGGCTTACACCCTGATAGCCAGGCCGGGGCTTCCCCGTGTGACATCATCACCCAGCTGATTGGGAACACAAAGGGAATGAGCAACCATGGCTGCATCTGGGTCTCAAATGGCGCCCCGCAATTCACTCTTAGTGCACTTCTTTCGACCAAAGACCCGTGGGACTAGCATGACGCTCCAGGCAACTCTAGAACGGGTTAAACGGGGCTAGGGTACTGTTCGTCCGTTTATAAAACACCCAGGTAGAGTCCTGCATTCCTCGGTGTCATTGCCGAAACATCGTGCGCATCGAAAGTTCTGCGCTCACATTTGATTAATCGAGCATAAGGTAACTGCGTCGGAAGTCTGCTGCAGTGGTTTGACGTCGAAACACGAGCTTGGTTTTTTTAGCGCTGCATCTAGGACAGAACATCCCAATCCCAACATCCCATTGCGCAGCTCCAAAGCGCATTGAATTATCCAGAGGGACAAACGGTCGGTGGAAATGACCGTCTTCGACAAAAACAGGTGTAATGCTTTACGACACTTTGGCCGGGGGCGACATAGTGAACAGCGTGTACCGTGTAATAGAACATGGACGTGCTGCTTGAGAGAAGCCAGACAACCAGCGCAAAGTGATTCGGCTGAAGGGTTCCATGTTCCAGTTTGAGAGCTTGTAAAAGAGCCTGCCTGAAGCTAAAGACTCCCTCCTGAAGTACACGTCGCTGAGCCCGCTTCACAAGCAGTGTACTAAATAAGGTGTAGGGTTCATTTGGGACATAGAGATGAAATTGCCTCCTAAATATAGTATCAAAGTGTCAATATAGGGCCAGTGAGAGAACAACAATTTGGTCTTACGTGATTCTTTATTTGATTAATATTTATTTGATTAAATTTATATTACAGAACCGTTGGTTCGGATTCAAAACCTGCCCACACATTTAAGGCACCCAGTGCCAGCAAAGGAACCCCGTAAATATCACTGAATTTGTGTTGAACTATTTTCAAGGCTTTGATTTGTTGTGTGGGATGGGATGCTTTCTAAAAAGCTCTAATTTAATTAAATCTGCCCACTGCAGGTTATCACAGAAAGATGGCATGTTTAGGTGTGTGTTGGCAATTTCCAGCCAAGCATTTTCACGACTCTGACAGCAGTTTTTCTCCTACCAGCCATCCCTCAATCACTGAGTTAACGACAGATGGGTATCTTTAGCATTTATTTGTCAAATAAGCAAAGTTCAAGTAAATCATTCAGGTTTCTTGGCTTAACTGAAATCGTGAAATATTTTTTTTAATTTGAACAGTTTTCTAGAAGAACTGTTACTTCATTACAATTGAGTGCAAGTGTGCAAATACATTTGACAGTGACTGTAACAATATAGCTTTCTCCTCTCAAGAAAGTGCAGGTCAGCCAGCTGTTTTAATGTCCTTTCGCACATTCTAACAATCACTGGTGACTTTCTTGTATTCTACTTTTGACCAGACATCCTATTTAGTACAGTAATAGACTTCAGTAATAGACTTCAGTAATATACTTCAGTAATTGACTTCATTAATATGCTTCAGTAGTAGACTTCAGTAATAGACTTCAGTAATAGACTTCAGTAATATACTTCAGTAGTAGACTTCAGTAATAGACTTCAGTAATAGACTTCAGTAATATACTTCAGTAGTAGACTTCAGTAATAGACTTCAGTAATATAATTCAGTAATAGACTTCAGTAATAGACTTCAGTAGTAGACTTCAGTAATATAATTCAGTAATAGACTTCAGTAATATACTTCAGTAGTATACTTCAGTAATACACTTTATTATATGGTATAGCAGATGAAATACAACAACAGTTTCCTGCAACACTACAGTCTCAACATGTAAAGAGTTTGTGAGTCACAAATGGCCGTCTATAACCAGAACTCCACCAAAAAAGAGGATACTAGTTTAGGCACAAACTACTACCTTTCTGCTAAAATCGCGCAATAAGGATTTTTATATTTGCCTCCCCTCCTGGCGGGCTAGCTCTAGGGATGTTGGCTAAATATGAAAAAGCTTGAACAGCATGGTGAACATCTGGTAACAATTTTGTTTAAATATTTTTTTTCTGTAAAGATTTGATATTTTCCAAGACCTTTCTGACTAATTGGACTAAAATGCCTTACTTGTTTCGGTAAGTTGAAGCCTTACAAGACTGTTCAAGGTCTTTGAACTTAAAGTCCATGAATATTACGAGAGAGAAAGAGAGAAGAGCAGACAGAACCATTCAAACATTGGCTCCTGTTTTTCAGTGGGATCTTGCATCCAAACAGTTTATTAATGTCTTTTCAGAAGTCTGCTTGCTATAACAACCTCACCGAAACATCAACATCACATTTCAAAAACACTCGCTAAATCTGCCATGACCGGTTATTTTCTGATTTCTTTTGGAAATTAACCCAGACATTCAATTCCCTGCAAACGTTATTAATTCTTTGAGTTTTCAGTTATGCCGGCGTATTTCAACCCAAAGCCGACCCTTAGACCCAGCCGATATTACTCCAATTGACGAGCCCAGAGAACAATTCCACATAATGAGAGCAGATCAGGTTTCCTCATCAGACGGAGAACATCACATCCTGACAGGGGGTTGACCTCTAGAGTCACAGAAAACACACATGACATCAGTGCACCACCTTGTTAAAACCCTCTTCTGGTCGTTAGCAGGTTCGGATGACGTTTTCTGAAGGGAAAAGCACAGACAGGTACAATTGTTAAAACACAGGGTTGCAATATCTGTATCAAGTGACATGCTCATTTTACTAGGTCGTAGACCTGAGCAGTGCTGGACGGGCCTTGACTGCTGAAAGCCAGTACCGTGTTCCAAATTGCTCCCTGAACACTACATAGTGCAATACATATTTAAAAGAAGTGTTCTGTGAGCGCGGCCATATTCAAGAAACTCCCCAACCTGCCACCAGCCAGTCAGCAAAAAATATTGGGGTTGACTGTAAAAAGTGGTTGCAAGTAAATAGACGAAGAGCACTACAGAGGCAATGAAGCCATTGGTCTTGGTTCAGATTCTGAGAATCAGAGAGGCTTTCAAAGGGGCTCTTGTGTTTCCAAATTCATACAGTTTAAATTACTTGAAGGGCCAGACGTTAAATACGCCCTGTCACTACCAGTACACCAGCTTCTGACTCTAACGGTTGACACGACACCATCAAAACAGCACTGTGTGTACGGCCAAACGCTAGCCTGCAAGGGACTTAATTAGCACTAGTCAACTCAAGAACGTACACAAATCAACACACACCGATACCATTCCATTATTCATCATGTGTGCCCTGGCTGTTTTGGTCGAGAAAAAAAGGGAGGACGTGAGGCTGAAATAATTTAGCAGGTCTAGTTTTGATGAAAAGAGGCCCTGACTGGGCACTTAAATACTCAGCGAGGCTTTAATAGAAATCTGTCATACTTACATGCCTGCACTTGGGGTGAATGCAAAATAACTATCGCGTTAGATATTCGTTTTTTCATTTGTGCCGTCTGTACTATTGAAAACGAGACCAGTACGATTTATTGCCGTATCATTGCGAGCGCTTCATCCTCTTTAACGTTTATTCCAGACGTCACCATAGTCACCAACTCAGTTTCCGATGAGGAAAACAGAATATATCAGACAACGAACGGGGAGAACTTTTGCGGAAGAGCGGATGTTTTTTCCTCTGAGCGCGTTAACAACGACGTCTTAGCAACGACGTCTCTCCGTAAGTGGTTACGGCAAAGATATTGGATAAAAGAACGTGTCAGAGGGGTAAGTGTGAGGTGTCAGCCTTCGTGCGTCTTTCTGCAGGTTCTCACCTCATTGACACCCCAAACAGATGCTGCTGTTGCCAGGGGTCACTTCACCTGAACACCGAGAGTTCAGAAAGAGTATTCCGAAGGCCCTGGAGGCTTCCATGTAAAGGTCCCATACGGCCGCTCATTCCTTATTTAGCGGAATACTTCAGAGCAGGGGCCCCGGGACGCTAGTTAACTATTTAAATTGTAGGGTTCCAATGGGACTCACTCACGTCTTGGCTCCTAAATTAAGCGTGGCAGAGTAAGCACAGGGATGTCCTCTGAACGTAAAATCCAGACACTATTGGATAACCACGGTGTTCACATAGTGAGATGAATCCTAAAGACATCTCCTGGACCCTAACCCTGGGGTTTATACGACACGATGTCAAACCACTCAGCCACTAACACAACACGTCCCTCTCTCATCCCGCCGTGGCGTCCACGAGGAGCAGGAGTAACAGTAGCAAAAGGCCCAGATCATGCTCACAACAAAACGTACATATTTAAATAAGATATATTATAAATAAATAGAAATGAAATTGTTACACTGCCTGAACGCAGTGAGCTGTAGACACACGCTGTAAATTGCATAATTAAACCCAGCTAGTTTCCACGACTTATTTAGGGTACGTTGATCTTTGGTCGTGGCCCATGTGAGTGGAAAGGGGTCATTGTTAAGGGGTTCTGGTGAGTTACGGGGACAGACACGGTTACATTACAATAGTGCCTCTCAACCTCATAAATGGTGCCCAGATCTCAGCTGATAGACCTATACTGAGGTGAGACGTCATCAACCTGCGCCAAAATGGCACACTAACACCTACACAGTGTTCTCAATATTAACTACGGACACGGGTCATTGAGGATCTGTTCTTCGTGCTCCTCAAGCGGAGCTGGATGTCAGACTAGGAGCCTATAAACACGATCCTGGGAATCTGGGGAAACAGGCCCGTCTTTGTGCGCTCGCTACAGTCCAGTTTTGACCCTATGACCCCTCTGGTTCGGCGCGGGGCTGGCAGACATTAGCAGTGTTAACTTGAGGTGAACTCAATCTCACCAAGACGGTTTGTTTAGATGAATGTCTGGTGCCACTGCACTGTTCAGTTCCACCATTGGTCGTCCATCTTAATTTGATTGTCTCCTTTTGTATTACACAGACTTACCTAAAACGTGTTCCCTCTCACATATTAAAATGATCAACTTTAACGAATATAAAAATGTGTAAATGAATAAAGGAACGGTTTCAATTTCTCAGCACAAGAGCAGACAATCTGTGGTAGAGGACACGGCTAAAGTGTGTCGGTATCTGTCCAGGGCCCCGTCGGAAAGTAGTAAAAACGAAATTAGGTAGCATTTAGCTGACGAGCCATAAGTCTAATGCATTATCTCACTGACCGTAATGTTTGTAGCTGCATAAGCGTTAGCTTCTTTGTTTTATTGGTCAATAACGACCGTGCTAAAAAACATAACCATTACGTTGTGACCAAAGTTATTTTTACAAGAAAAGGTTATTTTACAAGAACTGGTTTACTTTTTAATTATTTTGAAAAACATACTGAACAAATCACATCCTTTCCCAGAACCCTTGCCAGTAAGTAATCTAAGTAGGATGTTACACATTTAAAACCCAATAAAAAAGGACAATATTATAACAACAATAAAACAGAGGAAGGGCACACCAAAAACCACAACAATGTTATAGGATAGATCATTTCTAACCTTTCAATCGCTAACTAACGAGTGTGGAAAGAGATGTGGTCCCCAGGAATTAAGCTAACAGTGAACCTTACTTTGAAGTCAAAAAACACGGTACATTTGTGTTTACGAATAACACATTTTTTCAACAGCACAACTATGTATGCAGGCCTTTCAATTATCACATTCTGCAGCCTTTCCCCACCTTTACTTAACCCTTTACTGGACTCCAGAGTCTGACAAGGCTGGCTCTGCTCTGGCGCTAAATATTAGGCAAACTGAAGGCAACGCTCGTTGCCCATTCCATTTTAACGTTCATTCTCAAACAGCAGTCGACTTCGAAAATAATAACTATAATTATCCGTTCAGGCATGGTCTCACCTTGCATAGTCCCACAAATGTAAAGCAAATCCAGGTGCTCTACACCAGTGGTTCCTGACCTCTTTCACTTCCTGTATCACGGACCCCAGAAGTACCCCGTCATGTTCATTCCACTAGAAAGCTTATGGTGTTATGATTTTGAAGAGGCCAGGTTCCCCCTGTGAAGAGGCCAGGTTCCCCCTGTGAAGAGGCCAGGTTCCCCCTGTGAAGAGGCCAGGTTCCCCCTGTGAAGAGGCCAGGTTCCCCCTGTGAAGAGGCCAGGTTCCCCCTGTGAAGAGGCCAGGTTCCCCCTGTGAAGAGGCCAGGTTCCCCCTGTGAAGAGGCCAGGTTCCCCTGTGAAGAGGCCAGGTTCCCCCTGTGAAGAGGGCAGGTTCCCCCTGTGAAGAGGGCAGGTTCCCCCTGTGAAGAGGCCAGGTTCCCCCTGTGAAGAGGCCAGGTTCCCCCTGTGAAGAGGCCAGGTTCCCCCTGTGAAGAGGCCAGGTTCCCCCTGTGAAGAGGCCACGTTCCCCTTAAGGGTCTTGGTAACTCTGGTTGGGCACCACTATTTAATTATATGATCAAGGCCTGAAGTGTAATAAGTAAATTTATTAATTGTCTCATGTATGAGCAGACTTACCAGCTTACAATTAAGAGACCATTCAGCAATAACACATGTTTATATAGGCTTTGCTCTCTGTAAAATAATTCACCTGTAAATTGTTAATATTGGGGTCTGCAAGGTTCCTGGTTCTAATCCCACAAAACATCAAGGGTGAAAAAACCCTTAGCCTTTCTGTCCTTGAGCAAGAAAGTTAACCCTAAAATGGGCGCCGTTGACGTGGAAGTCGAATCAGGTAACTGATTAGGGCTGCCCCCTGTACCTCAGGGTTGGGTAAAATGCAGAGGACACATTTCAGTTGTACAACTGACAAGGTTGGTATATTCCTATTCCTATAACATGAATGACTGATAATCCAGCATTAAAAAGTAATAAAACAAGAGCCAGCAGATGTCTTCTGAAAGTGGCAGTGATTTAAAAGCAGCTCTTTGAAGTGGGACTCGCTTCTGTTTATTTGCAGGTTTCAACTATATAATCTACGGTGCTCAGACAGATTCTTACTGACCCCTGCCTGTCTCCATGTGTCACCTGGGAAACATATCAAAACATTAATCTATCCACCTTCGCTATGTGCTTATACACAATTATACCTGAAAAAGATGATGAAAAAAAAACATTGAACATTAAAGTGAACATGACAGGTGAATATCCGTGGCTGTGTGATGTCACAAGGTGTATTTGACATGAGCTGTAGGACTTCTACTAAGTCTTTTTTCCCCGAAATTCCTGTTCAGGCCTCCTAAAAAAAATGCATCTTGAGGTCTCCTCGAAACTAATAACTGTACCGCCTACTCAGAATAACCACCCCCCTTTAATAAAACACCAGATCTCGGATCAGTTATCATTTCAGACAGGGATATAAGCATGATGCCCACACGTCATGTTTCATTTGTGTCAGAACAACCACACAGGGTTTTATTTCACTAGGGATTTTCCACATGTGGCCCTCACAGATGTTTGGTGGAAACTCTTCACCCAGCGCCATGCAGCTCCACGTCAGCACGCCTCCGTCAGCGAGAACATTAGCCCCTGAAGGAAAACAGTAGCCACTGACAAGATAAACATGGCCATTGCGAAAGACCCTTGCGCTTCACAGGAACAGGGGACTGAGAGAGAGAATAGATAGATGCAGCAAGAGGGAGAAAGAGGACAGACAGAGTGAGAGAAATTCAGCCCTGTTCATATCCAACCGCAGAAATAACCAAAATATAAAAACGTACTTGGGTTATGAAACCGACCGAAGAATAGGACCATTGTACAATCGTAGCATGAACGCCACACAGCAGAAAATGGACGTATAGTCTTTCAAGTGTTCCTAGCAAAGGCTAATGAAATTAGCTCTGTGCAGATTGAATGCAGAAATGCATTGCGCCACACGTTTCCTATCACTATGGTTATACAATACTGACGTGGCAGGCAATTATAAACTCGCTACGTGCGGTTCATGTTATTCCAATATTCAAACAATAAAATCGCCGAAGTTATAGGATGAGTCTTCGTGAAGCCGTCATCCATCTTTCAAGGTGACAAAACAACCGGTGGTTAATAGTTCATACATGAAGTCCACATTTCATCATTGTTGCTTCAAGACATATTTATCAAAAACACTGAATAATGGTTGATTGCAAACCTGCTATGAGAACGGCTGTGTCAATTTTTCATTTTAAATCTACGAAGCGCACTGTAAGCAACCCTCTAGTTTGGCCGGTCTAATTGCGTGGCCATAAATTATGTGGTTCCTTGAAAAACGGCTCATTAGTCTTTGACAATTATAGAAGCACATTCCAAGCACCTTGAATACTGCAGCCCCAACACATTTCTGGATATACTTTTGCATCACACTACATTTGAAGTGGACAACTGGCCTGTGAACGACAGATTCGATCTAGGCCATGGCTTCACAGACCGCTTAACTGTTTAAACAGCAGGTATTGCGGAAAAACTTAACTAGAATGTTGAAGACCCCTTACAGTTCAGGTGACAATTCCAGTCTTTTTCATTCACGACATCATTTGCATTTTGGCTTACTTTAACTCAGACAATCAGCTACAAGTGTTGCGAAACTCCCTGTAGATTGAGCCCCGCGGCTGTTTTCCAGGTGTGTTGTTTGTTTACATCTGGCGCCACATAGTCTGTCGTCCAGTTCCCGTGCATTCACTGGAACTACAAGCAACTCCGCTGCTGTGCGGTTGTTTAACACTGTTAGCAGCTATGCATCCTGTGATAACGTTCACTCTCCTTACCTGTTGCGATAAGGCACTTCTATTTCATTCCCATTTACTGTGCTTGGCCTTTCGACGTGTCTCCATCATTGCTGTTATTATACTTGCATTTTGTATGTTCGTATGAGTTCCTTTCTTCATTTCTGCAACCTTACAGAGTGTGTAAAGTATTCCCTGCCTGTGCTAACTCACGGGCTGCTTTATTTCCCTCTAACCGGGGGCTGTGTCAGCAGGTTACATACTTGTAAACATGTAGCGCCACGCCGTTCTCTTTCATGTAGTAAACGTTGCCCCGCAAAAACAGTTGGTTTTGTTTTGGACAGCCGTAGAGAGGACACACATTCGCCCATTCATCATGTGGAAGAACTATTCTGGAGCAAATTCCAAAGGGCCAAGATATCGTCAGATAGGTCAATTCATATTTCAAGTTAGCACGTCAGGATAATTGTCCATGACATTCCCAGCTCAACCATGTCCTGTTCTCAGCTAATGTCCTTAAAACCTTTGACCTAACGGCCTATTTTCACTCCTAGTGTCAAATGAGACCCAGGTAGGATTCAGCAATGAATGGATGTATGAATCTACAGCTTTGTACTATGTCTGCCGGAACCCGCCGGAACCCGCCAGAACCCAATAGAACCCGATGGGCTCGGGTCGGTCTTAATTTGTCAAATATTACACTGGGCACTTCGGGTCCGGGCCGGGCATGAACTTTAAATTAATTATCACAAATATATATATATATATATATATATATGTAAAGGTTTTTAAATTGCAGCGTGTGTAGTATCAGCAACTTCCATCGTATCTCAGGCAGATCTGTTCCAGTGCTCGCTTCTCGCTTCTCGTAGTCACTGATTTGTTGTTAATATTTAGAGAGAAACGTGAAAATGGATTCTGAAGAGCTGAAAAGGCGACTGGCCTTGGGCGATTACAGTTCGGCTGCACAACATGAAAAGAGACTGAATTCAGAGGCGTGGAAACATTTTGACAATGTTCATAATCGAAATAATACTCCGGTGGGTTGTGTGGAATCCAGTTCGTAGCCACAGTCTCCAGAAAAACATAAGCAATAAGACAAGGCAATACAACACTGCAGAGACTTGCTGATCGATGGGACCCCACAGAACAAGCCCAAACCACCATGTCACCGTTGCCACACAGCCGTCCCTTCAAAAGTGAAACGAACGTTGACCGAGAAGTGCGTCAGCTTTTGTGGCAAAGATATTAGGCCTTAAAAATGTCATACTTGCGCAACTGATAATCAACGTACGGGCTGCTCTGGGGAGAGTTTCTGTTAGTTCAGACGCGAAGGGTTCGTGTCGGTCTTTATTTTTTAAATATTTCGGGCACTTCACGTTCGGGCCGGGTTCAACTTCTCAGGCCCAATTAAAGCCCTACTCTGTACTACACAATCTAAAGTAACTGATTGATAAATGTAATGTGTTGGTGACCTTCCTACTAATGGAGGCAGATATGATTAATTGGAGCAATGCTTAATGCCCATCCAAGCCCCATTCTACCCTCAAATAGTTCTCCGTTTCACTACAAAACGGTGAGTATTTTGAAATTGATGCAACTCATGATCTTAGTATATATCTGCAGTCCTAGATAGGATTTTTCTATTGCTGTCTGGAAAAGGAACCCAGTGAACCCCATCTGAGCCGTTGCTATGTTACATTGTAGGCCTATGAAAACAATGCAACTCGTTATACACTCATTGCCATTTCCTGAGATAACAAACAATACATTTTCCTTTGAAATAATCTCTTCTTGACTGAAGCCCTGCTGTGTTGAGATTTCCTCAAACACAAAATGTAATCGCTTAGTGCTGTCACACTTGAAGGCATGTACTGTTACATTTACAAAGCCAGCCTACGAGTAAACGTGAGGACCATTTGGGAATAGGCCCAGGGGAAATGGGATGTTTCCTGGCATGTTATCAAGAAACAGATTGCTTTTAGGACGTTGCTTAAATGGCTCTGAAAAGACAGCAGTTAGAGCCTGAGTATGTAGCCCTAAAACTTAAACAAGTTAGCATTTTCTGCTTCTGGTAACTAAAAATAAAAAAATGTAAATAAATTGTGCAATGGGAAATATATTATAAAAGTATGTCACAACAACCTTATGAGGTCTTACACTTGTGGCTTGAGAATATATTGATCGATCAAACATTTTATTTAACCTGTGTTTAGCACATAGGCCGATTGAAAACAAATTCTCATTTGTAACGATGACCTGGCCAAGAAAGAACATTCAAAAACGTGCAAGATTTGCTAAAAAGACAAGTACTTCACTAAGTACACTAATGATCATGGCCACATTTAAAGAGCAAATATACGCCTGATTCCCAAATGACACAATGCGTATGAAATAGGGTTCGGCTTTTGCCCACGACCCATGGGGATGAGGTGATGGATCATGAAAAAGTAGTGTACACTATATATTGAATAGGGTGCCATTTGGAAATCAACTGTACACATTCAATTGTGTAAAACCCAGTGAGAAAATAAGAGGCAAACCCAGGACAATAAATGTGATGCTTAGTCAGGTATATTCAGGCCGCAATGTTGGTGTTTTGGTTAATCCGTTTCCATGACCACAACCGAAAACACATGCAAGCAGCTGTTGAGGTGTGCAAGTAACCAGACATCTCTCGAACACTGCAACATTTGTTCCGTCCCCGCGGGGGGAAACCACAGACGCAAACTGAGGTTAACATGGATATATGGAAGCCGTTTATCATCTGCGTTCATAAACAAGCACATCAACCACCAAAGATGGAGCCCAAAACCAGCTCAGCAGCCACACCACAAATTGTATTTTACAGCGGAGAGAGACGTAGCGCAAACATTCCCAGTTGGGAAGAGTGGGTGATTAGGTACTAACTGGGAAACAGCCAGGACTGTAGCACCAAGCTCAGTTTCAGAGATCATGCAGAACTGGCCCAGATTTCACTGGCTCCTCTCTCCCAGATGCTATGACACACTTAACTCTCCACCAAGTCCACCGATCATTAGCCGTTTGTCATACTGTGTGTGTTTGTCTGAATGATATTAGGATCTGCGTACCGACCACACGAGCAGACGAACCACAAGATGAGTCTTGAAAGAGAGTTCAGTCCAGCAGAATGTGTTTAAAACCATAAACCACCACATGAAAAAGTTCCTTTGGGTTTGGTGGGGAACCCTTCCATGACGTCCGCTCCATGATGCCATTCTCGTCTGACTTAATAACAGTTTAGGTTTAGAGAAAGAGACCAAAGTAAACAGTTCAGATCAATTAAATATAGTCTTTCGGTGAATATGTAGCTTTGCAGTGATAATGGAGGCAGAGCTATGACATAAATAATTATATACTCATAGCAAGCCAATCTATGACATTCAAATTATGAGTAATACATCATGCTATTTTAATTGAATGCACACCTCTCTGTTCTATCACAGTGATTTACAGTGGATATAAAAAGTCTACACACCCCCTTTTTCCCGCAAAAGCCATGGTCCACAGAGAGCTTCTAAAGCATTAGAGGGATCTCATTGCTGAAAGATATCAGTCAGCAGAAGGGTACAAAATAATTTCCAAAGCATTAGATGGAATGGAACACAGTGAAGACAGTCATCATCAAGTAGAGAAAATATGGCACAATAGAGACATTACAAAGAACTGGACGTCCCTCCGAAATTGATGAAAAGATGAGAAGAAAACTGGTCAGGGAGGCTTCCAAGAGGTCTAAAGCAACAGTAAAGGAGCTGCAGGAATTTCTGGCAAATACTGGCTGTGTGCTACATGTGACAACAATCTCCCGTATATATGGGGTAGGGTGGCAAGACGAAAGCCTTTTCTTACGAAGAAAAACATCCAAGCTCGGCTGAAGTTTGCAAAAAAGTATCCAAAAAGCATGTGGGCAAATGTGTTATGGTCTGATTAAACCAAGATTGAACTTATTGGCCATAACTCTAAAAGGTATGTTTGGCGCAAAAACAACATGGCGCATCACCCAAAGAACACCATGCCCACAGTGAAGCATGGTGGTGGCAGCATCATGCTTTGGGGCTGTTTTTTTTTCAGCTGGAACCGAGGCCTTAGTCAAGGTAGAGTGAATTATGAACAGTTCCAAATAACAAGCAATTTTGGCACATTACCTTCAGGTTTCCGTTGGAAAGCTGAAGATGAAGTTTACCTTTTAGCAGGACAATGACCAAAAGCACACATCCAAATAAAAAAAACGCATGGCTTCACCAGAAGAAGATTAAAGTTTTGGAATGGCCCAGAGGGCCCAGACCTGAATCCTAAGTCAAGATGTGCCATGCTAATAGACTCCTACCCAAAAAGACTGAGTGCTGTAATAAAATCAAAAGTTGCTTTAACAAAGATTTAGTTTAACGGTGTGGACACTAATGCAACCAGGTTATTGTAAGGTTTTTATTCCCCCCCATCAAATATTTAATTTGTTTTAATGAATTGTTAATGTTATAGGTGGAAAAGTTCTGGCATGATTGATCTTTCTCTAATTAATTGATATTTCTCTAATTAATCAAAACAAAAACCTGGCATTCGGGCAGGGGTGAGTGGACTTTTTACATCCACTGTTGCTACATGGAGGAGACCTGGGTGTTCTCTACTCTAACGCAGAGGCGTCAAACAGGTGGTTTGAGTCAAAAATAGAAATCCAATTTCAGAGGGATAGAAGACTGAATGTACAGTAGTGTAAAATTACTAAAAACAAATTAAGTCTGTGTGGAAATTATAATGGAGATACATTCATACAGTTCTTTAAATGTATCCACCTCGCCAAAAATCACGGAAATTGAAGCCAGACAGTCGGAGGTAAATTGAGTTTCCAAAACTATGGACAGAGGATTATTTTTTGCATATTTTGATGCCAAGATATTCAGTGTGAATCCCAGGCCAGGTTTACCATTAATAGTGGCGCCCTGGGCAGAATAACTTTGATAAACAGTCTTAAAGTGGTTAAACACGTCCACTTTCAATGTATTTGTTTCCCCTAATTTTACAGTTAGAGTGATTGATCTTTCACCTTACCAGCTTAGGGATTAGTTATGGCAACCTTTCTGGTCTGGTCAGATGCTTTTATCTACGCGACCATGGGAGAACATAAAGTGTCAGTCACATATTCAACCTCTAGTATAAATAAGCTGTACTCCCCAGGCAGAAAGCAGCATGTGTACCATTACGTTATTGGAAATCTTAGAGATCCTGCACAGAGATGGAAGCAGATTGGAGAGTGACGCAGACACAACAGAGGAAGTCACAGTAAGATCACTGTGAGCGATGCTGTTTTGGGCTCACCCCTGTGGACTCGTCTACGGCCGTGTCCAACACCAGTCATTCTATAGCGCTTTCATTAAAACAACAGAGCATGGGGAATATTCGCATCAGGTCAGGTGACCAATGGACGAATGTTGACCAGTTGACTGGCTTACCAATTGTCAGAAATTTTGAATGGTATTCACATAAGGACAGTCTTCTGGAAGTCTTCCGTCTATTCTTGATCTGAGAATTATTGGCTATTCCATGCGAGAAACGCCAAGAAACTGAAGATCTCGTACAAGGCTGTGTACTACGCCCTTCCCATAACAGCACAAACTGTCACTAGAATGGAAACAAGAGTGGGAGGCCCCGGTGCACAACTGAGCAAGAGGACAAATACATTAGAATGTCTGGTTTGAGCTTCATCAAATAGTACCTGCAAAGAACGCCAACATCCCGGAATTGCTTTTTCACCGTTGGTGACAATTTCCTGCATGGAATAGCCTTAAGCAATGTTAGATGAACATGTTTCACAAACAAATATTTTTTCTAGCTATGTTGAGTTTGTTAAACCCAAAAACGCTGATGCTCCAAATACTGAATCAGTCTAAAGATGGCTAGTTGTATTGAACAAAAAAATGGGTTTTCTTGCAAAAACAAGGAAATTGGTAAGTGACTCACAACTTTTGAACGGTAATGTCAATTGTTTAAATATGTTACTTTGGCATTAATACGCCATAAGGATGAAGCAAAAACACATTTTGTAATAATGTACACAAAATGTGTTGAACGTTGACATTTGAGTCACTTAGCCTTAGATTACATATGGACATCTTCACTTCAACACTTAAAAAATATAACAAAAATATAACCCCATTTAAGAATAGGCACTGAAAGATCACATTCATAAAGAAAACGAATGACATGCAATTCAATAGTGCGGAAAATCAGTATACCTACTCCTGTTGCTGTAGCTGACCATCAGTGTCGATTTTCTGTTGCCAACTTTTCTTTTGTGTTTTGGATCACTGATCTGTTGAAGGATCCATGTCAAGTTCAGCTTCCGGTTTTTGGCAAATGGTCTCACATTCACCTCAACAATTATCTGGTACAGTATGGAACTTTTGACTCAGTGTTGGAAAGTTGCATGTCCAGGCCTTGAGAAAACCCAAAACCAAAATGCCAAGCCCTCCATGCTTTACAGTCGGTGTGAGGTTTTTTTTTTTGTTCAAAGGCTGTGTTCCCATTACCATTTGACCAAACAACTCTGTCTGTCTACCATTTGTCCAGACCACATTTTTCCTATATAACATTTTATATTTCTTCTTGGTTAGGTTTTGGATCTTGACCTGTTACCACTTAGTAAAAAAGTTAAGACCAAAGCCAAGTAAACCAATTTTATAATATTTATGGAAGGATGCACCGCCTCTGTATTTATTAAAATGTTTTGGAGCAACTGACTACTATTATTTATTTTAGCCATTCTATATTATGGCACAGTACTGAACAAACGGCGCCCGCATAAGGAAATTGCATTTTAGTTTCATTTTTGTGTGATTTCATGAATTGAGTTAACTTTGATCCATGCAAATGTAATTTTCCTCAGATATCTATGTGTCCAAATATGCAAGGAAAATTGAACTTTCCAAGTATTTAGTAGCGTTAACCCATAACATTAAGTTTTACATTTCAAATATATTATCAAAAACATTTAAAGCATGTCTTTGCTTTGTTGTTACGAGGTCTTGTGTGTAGATTCAGCTTCTTCGCAGCCGCAGATCATCTGGTAGGTCCTACAGCTGAGCTGTGCAAACACAAAACTATAGAAGTGACAGCAGTGTACGTGTGCCCTCTATTGAAACGCACCAAGCAGTTAAATTCTACATGATGAGAACAAAGATAGAAAAGGAAGACTCATAGTAAACGCATCCTAGCAAACCACAATTCTGAGCTCTGTTCAAAACTTGTTATGCCTTCCTGTCCTTGAAACACGTCACTTGGCGTGAATAGCTAGTGTTCGCTTGGTTCCCCGCGCCTTTTGGTTAAACAGATCAGCGACGCGTCCCCAGCAGTGGTTTTCTGCAATTGTTTGTGCTAATTTGTTAATCTGCCTTTAAACGTCAAGCTGGCATTGTACTAGAACAGCACCAGCAACCCCATATTTGTGGGTTCAATTAGACAAAATAACAAGTTATTTAAAGTTGCTTTTCAGAGCCTGAGATATTCTCATTATCTTGCTACTGCAAATGTGCATCTTAAATTACGCTCTGCCTTTAGACTACCGACAGATCTTTAACAGATGTCGGGAGTCATTCAAGAGTGACCGCTGTAAGGCAACGAGGGCCCAATGATGTGTGTATACTGCAGCAGAACTGAATAATCTGGTGTCATGTTGGATAGCATCGCTAGACAACGAGGCCTTTGTCTGGGAACATAAGGCCCTGACAAAATCTCCACTATCCAACAGAGAACAGACATTCTTGCAGAGATGTCGTTTTGTCCGGAAGACAGCGAGACGTAGCGGACCGATCTAAAAACCAGGTGGTTCCGAGATACGTCCATCAGTCAAATTAGCTAGAATGTCTCTCCATAAGTTACATGCACTCTTATGGCAACGTCGTTTTGGGTTATTATAACTAGATATCAATTTGTTTTAGATTTCTGCATTACAGAAATCATCAGCTCAGCTGTCCAACAACATTAAAACCGCTAGCAAAGTGCGCCCCCAAGTGGCGAAACGAGGAATGAAAAAGCCTTCAGTCGGTAATTCGGATGAAAAAATTATCAGAAAAATTATCAGAGCATCACTGGAAACCAGAATCTTTTATATGACTCAGTAAAAATCGCTTTAATCAGTAAGTGACATTAGAGGGTCGTTTTGATGATCATACAGTACATTGGATGTTTTCGTTTATTAGAGAAGGAGTAATGCAAATATTCAGACACAAGGGTTAACCACTCATTTGGTTTAACAATGAAAGTCACATGGCCGGTCACATCAAATAACACAACACATTACATTTGCATGACATCAAAAATATACTATAATCTTTGCAAAGAAATAACATGTCTGTAACATAATTCAGGCCAGACTAGTATAAGAATAATCATGTATATTATAGAAACATAAATCTTCAATTATCAACACAACTACGTGCAAAATGCAGTGTGAATTATGGGAATATAACAATCGTCTCGTCGCCTGGCAAAAATCAAGTATATCGTTGACGTACAAACAAAAGAAGACCATTTTTCCAACTGACTACTGAAGGCGTGTTACCTGCAATTTAAAATAACGTTTTAATCTCAATACGATGAGGCAATAAACAGCCTCAAAACATTACGATCACCTGCGTAATGTTCTGCTGGACCTCCGCATGCCGCCAAAACGGTGCCGGCCGGCCAAGGCATCCGAGGGGTAGCTGCCGTGGATCAGACTGGTTGGTCCGGCACATTCCAAAGACGCTCAATCAGATTGAGATCTGGGGAATTTGGACCATTCGTATTGTTCCTCAAACCATTTCCGAACAACGTGTGCATTGTGTCTGAGCACGTCATCCTGCTGATAGAGGCCACTACCATCAGGGAGTAGCATGAAGACGTGTACCTGGTCTGAAACAATGTCAAGTAGATGGCGCGTGTCAAACTGACATCCACATGAATTACCCAGGGTAGCCTAACATGAGCCCAGAGTATCACACTCCCTCCACCGGTGTCCTCTTCCCACAATGCATCCTGGTGCCGTCACTTTCCCAGGTAAACACGGCGGTCCACGTGATGTAAAATAAATCAAGAATCAATGGACCAGACCGTCTTCTTCCACTGCTTCAAGGTACAGTTCCAACGCTTGCATTCCCACTGTAGGTGCTTTGGACAGGGGTCATCGTGAGGTCATAACGTGCACTCTGACCAGTCAGCTTCTACACAGCTCCGTATGCAGTTTGTAATGCACAGTGTGTTGCGACACATTCCTCTCATAACCACCCTTTACATTTTCTTGAGTGGTACCACAGTAGACCTTCTGTAGGTTCAGACCAGATGGGATTGCTCATGTTGCCCTCACGCATCGACGAGCCTCGGACGCCGCACCACAGTCGGTATGTAGATACTCACCACTGCTGACTGGGAGCACCCCACACACAAGCAATGGTATATCTGAGATGTTCTCTGACCCACTCCTGCACATTTCTCCTCCATCCATCCAACACTTTGATCACGACAAATGGTTGTTCGCTTTCTACCCAATCTGCACAGACAAGTGACCTTGTCGGGAGATGATCAATGTTCTTCATGTCACCTGTTGATAATGTTTTGGCTCATCGGTGTACATTTGAGATTTCCCAACACACATTTCAAAATGAGCCCAGATGTGCTTTTAAACCATCTCAACATACAATATAATGCTATCACTAGACATAATCTCATCACAAATAAACACATACATACTAATGATATGTAACTATTTTTCCTTCAGTAAAAGTCCACATCTTGACCTGCGTATGATACTAAATGACATGCATGTCAATAAATATGCAGCATAAAACTCAATCGTATATTAATTAATTATATAAATCATATATTAATACGAAAACTATAAAAATGCAACATTGGTCTATAACTTCAACCTAGACATAATGTGAATCATCAATGGAACAGCACAATTTTTCTCGAGACTGGTTTGAAAGCATTCTGGGTTAATATCCTTCGAAGTTACACAGTTACACAGAAAGATATCAAGGACTTTTCTATTCAACTGGCCGATCCCCAAACAGGCCGTTTCCCCAAGTCGAACGTAATCTACACATAAAGTCGAGGGCTGTGCGGTGGAATAAAATAATGATTATAAATAAAAATAATATGTTTAAACATACCAAGTACAATACAGTGATGAAACTCATTTAGATCCATACAGATCACAGGACAGTACATTCACAGCTAAATGGCCCACGGGCCACATTTAACTAGTGATGGATGCAGGCACTTATAGTAAAACACAAGATTTCACTGGTTAAATAAACAGTTAAATTGTTAAAGTTCTTCCTAAATACCCTAGATTTTAGTGATTTGTAAACAATCGTTTTCTCTACACAATGACAACATTTCCTATCTCAAGCTATAACACCCGAGCGATGACAGCCTCTTTCATTACCATTCAGATTTGACTAATTACCCTGATGCAGAATACAGTGTGTCTTCCACAGATCCCACTTGTAATCGCGTAGAGCGACTGAGCTAAGAAGGGAAAAAGAAAGTGTTTTAACAAACAACATCGATTAAAGAGCAAAACACTGCACTTGGAATTCATGGAATTCAAACAGAGTGTACCACTACACACACAGGACATTGAATACAGGCACACCACACTTTGACAAATGTCAAACGGCTTTACACTGCAAAGTATGAGAAAAACGGCCCATTTTCAACTAAGGCAAACGGCATCAATTGTTATTGGTGGAGCTCCACGCCAGTCAATGGGAAGGTTGCAGTCACACAAACGCCTAGCGCTTATCGAAAGGGGCTAAAAGCGCGGGCAATGTGCCGTATGTTGACCATCGTTCTGTTATCTTCCAACGACGCACACGTGCTTGAGGTCAGTGGTAAAGGTATTAGCATAGTAGAATCAACACAACACCTGCAGACATCTATCCCACTAACTTACAGGAATTCTGGAGAGAATACATTCCTTCCATTGAACTTAGAACTCACAAAAAGATATTGTGATATTGACAGTTGGGGAACCAACTTAATGTTGGCCAACACAATATGAACTGTGAACAGAGAACTCAACCAGGCTCGAAGCATCATACTAATAAACGATATAGTGTGCATCACAAATGGCACCCTATCCGCTGTAAATACACAATATTCAACATACTGTTAGGTCCATAAAACCAGGAACACAAAATGTGAATTAGAACGGTCCCCAGGGGGCCTGGGAGACAAACCCACACAACGTAGTTACATAAGCAGCTGGGATAAGTAGCTTGGGCAGTGAGCACGTTTCACCTAGAGGCCGGTGAGATCTACTATAGCCTTGATGAATATGGTATCGTCTCGTATGTACGAGTTCTTGGTGTCGAGTTTCGGCAGAGGGCAGAAGAGCGGGCAGCCACTGGCGATGTTCATGTCACTGACGGGCCTCTGGAACGACGAGGACGAGACGTCGGGACGGAATGCGTCGATGATGTGCTCGCGGTTATTCTGGTCCAGCAGCATCAAGGTAACCTGAACCGAAGGCAGATCGGTTTATTTGGTTTTATAAGTTACGTACGCATGCACGACAACACGCCGTGCACGACACACGCACCGTACCATGGTAGACAAGCACCAGCAGTTAAGATAGAGCAGAAAGAAACACGGCTGCTCTTGAGGATGTCGCGCCCCCTTGTGGCCATTTCGAATAGACAAAGACCTCTGTCTTTCCAGCCATTATGGTCAATTTTACTGTCATGAATTTGATTTTGGATTTTTATTTTGGAGCCATTAGTTTAACTACCTATGACGCCATTTCCTCTACGACGCTCGTTATCTGTGTATCAGCACTGAAGAGCTGCTGGTAAACTCTAAATTAAAAAGCCATGCAAGTCTTCTGTATTGCCGTAAGGCATTGCTCATATCCATACGGATGCATTTCATTAACAAACCATAGGTCTAACTCGAAAAAACGTTAAATTTTAAAAAGTTATTTATTTCTAATGTTCATTAATAAAATAAATACATATATTGCTTAATTGACCATTCCTTGGCTCAACATTTGTGGAGACAGGTTGCATTACATTCCAAAATGAATTCTAGTTCTCAGAATATGACACACACACACACACCCCCCCCCCCACACACACACCCCCCACACACACACGCCCACACACACACACCCCCCCCACCCCCCCCACACACACACACACACACACACACACACAGGCCGGCGTATCAGGGGTTGAGCCTTACCTTTTGGTTAAAGGGCCACTTGAGGAGAGCGTCACTGTGGCCCCTCATCACCACGAAGAACAGAGACAGGTGAGTGCCACGCCCCGCTCCGTCCCCGTTCAGGTATATCCGCAGACACATCTTGTAGCCATATTTGCTGGTGTAAAATGCTGCAAAACGTTTAGAATCATTAAGTTAGCATCGTCGTCTGAAGAGAGGCCTATAATGTTTCCAACATTATTAAACAGAGTAACACAGAAGGCCAAATACATGGCTAGATATAAGATCCATTGCTTCCAACATATGAGTAGTTGATAAAAAAAAGAGGGCATTACCCGGAGAGAACATAGCTGGGGCTCTGCCGGCGACCGCGTCCTGACGCTTCTTCGTGAAATCAGAGATTTTCCAAACGAAGACTCCGTCAAACGTAGCTGCAGACATCTCCTTCATCTTCCACTCCATCTCCACGATGGACAGGTCTCTCAGGCCAACGGTTCTCTCCAGCTGACGCACCTGCAGAGACCGGAGGACCTTCATCAGTGTCATCACTCTATGTTCAAATCATCAATGTCTGCGTGATAAGTGTTTCTTTTTCACGTGAAAATAAACACACATACGCATTAGTGCTCTGAGGCATTGAGCCACCACGTAAACATCTTTAGAGCCAATTAGAACAAAGTAAGAAAAAATCACAAAAATTGCAAAACGTATGCAATTTGCTTTGGTAGACTTGTCGTGTAATTTTTCCATGGTTCGTGTCATAAATACTTTGTTCTAAATATTTTGTTTATATATAGTAGTACGGTTATTGTTATATTACAACAATATATTTATTATATTGTACGTATGTGATTTTTTGTCTATTTTTTTACCTCAAACCAATTTTTCTCCCTAATTGTGTTTCCATCTGCTTCTTCGCAGCAACTCCCAATGGACACAGGATAGCATCGGAATAGAATTGGGAAGTTTATGACAATGATCAGAAACGATCTATGATTACTGACTGTTCACAGAAGACCTGCAAGAGCCATGGGTGTGTGTGTGTCCCTGGCAGTCATACCAATTAGCTATGCTAGCGTCAAAACTGCTCTGTTTCGATCAACTATGCAGCATTGCAATATGTGGGGCTTGTTTATTAGGGATATGGCCTGCAGACCTGTTATTGAGACAGGCTGTACTAAAACCCACCTCTCTAAATGAAACTGAGCCGTCATGGGTCTATTATAATCATGCCAATGTGGTGAAAGATAGAGCTTGTGGACAAAATACAGAGATGTGAGATATCAGCAGATGAAGACTGGGTGTGGATATCAGCAGATGGGGACTGGGTGTGGATATCAGCAGGTGGAGACTGGTGCACCTTCTCACCTTGTTATTCAGGATCTCCACCTTGTCCTGGTCCAGGCGATGCTGCCGGTTGTTGGCCTCCATGGTGGTGCCGGAGCGCTCAAGTTCTCGGTTGAGGACACAAACGACGTTCTCGAAGGTGCTCACCTTCACCTCTAGTTCCTGGCACCGCCGGCTGAGCTCTGCCACCTTAGTCTTCTCCTTGTGGAGCTGCAGCTCCAGAGCGGCGCCCGTCGCACTGGGCAGAGGGGTGAACGAGGTGGTCAGGTTGGGAACCGCCGAGGCGCAGGCTCCCTGCACCGGGGCCACCACATCCGGAGTCTGCTGTCCCAGCTGCAGCTCCAGCTCTCTGAAGGCTCGGTGCAGTTCGTGGATCTTCTGGCCGGCGAGTTCCAGGTTCTGGGGCTGCAAGCTCTCCAGGCTCACCTTGATGGCCATGATGAAATGCAAGAGCAGATTTAGGTGTTCATAGGAACATGCACGCTCGTGGTCATGGATCTTCTCCTTCTCCACCTTGTCGCGGCACACAAACACACAAACACACAAACACAGTTCGGTTAAGGCCAATCCACACCAGATCCCGCGTGATGTAATCCCACTTCACCCCCGGTAAACGAGCGGGTGGTGTCAATGAAGTCCACTTACAGACGCATCACAGCCAACAACATGAAATCTGCAAGGTGCTCTGAATTTACTGCAGAACTTGATATGATCCACATACTGAAGGGAAAGAACAAACCTGCATGAAGGCACCTAGAGACACTTGTACCGAAACAATTTAACATCATTCATTGCTAAATCCAAACAATGAATCAGTCAAGTCTACGACACATGTGTGCGTCCTTGCCTTTTCTCTGGGTATCTTTTTCTTTGCACAACCTTCACAAATCAAAGGGTACTTTGGACAGGTCTCATTGTGTGCCTGGAAAAACAAAATGTACTTCTCATACAGGCGACACTGCAAAACGGTACCTTGCAATTTTCATAGTGCAACGCAATTGCTTTCCTGTAAGGACGGGGATTTACCTTGATGTTTTTTAAACGGAAAGGTTCTTTGCAGTAGTTGCAGTTCAGCGTCCTCTCCGGACATTCACGTTCGCTGTGGCGCTCAAGCTCATTGGACCTCATGAGTTCTTGACAGGAGGGACAGAGAGTTATGGCGAAGTCACATTTTCCCTCATGGTTCACCTGAAAATCCGAAGCATACAGCGTACTTCAAAAACAAACACAGAACACCGAATCAAAACGAGTACTTTATCGTTGAAAATGTTAAATAAACTGTGAAGCTGTATACACTACACTGCATACACAGACATTGGAACATTCTTAAGTATTAAACATAGATAAAAAATAAATGATGCCGTACTTCATATTCTTTTATACTTCCAGTCCAGATGCATCCTTCATTTGGACATACAGCTGGCAAGGCTTCCACTTCTCTCCTCGCTGCATTGTCAGGAAATGCCTTCAAGGAAAAGGAAGGTTCCGGTACACTATTTTGTATTATTAAAGCATATACAAATCACATGTACCCTTTCTTTAAAGATTAGAACAGCGGTGTGTCTTAAAGGGTAGGTGCAATGTTAGCCATTTACCCTGCTAACTCCATCACTACACAAGAAATGCATAGTAGCTACACGTGTCCTTTAAATATCTAGAACAGTGTTACTTTTTGTCTGTCAATTCCTTCCACTTTGTTACTTTTTAAGCATTGTGAAATATAAAGATGTGAAGTATAAAGATGTTTACTAAACGTTATGTATCAGTACACTGCTGATTTTGTTAGGAACTACTTACACCGCCTTCTTTGAGAATAGATATGGGGTCCTCAAACAAGTCCTCTTTAATGCAAGCAGTGCATTTCTCTGGTCCAGAACTTGAAAGACAGAACATATGTAACCCAGACATGTATATTCCACTTCATAAGAGAATAAAAAAAAACAGTTATATAGACATCAAAAAGGTAAGTACACCAGAGGATTTTTTGTTGATATTTGGACATATGAATATGTACTTTAACACTTTTAACACTTTTGGCACATAAAGATTACCTGCTTTAACGCATGCATAATGTATAGGTGTGGCTATCATCGTATAGGTGTGGCTATAATCGTATAGGTGTGGCTATCATCGTATAGGTGTGGCTATCATCGTATAGGTGTGGCTATCATCGTATAGGTGTGGCTATCATCGTATAGGTGTGGCTATCATCGTATAGGTGGAGCCATCATCGTATAGGTGTGGCTATCATCGTATAGGTGGGGCTATCATCGTATAGGTGTGGCTATCATCGTATAGGTGTGACTATCATCTTATAGGTGTGGCTATCATCGTATAGGTGTGGCTATCATCGTATAGGTGTGGCTATCATCGTATAGGTGGCGCTATCATCGTATAGGTGTGGCTATCATCGTATAGGTGTGGCTATCATCGTATAGGTGGGGCTATCATCGTATAGGTGGGGCTATCATCGTATAGGTGTGGCTATCATCGTATAGGTGGGGCTATCATCGTATAGGTGGGGCTATCATCGTATAGGTGTGGCTATCATCGTATAGGTGTGGCTATCATCGTATAGGTGTGGCTATCATCGTATAGGTGTGGCTATCATCGTATAGGTGTGACTATCATCGTATAGGTGTGGCTATCATCGTATAGGTGGGGCTATCATCGTATAGGTGTGACTATCATTGTATAGAAACTTTGTCGTAACATTGCATCCTTTGCAGTGTGGTAGCTGATATTTGCCGCCAAATACCGGCTTTAAACCGGGATTCTCCAATGTATAGACAGGAACCAGTTGACATGGTAATAAAGCATGAGTGCTCCTTGTGTTATCTTTAATTATGTAGTAGGTGGAATCAGTCCTGAATGCTGATAGCATAGCAGGATAGCCCTTGGTATATAAGACTGTAACCTACGGTAATGACATCACATCTTTTGTTACTGCTCTGTGTTCTGTAACCGGTTATTAAGAGCAAAAAGGCATCTTGAAGGTCTGTGATACATTTTCCAAAATACCCAGGCCAAGCTCTGTGTTCAGGTACTAGACTCTGCAACATGTGCCTAGAACAGCTCTTAGCCTTGGTATCATAGACTGTATAAGCTTGGTATATAGTCCATTTGCCACACCCCCTGGCGCCTGACTGCATAATAACCTTCCGGACTTTAATCATGAGCCAGTCTTTCTGATCTTACCGCTGCTTGTGCGTCATTGTGCTCGAGAGTGTGGAAGTTATGGACAGTTATTAACCGTATAACTTACAGGATATAATTGTTTGGTAAAATTAGAACGAACACACCTACATAATATCACGCACCAAATATTGGGGCTTTTTTCAGAGAGTATATTTCATGTTTTGGTTTAACCATTTAGTCTCCATTATGGGTAACTTTTGGACTGCCAGTGTTGTTATGTGTATTGTGTATACATTTAATCACGCTGTGTTATGAATGTGCTCCGTGATCCGAATGAGCTGAAAGACAGGGAGATGCAGCGCTTGTTTTGCCAATAAAGTAATTTAATTTAATAGATTAGTTTTGCATATTGCGCTTAAAATACTATCGAATCACCCAGCTCTGCTGTCAATTGGTCCATGTATGCGTACAATAAGCAAGTGTGGCTATCCAGACAAGCAACAGCACCGCTGTACACCACTGAGTCCATGCACGGGAAGAATGACACTCACCTAACAATTTTGTTGAAACAAAACGAACAGAAGCGATGGCCACACTGGGCCTGCAGAGGCCTTCTCAGTATTTGCAAGCAGGAATTGCACAAGTGCTTGTCCTCGATGTCGCTGGCTGAAATGTCCTTATGTAACCCCTGTTTGTTGCCTTCCAGTGAAGATGGTGGTGAAGATGACTCCTGAGCAGCCATTTCTCGCTGGACATGTAGGAACACAACTCAGCCGCTAGGGGCGCCCGACGCACAGTGACGGGGGTAACTGTAGATGGGATCCGACACACCCACAGATGGATGTGGGGTGAGGGCGCATTCCTGTGAGCGTACTGGAAACACTTCTGGACTTACCACAGAGTAGGACAGAGAATGCATTCATGTAACTGCTCGATTATAGCGTACTAGAGTGCCTGCTTTACACGTAGTAGAGATGGGGGTTAACTCTGGGGGGCAGATCATCTCTGGAGGCTGGTATAAATGTTATTTAAAAACACTAACATCCGGGTGGCACATTTAATGTATTATATCGCCCAATAGCCCTATGTCACACAGACACCGATTTTGCATTTTTGCATTGGAACCATATCCATAAGCTAACTGATCCAAAACCATTATTTCAGCTTTTTCATTTTTAAATCCAATCATGGATCAATAGCATTTATCAAATGTCCAATCAATGTTGAATGCTCTCAGCCCTCATTCTCATTATGGGGCTTATCTGTTCACTACCTTCTCTCCCAGCTGACAGCACAACATGAGTAGTAGGTTGAGAAGAAGTTGTATCTGCCAAAACAATGACGACGCACTTCTAAATAGCCATCATTGAGAAAAACATACTCTCCTCTTCCATCACCATCTGGTTCACTGCAACCTCCGCCGCGGACAAGGGAAGGCTGCTGCAGGCCATTAGATCTCCTGAAAAGATGATTGGCTGCGATCTGCCATCCCTCAAGGACCTGTACACAATCAGGACCCTCAAGCATGCAGGAAAGATTGTGGCTGACTCCTCCCATCCTGGACACAAACTATTCCAAACACTTCCCTCAAGGCAGGAGGCTACAGTCCATCAGGACCTAAACCTCACGCCACAGGAACAGATTCTTTCCATCGGCAGCTGGCCTCATCAACAAGGCCAATTGATGCCCCCCACACCCACAAAGACTGACCCCCAACTCCTGATGTTAAATGAATGCACAGCTCTGGACTACTGACTTGCACATTGCTTCACTGTGTCAACATTCCTGGCAACACTTTCATTCCCTTTCACTGCTACTTGAATGGTTATTTATGTTTGATTTTTATTTTATTCATCCGAACTGATACGCAACAACATTTCGAAGCAAGTTCCTTGTATGTGTAAACCAACTTGGCAATAAAAGATGATTCTGATATACTATTAGCGACTGTTAAATACAATGTGTAACTCACGTTGCTATGAGTTGTTAATTTACTGTCATGACAATATTTCTAGGAGCAGGATATGGCTTAAGATAATGTAATTGAATCGTGTATAAGTGTTTTGTACTAAAGATGGCAGACACAACAAAAGTAGGACCAAATCAAACTCAATCGTGACTAGAAATCAAATTTAAAGGCATTTTGGACATGGCGCCCTCTATCCTTCTTTGTGGGAAACACAGTATGGCCAGGACTGTTCGTAGTGCTGGGAAGTTCGACTCATTTTACTGACTCCGAGCTTTCAGTAAAAATAAGACATCCACTGTCAATGTTTGAATTAATGAATCACTTGCAAAATGACTCGTGAGATCCGAGTCGCTTAAAAGAGTCATTCAAAAAATAACGAATCGCTCGCGACCAGACGGATCACAACCCGGAAGCGAGCTTTGCAGAGTGACATACCATATGATTTCTAATGTGTTGTTGCCTAACATGATCTTTCACATGAATCCGTTGAGGGATTCAGTAATAATAATAATAATGTCACGTTTCCTACGTTGAAGAATCCTTTGAATGACGGTAGGTATTTTTATTTCCTAGGACATCAGCAGTACTACTGCTAGCCAATGTAATGGTACCGCTACTAGCATGGAGGAAAACGTTATTCAGCTACTTAGTGATACTGTCTGTATCTGGAATAGGACTTGTTTGCTTGCATTTCCTAGCGACTTTTCTCCCTTGCAATTTTCATTTCATATATTTGGTATTCCGACTTGCGAGGTGTTTTTAACGCATATGCACTGACCTTAGCTACTAGCCAGCTTCAGTGAAATAACCAAAATGCATTCGAAGTTTAAAGAAGTGCCATCACTGTAAATAGATTCTGCAAAAACGTGTCCAGGTAGGTAGCTATATGGTTACAGTAGTACTAGTCATGGAAATAACAGTACTGTGAGCCTGTGACCATGTTCAGATTCATCATACAATCCCAAAAATGTAAAAAATGAGCTAACGAAATATGTGATAGAAACATAAATATCAGATATGCTAGATACGCATTGCGCTATAACCCCTCCACTGGCTGGTGTCTGGCTGATGTGCTGCTATTATACGGCTTCAGTAGTAAATGTAAACATGTTGTATCATCATATGTGGATATAGAACTATCGAGGATATGAGCATAAAGTCCATCCTTGTGTACAATGTGGCCCTTAATCCTAGCTTGTCAAAAATCACTCAACTACACTACATAGCAAGGTAAGATTGTTAATAAAAAACATTATTGTGTTGCCTGTTTTGCAGATGATGACGATGGTGGTGGTAACCCAAGACCGTATGATAGAAGACATGACTGAAAAAGCTATTTTTGGCCCCTGAGTGATTCTGTGGAATTGTTTAAGAAAACCTGGTCATATATAGGGGAAATACACGTATATATTCCTAATGAAGCGTGGTGCTACATCTGTGTGACATAGTTTTTGAGTCTCAGGCCTAATTGTGAGGAGCCGATCACATAGTATTACCGGTTAATCTGTATCAGAAACTGACCCACTTTTTGGTGGGAACCCTTTAAAAACACCAAAGTATTTCAGCCATTTTCAAGTGCGGGTTCATTAGATCACCTTCCTGTTAAGATGTTTTCAGCTTTGAAGAAGTTAGTTGGTTCTGAACCAGGCCAGCCAAGGGACAAGAACATCCCTGCTGGCATGCAGTCCATGAACCAAAGTTTACAGAGACGCTTTGCAAAAGGAGTACAATATAACAGTAAGTGACGCATGTTGGGATCCTTATTTTACACCGATAGCGATGTACGCAATGCATATATTGGGTCAGGCTAGTTATAATTTAAAAAATGATTCTCCCAAGTGAAAATAGTGATCCGCGGAGACAGAAACACTGGCAAGAGCACTCTGTGGCATCGACTGCAAGGAAAGAAATTCACAGATGAGTACATACCCACTCAGGAGATCCAGGCAACCAGTATTCATTGGAACTACAAAAGTAAGACATTTTGACTGTGTGCTTCATGAAACCCTGAGCTATGATTTGGTCATATGTTGTTGTTTTTTTTCGCCCGGACTAAACCCAGAGTGAAAAAGAAAAAGCCTACACCTTATTACGAATCCAACATTTGTTGATGGAAACGCTGAACTCAAATTGTCATAAAAAAAGGAAACACCGTAAAGTCCTTGATGACATGCATGTGTACAACATTTATAAGTGTAGTTGTAACTGTGTTTAGATTTAATATTATTATAATATATGTATATATAATAATATTTGAAATCATGTGACTCAGCATTCATTATAGGGATTTGTATTGGCCCTAAATAAAATAGGCTTTTCCTTTAGGGTGTCCTTTAAAATGTTTTTGTAAAGTAAAAAGTTTCAGATCAGGAGAGGGATATAAAATACATTTGAATGCAATTACATTGTATTGTATACTAACAGTAAAGGCCGTCTGTAACATGTTGGGGCAAAATTGCACTTCTAAGACATTAGGAATGTCTCTCCAAATGTGTCAGGGCACGGAAAAAGCTAATTGGGGAGGTTACTAAGAGCCAACAGCAACATTAAAGAAGCTGCAGGAATTTCTGGCAAGAAGTGGCCACTCATTGTGTTGTACAGTACTCTAGAATTCTGTGCTGAGGATGACAAAACAGAAGCCATTTCTCACAAATAGGAAGTTCCAAGCCTGTATACATTTTTGCTAGAAGAGACTCTCCAATCTTATTCTGAACACTTCTTGGCCATAATTCCAAAATATATTTGAGTGCCAAACGAACAGTGTTTATGTGAATACAACAAGGATACTGTGTATCCCAGGTACACAGTACTTGAAGCATGATGGCTGCAGCATTATGCTGTGGGGCTGCTTTTCCTTTGCAGGTACCGGGGTTTTGTTCAGGACAGAGGGGACAACGAAAAATATCTAAATGTCAAAATATTTTGGTGCACATCAGTACAACCTTTTTTACTCAAAATAATCCCAAGGACACAGCCAAATCCTCCATGAATGGCTTGCAATAAGGCTTGTCCTGGAATGGCAGTCAGTGGTTAAACATCATCCAAAAGAAATGTAGCGGACAGACTTAAATGGGGATCTGCACAGGAGATTCAATTTGACAGCGCAGCTTGAACATTTATGCAAAGTAGAGTCAAGTTGTGAGATCTAGGTGTGCTAGGTTGATAGAAACTCATATGAACACGGAAACTTACAACTGTAATCAAAGCAAACGTTGCTTTCACAAAGTAATACTTGTGGTACAAGGCATTACCTGTTTTTCATGTCTTCAGAGAATTAATCCATTGGTTCCTCACTTGTTATTTATTGGAGATTTCTTTTTAAAAAGGTCTGACCTCATTTGTTTTGATTTGGCCTTTGCATACAAAACATATTCATTTGCAATAAGGAAGTGTAGACCTTTTAAATCCAATCGAAGCTCTCTTTCTGCTAACATGTTTTCAGTGTATCTTTAATACATTTTTCTTTTCTGCTTCTGCAACTGTAATGTTCTTCAGTTGAACATGGCAAATATAAAGGTAAATAATATCCTGGTAGGTTAGAAATATTGTTGTGTAGTTAGCCAGATTAATAGCTTTGCCTACAGGTTTCCCGTGTCAGTAGTTTGTGTCTGAAAACACTTCCTCTCTAGTTTTATGACCACAATAGACCTTTTTTCAGTTTCTTTCATGAGACCATGTGATTAATAAATATGCCTAGGGGTGATTAAATTCCTTTTAGTTTTTCACATTCTTACAGGCGTGGAACACATACTAATGGTCAGATTTAAAGTATGTATGTGAGGCTTTTTCTGCTGTCATGCTTCCTTCGATCATTCGAGAATATCTCTGTTTCTTTCAGCCACTGACGACGTGGTCAAGGTAGAGGTGTGGGACGTGGTGGATAAAGGTGAGCGTGATTACTTACCGTAGCTCTGTGTGCGAGACTCACATGAGTCGTTCAGTTGATTTCTACTGCCATGTTGAGCTTGCTCATGTGTTTTTTATAATCCCCTTGTTCACATCCTGTGTTACTATTTATTTTAGGTTTTCCTCTCAGTATATTAATGCTGTTTTTCCTGCTTTTCTCTTGCACTCGCCTCAGGCCAGAAATACCCTCTCCCAGAGGGTATAGGTGAGAGTTGCTTTGTATAGTTGGTTAGTCTTGTGTGCGCCTCGGGTTTGTCCCTCTTGTGTGTTATTCAAATGCAAACACAGTGAAAGTGGATCATTGCTTGGTTTGCAGTGTGGCTGATGTGGGCATATTGCTATCGCATGCTAGGCAATTTTGGCGTCGACAGCATTGTGCGCAGTTAACCTGAAGCTGCTTGCGTGAAGGTTTTGTGGTTTTTAGTTGAGTATTAATTTGCCAATAAGAATGCAATAACAAGAGCTCTGTGTATGTGTTGCACTTTAACTGAATTAGCTGGAATACTCATTTGTACGTCAAGTGCCATGTGAATAATAACTATACGAGTGATTAAAGAGCAACAATCGTTTTGACACATTTACAGACACACAGGCTTAAACAGGGATGTTGTCCATGTGGCTTTAATTATATATCGCATGGCTTTCTTATTGACAGCAAAAGTTTAACTTTAGGTCCAGCTTTATGTTCACAGTTTCAGCTTCTTGTTCTGTGTTTTTTTTTTTACAGGCAGAAGTAAAAAGAGAGGAGATGCTTTGAAAGTGGAAAATGAACCTCAGGAGGTGATTATAATAATGCCGCTGGTGATTATAGAAGGGCACCAATCTCTGTTTTATTGTGGTCATCTACGGAGCCTGTATATGGGAGCTGTGTTGTATACTATTTTGTACACGCTTCGGTTGTATTTTCCCCAGACTCATTATTGTTCATATATGTAAACGATCGTTCATTTGTTTGTAGTCGGACGAGGTGGCGTTGGATGCAGAGTTCCTCGACGTCTACAAGAATTGCAATGGCGTGGTCATGATGTTTGACATCACCAAACAATGGTAGGAACCCACACCTCTACATCTCCATGTTTTTGTGTTTTTTTTTCACATAATGAGAACCAATGACTGCTGGTGACGAGTTTCAATAGGCCCCAGGTTGGCTGGAGACCCCTCTGACTGCAGAGGTCGGCCGCCCTCTGACTGGGCTCAGCATCACTGCCAGAACAATGTCAAACAGATGACCATTGTGTTCACAAGTTCAACGCAGCCGAGCGCGTGGGGGAGATATTTGTAATTCCTCAGATATGGGGGCTGCATGTTCACAGTTCCGTCTTGTGTCATTACAGGACGTTCAACTACATCCTGAGAGAGCTGCCCAAAGTGCCCACCCATGTTCCAGTGTGTGTCCTAGGTAACCACAGGGACATGGGTGACCACCGTGTCATTCTACCTGACGACATCCGCCAGGTCATCGCTAATCTCAATAGGTAGGTGGCTGAACACGATAATAGAAACGTTTCCCAAAATCCTATTTGTAGAAAAAGCCAAAAACCTGGAATCCCAAGATGTATTGAAAACAAAGTAAATTGTCACTGATTTATTTACATATCTGATGGTTTCTTGCATATACTTGACTGATTTATTTGCATATCCTTACAGACCAATGGGCTCCTCTTATATTCACTACGCTGAAGCATCCATGAAGAACGGATTTGGCCTGAAATATCTACACAGGTTTTTCAACATTCCTTTCCTGCAGCTTCAGGTAAGTTCTAGCTTAGGCCACTTTGTAAAGCTGGTGTCAAAGCCATTTTACGGGTTTATTGGAGGTAGGAAAATCCGTTTGATGCGCAACGCACGCATCTTGGATGTGTTTTATCTTAAATGTGCCGGTGATCAGTGTTGTCTTGCAGTAGATGATGGTCAGTCATCTCCAGCCGTCTCTTTTGATATCTCTGCAGAGGGAGACCCTGTTGCGACAGTTGGAGACCAACCAGTTGGACATGGACGCCACTCTGGAGGAGCTCAATGTGCAACAAGAGACCGAGGATCAAAACTATCAAATGTAAAGTCCAGTTTTGTGGCATTTGTTATGATGTATATATTTTTTTTGTGCAGTGAAATTTCAGTTTTAGTATATTTGTGTGTTCTGATCATTAACATTTCAGTTTTAGTATATTGGTGTGTTCTGATCATTAACATTTCAGTTTTAGTATATTGGTGTGTTCTGATCATTAACATTTCAGTTTTAGTATATTGGTGTGTTCTGATCCTTAAGATTTCAGTATATTAGTGTGTTCTGATTCTTAACATTTCAGTGTGTTCTGATCCTTAACATTTCATTATTTCAGTATATTAGTGTGTTCTGATCCTTAACATTTCATTATTTCAGTATATTAGTGTGTTCTGATCCTTAACATTTCATTATTTCAGTATATTAGTGTGTTCTGATCCTTAACATTTCAGTATATTAGTGTGTTCTGATCCTTAACATTTCATTATTTCAGTATATTAGTGTGTTCTGATCCTTAACATTTCAGTATATTAGTGTGTTCTGATCCTTAACATTTCAGTATATTAGTGTGTTCTAAAACTTAACATTTTAGTATATTAGTGTGTTCTGATCCTTAACATTTCATTATTTCAGTATATTAGTGTGTTCTGATCCTGAACATTTCATTATTTCAGTATATCAGTGTGTTCTGATGCTTAATATTTGCTGATACTAACAATGAGGCGTCCGTCGGTGTGCAGTTTCTTGGACAACGTGGAGGTGCGCAGTAAAGGCTATGGATCTCCAGGTCCATCCAATGGCCAGAGCCCCTCCTCGGGCTCCCAGTCCCCTATTGTCCCTCCTAGTGGTGTCTCTACTGGCAGCTCCAGCCCTGGGACCCCTCAGCAGCCACCCATCTCTGCCCAGGAACCAGGCCTTGAGTCGCCCTCCCCAGCTTCGCCCCTTGCCCTCCCTGTGGCGACGGTTCCCCCGACCGCCGAGTCTCAATCCCCCACTCTGACACACACTCCGAGTCCTGAACATCGTGTGTCGTCTCCTTCCCCCCTTGCAACTGCCCAGGCTCCGCCTCCTCAGAAACGTGGCCTTATCTCACGTCTCTTTGGCTCCTCCCCCGCTGCCGAAGTCCCTGCTGACATTCCAGGTGAGTGGGGTTGATGCTTCAGGGATCTGCTGCTCTGTGAATGACACAGAGCAGCAGATATATTTTCTTTCACAAGAACGTATGAACTTGGACCTCGACCATGGAGAATTGAACCCTGGTGTTTCGTGAAGCTTGTATACTTTCAATGGATGTGACGCAATATGAATAGAATAGCACCTTTCATTCATTTCAATAGAGCCACTCCCTAACAATGACTGATGGGTAACACTGGATGCTGGGTGGCTTTTGTGTTGCTTTAGCCTATAGTGGTGTTGGGCTGTTTTCAAGTGTTTTTGATCAATATGTGTTGGGCCTCATATTGTACTATACCAGTTATGTATACTTCCTAAATTGCACCCCATTCCCTATATAGCACACTACTTCAAACACACAGAAATATACAGAAGAATAGTCTTTCATTTGGGCGCATTAAGTCTTCTGACCACTGTCCCCGTCTGCAGAGCCAGAGCCTTCCCCCGTGTGTCCTGCCCACGTGCAGAGCGTTGACGACTTTGTGCCGGACGAGGGTCTGGATAAAAGCTTTCTGGAGGAGAGCATCCCCTCTAAAGTCAAGGCCCCGGCACCTGCACCTGCTATGGATAGTGACAGGTATGAAGTACAAATATATGGGTTCTTACTTCCACTGACAGAAACGTAAAAGAGTTCCCTAGGGAAAAGGCCGCCATTTAAGCGGTCTGTATTTAAACTCACTTTGATTCCATTGTTTGGAACCAATAGTGAAGCCCAAGTGTCAGCTGGACCTGCCCGTTTGTCATGAGACGATTCTGAATACTTCTATTGTAATAGAATGTAAATGAGGATTTCAGACACCATGTTTCGAAGCTGGTACAACCAAATGTGTCCAGCGTCTCTCATTTTCATTCTAGAATGAATAGTTAATTCTAAAGGTAATTTAGCAGTTTCTACTTCTATGCACTCTTATCTTATTTACATATTTATGTTCCGGGCAGAGGTCACGCTTTATTTGTTTTAACAATATGGTCGTTAATATTTCACAATTCCCGACCGTACTTAACCATTGCCGAACATATATTTTAGATAGCCATATAGTAGCCTGTATTGAAACAGCAACAACACACAAATGCTATGATCCAACAAATGCTAATAATAAAATAAAATAATAATGTATTTATTTTCCCCGGACATTTTGGTCGGTCCAGCTATTGAGTTGTCCATCCTAACCATTTATGTGGTTGATGTGTATCTTGACCCTTGACCTTTAATACTAATAATAATCCTATTGTACAGTGATGGAGAGGATGGAGGGAACCCACTGGTGGCCAGTTATCAGGATGAACTGGACCCAGATGACAAGGAGGCCCCCGTGCCCCTGCCCAGCACCCTGAACCTTCTCACCAGTAAAGACTTCAGCATATCCAGTGATGAGGAGGACGCACAGCCCCCATCAGCACCACCAGCAGCACCTCCACCTGCTTCCACTCAGGATAACCAACTCCACTGTGACGGAGAAACCGAGCTAAAAAGGTGAGCCTTTCACTTGTGTTCACATATGTGTTTGTTTTACTGTAGATCCGTCAAGAGGGAACCATTTGTGGCCCCTGATTGTAAAACCAAACGGGATCTGTATGTAGTGCATGCTGGGTAAACATATCTTCTCTTTGTCATCATTTTGATCTTTTACAAACCAATGTCTGAAATATACAATCATGTTAGGAGATCTTAAGTGAAACATGGAGCTAGTAAACATTTAAGTGACATCTTTCCTCCTGTTTTTTAGACCGGACACTGAGTCCATATTGCCTTTGGGGCCTGCTGCACCGCTCCCCCAGGAGGCAGAGCCCCTCACCCTGACCCCAGCACCCACACTCACCATGGGACAACCAGGCCGCCATCCAGAACCATCCAGGAATCAGGGGGCGATCCCTGGGTTGGAGAACTCTGACTCAGACGCGGATGTCCCCATTGGTAAACAGGTGCTCTCCTTTGTCATGGATGACCCTGACTTTGAGTCTGAGGAGGAGGCGGTCATCCAGAAAATATCTAAGGTAAGTAAATCAATCCAGATCATTTAATCAGGCGTAGTAGTTGCAATCCTATAATCATGACTTCCCTGGTCAAAGGATTCGAGGTGAACATGTATTTTAAGTGAAACGTTAGACTAATGATTTCGTTTAATTCCGACCGCAGGAGGTTTTTCCGGTCAGGAATGAGGTACTGTCTGACCTGGAGCTGTCAGATAACGACGTGGCTCCAGTCCTGCTGGTCCCTGCCCCCCTGAAGGCCACACCGATCCTGAAACCTTCGCGGCGACAGCAACAAGGCGACGATGAGACGGACCTGTTTGGCCTGGGCTTCATGGAGAAGGATCCTAGAGCAAAGGATGACAGTGAACACCTAGAAGGCAAACCCACTACCATATATCTATAAAGACACAGCTCTCATTGATTAGTGCATGCTATATTAACACGTGCCATATTGGGGCGGCAAGGTGGCCTAGTGGTTCGGGAATAGGGCTTTGCAATGGAAAATATTGAAATGAAGTCCTTTCTATCACATTTCTTTCATTTGGGGCCAATTTAATATGACTAACAGTCTTGCACATGACGGGAGAGTGGCAAATACATTTGAGGTCTTAAATTGCCTTGTAAGTATTGCTTATATAATATGTCTTTCTTTTTAGAGAAAGAAAGTAAGCATTCCTCAAAAGAGAAGAAGAAAAAGAAGAAAAGCAAAGAGGTAGGCGACTGAAAGTATTTCTTCATTGTGATCTTGTCACGTGAATAAGTGAGTGATTACACTGCGTGGTATACAAATGTTGTGAGGGAAAAACATCAGGACGTTCTGCTTCTAAAAAACAAATATATTTTGCCTTTTCAAGGAGGAGAAGAGCATTAAAAAGAAGCATAAAAGGGACAAGAAAAAGGAGAAAGATGTTACAGGAACTGGAGATGACAAAGAGAAGAAAAAGAAGAAATCCCGGAGCAAGAGAAGCGAGGACGTGGATGACCTGGAGGACTTCTTGGCGGGAGGGGAGGGTTCGGCAAGCAGAGAGGGCGGAGACTACGAAGAACTGTAAAACCACGAAGAGCTGCGGAGTTCGAGCTATGCTTAATGTTGAAATGTCACGTCTCCTCAAGCACACGCGCGTCCTCTGCAAGCCACAGCCACGGTCCGTGTCGACACAACACAAGGCCAGAAGGCTCTACTGTGGGTGTCCCAATGATATTATTTCACGTGGGCACTACTGATGTCACACGTGACCTTTTGGATGAGGTGACCGCCTCGTATCAGACAGGATAAAGATGCTAACTGGGGTCATTGCTGGGTCTTGTTGAGTCACTGAGGATGGATCTGACTTTTTTTTTTATTTTCAGACTTGCACTGCCATTTTTAAAAGTTTGGGATCACTTATAAATGTCCTTGTTTTCCATGAAAACACACATGAAATTAGTTTGTTTAGAAAATATATCGAATGGAAGCGGATGTATAGTCATTTAAAAGGTAAAATAAATAATGATTTTTAATTTAAATAATATAATCAAACGTTGCTTTTGTCAAAGATGCCTCTGTAGTAGAATTTGCAGCCTTGCAGACTTTTGGTATTCTAGTTATGAATTTGTTCAGGTAATTTGGAGAATTGGCTTGATGTGAACTTCTTAAGTACCATACGGTCAACCTGCTCCCACAACGTGCCATTGGAACAGAGGACTGATTCATTGCTTATAATGGGACACTGTATGCCTGAATATGTATATATTCCATTGCAATAGTACTTCACAACATTTACAATGTCCACACTGTATTTTGATCAATTTGATGAAAAATTTGCTTTTCTTTCAAAAACATGGACATTTCCAAGTGACCCCAGACTTTGCTACTGTAGTGCAAGATAAAATGTAAAGAATTTTCATTTTACTTCTAGTGTATGCCCTCTTGTGCAAATGGGTCAATCCAAATGGGTCAATCAGGGCGAATTGTTTTGAATTATCTCTATTCCGTGTAAGAGTTGTTTGAGAGCATGTTCCTGTAACGTGATGATTGCTTTACGGTATAAAAGTTATGTAGTGGTGCGTAAACAGTGCAGATTGTCATATTTGACACCGACCATCAGTTTTTGTTTGTCCATTTCAAATGTGACCCTAGACCATATTCTCTTTGTAGGGCAGTACTTTCCACAAGGTCCAATTGGACCCTGGTTGATGTAGTGCAGTATCTGATTAACAACATCCCATTTGAACAGCGTTTCATCGGCCTTAATAAACTTTGCAGTTTGTTTTAATGATTTGCCTCGAAGAGGTAGCTTGGGGCATGAAGAAAATGCTGGCCCTTTCTCAATTTCAAAACTGTCAATTTGTTGGCCTGCGTTGATCAATTATTGAATTACTATGTGATACACAATAGGGCTTTCCCTTACTTACACACTATTTGTATATTATTCCCAAGGGGATCACCTTGTTTTCAATGGCAAATTTTAACAATCTTGCCCAAAGCCTGTTTTTAAAGGAAGTTACATAGCGCGTGCCGTGTATATATGTATATATATATATACACACACGTTTGGATTCTATATCAGTCAAGTGTTCTCACTGTAAATCTAGACATTAGTGCAGAACTGACAGGTTGTTTTCCAGACTGGATGTGTCTGTTGCTTTCAGTAGGTGCTGTTCTGTCACTCCACGCTTCTCATTTACTGGATATGCTTTATGCTCAGTCCATACCAGAACGTGACACATATTATGGAAATGTTCGCTTTTATTCAGAGCTGCTCCTTGGAGTAAGAATCATGCAAAAGTAAGTTTGTAAGGCAAGATGAGTAGTTATTTACTACGTCATTTGTCAAGTTATTTACAATTGCTACATTTTCAAGATATTGTTTCATTTTTGTTTTAACTAGACATCTTAACAGGTCTGCCTGTGATTCAGATTACCACTAAAAATGGAATTCTCTGCAATAGCTGTTTTTTGTAGGTATATATGGATCCCAATGACACTGAATGATGCAGTTAATGTCCACACACTAGTGCTTGTTTAATATTGATTTCATTTTTATTTTCATGTGTTCATGGTGAGGAAATACTATAGATTTTTATTCATATGTAATGCATAGCTGTTAGACTGAAATTGCCTGCTGTGTGTTTTTTTGTGAGATATTCTGTAACGTTTTTGTGTCCGTTAGCAGATCAATTAGTTGTATCAGGTCACAAAGGTTTGATTCAGATCAAACTAGAGTAATTCTAACATGTTTACATTGAAAAGCCTAACATTCTATTAGTAAGGACAGTCACCGATGTATTACATTAAGAGCAGTAAAAATCCATATTAGACAAGGTAATATATCCAGGTGTTATTCATGAATGATAAACATGAGGCGTTTATTTCTTCACTGGCACAGACTATGTATATTAACTCGCGTGACGAGACGTTAAGGTGTATTACTTTTCATTGTCCCTTCAGTCAGAACAGGTTATGTCAAAGTGAAACCTAAAGCTATGCATTAATCATAAATACTGTAAGATTGGCTCCATCGTTTGTCATCTGTTGTCCTTGAGTGGGTTGTTTATTAAATAAAAAACAATGCTAAAAGCACAGTTCCATTAGGAATTATATTTATTTTCATCCAATGAAAGGTTTCCATTTCATTTTCTCAGTGTGAACCTCTTCGGTTTCTCCAACAAATGTCAAACTTGTTTTTCAATCGATGGCGTATAATGTTCCCGGAATATAATGAAGACAATCACTTAAACGAGGGGAGCTCTTTTAACTACCTCATTGATATCAATATGTTTACAAAAAAATGTGTTACTGGTGTCAACAGGATTTCCTGGGAGAGATGTGGCGGGTTCTTCCTACAACACACTGCCTTTGGTGATGTGGCAAAGCATGTGAATGGAATGTGTCGATCTCTGAGATAGCCGTCTTAGTGGCTCATTTGTATTTCAATATTTACCGTTGAGTACAGAAACTAAGCAGTCCCCGGTCACTTTGTGAGAGATGTTCTCGGGTGAGTCTACACGAAGCAGATGTTCTCAGGGTGTGTCTACACGAAGCAGATGTTCTCAGGGTGTGTCTACACGAAGCAGATGTTCTCAGGTTGTGTCTACACGAAGCAGATGTTCTCAGGGTGTAGACCAGACAGTAACTGTATGACAGCAGGTAGACCAGACAGTACCTGTATGACAGCAGGTGGACAGAATTTCATTGGTAAGTACCTTCTCCAGACACAGGGCTGCCTTGGTCCTCTAGATTATTTACTGCTGTACCAGGGCCTGTGCACTAGTCTTTGATCTAATGTACTGCAATAGTATAGATAGAACTGTAGTGAATTTGATGCCCCCATATTGGGGTAATGATTTGTTTACCCAGGGTCGTTTTTTTCTTTATTTTAATAAGTTTTATCATTCATCCACTAGAGAGCGTGTGTGTGTTTTATCATTCATCCACTAGAGAGCGTGTGTGAGCCAGCTGAGCACACAGTAATGTGGATGACGTCACTGTTTACTAACCGCGCTCCTGCTGAAACATCCGACTTCTGTCGGGCTTTTTTGTCCGGACCTATAGAGCAGCACTTACGTCTGTCGACCGAAATTACGCAGCAAGAAAACACGCAAGTTTTCCGCGTAACTTTATGTGAGCAAACTAGATCTGGCAACGGTTTAATGTGCTGCATAAAACCTTCATCCCTCTGGGAATGACACGCAAAGCATTACAACTACATACTGGCATAAGTGTGCCGCTACTGGGAGGACATAAACCATCTATAAGGTCGTGGGATCGTGAATATTACAGAGATATTGGTTATTTCACTCATATTTCACTGGCTGTGGACAGTACTTCACAGTGTTCATGAATTGAAGTTGAATAAAACACATAAAAGCATGTCTGCGGTCGTTCACAAGAACCCAAATACATTGTGCATCAAATGAATGCAACTGTTCGTGTTAATAGTAAATGTCACAACAATGTGTGCAAACGTCCTCTTCTGCAAACGCACTGACGTGAACACCATCATAAAATATACCCACTCCTTCCTCCGAGCAGAAACCGGTTATTCAACACATGCACATCATCTAAAGGTTTATATTTCAATATGTACCAATTAACAGAAGACTCACGAACACACACATGTTGTTGGCTGATTCAACAGCTTAGGAGAAAGTTCGTGTAAGATGTCTGCCTTACAACCTTGGTTAAGATCTTTTGCGGACAGGAAATGTAATGTATTATTATAAAATATCATAGCACACATTTAAAAAGGGGATCTTAAGATGCTGCGCTTATGGAGGATTAAAGGGGCCAAAACTAAATAAATACATGCATAATTATATAATTGACCCATATAATCCTCCATATGTCCTACCCACCAGGTTATATTATCATGTCCATTTCCCATCGCGTGTACTTCGGGCGTCTAGTCTGGTCGACAAGTGAGGCGAGTCAGTATTACTAACTCCTATTGGCTGTGTGCTCAGCCAATGAAAATGCGTGTTGTTGTCGCTGCACAGCCGCGACCCATGTGAGTCCACTCCGGGAGAACTAGCACACCGGCAGAATGGTACGTTTATTAAATAACAACGCATTACGTTTCTATTGATCTACACGAGTAAAACAATTAACCAGACTTTAAATTGATCAACTGTCTTGTTTAACGTGGGTTTATTGTTCCCGGTTATTGTTATATATTGTTATATCAGCTGGTTAGTGTGTCGATGACTTACCAAGTTGCTATCTATTTAGCTAGTTAATTTGCTAGCTAAACGCCACCTAGGAGCATTGGTCTTGGTCTATTGTATTTATTATAAATTAGTAGCATTTTACTTGAATGTAGTAGCAGCATTCAAGTAACAAGTAAATCAATAATATGTTTTGCATATATTTACGGTAGGCCAGCCGCTCTGGTGTCTGTTAGATTAGACTTTTTTGCTGTAAATTGTAACTGTAGCCTAAGTTTTAGTGAATACGTTACTGGGTGTTGTGGTTGTCCCATCTGAAATTGAAAATGTCTTAGACACACAATCTTTCTAGGAATGCAAGTTATTGCCTATATGTACCTGTTATTTTGATATATGTTGCTACCGAGCATGTAACACTGCATTAAGTTTTGGTTGCCAATGACTGTAGCTTCGTCGAGAGATGAGACTGAGACGGGAGTACCTGTACAGGAAGGCCCAAGAAGACAGAGTGAGGACTATTGAGGAGAAGAAACAGAAGCTGAAATCCGCTCTGGATGGTGAGGGGCGGAATACATGAAAGCGGTTGATTGGATGACAGGGATTGGGTGTACAAGAAGAACTACTCGATGGTTCCAAATTGTTGTTTTGATTTTCAATGTTGTTTTTCCCTCCGGACCACAGACAATCGCCTCATCCCTACTGAGGTTCGCAGAGAAGCTGTGCAGTTGCAGAAATTGCTCGAGTATGACGATGAGGGGGCAGAAGGTTTGTTCTGAAAATTCATTCCTAGTTGTTTAGATTGCGGCATTTGAATGGCCTAAGCATCTTCTTACAGACTGCCAATGGCTAAAGTGGTCAACCCGCTGTTGTTTATGAATTCTGGCACCCAGTGACTGACAGATTGTGTGTGTTTGTAGGTGTCAGCACTCACATGGATGATGAGTATAAATGGGCTGGTGTGGAGGATCCAAAAGTAATGGTTACAACTTCAAGAGACCCCAGCTCTCGACTAAAGATGTTTGTCAAGGTAGGACCATGTATATTGCAATCCCTGTTGAATGTATATTCCCTGCCCCACCAGTAATTAATTATAACTGGGAAGATTGTACCAAACTAATTGTAAATTCATAACGAGTATCATAAAAAGTATCATAAATCTTGTTTGGTTTTTGGGCTCTTGGTCGACTGGTCTTTTGGGTCTTCATGATTGAATGAGCAAAATTTGAGTATTCATTTATTTATTATGAGGTTACATTACATTTTGATCTGCAATTGTGTGTGGATGTCAACATTGTGATCATAATGTTGGAATCTGCAAAGGATGGGGTCTTGTTTTTTTGTCTCTCTCGCTAATAACAGTAAACGTTGAAAGCCTCTGTCAAGCTCAGTGAAAATTTTGATTTTCTTAAATCGTAGGGAAACTATTATCAAGAGCTCAGACTTTATTCGAAAATTTGCGCCATTACTTGAAGATGTTTCCAACGTTTCCAAAAAGAGTTTTAAAAAGTTTTGTGAAGAAAAATTGAAAAATAAATGTGCAAAGATGCTAGACATACCACTGCAATTCCTGACATCAGTTACTACCAGATATTAACTCAGGGGAGTGGACATCTAATTCTATTAGAATTTTTGAAATTCTACACTTTACAAATAAATTCCCATTAAGTGGCTGTTATGCTGTGTTGTGTGTAATTTCAATGTATGCGTTTTTCAGCTACTGACAACACGTGAACAAAATTGAAAGGGTGTAAACTTTCTCTATGCACTGCAGAAACGTGTTTTGTGTATGTATTTTAAAGTTTTTGAATTACTCTAAAACTTATTTGAACCTTGTGTCATGATTGTCGACAGGAGGTGAAGTTGATCTTCCCAGGATCTCAGCGTATGAACAGGGGAGGTTATGAAGTCAATGCTCTGGTACAAGCCTGTAAAGCCAACAATGTTACAGACCTCGTCATCATCCATGAAACCAGAGGACAGCCAGGTAAAGTCATCTAGACTGATCAACTACATATAGGTATGCTTGCCATCATTGACTTCTTTACTGCATTTAACAGATGAGGGTGTTCGATTTATATTAAAAATGGAAGTCTTTATGTACAGTAGTGTATTCTATGGGTTTGTGGGTGGTCAATGGGGCCAGGGGAATGTATTTTACTTTGCGAGGAGATTAGTCAGTTTCATTGTTACAAATATATGGAGTAAAACATTTAATTGTGGGACTTGTATGATTTTCTTGTGTGATCTGTGCAGATGGGTTGGTGGTGTGTCACCTACCTTTTGGCCCGACTGCCTACTTTACCTTATACAATGTGGTAATGAGACATGATGTGCCGGACATCGGAACCATGTCTGAAGCCTTTCCACACCTCATCTTTCACAACTTCTCCTCACGACTGGGCCAGAGGGTGAGCAACTTGAATATTAAAACATTTTTAAACATGTATTAATCATTTGTCTAAATGTATACTTTCTGACACAATGTAAATCTCTCAAAATTAGGTTTCCAATATCCTCAAGTATTTGTTCCCAGTACCTAAAGAGGACAGTAAACGAGTTATCACATTTGGCAACCAGGAGGATTTTATATCTTTCCGGTGAGTAGATGGATGCATTTAACAAGCTAATTTTAGATATAATATTGAGCCAATGGTGGAATGTAGTAAAAGATGTAATTTATTACCTGTTGCATTGCAGGCATCACACCTACAAGAAAACTGACCACAAGAACATTGAGTTGTCTGAAGTTGGACCTAGATTTGAAATGAAATGTAAGTGCAAAGTTGTATACATATTCAGTATAAGCTACATCTTTCTTTTTATTATGCATTAATTGGTATTTAATAATTTCTGCTTTATTCTGTCCTGTATATTGGTCCTGTATATTATTTATTATTTGTGTAATGATGCACATGAAAAGTTATCATTGCTCTAGATGAAGTTTAACAACTGGATTTCTTTCTGTAGTATACATGATCAAGCTTGGTACCCTGGAGAACGAGGCGACCGCGGATGTAGAATGGCGCCACCATGCTTATACAAACACGGCCAAAAAGAGGAAATTTCTCAGCCTGGAGTAGCCACATCTCTCTGCAACTCTCATGGGCAGGTCATGGTTAAAACAGCCTGGACTCATAGCCTAATGCTGTTTATTCAGTGTTCACTGTTCCTCATATTTATGACATGGCTATGGAAAAGGACTCCAACAGAGAATTTGTATATAATACAAAGGAACTACTCTCAGTGAAATTTTCACAGGACTCAATTAAATTTGTCTTCAAAACAATGCAATTGTTGCCTCAATATGCTATATATTTTAGTCATTGCCTTGTTTTTCCGGGAGCTACAAAATAATGGAAATGTTTTTCTTTCATTTTGTTAAACTGACAATGTTTTGCATCTGTATGATCATTTTGTAGACATATTGTTTTGAACATTGTCTAGGTTATGACTGTCCCAGAAATGAACAATGTTTTAAAAATAAAAGCGGTTCCTATTTTTACTTGCTATATTCCTAACCATCATTCTACATTAAACATGCATGTAATTTGCCTTATTACTTTATGAACACCAACCTTTATTCATGCAGGGGTGTTCTTTTTTTATGAATTGCTTTTGACATGCAGTTTGATTTAATATAATTTATATAATATATATTATTAGTTAATCTCTAACATATACACGTCATGTAACCATTATCTTTGCTGTAATAGAAGCTACATTTACTTTGTAGTATGTAACTTGGTGAAAAAATGTTTTCTTGTAACACCCGCCCCTTTAACTATCGATTGTATTATCCAATGAGCGGGTGTAAGTGCGAGAATCGACCAATAGGGTTCGTGTATCATGGAGGTGTTCCGCTTTCCCAGAAATTCTTTGACAGATCCTACTTCAGATTGCGAGAATTCAAGATGGCTGCTTCAGGTAAGACTATTCCAAAACTGAATTTGCCAGTAGTTGTTTATGAATGAATCGTTGTACAAGTGCATGTAGTTAGCCATTAAGATTGAAACGTGTCATACGTTATTATGTGAGTTATAGTGAAACAAGCTTTTCTTTACTTAATAGACTATTTGCAAGCTAAATGCGCTAGCTGGCTCCTACTTGTTTTAGCATGCTAACGCTAGCTAACTAATCCCTTTCCGCCTCATGAAAGCAACACCCTCGAACCTATAGAGAACACATGGCAAGAATTAAGGAACTATTTTTAACTTGGCCTCGTCGACGTAACATTGTAATTTTCATCAACATATAATGGCTGGCTGTTCAAACAAACTGTAAGCTTCAGTGGCATTGCTACTGAGACTAACATGGCTCCCAACATTTCGTTATGTCATATTGCTAAGCAGTAGTCAAATCCCACTATGCTAATCTAGTAGCACACGTAGCTAACTAGCAATCTCTTATTTGGCTGCGACTCAACCTGTTGTAGTTGGCTACAAAACTTATCGCTGAGCTATGATGAGCCATCAAAGAATATCAAAAGTCTAGCTTTTTTGCGCACACATGAAGTATGTCCACCCCAAAGCAGAAGTTAAGCAGGATGGTGCAGTATGGCGGTGTAGTTGTTGTTACCGTGCAATTTGTAAGCTGTGTGAAGTTGCTCATAATAATCAAGACGTTAGTGTGTTGCTTTTTCTTTCTCATGTCATACTAGTTTAAAATGTGTAAAGAATATCAAAGAATATATAAATAAAGAATATATAATTTGGTCCAGTCATTGACATGCTAGCAATACCAGCTCCGCCGTGTGTGACAAGCCATTCTGATTGCCATGTTTGTTTATTTACCATTCTCCACCTGGTATAAAGTATAGGTTCCTAAGTAGTTGCAAAATACTTGCTCTCTATGTTAGTATTTATGGACACATTTGCTTGAAAATAGAGTCCAATAAGAATAAGAGATGGATTGTAGTTAGCAAATTAGTAATAATTAGTAGTACTGTTTGTTTTCAGGTTCCAGGTAAGGGCTCACTCCCCCTGATCCCAAGTTAATGAAGTTTTCCTGCGGTTGAAGCATCTCAGTTCTGCCTCCCCTGCTCCACCTGCCTCCTACAATGTCCTCCAACTCCTCCTGCTGCTCCTCCTCGGGAGAGACCAGTCCGGAGGACGTGCCCCGAGGTGGTGGTACCATCCGAGTCTTCCTCCCGAATAAACAGAGGACCGTGGTACGACATTCCGACTAATCTCTCGAGTCAAATGTTATTATTTTCTGTTATATTTTCCGCTTTGACTGTTATATTTCACAACTTTGTAATGAATAGACCTCCTGGAACTCCTACGCAGCAGACATTTGGTGTTATGTGCCCAGAACCCATTATTTGTCATAGTGATCCTGTTTCCCTATAAATGATATCAATGTAACTTGCATAATTTTGTAACTAAATATTTTTTTGGTGAAGGTTTTTACAAAGTGAAAGTAATCATCTTTTTCTGGCTAAGAAAGGCCAGGGTTTCTTTCCTCAACCCATGTATTGTTTGTTTCTGCAGGTAAATGTTCGCCCTGGGCAGACTGTTTATGACAGTTTAGACAAAGCCCTTAAAGTAAGAGGCTTGAGCCAGGACTGTTGCGCTGTTTTTCGACTTTTAGAAGGGTATGTGTCTTTCTCCACATGTACATTTTTTATCCAGGAACAGGCTGCCCTTTTGTTATTTTTTTTTTAGCGGTAAACTCTAAACAGTGTCAGACTGCTTTTAGTGTTTTACGGTTAACCTAGTCTAACAGATATCAACCTAATTTTAAAATCGTGTTTGGCACCTACTATTTCTAAGCCTCTTTCTTTTTTTATTTGTTTCTAAAAGCAGTTTCCTTTTGGGAGTGTGACATTGTGTGAACTGAATCCATACGTCTATATTTAGTTTTTACTTTAATGCCAATACTTTGTGATTCAGGATGGTCCTTCATTGACGTTGTATTTTTCCCCTGCAGTCGCAAGAGACTAACTGATTGGAATACTGACATCACCCCACTAGTTGGAGAAGAGCTATTGGTCGAGGTGTTGGATGATGTACCCCTCACCATGCATAACTTTGTAAGTGGCCTTTACAAACGTTTCTCTTAATTTTGTCTTTTGCCGGGAACACACTTATTCTTTCACCAGTGGTCCATAATATGCACGAACTACGCCACGTGCTTGTGACTGTTTGGGTTAGAATGCCAGACCCATCAGCTCAGTGTTAAGGGCACATTTTCAAGACTGGTTAACTAATTGTTGCCGTTTGTATTTACTGCAGCGAGTGCTCGGGGACAGAACAACAGTTTAATTTCTTAATTTCTTGCCGCATCGGAGAAAATTGCCGGGCTGTCAGTCGGGCTGAGATTTGTTACTTAGGTGCCTGTACTGCTGCTTATTGCAATTTTAATTATTCGATATAATTATGTTATTCGCGGCATTCCTGCTTCACAGCGACATTATTAGCATTTTTTATCTGTTGTGTGAGCTTGTGGGGAGAGAGACGTTTCAGCAGCAGGTGGGCGAGCATATAAAATGAACAGTATTTACCAGCCAATTCAATACATGTTATGCAGCCCAGTCTGGCTAGGTGTCTTTCGGTTTATAATTTAGCATGTACTAATGCTGTGGTCTTGTTTTGTGTCAACGCTTGTGCTCTTTCGCTGCCAGCTGTTCTCCACAATCCAGAGTGAAGACGCGTTCTTATATGGTGTTCACTTTTTGTAGTTGAACAAGATATATATATATATTTTTGGAGAACCCCTTCTGTTACACCTGTTAAAGAGACCGTTGTTTGAGGGTTAATTTTCAACCATTTTGTGATTCTTTAGACACATTTGGTTATGCACAGAAAGTATGCAGTGCAGTCAAATTCATATTAGCCCTAAAATATATAATCATCCTGGAACTTCTATTGATAGTTTGCAGCTTACAATATCCACCATATATGACTTAAACACAATGACTTCCTATTTAGTACTTTGCGCTGAGAGTTGAATGGGTTCATTTATTGTGACATTGCTTTTTTCCATATCGCCCCAGGTTTAGGCAGTGTAGTCTACATGTGCCAGTCTGTATGTTAATGATAGCAATTACTTTTAAGTGGTTCATTGCATCATATAACCATTGTCAGTACTTCTTTGTTTTTGAAGATATTACAGCCAAACGAATACAGAATGTAACGCTGTCACAAAGCCTTCAACTTACTTTCCCTCTTGAACAAAAAACATTCTCTGTTTTATGCCAGGTACGGAAAACCTTCTTCAAGTTGGCCTATTGTGACTTCTGCCACAAGTTTCTGTTCAATGGCTTCAGATGTCAGACATGTGGCTACAAGTTTCACCAGCACTGCAGCAGCAAAGTCCCCACTGTGTGTGTGGACATGGACACTATGACCAAACGGTGAGTCTGTCTGAGGACGTGGACACTATGACCAAACGGTGGGTCTGTGTGAGGACAAAAACACTATGACCAAACGGTAAGTCTGTGTGAGGACATGGACACTATGACCAAACGGTAAGTCTGTGTGAGGACGTAAACACTATGACCAAACGGTGAGTCTGTGTGAGGACGTAAACACTATGACCAAACGGTGAGTCTGTCTGAGGACATGAATACATTGTTTTAGTAAATATGGCCGTAAGTCTCCGGTGTGTTTTAACATGAGAGTGTTTCAAATCACACAATTCCCATATTACATGTTACTGTTCTGTGGTCTTCACCAGGTCCCTTATATCACATGTTAGTGTTCTGTGGTCTTCACCAGGTCCCTCATATCACATGTTAGTGTTCTGTGGTCTTTTCACCAGGTCCCTCATATCACATGTTAGTGTTCTGTGGTCTTTTCACCAGGTCCCTCATATCACATGTTAGTGTTCTGTGGTCTTCACCAGGTCCCTTATATCACATGTTAGTGTTCTGTGGTCTTCACCAGGTCCCTCATATCACATGTTAGTGTTCTGTGGTCTTCACCAGGTCCCTTATATCACATGTTAGTGTTCTGTGGTCTTCACCAGGTCCCTCATATCACATGTTAGTGTTCTGTGGTCTTTTCACCAGGTCCCTTATATCACATGTTAGTGTTACTGTTCTGTGGTCTTCACCAGGTCCTTCATATCACATGTTAGTGTTACTGTTCTGTGGTCTTCACCAGGTCCCTCATATCACATGTTAGTGTTACTGTTCTGTGGTCTTCACCAGGTCCCTCATCTTTTCACCAGGTCCCTTATATCACATGTTAGTGTTACTGTTCTGTGGTCTTCACCAGGTCCTTCATATCACATGTTAGTGTTACTGTTCTGTGGTCTTCACCAGGTCCCTCATATCACATGTTAGTGTTACTGTTCTGTGGTCTTCACCAGGTCCCTCATATCACATGTTAGTGTTCTGTGGTCTTCACCAGGTCCCTAATATCACATGTTAGTGTTACTGTCCTGTGGTGAGGCCGCTCTCCTCACCCTCTGTGTGTACTGTACCTTGTTTCCAGGTTCACGCCTAATCCCTGCACAGATGAGTACCCTCAGATATCCATACTGCCCGACAACTCTATATCCGAGAGTGACATAGCCTTAACCCCAGATCCTTCTGGGTAAGTGGGTCTGAATGGGTTTGGACCAGTGTAACAACACAATCGTCTACAGGCGCTGCTTGACAGCCATCGTCCAAGTGACATTGTACACAACTGTACAGCGCAGAGAGCAACTAGCAGGGCAACATCAAACGAATGCCTTAATATTAGAATATACCTGTTCAACACCTGTGGCACTTGACTGACTAACACATTTTTCGCTATAAACTTTGAGTTCCCCTTAAATTAATCAGAGAGTTACAGAAGCAGCATGTCAGACTATATGTGCATAAACTTGTTTCTTTAGCCACTCTGATGGCAGATGGCCAGATGCTCCCTGAATGCAGTTCAGTGGCAGATTGATTAAAGTTAATTTAAGTAATTTCTAAGTTTCTTCCCAATCCCCATACTCTTTGATCCACCATTGAATAAATCTATAGGCTTAACAGAGTTCTGTTGGAGTAAGTTGCTTTTGAATCACCTATATATAAACTCCTGTGAGAAAGTGAAAAGATCAATTTTATGTGCCATTTTTATTTTTTGCTAACCATAAAGCCTGCTGTCTGTCTGCGGTCCAGAGTACGAACTAATACTTGTCCTATTGTCCCAATGTTTATTAATGTCCTTGAATTGCGAACAGGTAGACTCTCCTGCAAGCATTAGTTATTTGTTCATTGTACTTGTACTTCCATTGAGATCGTTCAACTGGGCAAATGCCTGATCTCGCTGTTTCAAATGCTTGACCTATTTGTTTCACACGTGTTTGTATTTCACGCTTAGGCTGTGTGTGTTTATTCACATTTCCATACACCCTGGCCATTGTGACAGTTTATTAACTGCTCTTCCCGCAAGCTGACGCTCCATTGGCTAATTAACAAGTGCACTACAAAGCCAATGGGCTGTTTTTGGGATGTAGTCACTGTCCAGAAGCCATGTGATATTGTGGCGGTGATACAGACAGCAGTACATCCTAATACAAATGAATATAACGTGTGCTGTTGTGCCCCTGTGTGTCATCTAGGCACGGACTACTGTCCCCGACCTCTGCCTTCCGCTTCCCACTTCCAGGTGTTGACGGTCAGCCTCTACAGAGGCATCGGTCCACCTCCACCCCCAACGTCCACATGGTCAGCACCGTGGGTCCTGCCGGTGTCTCCATTATAGAGGTGAGAGAAACTCCCACAATGCAACACCTCTTACACACTGGGCTTCGTGAGCTCATTCACTACAGCAAACATCAGCAATTGGTATTGTGTTCACTTTTCAACAGCTGCAGTAGCATTTGGTGTCAACATGAGTCTGAATGTTTTTCTCTTCTTTTTAGGAGGCGTTAAAAATGCAAAACAATACGATGGGTGAGATTTGTAGATGATTTTTGTATGCTTTATTTTTAGATACTCTATTTCTTCGTTAGTCTTCCCTCGCTTACTTGTTTTCTGTTGCATATTCTACACAGGCCCAGAACCGTCTCCCAAACCATCCACCAGCCCACCTTCCCTAGGCTCCCCTGGCCGCAGACCCCCGAAATCCCCCTCAGAGCACAAGGAACGTAAGCCCTCGTCATCTGACGACAAGAAGAAAGTGAGTGCAGTGCCTTAAAGGCTTGTTTAATGAGGGCGTCGCCTGCGGACGGAAAGATAAAGGGCGACGGCATGCAGGCCTTACTGCATTTTCACGTTTTTATCTTAGCAGTGATATATAGTCAGAGACTCCCTGGTTGTGAATAAGTGATGACCGGAATTTTGTAAAGGGTTTTAAGTACCGGTTTGTGTTTCAGCTCCGCGTCGGTTATAGAGATTCGAGTTACTACTGGGAGGTCCACTCAAAAGAAGTCACCATCCAGAAGAGGATAGGCGCGGGTTCTTTCGGAACCGTGTTTAAGGGCAAGTGGCACGGAGACGTGGCCATCAAGATCCTCAAAGTGACCGAGCCGACGCCTGAGCAGTTACAAGCCTTCAAAAACGAAATGCAGGTCCTACGGTCAGTGCTGCTCTCTGGTTGCGACGTTAACACACGGACAAATGGGGCACACGTTTTCGCCCAGGCGGTCTGGGTGTACCAGAATCTACATCGACCAGTAATTGAGTGGCCGTAAACAGTGTGAAGTATTCCGGTGACTAACACTGCTTCCCGATTGGTTGTCTCTCCCTTCCGCCCCCTTGTTCTTTGCAGAAAGACACGCCATGTCAACATCCTGCTGTTCATGGGCTTCATGACTAAGCCCAACTTCGCCATCATTACACAGTGGTGTGAGGGCAGCAGCCTGTATCGCCATCTGCACGTCACCGAGACCAAGTTCGAGACCATGCGGCGCATTGACGTGGCCCGGCAGACGGCACAGGGCATGGAGTACGTCTGCGGCTATTTGTCTTAATTATGGAGCGTGGTGGAATTTGCATTGTTTTGAAACTCATTCTTTAATGTCACATGAGCTTGGTCGAGCGCTCCTGTTATATCACATGTTCGCTTTAGAGACATTATGGACTAATGTGTCGTGTGTTATTTTAGGTTGTTGGCCTTTTAAAATGTTTAACTGAAATTGGGCTTTCTCATTTTCCCCCCCAGTTATCTTCATGCCAAAAATATAATTCACCGAGACCTGAAATCAAACAGTATCCTTTCCTGAGCTGTGATGGCGAGTAAGATGAACAGGATTGTATTTACGTGGCTATAGACTGCTTGAACCGAGCTCAGCAGGCCTGCTCTTTATACTGGTTCGCAGGTTGGTCTTGGCTTAACATTGTCTGTGGTGAGGATCTAGCAGAGCTTCCTCTATCTGGTGTGGGTAAATGTGGTCTGTCAGAGTGCTCGTGAACGGATAGAAGAGAAGTAACAGCAGAAGCATTTGTGAACCTCATGTCTATTTTAGTTCTTACTTTTATGTGAAGTGCTCACCGCTGATATGTGAACTGTTCATTTATGACTAGTGTTGTTTTGTACCCGTCATAAGTGTGTCTAATAGTTTCAGGCTTCTCAGCTAATCACATAAGCATGGACGTGTATTGGAACTGGTTACAGTTTTAAACCACTAAAAAAACAGCATAACGTCCATTATTCACGCTATCAGTTTTAAGTCGATTTGAATGTGTTGAGGATTAATGTGCGTTCACCAGAGGCTAGCTTTTCCATGTCTATTCCTCCCTGCGCGTGTCCATGTTCTTAAGCTCTTTGGTCAGATATCTTCCTCCATGAAGGCTGGACTGTGAAGATTGGGGACTTTGGGTTGGCCACTGTGAAGTCTCGCTGGAGTGGATCTCAGCAGGTAGAACAGCCCAGTGGCTCCATCCTCTGGATGGTAAGTAAATAGCCGTTCTCACACATATTTATCGCAGCGTACTGAAGAGGTTTAGCTCGTTCCTGTTTGTTTTCGGATCATTTCTGCCATGTGGATCATGACTTGGGCATTATTGTGTGGCAGTTGGAGTAGCCTCCTTTCACATCAGCCGTGTGTTTTTCAATGTCTGTGTGTTTCAGGAGTCGCGGGCTCATTAATGATTATATACTTTGAGTATTAAGACCACGTTTTAAACACTCCACTTCACTTGTCGTGTGCGTGTGTGCGTGTGTGCGTGTGTGCGTGTGTGTGTGTGTGTGTGTGTGTTAGGCTCCAGAGGTGATCCGGATGCAGGATACCAACCCTTATACATTCCAGTCAGATGTGTATGGATATGGGGTGGTGCTGTTTGAGCTGATGTCAGGGACTCTGCCTTATTCCCAGATCAACAACCGTGACCAGGTGAGATGATGGTGATGGCACACAGGGGTTGATTCTGCAGCTCAAATACTACCAGTTAAACTGATGGATGACTAAGTACCAGTGTAGAACGCACAATGACTTCAATGAGATGACTGGAACCTTTTTAGTGATCTGATCTGAAGGGTGCAGCTAACATGCATGCGTCCAAATCTCTCGTAATTCTGATACTGCTCTTAATTCTACTCTCAGCTATTGACTCATGTTCACCAATCTCTTTCAAATCAGATACTCTTTATTCTACTCCCAGCCATAGACTCATGTTCACCAATCTCTTTCCAATCGGATACTCTTTATTCTACTCCCAGCCATAGGCTCATGTTCACCAATCTCTTTCCAATCGGATACTCTTTATTCTACTCCCAGCCATAGACTCATGTTCACCAATCTCTTTCCAATCGGATACTCTTTATTCTACTCCCAGCCATAGACTCATGTTCACCAATCTCTTTCCAATCGGATACTCTTTATTCTACTCCCAGCCATAGACTCATGTTCACCAATCTCTTTCCAATCGGATACTCTTTATTCTACTCCCAGCCATAGACTCATGTTCACCAATCTCTTTCCAATCGGATACTCTTTATTCTACTCCCAGCCATAGACTCATGTTCACCAATCTCTTTCCAATCGGATACTCTTTATTCTACTCCCAGCCATAGACTCATGTTCACCAATCTCTTTCCAATCAGATACTCTTTATTCTACTCCCAGCCATAGACTCATGTTCACCAATCTCTTTCCAATCAGATACTCTTTATGGTTGGCCGTGGCTACTTGTCTCCAGACCTCAGTTTGCTGTCCAGTAGCTCACCCAAATCCATGAGGAGGCTTATCATTGACTGCCTGAAGTTCAAACGAGACGAGCGGCCACTGTTCCCACAGGTGAGCGAGCTCTGCCTAATGCGGGCGGTAGTGGGCTCGGCATAATAAAACGTGTGTTTGTTTTAAATGCATCTCTATATCCCTACGTCTTATTTCCTCCCAGATCATGTTAGGCATTGAGCAGGTCCAGGACCTGTTGCCAAAAATCGAGCGGAGTGCCTCTGAGCCCTCCCTCCACCGGGCTGTCCACGCTGAAGAACTGAACCCGCTGTTGTTCAACACCACCCGGCTGATGCCCCTGTGAGCCTGTCCGCCTGGCTCTACCTATTCGTGTCTGAGAGAGGTGACCGTCAACCCCGATGCCAACGTTGGCTGCATTATCCCCTGACCTGCCCGTCCCAGCACTCCGGACGGGTCTATTCATCTAAAGTCAAGAAGAGCCCTGTGGTTTTAATGTTTTCATTCTCGTGTTGATGAGTGACTGAATCAGGCCTGCTGGTCATCACTACATGAGCAAAGAAACATCAGAAGCGTTTGGGGCACCTGGACCGAAGTTGAATAGCCCTGACCTGCGGTCAGCGGTCCGAATGGCACACAAGTTCCAGCACGGTGCACTACATCTGACCTGAGGCCTGTGGGCTCTGCTCAGACGACGTGCTGCTGTCGAAGGTATATCGGCTGCCGTTTGGAACACAACCTAGCATTCCACCTCCTCTGGCCTTGGTTTAGGCTGCTCCCACAGATACGAGCACATGTAGCCCCTCCTCTCGCGGACACTCCATATCACATCCCAAACTAGGACTCGTAAGACCCACACTGGAACTACAGAACACACGGTGGCCTGGCCACGACAGACCTACATTCCTATACTGTAACTAGCCTCTGCAATGGGTTTCTAAAGGCTGCTTCTAGGGGTGTGACTTCTGACTTGGTGGTTGTATCACGACGTTGGCATTTCAAGCTTCTCAAGTTCAAGCGATGAGAGAGGATTGCTGACGAAATGACGAGAGCACGCAAGAGGGAAGGACTTTCACGTGGTTTTTGGGACCAACTTTGAACTCTTTTTGCCCCCCTAACAGTTTTAGTAGGTCACTGTGGCCACGCGGTCACAGTGAACATGAATAAGTTGTATTGCTGCTATACAACATGGATTGATTTGACAGTCCGAGACCAGCGTTTTGGCACTCGGGTTAATTGCGACATACCGTGAGCATGTTTCATAGCAGGGTCATATTTATCAGTGCACACCACATCAAAACATTTGGCTTAAAAAACAAGTGTTTGTCATTGGACAGTGTCAGCTAGTCCATACCTTTTACTTGATTTCAATTTGGTTTCCGTCAAGGTTTATTTGGTGCCTAGTGAATACGGTCCAGACATGTTGAAACCTGTCAATTATTTCCCTTTATGTTGGTCGCAACAGCCCAGAGAGATTCGGTTTGGTCTGAAACCTCTAATCCTGATTTTATTTTTTTGGGGAAGGGGTCAGGATGTAACAGATATAGTAATTTTGAAAATAAATGTACACTGCAAATTGACCACAACTAAATTGTATGCATTTAAACATAATCGCTGTATCTCTTTTCATGGGAATTCTTTGGAACAGATTTGCTCAACGAAACAAATTTCCCGGTAAATTCCTGGCGATTTAAATTTTTATTACCCCAAAGAAACAGATTTGGTTTTTATTTTGTGGGGCCAAATACATGTTGGTTTTGGCCTGCGGGCCGTCTGTTGCTGACCCCTGCTATAGTCTTAACAATAAGAGTTATCAATGCTTACCGTCAGCTTGATTTCTGCATTGCACCATGGACCAGCACTCAGGGCTGAGCTTTGGCAAATCTGATTCAAACAAACTGCCTTATTTACACCTAGTTGCTTTTTGCTCGTTGTGACAAGTGACCCAGTGGTGAAAGTAAAAAGTATTCTCACTTGTCTTTTCCGTGGATGTTTCTGGTTCAATTTCAAATGGGTTATATTCAATATCAGTCACGTGACGTTGTCCCGTTTATTTGTCTCTCGCTTTAAATATCAGACATTAATGGAGGTTTATTAACGTCAAAGCGGTTCAAAACAAATAAGCCATAGTGTTGTTTTCTTGATTTGGGACTGTGGTAGCTTGGACTGGTCTTTAGGAAATAGTTGCCATTATCTTAATGACTTGTGCCGTTCCTGCTCTTCTTAATCCTGTTTATAGTAGGCTGCTACATTAATGGAGTGGTGTATCTAGTGAAAGGGAGTTTGGTTTGACCATATAAGCAGGCATTAGACTATAAGTGGCCTGTAGTTACGCTGTGGGTGCACAGATTATTTATGTTCTCAATGGCTCCATGGTGCAATGTGGATTGGAGGACAGTCAATCGGCTGCATGCTGGTGACAACGAGAGGGAACCAGTTGAACTAATGGTGAATTTGATCTTAACCCAACACAACGGGTGTTTAGTGTTTGGTGTCATGTTTGTTGGCAGTGACTGGGCAGTAGGGGGAGTGATTTCTTAATGCTTGTATTTGGTGTAATCCATTTTATGAACTGCGGATTCTATGATGGGGTGACAGTTACTGGTTGAACAACTGACAGCTTTTCTAAAAAGCATATTAGATCCAGGTTTTTAACCTAGATGTTTTTTATGAGGGGCTGGGTACCCGATTGTATTTTATTCTCTCTCTTAAGTGACGTTGGTGGTTATGGTTGGGTTGTAGGAATACGTTTGACTTGGGGATTTTCATAGATATTGGCTGGGACAGCGTAACTTTGTCATCTTATTTATTGATGTTATTGTCATTACAGACAGCAGTTTTCTGAATATTGTCATGGTTCTTTCGGTGGATTACATGTTTACAGAGTGATAATATATTACTCTCGCGGCATTTTAAATCATGGATGCTTTGGCTTCTCTAACTTAACGGAATGTCCTTTCAGAACATGGTACTGTATTCATTTAGCTTGAGACGCCGTATCATGCAAGTCAATGTAATTAGCCTTGGATTTCAACATTACATGTTTCTCTCTCTACAACTGTAACTTTATACATGGCCATAGTTAGCACTGAACGATTTAACGGGGGGTGAAGTTTATTGAACAATACAGTATGAGGATGTGTGGTTTAGAGCCAGTATACCAGGGTTTGGGTACATCCATAGTGGTGGTGCTGTATACTTGCCCTGTACAAAACCCCCGGAGGTGCTGTATTGCTGTTTTGTTTGTGGTGGTCATTGATGCCCTGTACTGCCCTATAGTGAGATACATTAGATGCCCTGTACTGCCCTATAGTTAGATACATTGATCATATATATGCCCTGTACTGCCCTATAGTGAGACATTGATCATATATATGCCCTGTAGTGAGATGCATTAGATGCCCTGTACTGCCCTATAGTGAGACATTGATCATATATATGCCCTGTACTGCCCTATAGTGAGATACATTGATCATATATAAGCCCTGTACTGCCCTATAGTGAGACACATTAGATGCCCTGTACTGCCCTATAGTGAGACATTGATCATATATAAGCCCTGTACTGCCCTATAGTGAGATACATTGATCATATATAAGCCCTGTACTGCCCTATGGGGAGATACATTAGATGCCCTGTACTGCCCTATGGGGAGATACATTAGATGCCCTGTACTGCCCTATGGGGAGATACATTAGATGCCCTGTACTGCCCTATGGGGAGATACATTAGATGCCCTGTACTGCCCTATGGGGAGATACATTAGATGCCCTGTACTGCCCTATGGGGAGATACATTAGATGCCCTGTACTGCCCTATAGTGAGATACATTGGTATTGAACTAGAGACCCCAGAGGGTGTAGTGTATGGTCTCATACCATGGTTTTACACCCCAGTTGATAATGTAGAACCATACCTTGATATTTTATGCACCTACAGGTTCACCCACCCAAATCAGATGCAGATCCATTATTTCACCATGTCATTACCGTCTACAGTTTCAAAATACAAGCAACGTATCCCTCAGCTTTTTCTTCAGAGATCCAGGTTGGCTTTTTCCTAGAATTGACAAGAAATATTCAGGGAAACCGGAATACTCCAAGTTCTGGAGAGCTTTGGGACAGTAATCAGGGTCTAGCGATCATGCGATCATGCCACCCACCCCCCCCACCCCGCCCCGTCCGACCAGGAAACGTTGAATGTGTCATTAGAATGGCATTTATACTGTAATATATACGGATAAAGAAAGAACGGTCATGGAACATGTTCTTGAAGACGTTGCACACGAAACATTAGTCTGTCCCATGATGTAAAGACATAGATCGTGCACATTTTTCAAATGGCCAAAGGGCTTCGGAATAAAATGTTTACACCTCTTTGTCCATGTCGCAGGAATAGTCAAGCGTCTTATGTTTAGTGGCATAGCTTTACCAATAATGTCAGTCACTTTCTGATGACTTAATCGTTCACTTGTTTGCCACTCTGAGGGATTTTTGTGTTCCAGTTTTTTTAATAGCATCCCGTTTGCAACTAAAGACGCTACTTTGTGAAAATTTGTCTTAGTCAGTTTAGTCAAGTGCATCTCCTTCACTTTTCAAAATGGGACAGGTCATATCTGCTGTCTGTTTGCATAGAGAAGGACAGAAGTGCCACGTTTTACTGGGATTGAACGCAGACAAAATAATTGGTATCCACTGAGATGGACTGGAGTAGTCAAACAGCCCAGACTCATTCAAGATATGTCATTTCAGAGCAGAAAAGTGGATGGATGACCTTTGTCGGGGTAGTTTTGCATATCTAGGTGAATTTCAATAATTGTGTGTGTATAGTTTGAGGTATCAGGGGTGTTCAGTTTGCAATAAATGGTATATTCTGTTGTGTACAGTTACATTTTTTTAAATTACAAAATTGTACTTGTTTCTATTTTTTGTGTGATGGTTTAAAGAAAGAACAAAATTATTTTTAAATGTAAAGGAAATCTTAGTATTTTTTTAGTTTTTTTGTCTTAAGATATTGAGGATGCAGGATTTTATTCTTTAAATAAAACTGTGGCATAATTACGGAGTAATTTAACTGCATTTCTTTTCCTTAAGTACTTTATTTTTAAGTGAAAAATACAGTGTCTCCGAAATTTAAGGAACAACTGGAATATTTACATACAAAGGAGCTTGAAGCAAGGGAAGAGCAAAGCAAAACAAAAAGAGTAATGTCCTGGTAATAAACACAACAAACAACCTATTGTGTATTTCGAGGGAGACCTCACACCATCACCACGAAAGCCGTCTCCTTTCCTGTTTAAATTCAGTTGTTATAATGGTTAGAACGACCCCACCCAACCAGCTAAGCTAAATGAAGTGGTGCTAGTCTCACTGTAAAGTTACGAAGATGGTTATTCAAAAAGGACTAACGGACAGCTGGTTTTAAATGAAGCAAATCATACCTTTTTATTAAATTATTTGGTTAATTACAAACGGTCAGCAGAGTATCAACAATACAACATCTATGAGAGCAATGGCTTGAGGGAGCATTACGTGACAGAAAAACACGAATAATATAACTTAACAATCTTTTTATGTGCATGTCCTCAATAAAATTAGAGGGGACAGGAAATGTTTTTATCAAGAAAGGTCCAGCGGTGGGAGTCAGCATTTTCATAATCTGTAGCCGAGTCCAGAGCGGCTTATGTGACAGAACAGGGTGATAGAGAAACACATGCCCAGGACCTGAGAACATAGTGAAGACCACAGGAGTGTGTTAGTGTACATGATGTTTCTGTGTCTACCTACCCCAATCTAAATGTGTGCACAATGTAGGGAATCAGGTGCCGTTTGGGACACGGACAATATATACACTGTACTTATGATCACATGAGTATTTCTAGGGGGGTGGGGGGAGGACCCCACAGTAAACACTGTATATCCACCCCCAACTGAAGTAATTAACTAGTATTATGGGAGCTGAGCATACCTCGACAATACAGAGGACAATCACACCAACACCGATGGTCAGGAAGTTCTCCTCAAACCAGCTCTTCAGCTTGTTGTAGCATCCCTGAGATGAACAAGACAACGTATTTAAGTGAAGTCAGATATGTCGTCTAGGAGTGCATAATTCACTACTACTACTGTTTCAGTACGTTGGTTCCAACATCGTTCCAGTTTATTGATATCTACATTATTCCAGAATATTGGTACCTACATCTATCCAGTATTCAGGTTTTGGCGCTTCACATGACGCCTTGCAGCAGGATTTGGGTATATCTGGCTTCCAGTCAGTGATGTTCAACACCCCACAACACTCGAACTACATTTATGTGATGGAGTTGGGATTGAGAAAATCAATTGATATCAACATATGAAATTACAATTTCTTCATTTTCTTGTCATGTGTTTCCAGGGGTGGAATATATTTTATTGCATAGATGTTTTTTTGTTATGGCTCTGAAATTCACTCACCGTTTTCTGTATGATGTCCCAGTCAGTCATTGACAGATTCTTTGTTTCCGTGTTCTTCAAACTCTTTTGGAGATCATCCAATATGAAATTGTTGATCTGAGTACACAAAAAATATGGTAGCAGAAGGAATGTTTTGTAAACGCTATCTGATGATTTACTTATCAGAAAGAGGAAACGTTACAAGTGTTTCTTATAACTGTAGGAGAATCAGAAAAATATGTCTCCTGTAATTCTTATGGCCTGTACATAAATACAAGTGGTGACCGGTGATCTCTACATCCAATGAAGTTTTCCATGTCGGCATTATCTGGTTGGCCCCCGGTCGGACCGCTATTGGTAGGTACTCATCGCTGCTGACCGGGAGCACCCGACAAGCTGTGCAGATTCAGAGACGCTCTGATCCAGTCGTCTGGCTATAACAATTTGGCCCTTGTCTAAGTCACTCGGGTCTTTACTTCTGCCCATTTCTCGAGCATCCAACATGTTGATATGAAAACTGATTGTCCGCATACCATCTAATCAATGCAGACGCAGACCTGTGCCCTAGTTAGGGATTTATCAATGTTTTTTTTGCAATACCTGTGAGTGGTCATAATGTTTTGGCTCATCAGTGTACATTGGCCTTTTGACACAGACCAGGGGAATTCAGTGAGATTGTACTACATGTGTAACTCTGTTTCCCCCCTGAGCTCAGAACCAGAATCATTGACTCATTGAATTAGAAAAATGCAACATGAAAAGAACCTGCGTGTGTAATCCTACCCTATTTCATTGCCTTGTTAAACTTTAATATGGCGCTCTTGGCTGTTTCTTGATTGATTCCAAACATTCTGGATCGATGTCTAGATCTGGTAGAAGTTTTGAATACGAGCCAAATTGGAGCCTGACATTACAAACAAATGCGATGTCAGGAGAAAAGTGTTACAAGGCTGCCAAAAAGGTTTTTCACAGAAGGACAACGTAGGGAAAATTGTCGTGAGTTATGTCTTTTCCATCATTTTGATAAAACGCTTTGTGCCGCTAGTTTACTAAATAAGATGAAATAAAATGTAGATTGCACATCCTGTGGTGAATGTCACCTCACCATGTCTCTAGGTAAAATCTGGTTAGGTGGCCTCAAACAATTGTATTCGTTAAGGCAGACAGAGAATCTACACCTTTGCCATGAGGCAGATGTTGAAATTTTTTGTAATCTTGTAACACATTTAGTGCAACAATTGTACAATTACACATTGTGTTATAGCTTGTCATGTTGTGCAATGGCTAGCCAAACTACCACTAGAAACCAAAAATAACACATTACGGTTCTTTTCACCTGTAGCCACCGCACCCCAGCTATTAATTGTCCTTCTGGTCAAGCTTACCCTCTCTTCATATAGTAGCAGAAGACAAGCTCCAGTGAGCTCCACCAACATCAGGAGGAATAGCAGGATGAAAAACTGCCGGACAAGAAAAAACGAGTAAAGAGCACAGCCTTCTGGAGAGCGATTGTTATTATCAAACATTATAGTGTGGGACTCTACTTGAGAAGTTAATAAAAAAAAACGAAAGGAATGACAAGACCAATGTCTCTTATAGCCAATGCGGTTCTAATGTGAGACCTACAGTGAGGAGAAGGCAGCGGTTCTCTTTCAGCGCTCCCAGGAACCCCAGGAAGGACACGCAGGTGATGATGATGCCGGTGATGAAGACCATGTTGGCCAGATTTAAGGAGGCCAGCGTGGGTATAAGGGAGGACACCTTCGATATCGTCATCATGTACACGCCGAAACCGAACACGGCCATTCCACTCATCTGAGCCAGACACGAGAGGGAGAAAACACGAAGCACAGAGGTCATATCCAGCTATCATGATGTCCCCTCGTCCGGACATGTCAGTGTCATCGGACGGAGGCCGTCTAAAAATCGACTACGAAAAATGTAATTGTTAACATGTGTTCTAATCTAATTTGGTAGCAGGAGTTGAACGTTAACAACAGTGTGTTTTAGATACTTACGAAGCAGAGTAAGTTAACCGCACATATGGTGTATTTCAAAAACTTGAGGCAATTCTGAGCCATTTTCCAGAATAGCTCTCAGACCTGCGAAACAGACAGACATATAAAAAGACAGATAGCGTCACACATATATCAGAGGCTGTCGGTGAAAACAAGCGACAACACAAACAGCAAACTGATGAGCTATTTCTGAGCAAGACCAGCAAACGTCATGTCATGAGGAAATGAGGCTGTTTCGTCTGGCTTCCTGTGTGTAACACTTCCTTAAAATGACTAAGGTGGACCCGGCCCTGACATTTTGTTTACTGGCGTTCGTATTTTTTAACGTGGTATTCGAAACCGGTAGTTCTTGTATGTGAGTTATATCTGTGAAACTATCAAAAATGTTAAGCCACGTTTTCATCCCACGGGTCAACATGTGAGTGGAATTCAGGCCATATTCATTATGATTATCATTCGACGCAATGCGTCAATAATCAAAAATTACACAACATATTCATGTAGAACTCGCAGAACAGCATTTTAAATTGACATTTATTTTCAAAAATATATTTCAAAACTTTGGACAACCTGAAATTACCAAGAACTAAACAACTTCATCTTTCTCATAATATCCCATTTAATCCCATCTCGTATTCACTGGTGATACATTTTAAACAACCAGAAGTCACTGAAAACAACCAAAAGCCACCAATGCCTCATTTCGACATAACAACTAAAGGTACATTTCTGAAACATTAACTGTCACTGTGACATCATCAAATTGTACCACATATGTATACTTTTAGTTACGGTACAATGGTTCGGCTTAAGCTGTAATTAAGACAAAAATTATTCAACATTGTGCTTACCTTGTCTCTGTAAATGTGGTAAATGTGTAAGTCAGGTCAAGACCTTCAACCATTCGTTGTGTGGAGGACGTACTTTTCATTTGACTTAAATATACTGGTACTTTCCGTTCTTAGCAGATTCTGAAGGCAAGGGGTTTGTCAGTTCATTGTATTTCCTTATTTCAGGGCATGCTATGCTAAATATATCCTGTATTTCAAAATAGCAGTGCAGAAAACACACACATAATAAGTTATCCTTTGACTCAGCATTGCAATTTTGCATCGGCGTGAATCTGAGACATTTTCTGAGGGAACTTAGACAGTTCCCGAAACATTGAGAAACAATCAAATATCTTTTTTCAATAGCATTTCCATTTATGTTCATCACAAAAACATTGGTTAGGGTAAGCCTTTTTATATGCTTGGCCTTATGCAAAGTACTCGGACCATTTCTTCTTTCTTCTATCTCTTGATCTCTCCCTCACTGTCCCAAAAGTTTCTATTGAAATGCCTATTATTATTAGTATTTCTCACATTAATGAGCACCTGTCACATCTAGTCTTTAGGTAGGACACAGGCGTGAAGCTGGCATGAAACATTACTTTTTTAATGAAAAACACGAAACTAACAAAAACATTAAAACAACAAAAGCAGTGGCAGCAAACAGTGACACAAACACAATGAACTGTAGATGGATAATGGCCACATAAATAGGCTCTCCGATTAGTGGCAACGCAGGGCAGCTGTCCTTCACTTGTATCCATATCCATAAAGACTCAAGTGGCAGAATATTGGTACAGTGAAACAGATGCAAATCAACTGTAATCGGGAAAAGAAATGTGAGTTGAATTAGTAAAAACTGTTTATCTAACGAAGAACGACAGCATTTACAGAGTATAAAAGCAAGCAGGCTCAGTAGAATGAAGAAGTGAGTGGGAAATTCATTTTTACGGTTATTCTATTTCTATTTACAGTGCATCCGGAAAGTATTCACAGGGCGTCAATTATTCAACATTTTGTTTTGTTACAGCCTTATTGGAAAATGGATTCAAAATGTTTTCCTAAAATCTACACATGATACCTCATAATGATAATTAATCTTTGCAAATCTATTTAAAATAACATACAACAGGAATCACATATACCAACGTATTCCTTTGTGCCGTGACACAACAATTGAGCTCAGGTGCGTACTGTTTCCACTGATCATACTGTTTCCACTGACACTCCCCATCCAACCTGATGGAGCTGGAAAGGTCATGCAAAGCAGAATGGGAAACTGCCCAAGAGTCTAAAAATATATATTTTTTACTTTGTCATTTTGGGTTGTGTGTAGAATTTTTGGGGAAAAATGAAGTGAATCCATTTTGGAATCAAGCTATGACATAACAAAATGCAGAAAGGTGAAGCGCTGTGAATACTTTCCAGATGCGCTGTATGCTGGCTCTCACACTGACTCAAAAAAGAAAACACTTCGATGGTGATGTGTAGTCTACAGTACCTGTAGAATGAAAAGAGACACAACACCTGACCCAGTGCTCAGAAGGTTCCTGGCAAACCAGTTTCTGAGCATCATATGACAGCCCTGAAAGAGAAAAAAGCAGAGGCTTTTGCGAAACTTCCTGTGAAGATTTTACAGAACATCTGCACCCAAAAGGACGCCCTTCCTTCTATTATTGTGCAATACTCATGTCCAGGTTGTGCCTGAGGTTTTGGAGAAGTAGGGCGCAATAAAAGGAATCGGGTGCCGTTTGGGACGCTGACAGAGAAAATGAGCAAACCTCCTTCCAGTTAGGATAGGGGATAAAGGTACAGGGGTCTTGGGTACAGCAGGAGACGGGGACATTACCCTCCCAGTCTGACACGTTGTGAACCCCACAGCACCTAAACTGAACACACACCACATCCAATGGATCAATATAATGTAACGACACTGTCCGAACAAGAAGACAGGAGATCGAAGTTCATATAGACTGATGAGCCAAAATGTATGCTTAAAATGATGTTGGTCCTTTGCTTGCTGCCAAACAACGCCAACACAACAAAGTATAGACTCTACAAGACCTGTGAAGGTGTCCTGTGATGGTACCGAGATGTTAAAGGCAGATCTTTTAAGTCCTGTAAGGTGTGAGGTAAAGCCACGGTCAGGCCCTCCCACAGATTCTCAATTGGATTGAGATCTAGGGAATTTGGACTCCAGGGAAACGCCTTGAACTCTTGATCATGTTCCTCAAACCATTTGCAAACAGTGAGTGCCGTGTGGCAGAGTGCATTATTCTGCGGAGTAAAGCAACTGCCTATATGGGACTGGCATGAAGGGGCGTACCTGGTCTGCAACAATATGTAGGTTCGTGGAACGTGTCAAAGTCGGTTGGTACTCCACACAAGCCATTTCAAAGATGCTCTGACCCAGTCGTCAGGCCATAACAATTTGGCCCGTGTCAAAGTCACTCAGGTCTTTACTCCTGCCCATTTCTCCTGCATCCAACACATTGACTACGAGAACTGACTGTTCGTTTACCTTCCCATCTACCCGGGCCTTGACACCTGCTCTTATTAGGAGATGAGAGAAAGTCTTTACTAACAGTATGCTGGACAGCATCAAAGTCCTCTTTAATGGTCAGGCTCCCATCTGATGTAGAATTCCTGTATATCTCCAGGCTACGCATCAGGTCACCCTCGAAGAAATGATCCATCTATATGGGACACAACAGGTCACACGATCTCCCTGAGCAGCCTCCCATCTCACATTGTCAATAGAAGTGTAGAAGCAGATTTATTTGGTTCTTCTAATTGGGCAAACAGGTGACCGCTTAATAGGAAACACAATAGAAGGATTAGGTAATGTGATGTAACATCCCTGATGACTTGCCAAATGTGGCGAATATCAAACCCAGTTTGATGTCTCTTACCTCCCTCTCATACACCAGAAACATGCAGGCCATGGCCAGCTCTACCAGCATCAGGACAAACATCAGTAGGAAAAACTGCAATCACAAAAAGACGACAAATCCCTCCAAGATCATGTCTACACCGCTGACTGTCCATTCAGAATGCACCACAATGTTCTACAACACGATTCTGGGGACATTCTCGTTCTGCAGAGTCCCTGGGAAAATAAGCGTCGACAATACATCAGAAAACAGTCCGTGACCAATGCCTGTGCACTCACAGTGATGAGCATACAGCGGTTCTCCCTCATAGCCCCCAGGACACCAAGGTAACACACACACGTCGCCATGGTTCCCGTGACCACCAGGGTGTTGCCAGGGTAGAGAGGACAAAAGGGCGGGATAAGGGAGAGATATCTGGAGTGAATTATCTGGAACTCTCCAAAACCCACAACGAGGATGGCGCACATCTGGAAAGCACGTGCCAGTGGTTAGGACAGAGGTAATGATTACATAGATGCACCAAACTGGTTATCTATGCAAAAGTAGATATTCAAGGACATTTGATTTTTACTGTTGACAAAGTTTTAAATAAAATATATATATATATATGTTTAGAATTTTAGCCTGTCTACAGGCTACAAGGCATATCACAGTTGCATGATGTCACTTGTCATTTCATGTTTCAGATATAACGCAGTCCACAATCATTTCATCCTATCAATCTGTCTGATTTGGTGAAAAATAAAATAATGTACCCAACAGATGAAGTTGAGGAACGTGACAAAATCTTTCAACGGTTTGACACAGAAACAATTCATATTTCTGTAGGGTGATGATCTGTTAAAACTGAAAAAAGAAAACACAAATATCTGATGGACAACTGGATTTAACATTGGCTGCCATCTTGGAAAGGTTTTTTTCTACTCTGTTTCATGGAACGTTTAAATTGTAACCAATGCATTACTTGATTAACCAAAAAGATTTTATATACTAACTATAAGCCACCATTGTTCAAGCTTGTTTTGTTTCTTGCAAAGTCAAGATGAACTTTGCACAATAAGATTCTAATCTAAATAATTGGAATTTTAAATAACCTAACCTTCTAACATCTCAGAAATTCTGCTCCAGATTTAAAAGTCACTGAGGATGACAAAATCTTACAAAAGTAATATTTTTAATATATAAATATAAAGTAGTACACAATGTTAAAAGGCAGATACAATACCTGGTACCACTGATGTTCCTCTAGCCTGTCTGGGGACTGATGTTTGTTCTGTTGTGGTTAGCAAGAAACAGAATGTGATAGGAGCGTTGCAACCAAAGTTAAATATGTGTCGGTTGACTCCCAAATTCAATTCTTTACAGACTATAGTGCCACCCCATTTTATGCAGCGCCAAATTGTTTGAAGTTACAAGTAAATGACAGTAATACATAATGAATAGGGCACAAAGCCATCCTTACTGTATGCAAATAGATTGCTAAGACCTGCCTTTCGTCTTCATTTCCAGAGTCGGCTGGTTTAATTAACCTTCTAGGCTAAACAGGGAATTACTTAAGTGATGTAATACATTAATGACCAATAAGTAAATAAATGTATCCATGCAATATTAATGTGTCTCTACAGTGGTCTCAACCCACCCCTACAGTAATGTTATTGTATAACTTTTCCATACAGAAATATAAAAATACAATAATGTTAAATGAAAAGTCCTTATATTGACTTTGTTTAAAAAAACGTCACCTTCTCTTTATTTAGACAAACAGGAGAATATTTGACAGCCGTAGATGTAGAAGAATTCTCATTCGCATTAACATTTTCACCCAGAGAATTATTCAAAGTCAGGTTTGATTGTGTCGCTTCAGGGCGGCTAATGATGACAAAATAAATTACTCTCATACAACACAGATGTAAACATAATTAACTAATGACATCAACAGGTTAGTAAACAGTACAGGTGAAAATCGACCCAATTGCAACCCATCCATTCAGCATTGGTCTTACATATGACCTTGAGCCTTAAAGACTGGTATGATTAGCGCAAACTCAGCAAAAGGTTTATGAACATAAATGCTTACTGTAAAAAAAAAATTGCTACAGTTAGCACTAATGAACATGACCAAGGTAAGGCACCACGAAATAATTGCCTGGAAAAGATGGGCGATTACAAACCAATGTTTTAATTAACAATATCTCATTTACTTTATTTAAGTACTGCCAAACGCCCCAGGACCAATTCAGGTAACTCATTTCACATTTTAGATTCAGTGACACAATGGTTGGATAATGGCCAGTTTTGTAAAAATAATAATAATACAGTGTAAAAACATGTCAACATAGACATAAAGACATTTGATCAAGGTGAATGATAATTGACATGTGTTTTAGTGAAGACAGTGGCGTCCATGGAGGTAACACAAATAAACAAAAAATTAAAATGCATTTGTCACAAGTTAGAGAATCTGTTTTGATTTAGCGCTTAACAAAGTGAGAGTCTCACGAGAAAAACTGAGAAACCAATTGATCAGACAAAAAAAAAAGCTCATCATGTACTGCATACACCTGATATCCCAGGTCAAAACCCATTCTGGATTTAAGGGTTGATATGAAGATGGCCTTCAGGTCCAGAGTAAAGTGTACCGCATTTAAAATAATCTCACTAAACCTGCTGAACTATGAACAATCCCCCATTCAACAGAAACATATTCCTTACTATCCAGGAGGCCAAACTGATTCTACATCAGGTCTCCAACTCTTTCAATGGCTTTAGCTGGCCCTAGCTAGGCACCTTGGATCAAAACGTGTATATCAATCAGCTAGTTCCTATAAGCTTCCTTTTGAGCATGTTATGACAGACCAGACATTTCTACTGAGCCAATGATGAAGTAATAAATGAGCTCGGATGCAGTGCAACCAAAAACAAAGGACGCTTTTGTGACAATGTTGAGGCGTACTGCCTAATCCTGTTAGTGATTGGCCTGTTCACAGGTTATAATCGTTTTCCCTACATTACATTGCTTCTGGGATTAAGTTCAACATTGAGGTAAAATACGGAGCAAAATAGATGACTCTCACAGTTTGAAATAAAAAATACGGGTGTATTTGATTTATTTTACAAAGGTCCATTTCACGAGATAATGTTAGTCAGGTGACGTCAATTTTTATCTAGTAAATCTATTCCCGGCAGATCGCATGTTAGCGGTTATAAAATGAATATCCTAGTATTTCTGATCGTGTGCTCTTCCCCGTTCCTTCGGGCCCTCAGACTGCATCCCGAATGGCACCGTTCCACACAGCGGCTCTGGTCTGAATTAGTGCACTACATCGGTTAGAGTGCCATTTGGGACGCGGCCGCAGAACACACCACTCAGTAGAAGCGCTTGCGGCTATTCTCCTTCCAGCGCCCGTACATGACCACTGCCACAACCGCCAGCACGAAGACGCCGATGATGGAGAAGACTATGGTGAAGAAGAGCTGGACCGTGCTCATCCCCTCATCCTGGACCTCCACTGTAATGAAAGACAAAGAAAATAAACGGTACATTCAATCAAGAAAGACAACGTCACCATTTACATTTTTAGAAACACGCTCGGAAATATTCGATAAAAACAATTCAAGACATCCTTGTCTGACGTAAACATGTTGCCAGCGAGTCGCGGGCACCTTTGTTAAACCGCTCGAAGTGATCAACACTGGGAATGGTGAGCTCTTCCTCCTCCTCTTCCTCTGGAGAGCGGTCCACAGTCAGCTGGTACAGCTTCATAGATACAAGATCATGGTTGTCTGGGACACCACGGGAGAGGAGAAATGAACACAAACAAAAAACAAAGCGTTTCAAAATGTCCGACATCATCTTCAGATTACTGGGAACAGGGTGATGAAGAGGAAAATGTTAGGAACATACAAAGGGTGTGTGCAGAGACAGGAATCCCGTCTCAAACAGTCCCAACATTCCCGCTGGACCACTGGCAGAAGTGACATGGATTTCTATCAACGTATCAGCTTCCCTTTGGGAATAAAGCGGACGGAGAACCACGGTGCTGTACTGAGATGTAGAGAGACGGGCCCGTTACCTGACAGGTCTCCAGTGGCTGACGAGGCACCGAAGTAGTATCCCAGGGGAAGACGCACCCCGGTGATGTCCAGGCAGTCCTGCCAGTCACGTTGACCATCAACATCCATCTGGATCTGTAGTACAGTAAGGAGGACAGACATTGGTCAATAAACATGGCATAAGTGAATGCTGCCGACTACTTGTGTTTACTGCAGTGACCGTGGGGCTGGGCGCGTTCCTCTTACCGTAAGTCTGTTTTTACTGTATCTGATGAGCAGGAAGGTGTCATGGGGGATGTTGCGCAGCAAAGATGTGCACCCGCCGATCTCCGTGGACTGGCCGTCGCGGTCGTGCTCATAAGCCAGTGTGCCGTTCCCCACCATCGCAGACACGTACGGAAAGACCCTCTGTAATCCAGGTATTAGTGTCATTCAGTGGTCGGATTTGATATGACATGGTATCAACCTACTACCCTACTTTGAGCAGAACCCGTGACAGTGGTATGGTTCGGTGTGGGTGACAACCACTGACTAAACACCCAGTGACGGTGACTATATGAACACATTCACAGTGCATGCCACATCTGGAATGAAAGGAGGAGGAGATGTGTCTGATTGGATGGAACAGCTGGTGTGGCCAGAGAATCAGTAATACACGAGCATGCAGTGTTGGATTCAGAGGACGGTGACTGGGCTTGGCTGGGTAGTTACTATAGATACCTGAGTGGAAGGATTGTACTTCTTCTGTGCCCAGGCGAAAGCAAGAAAACATGATGCAGAGTAAACACTCAACGCTGCTTTAATCAACCAACTACACAGCATCAGAGGTTAGGGAGAAGACAGATCACCCCATCTTGAATGTTTAGGGGCTGTCCACAAAATGTGTGTGTGTGTGTGTGTGTGTGTGTGTGTGTGTATGTGTGTGTGTGTGTGTAGGCCATCTGACGTACCTCATGGTTCTTATTTTCATTGGGGTAGGAGTCCAAAAACACCCCAAGGCCGGTGAAGTGGTTCCTGTTTCCAAACACAGGACCTGCCAGTGACAAACACGTTAGTTAGACCACACAGATAAAATACAAAAAAAAATAGATTCTGGAATCTTTCAACCTCTGGGTATTTTCCATTTGCCTTCTATGGGCACTGGACTAGGAGTGCCACACATAGGGGATAAGAGTGTGCTTCTATTGGCCATTATTCAGACCCACTGTTAGATAACAAACTCAGTACCGGTCTGCATGCGTTCTTTGGTATACCACAGAGCCATTCCATCTCCGTTCAGATTCTTCTTTCCGTGACCGTGGATCTTAAATTGCACCTGTAACTCCCAGTCCCTCAGGTAACAGGGCTGCGGTAGGAGACACACACAAACAAACACAAACGGGGAGACAATAATGTGAATCAGATGTAAGATGGCTGGGTGAAACATGGATAAGCCCGTGTTGACAGGAAGCATAAGGCCCAATACAGGTTACACTGACGAGAAGTATCTGCAATGATTGGTCAGGACGGCCTGTAACATGCACCAACTAAATACTACACAAACTATTATGTCAGCGATGTGTAGATGTTTCAGGTTGTTTAAAGGTAGGTAGTAGTGTGCCTGTTGTGTCTCCTTGGATGGAGAGAGCCAAACTCACGATGCGGCTCCACACAGCTCCTTGTCTGCTCTGTAGGTCAGGGGTCAGCCGCACGTGCTCAGTAGTGATCAAAGCATTTCCCATCATGTCCCAATATGAGGAACTGGAGGAGCCCAACCCTAGGCGACAAAGAAATAATTCCAAACACTAGGCATGGATTGACTTTCACTATTATTTTAACACCTGCAACTTCATCATATAGTAACTCTGTAAGACGCTTATAGGCACAGGCAAGCAAACCAAGAAAGGCAGTGTGATTGTTGTAGCTACAAAAATCTACTTTAAAATATGCATTTGATATCCGGTGATTTGATATCCGGTGATTGACTAAGCAAAATAAGTAACTGGTTTTGGAATGCAAGTTGAGCTTACACTAACAGTATGCTCCCAAATTAATACACATTTTATATAGACAAGAATCCCACCATATCTGCTGAATAACCTAATACTAATATTGTAGAGTAGCATATACATGTCAGTACGTGTGAACATTTTCTGTAAATCACAATTTGTTATCCTGAAACCAAAGCTTGGTTAAGCGTTGCTATAGCCTACCTTGGTATGGTTTGGTAAGCGAGTACTCCCTTTTTAAAAAGTCATCCATGTCGTAAACCTCGTCTGCCATACACTGGCTCGTAAAAATAAGGATAACAGCAAAAAAACATTTTAATACATGAACATTTCGCTGACTTAACGTTAAATCCAATACTCGAAAACTGCTCATCCGAAACTGATCAGACTTGTTCATGGTGGCCGCCATCTTGCTCCTCCTACTTCGAGAGTATCCCGCCCACATATCCGGTAAATCAAAGTGTTTCCCTAATTTGCATAAATACCGACACCCAACTGTTGAGGGCGCTGTTCAAACATTCAATGAAATTGCTTCTATCTTGACCTGCCGACGACGACGACAGTTTACGTCTCCATTTTAGTAATGCAAAATTAGTAAAAAAAAATACTTTGATCAATGTCTTAATTGCTTAATATATGACCAACTTGTTGTCACATTTTCACCTAGTTTAAAAAAAGATTATGTTTTTACTATACTTAAATAAATGTATTGATTTTTTTGTTGGTCACATGCTTAGTTAAAAGAGCCATATGCGAATATGTTTATGTGATATCAGAATATGTCCATAATACAATATATCTACAGAAATAGTGTAAATGCTGTGTTTCACAACATTTTACTCACCAGAAGGGGTATACAAAAATGTATATACCTGTGACAAAAGAGGAAATCTTCTCAAAAGAGCATTAGCGAAGAGCAACATTTTCTGCTCTGTCAAAATTCCAAAACATATTTCTGTTGATTTCAGCCATTTTATACATCCATTCATTAACAATTGTATGGTGTAAGGGTATTTGGTATAGCAATTCAACTCAAGAGTCTATAATAGAATTTGAAAGTGCATTGAGAGTGAAATACTATCAAGCAAATACATCATGACAGGTCAACAGACAGAGGCTATAAGTATAAGCAAAGTGCCCCGAAAGCAGGTCAAGCCCTTTGAGTCAGCACTTCCCGGTCAAGCCCTTTGAGTCAGCACTTTGAGTCTGTCTACTCATACTTACTGTGTCTCGTCTCACAAAGGGTGATAGTAGATGCGATTAATGATGTACACTATTGACAGCCAATTGGAACCAGACGTCTTTGGCAGCATCCTAAGTGGAATCACACTAATGCAGTTTACTCTGGGTGATGTTATTGCTCCCCAGAGAGAGACCAGATAGACCAGTCGTTGAGAAACGGACTGAGGGTTGGGAGAAGTGGAAATGAAAGGTGTTAAGACTTAACACAGATCATATGTTTAGGACCCTAACAGTGACATTAAGTCATCAGTATGGCCCCCCTGTACATCCCAGGGATGGGTATTGCTAACATTGGAAAAGCCGCAGGACGTCATCTTACCGATGATACCCAACACGCCCCAGGCGGTCAGGCTGTCACATCTGTTGAACACCCACACCACCATTTACAGTTTTTTCCATGACCCTAGTTCTAGAGAAATGCATTCTGTATAGGTCCAATCGTCATAAACCACTGGTATACTGTATCATGTGTGTTCTGTACTCAGCCTCGCGAGTGTTGGGGGATTTTAGAGCTCCGGACTATGTTATTTACGGTCTGCTAGTGCTGTGTATTGGTAACATTAGGAGATATTATAATGCTGGTTCCTGCTCCACTAATTCCCAGTCTATCCCCTCCACTTGTCTCGATCTACAGTATGTGAACCAGGTTGCACCTGTTACCATGGCTATGTTGGGAGTTGGTGGGGGATATTAACAAACTTCTGGCTATGAGATATGATGATATTACTTCTAAGCTCTTTTGGTTCAGTTTCCTCAGTAACGGCACTTAATTTTTTTAAACGTTGTATGGAGACAACCTGAAAACTCTTATTTGGTCCACTGTACGGTTGTCATGCCATGTAACATGTCCATCTCAAACGGCAACTATTCCCTATATATTGCATTAAGTAAGTGATCTATTTAAAGAATAGGGAATAATGTAGGATGCAAGCATAGTGTGGATGGCCTTTCATAAGCGTTTTTTTGTTTTTGTGCTGACAAAAAGGAAAGCAAGCTTCTTAATTGAAGAGCTCATTTCCTTACTGTCCTCTATTAGTGATGTGTTATCTAGGCACTTAAGTCAGTATTTCACAGCCACAATAACCTCGTAAACATTATTGGTAAACAGTAAATCCTTGTTGTGTTTAAACTGGTCCGTATGGTGTTTAATGGTAACACCTTAAATATGATACAGTATATTGAAACAATCTGAGATGAGAGACACAAGTGATTTTTGTAATACACCAAGATTCCATAAATCAATTTTGATAAATGTTTTAATCAACTGCACATCCAACATCAATTAGTGAAGTGCTAAGTTCATTAACATCACCTGAGCTTTCAGTCTGTTGACCTTCGTTTGAGAGATTCGTCTGACCTGGAGATATAAGGGAAATAATCCATTAGGCGCAGGCTGTTATGAATCAAACGCAGGCAAGTCCACAACTGTCTTCAGTAAAGATGAGCAAAAATACTTTGTAAAATAAATCATGTGATAATTTGCATATTGTGCAAATCTTTTTAAAGTATATTATTTTATTATAATAGTGTGCTCTGAGAATATTTAGCCCCTCCGTTTTTTATATATCACAAGGCAAGTACAATGGAATGTGACCTTTTTCATAAATAAATGTGATTTGACAAACACATTAGCGAGGGTATTTAAAAATAAAAAATATCTTTAAAATCATTCACATGCCCTTTAATTAAAACCACGTTTTTCTATGGAACAATTATTACTTTTTAAGTACATTTTCCAAATGTATACCTGGCATACAATGTTGCTAGATGTAGCAATACTAAAACACACAGATACATTATTATAATATTATTATTATATTATGTTTTTAAACTGTGTCCATGTGTTTGTGTATTTCTGTGTGTTTTGAGTTGTGTCTACATTTCTAAATTTGTAGGTACTTTTAGAGCCTATTTATACTATGATAGTGTTATAAAGATGTACAATACTTGCATCTGATTAGAAAAAAAACATGGTGTAAACACTGGCAATTGTATTTACCTATAATCTTAATATTATAAAAAATATTTAATTCTTGTAGTCTAAAAGCACTCTTTTAGGGCTTATTTGCATAACAAGAGAGAAAAATAAATACTTAGAAAAGAGATATCCTTCCAATCTGTTCGGAGTATGCGATATTTGGAAGTCACTGGGATGGTTCAGGTCAGTCACAGATTGGTGCTAGAAATTCCTTGCATTTTGCTGAAGTTTCTGATCTTTATTTGAAGGTGGGAAAGAATCCAGCCTTATTGCAAATGGGGCACGTTTAGGAAGGTCTGGGATCTAACTAAGTGTGTTTTTTCACAACAACTAAGACTGTTTTTTCACAACTATTGTTGTATACACAGGAACGAGACTTCATGCCAGATTTAAGGATTGTAAGAGTATTTGATTAAAAAAAATTTAACAAAAAAGTTTGCTTTTCAAACAAATTTGCATATGTCCATTTCATGTGAATAAAGGAACAAAGAGAGACCTCAATAAACGAATTATCCTTTGGAGCTCAAAGTAAAGCCAACAAATTAACAGCTGAGTTTCGGGTCAAATCCCCAGGGTTTGTCCAAAGCAACCACTAACATCTTATGACAGCTGCATGTATTTTATACTGTTAAGCACCCATAAGACTTCAGAGTGGCTGCGTGTCCAGCTTTTCTCTGATCTTTATATTTCGACTAAAGATCCCAAAACCTCTGTACCCGATTCTCAATGCAGATTACTTTCCCCTTGCTTCTGCTCACTCTGGATGTTTCCCATCTGCTTTGACCCTGCAACAAGAGGACAATATGTTTTTGTCTAAGGTACTGTACAAAATTACACGCAATTATTTATTGTACAAATTAAAGCACAATACAAACCAGTCCAATATTCATTTTATAATACTTTATTATCAAAAACAAGAGCATTTCTAAGTGCCCCTAAACTTTTGAATGGTCATGTATATCTATCCATACACAGTATTTGCTAATGCCTGTTGACTGACAATCGCTATTCAGCAAATGTTTTTCGAACGCATTTCAATAACAACAACTCTATAAATCCTCTTATTAAGTTGAGTGAAGAGACAAGTGAATGAAAAAGGAGTAAGTAAGGACAAGGCAGTAGGAGACTATCAATTTTCACACATTAGAACAATTAGCTTATTGAGAGGTGACTGACAGATTGAAGTCTGGCAGTTAAAAATAAGCTGTGCTGTACCCATTAAACAATCCCTTAATTTGTCTAGGTTTTGTAAATGCATGTGTATTTGGTTTGTTTGCTTTTTGAAGGATTTTGTGTGTGTGTGTGTGTGTTTTTGTGCATGTGTGTGTGTGTGTGTGTGTGTGTGTGTGTGTGTGCAGTGTTTGGCCAAGCTACACTGGGTCAGGCCATAACGACTGGACTGAAGCTAGACACTCTTTGTTTACCCCTCAGCCTCTGAGGTTACGGCTTACTGATGCTGAGTGATAATACACACACACACACACACACACACACACACACACACACACACACACACACACACACACACACACACACACACACACACACACACACACACACACACACACACACACACACACACACACACACACACACACACACAAACTAAATTTAAAAAGCTTGATTAACTCCTTATCCACTGGACAAATGGGGGAAAAAAACATGATTACGGCATTTCGAATAGTTAGTAATTTAGCTAATGCTGTCATTTTAGCGAAAAGCTTGAGTCTTATAAATGAAAGTGTTTATTTCAGAGGATTCAGCCTCCAGTAAGCTGTGCAAGCACCTCTCTATCAGTGGCATTATCTATTACATACACCAGCACATCAAATCCTACAGATCTATGACAGAACCATTTCATTCGTAAGGACTAAGTGATGTGTCTAAATTGATACTGAGCAAAGAAATGGTACTGCATAACATAATTCAGTCTTTATTTAATACTTCATAATGCACCTTGTCTCCTTTCATTATCTCAATTCATGTTCAATTCTGTCAGGCTGCTGGAAATACAGGATTTAAATCACATATGAACTACATGGTTAATGGATTGTGGCTAACTCTAGCTACGTAGAGTCGTCATGATCTAAAGTCCTCATGATCAGTGGATCTTCTCTTTGACATTGACAATAAGACATTGAAGGGACATGTAAATAAGTTTAACATTTTTTCAATCTTTAATTTTGGGACTAATACGAAGCCCGGTTGTGACTACTAATTCTATTCGATAACGTCATAGACCATAATGCATTGTAGGTTTGGTGAATAAAGGCTCTATCCAGCCAGTGGTAAAGGTTTTTCTAGTCTATTTTCCCTGTTTTAGCTGCCTTTTTCAGATCCATGTTAAGGCCACTTATAAAATAAAATACAGTAAAATGCAAAGCCGTTTATTTATTATAATCTAAATAGTATTTGTCTTGTGTGAAAATACAATTGCTACAATATTTATATTATAGCATTGGGTACTGTCATATGAAATACAGAATTTAACTTCACAACAGTTTAAAAAACTTTCGGTATGAAGTATGCATTACTTTTGACCAGGGCCAAAAGAATTGTGGCCAAAGTCAAGTGGCACAGAGAGAACAGGGTGCCATTTTGTATGAACGTTGGTTTTTTTTCCCTTAACACCTCTGCTCCTTTGTTTAACTGCATTCCTTTCACCTCCGAAGTCCAAATATGTTTGGTCACACCGACTTGCTACCATTATGCCATTCATCACCGTTCAACTGTTTAAACATCAGAGGTTTCAGAGAGACACCATGGCCACATCAAATGAGTGTTTAGACCCTGCTGTGAGCTGGCTAGGATAGAGCAGAAAGACTCAATCCATACGAAATGTGGTGCGTGTAAATCTGAAAATATCTGCTTAAGTTGAGCATTTTATAAATACAGGAGAAGATGGACAATGCCTCCATTGCTCTTTGAACAGCACAAGCTGATTCATTCTCCACTTTTCTTTCTATGTCTATCTTCGGCCTTGGACACTACGAACCATCATATCCTCTTTTCTGGTTAACTCAGAGATGTGTGTCTCTGCACTCTCTTGGGTCGCATCCTACCTGGCAAGCTGCTCGTGCATCTCTCACTACGTAAAAAGTGTCCTGGTTGGTCCATGTAGGCTCCCATGACTGGCGACCCCCAGGGCTCTGTTTTAGACTTCTCTCTATTCGTCAGTCACATGGCTCTGTCATATCCTCACCCGGTTTGTCCAATCATTGCTAAACAGACTATTTTTCACCTTCCTTTGTTCTAACACTGTAAAAACAGTTTGTTTTTCTCGTGGCTCTGACAGTTCTTTGAGTAAACCCCATAATGTGTCTCATATCCTATAAGGGCACAATGAAGATCATTTTCCAGGACAGGTCATCGTTGGGCAGTGAGCCAATCAAAATCTGTGGTTTTTCCCTTGTGAAAGATTTCACACTTAGCAGGTGACCAAGCCCATATAGCAACAGCCAGGCATGTTGTTTGCTCTCATTCCCTGTCCTGTTTCAGATTACTTACTGGGCATTTGAAGTTGGCTGGAAGACAGACAGGGTTTTCCCCTTCTTCATCTGCCAAAAAAAGATTGGGTCACCATCAGGCTCACCCGCTGCTTAATTTGGTGTAACCACATAAGAAGAAAACATAGCTCAGGATTTGATAAGAAGAGTTCTTGGAAAACTATACAGAAAAAGTTCCATGTGAAGTTATCATTAATCAATATGGTTATTATAGCGATTCACCGGGTCCCTGGGGCTGATATTAAGCAATGTACTGTACACAAGGACATTGTATTAGATGATTCATCTGAAGAAACCTGGAGTGTACTAGGGATGTCTCATGTGAATTCACACAGACCACACAGATCACAGCCTTTGCCAGAATTGAATTGGCAACAGCGGCCATTTTGACAGCAAACCAACGACCCAGAAACACCTGTCTGAGACTTTGTGTCCCAAACCTGCCCGTCTCACTCATCGAGGGGTTTCCCTAGGACGTTCCTAGCCTGTCGTGAACCAGTGAGCAATAAAACAACTCCGTAACTGAATCCAGAGACTAATCTGCCCGGGACAATCGCTGGCTGGCAGTTGCACAGAGCGGAGGGCGATGTAGAATGTCCCATGCAGTTCTCATGTCACAAAGCTGTCACAGAATGAGTCCGTAAAAACCACAGGGACAGAAATAGTAAAGAAAGGCTGAGGCACAAGTCAATACATTTTAAAGTCATACCCGCATTGCATGTGGTCAAATTTTTTTTTTTACTGATCCATCATCTAAAGGTGGTCTTATTTGGTAGATTAAAAATGGGAGCAGAATATAGAATACAAAGTACAACTGGATCCAAGTAGAGTGAAAAAAAAGGAAAGATAGACAGAGTGATTTGCTTTTCATTTTTTTCTGAGAATAAGACAGCTTTTGCTGGGAATTAGACATCATATTTTTGTAGACATTTCACAGTCTAGTTTTGACTTTGACATTATTTAATAACTACTTGATGATGAGACTGGATTTTTCACATTTATTTGTTGTCAATATTTACGCTAACATGAAGCCTAATGTCTGCATATTCCAAAACTATCTCGGGTCTGTAATGTTTTTATGTGAGAAAGACAATGTGGATAGAAACATATTATTGATGAGATGTGAGTTTCAGCACTACACGTGTGTGGACAGCTCCTGGTTGCAATGACGGAAACAAATCCATTATTGAGGACTTTATATGTGACTCTAGGAACTGTGTGTCTGTCGATCACGATTGCATTGAAACCAATTTGAATATGAACCCCATACACAATATATTACCATGATGCATATTGAACTGCTTCCGCGGCTGATCTGTGAAACCACACCCATAATGTAATAGAAACCTGGTCCAAATAAGGGTTACAGATCCCCTCCATCCAGCTTTTACAGTCACAACATATCTGCGCAATTGTCGAGCAAGGAGCACGTATATGTATTTTGCGGAATATTTCCTATTTCTTTAAATGTTTTGTCCTTATAGTTCAATGAGTGAATGAGATAAGCATTTATATTAAGTTATAGCCTAGATTTCAGCACAATAAAATAAAAAATGTACCATAAAAATAATAAGAATCTTGGGAAATCCGACAGGCACCTCAAACATCAGACATGAAAGAAGACATCGGGTGTCCTACCTTGACATATTTGAATTAGCAGATGGCATTTCGTCCGTTTTCCCCGAGCACTCCTTCGGATTTCACCGTGGACAGTATGAGGTCCCAACCAACCCGGTTTTACCCTGCCCTAACTTCCCATAGGTCCATTGCTGTGCCTGTTGCGCATGGGAAGCCCACGTTAAGTCAGGGCACCGACGGAATATTGGAGAAGGGCGCAGAGGTCATTGAGGATGATCCAAAAGTGAACTTGGACGCGAAGGACCTTTGGAGACAGTTCCACAACATCGGCACCGAAATGGTCATAACAAAATCAGGAAGGTAATTGTTTAGAAAAAAAATACCCATAAGTCTAGACGGGTTTTCGTTGGTATTTGATACATAATGGGACATTGATTTTAGTTCCCCGTTTTCTTAATCTCTCTCTAGGCGCATGTTTCCGCCGTTTAAAGCCAGATGTACTGGTTTAAACAGGAGGGCCACATATATTTTGCTTATGGACATTGTGGCTGCGGACGACTGCAGGTATAAGTTTCACAACTCAAGTTGGATGGTTGCAGGAAAAGCAGATCCTGAAATGCCAAAGAGGATGTACATACACCCAGACAGCCCTGCTTCTGGCGAGGAATGGATGGCAAAGGCAGTCAGTTTTCACAGACTAAAGTTGACAAACAACATTTCTGACCAGCAAGGGTTTGTAAGTTGATTATACATACATATTTTCGCCTAATAGGTATTATTACAATCTATTTGTCATATTTTGCTTTATCTAAAAAAAATTGTTCTTATGGTCAATGAGAATACGTTTTTATTTTAAAATGTGTGTTGTCTTCAATTGCAGACGATTCTTAACTCAATGCACAAATACCAGCCCAGATTTCACATTGTGAGGGCCAACGACATCCTCAAACTACCCTTTTGCACGTTCAAGACTTTTGTCTTTTCTGAGACAGAATTCATTGCTGTAACTGCATATCAAAACGACAAGGTATGGCCTTCATTTCACAGAGCAACAATTAGAATGAAACTACCTGCCTTATTGGTAGTCTGGGATTTTGGAATAGCACATTACACGCAAGTTACACATATTTGTACATTTGTAAAGAGGCTGTTGGCCTTGACTCTTAGAATACCCTAAAGGGCTGCTTGTATGTCATTTTAAGAAAATTGTATGGTTTCAGGTAGTCATATAGTCCCTCGTAGTCATATAGTCGTATATATATCTATATAGCTATAACTAAAACTAATTGCACAACACCTGATTTGGTACCCCTTACAAAAATATTCTATTTGAGTTTTTAATGTAAACTATTCTGATGTAATCTTAAAATTGATCGATTGTTTAATGTTTATATTTCTATTTTCAGATCACACAACTGAAAATAGATAACAATCCTTTCGCCAAGGGTTTCCGTGACACTGGCAATGGTAGAAGAGAAAAAAGGTTAAAAACTTAAATATAGCCCATTTAATACATGTAGAAACGCTGTCAATGTGCAACTGAAAATGTGTTATTTTTCTGAGCAGGAAACAACTCGGGATAAATATGCATAAATTAAAGTTAAATCACACGAGAACGCAAGAAGACAATGACTCATTGAATGAGACTTCAGTGAAAAGGGCTGGGAATTCAAAATCAACTGGTGAGTTTTATATTTATATTTTGCCACAACTTTTTCTGCAACTACATAGACCATGTTCATTCATTCAATCGTGTTCAATTCATGTTAGAGTTCTACGAAAGTGACAACGAACGTTTTCAAGAGATAACGGATGGGCATAGTTTTGGACAACGCGTGCGAAAAATCTCAACCACTAAAGAACTGACCCCTAACCCAAATGTTGCCACAACCCAGGACGGACAAGCAGACAGCTCGGCATCACCAATCGACTCATCCAGAACCAAATCTGACTCAAATCACCCAAAACAGGATCATGTGAAAATCAGCACTGACGGTGTGACACGTTTCTGTGGAGCAGAGGCACTCTTTCATCCTCCAAACAACGGGTTTTCGCACGTTTTTCATCCATTGGACACTTTGGGTGTCGCTCACCGTCTCCTACACCCGGCTTTATACAACATCCACCGAACAACTGTCTCAGGTGTGTCTGCGGCGGCCATGGCCCACATGCTGGCAGCTGTGTCTTCTAGCGGATTGTCCGCAATGGGCACGAATGTCATCCCAGTGCGGTCTTTGGAAACCGGATCAGGATCGTCAGGATTATCCTTGAACTTTCGGCAGCAATTTATGCAATCGCAGGTATGCCCAACACTGCTCATTATTTGCCAATTCAGCAGCAGAAGCTACTCAATAATATCTTGCGGTTATCAGAATCAGAAAAGTGTTTAATCGCCATTGAATGTGTAAACATACAAGGAATTTACTGTGGCAGGAAGGTGCTTACATACAACATATGAATAAACAATATAAATTATACTAAGGGGCTTAGGTGGTAGAGGGATAGTAATGTAAATGGCCGATGCTCATAAATGCAGATGATAATTTAAGTTATTATTAATAAAGATGGCAGCCAATTAGTCTGCCAGCCTTAACTGCTTTTTCTTTTTTCTATAACAGGCCCTCAAGGTTTCTCCATTTTGTGATGTATTCTCCTACCCCTACGAGGCCACAGCGCCTGCTTTCTCCAGTACAGCATCCACCACTGTAAATCGCCACCCAGCCTGTCCTCGTATCCGTTTCAGACCGTACCCAATTGTTCCTATAGGTCATACATCAACCGATTAAAATTGCCTGTGTTGGAATGAAGTGTTGAAATGAAATGATCGAAGTGTTTGGATTTCAAAATGCATTTTAAGAAGTGTTATAATGCACATCAGCATATGCATAGATAGCTTAGGCCTAAGACTTATTAAAGTGTGTGTAACGGGTTAATGGTTGTGCTTGAATGTTTATGATACTGGATGTTCAAATAATCAAAGTCAACTCAAATCCACTATACGTTAAACGTTTGAACTCCATATTGTCATGCCAAAGCATGTTGGAAAATATTATCTAAGTCTTGACGAATGTGATTTCTATTCATATTTATATACATATAGGCTATTGCAAAGTAAATATCGTCACGGTAATGATTTTTATTTTGCTATATCATTTCATTATGTGAGTTATTTATTAAAAACAGTTGCCAAAGTATTTAGGGGGCACAATCTGGTATATTGAGGCCTATAGTTATTAAAAAGTATATAGTTATTAAAAAGCATATTGCTTGTGGTTATAACTGTTTCAAATATTTTCAGAACTGCACTTGAATGGCGTAGGCCTATATGAACTCCACTAAGCAAAGAATTTATTCTGTTTTAATGGTCAATTATTTTAACATGTCATTTATCATTGGGCTACTGTTGCTATCTTTAAAGCAGCTTTTTACTTTTTGTAATTGACATTTAATTGCAATTTACTCCACTACAAATTATAGTTGATTTCTTCCCTCATTTAATTTAGGGGTCATTGTGGTAGGTAAAGTAAAATATGTGCCTCAATTAGATTGAACTAATCAGACACTATTTAACGTTCATCTTGGAATATTCTTGCCTTACAAGGAAAAATGTCCAAGGGTAGGCCTATGTTGACGAGCAATTTATACATGTTCTTTAAAAAACGTATAAACAACCTACACGCTGAAAAATCTACACCAACAATTTCTTCAAATGGTTATTTGAGGAACTATTAAAAAAGGAGATTCCAAAATAAACAAACATTACCGGCAATCATGATCCACATAACCTGGAACACATATATGAAGCAAGAAATAAATAAATAAAAATGTACAAGTAAACCATCATCATCACCTATTAAATAACCCTTACAGCGACTCTATGACCTCTGTGCTGTTTAATAAATCGTTATAATCATTATAATAATAGTCTGAGATGTTTCATTTAGTGCTGCAAAGTTTATAAAAAAGTTTCATAATGTGTTACAAGGTTCTGGCAAAGTTTCAAAAGTTCTGGCAAAGTTTCATACACGGCAGCAACATTAGGTCTATTGGTTACACCTGCTGCATTCGTCGACATGTGAGAATGTTTTAAACACACATTTTATTCAAGTGTCATTTAAAGCGGTACACATGTGAATTATTGTTAGTATTTTGACCGGTGTTTGCAATAAATTATGAATAATAACAGTTTTATGACACTGTATTTTAGAAATATACAAAACAAACCCGTGACCCGGAAGTGTTTTTATACGTCGCTCACTAGACGTCGGTTCAAAGAGTACATAGAAAACCGAATAGTGCGCTGGATTTCCCATCCAGATCGTCACTCCACAAACTATTTGTATGGAATTACACGTAAATTCATGTAATTGTCATTTGCCAACATCTATGGCGACACAGTCGATAGGAAACGGATTAAAAGCAGCCGCCAGGTATTATCGTAAATCTTATTTATTTTAGCTTGTTAGCTAGTTAGCAAGTTCACAATAAGCCATTTTGCTTTCATGGAAGGTTTGTATTCAACCCTGTTCCAGGCTCGGTCGCTAGAATAACATAGCTGCAATTTAATAAATATTGAGCAATAATGGCTAGGATTTCGATAAACTACATTTTGCTATGCGGGCAAGTTCTCTTGCTACTTTTAGTGTTGCTTTTGCAATGTTTGGACGGAATACACTCGCAGAATTCTTCGGACTCTCCCAGACCGAGAGCAGCAACAACAACAACAGCTGCTTTTAGTGAACATTCACAAGATAACGTATCGACGTATATACCAGTTGAACACGTGAATTATACAGAGCTATATGAATACAATCCTCCGTCACCAGTAGTCCTCTGCAGATTTTTGTAAGTATTGCTTTTGTTTTTCTATAGCAGAGACTTATTTCGTCTGTCTGTCTACAGCGGTCAAGAAAGATTTGACCCTGATGACTGTTGGGCAAGCGCCACTATTTCACATTTAAAAACTCTCCTCTGTTTATGTATGAAGACCAGATGAGTTTGTACACTGTCAAGATCCAGTGGACCATGCACAGAACCACACAGCCGTTCAGGAGATGGGACATGGTTGTTGGAAGGTAAGTCAAACCAGTGGATAGGTCCCCTCTCTCAGGCTGAACAGACCGGTTAGATGTTGAGAATTTCATTCTTCAATAACAATTGCCCTGTTTAATTTAATTTCATATTTATTTGTACTGTACTTATAATATTGCCTCATGTCTGCAGGTATATCTGTGGCAGGGGAATATAGAGGATGAACAAATCATCCAACCAGTAAATTGATCAGACTAATGCTATGGCAACTACAACATCTAACGCTATTCAAAACCCTCAGTTAGAATTTGTTCTCAATCAGCCTACCTGGTTAAATAAAGGTTAAATAAAAGTTAGAACAAAAAGGACATTTTGTCATTCCCAAGGCATACAGTCTCTCATATACCGGATGATGTGCTATTGTGTGTGTGTGTGTGATCTCGACTAATCATCAGTCAACTATATCTCCCCACCTGTATTCAGTTTGGAGGTCAGGTACACAAAGACGTGAATCACACAGAGGTCGTCTGCACCGCACTGGATGACATCGAATGTGCCGGACCCAGGGAGTTTCGCAGAGGGGATGAGCCGTGCATCAAGTATGGATATAAGCATGCAGCTACTATAATTCATTCTCATTTCTGACCACCTTACTTGTCATTAGTTGTTGTTGCTGGATCAGCATAATAGTGATTAAACAGGTTATGGTTCTGACGCACGGCAGATCGTCGCTGCCATATCACTCTAGTTATCTACTGCAGCCTGAGACTCCATTGCGGAAGACAATGTGCTAAAAATATTGGTTGATGAGAGTCTAATCTACTTTCAACGAATAGATTGGCAACAGTTTTTATAGTTTTCTGGAGGTACTCTGACTCAAGAGTGAAATGTAATGTTTGTCGGTGTGCGGGTTAGTGTTTTGCAGGATCAAGGAGAGTGAATTGACATGCTACCTTGTTCTGTCCTTAAGGAAGGAAGCAAGCATAACTTCACCACTAGGGTGCAGTATTTACCAACGTATAACCTGTTTCAGAATGCGCCCATAGAGCAGCTTTACATAGCTTTTCGTCACTTTTAATGGGCTCTCCTGGTCTTTCCTTCGTGCTATTCACTGTGTGTTTTGGTGATTTCAGATACACTGGACACTATTTCATCACCACTCTGCTGTACTCATTTTTCCTGGGGTGCTTTGGAGTGGACAGGTTTTGCCTTGGGCACACGGGCACGGCCGTGGGCAAGCTGCTGACCCTTGGAGGACTGGGCATCTGGTGGTTTGTGGACCTCATCCTCCTCATCACGGGGGGCCTGATGCCCAGTGACAACAGCAACTGGTGCACCATTTACTAAAGGCCAGGGGGGAGATGGTGTCGTCTACTTTATTACTGTGGGTTTACATTGCAGAGATGTGTGACACATGGGTATTATCACTTATCTGTCAGTTACAGTTCTGAGCAGCACACAGCTTTGTGTCTGAGGCTGAGCGTTTCGCCACCTGAGGGGCTGTCACTATGTTCACGTGTGGCCCAGGTGACTATTAAACACACTGCTATACATGTGTGTGTGCGCGCGTATACATGTGTGTGTGCGCGTTTACGTGTGTGTGTGCGCGTATACATGTGTGTGTGTGTGTGTGTGTGCGCGCGTATACATGTGTGTGTGTGCGCGCGTATACATGTGTGTGTGTGTGTGTGCGCGTATACGTGTGTGTGATTATGTGTATATTCCCGCTATTGAATCCAAGCTTAGTTGGATTGTTTCTCACCGCTTAAAAACTAGGAAGCCAGAGGGTTAAGATGGTGAGAGGTTGACATTTAAGTATAGGTATTGTATGTGTCATTTGGGTGTAAATATTGTCAAACCCTGAGCTGTTAAGGGAAGAACGGGGTACTCTGTATGAAAGAACATGGGTGTCTTTGTTTGTATGACGAAACATCATCTTAGCTCTCTGACCATGTCATTTGAGTTAGACATGATTATGCTATGTCAATTTGCGGAAGCTTTGCCGCTCACGTTATTAACGAGCGTGGTGACGAATGGCTGCAAAAGCGATCCGGAGACTTGTGGAATGTCAAGGCACTATTTCCATGCTAACTTGTGTTTTTATTTATTTTTCGGCTGTGGAATGTGTTATTGTCCATTTGGATTTTGTGTTCCTACAGGAAGGGGTTCAGTGAATTTATTTCTAATTTAGTGTTCTTAATAGAAAGTAATAAACTGGCTAAATGTGTTAAAAGATCGTTAGATATGCTGTATGTTTACCACATTGAACTGTTTGCATATTTTTATTTCAATACAGGGAAATAAGAAAAATCACAGACTTCTGTAAATATCGACAAAACCATATGGATTCAATGTATTTATGGAGTGTTAGTGTCCCGTAAATTAAATTCTGGGAAAACTTCTACTTAGGAGCAATTAGATTTTCTCACTAAATGTTTTCTATCCTTGCACATCAAGTGTTTGTGCTTCAATAACAGATAAGTATTTCTAACACAATCCTGTGCTGGTTCTATGACTTATTGCATCTCATTTACCAGTGGACGGGTCCTCTGTCTGTGCTTCCATGCACATCCTTATTGATTGTGTTTCTGTGTTCCTGTTAACTTACTTTTGTTCAGACCACAGATGAGTCGAGATACTGCTTCTGTTACGCATTCCCGATACACAGGGCCGGATAAATCAAACGTTTCTAAGCCAAGATTTTTATTTTAAAATGTGTTGTACGTTTTTTAAAGACGCCATTCACCACTTTGAGAGTAACCAACTGTAAAATGAAATAATACCGCTAATGAGAACTGCCTGTGCTGTCTACAGGTGAATATTTAGTACATTGCATACCACAGTTTGGCAGAGAGACTGTGCATCACAACATTGCATGATGTGCATTACTGCTAAATATAAGAACAAACAAACGTACATGAGATATCCAGAAATACATAGCATATTAAAAGCATGTACTTCAACACAAGTGTAGAATTGACCTCTAATTAACTTTGGGTTAATTATAGAAATGCTCGACATGTAATCCTGCCGTTAAAGTAAACCTAAAAAAAAAGATCGTTTGGCAAGAGCTTCAGTGATAAAGACGTCTCAAACGAATGTATCGCTTTATGCCAAGGTCCCCTGAAGCTGTTACATGTATCTGTACGGTGCGAAACCCCTGTCAACTCATAACCGACAATGAGCAGTGGAGTCTGCGGGAGTCCAACGAGACCTGGAACTAGACCGAACTAGCAGTGGGCGGGGAGAGATAAACAGCCTCTCAGTCGATATCCTCGGGGACCACCTCTAACACGATGTCTGCTTTAGCTCTCCGCACACCCACGGACAGACGGCCACCTGACTGGACCGCGTCGCTCACCTCCTCCGTGGTCTGGATGGGCTGCCCGTTTATGCTGGTTATCACGTCGTGGTTGATCATGCCAGCGCTGCTTGGGGGGAAGATTAGGTGTACGTGTGAGTGACTGTCTAGTAGGTAAACACTGATATCGTTTACTAGTGCTTATGTGTTATTAGTGCAACGTCAAACGATTCAGAAGGCCGTCCGAGAGGATTGGAGCTTGGAGTTTTGTGTTCAGATGTGAGCCTGGAGCTGATCTAACCACTCTGTGTGGTGTGAAATGGGCTCCTGGCTGGAGTGTTGTGAAGATTTAGGCTCCATTGGCTTGACAACCCGAATTATGTCCAGATTCTGTTCATATATAAGTGCAGTTCCTTCGTTTTTGGACGGTGATCCAGATTTGTATGTTATAGCTCAAATGTCAATATATGGAATATAACATGATTCATTTTAGTTGTCTGGGAATATGACTTGGGCATACTATGGGTTGGGACTTGGGAGTTTTAGCATTTCAGTTGTTACTCATCAAAGGACATCTGAAATCAAAATAGTCTGCACAATTTGCATATTCAAGCAATACATATTGTATTGAAATAGTGCATATACCAGACATTGCACATTTGCAATATTGCACAATGAATGTACATTGTATTTAAATACTGTACATTCTAGCTCTGCATGGTCCTTTGCATTATTAGTGTCCTTCAATGTCTGTATAAAATGTTGCAGAAATAGGTAAAAACTAATTTCTTGTTCATGAAAAAGAACTAGGCAAATTAAACACGTTTGTATTCTTTCGAAGGCTGAAATTCACAGAGTTTGTTCCTAAACAGAACCATATTCCCATAATGCAGAAGTAGAAGACTATAAGAAAGAAGATTCAGTGTGTGGGGGCCGTTTTACCTGGAGGCAGCTGTTCCTGGGATAACTTCATAAATGTAAACCCCTGAGCTCACATCTGGAAAGTCACTCTCCCGTTCCCTCAGTTCTCGGATCAAACTGGGAGTTGCGACAGAGGATATTACATCAACACAGTTGACAAGACACGGAAACAATAATGTAGCAAGAAAAAATCTGATAAATACTGCTTGTTACACTGTAAACATAACATAGATTGTGGTTCAATCAGGACTGGCATTTACAGAGAATAGTAAACAAGCCAGTCTAATGGCCTTCTGTTGTCTGGTTGGTAACAGTTATGTTACTAATATGAACCTGCCCTAATTACTATGAGACTAGCGCAAATTGAATAACGCTACACTATGTATGTAACAAACAGAGTAAGAACAGTAGGAACACATTACTGTGTGCTGTGGAATCCGGTTATTTCATTAATTCACATTAGGCGCATTGTATGGTCCACAGAAAGGCCATGACCCCGCGGTCAGCGATTGTTCTATAACTTCTTCTTTGGCCGGTAGTCAGCAGATGGGGAATACCGGTCCACAATGGCCATCTGAACGTTTTGGGATCTGTCCCGGAGAGTCTTCAAGATGCCGACTGCGTCGTGTCACCTCCAGATTGTAAACTGAATAACAGCACTCTTTTGCACCCACGCGTCGAGCATTAAGATGGCAAATACCGGAATTGTTTACATCAATTCCATGTATCAACACATGTACTTCTTATGAGATTGACCCCGGCCAAACTTGTTGGTTGCTGCATCTAAATGAACTTTCTAGCAACATTTGTAGGTGAACATGTTCCCATTTTGTTTGTGCACAGGTAATATGTTAAATGTAGTGCCCTGACTAGTAAACCCAGTGGGGATATTGGGATATTTAGAGTTTTTAAATACAAAACATTAGGTACATGGTGGGACCGTGTATTGTTTAACCACATAAGTGCTCATGCATTTGCAGAAGCATTCATCAAGCGTTATCTCGTCGACTTACTACGGTGCAAGTTGTAACATCCGGACACCCATGTATTTCTTCTTCGGCAGTGTCTTTCCTTATAAGAGAGAGACATCTTATGAAATGCCACATTATATTATGCCCGCAAACGAAACCCACAAAGGGTTCATAAATCAGATGCATATTAGAAACAGGTACAGAATGAAGCTGCGTAAACCTTTGATTTGTCTGTCGTAGGAATCGGCGAGAAACTGTCGTATTCTGTCAGCTGGAATGGCGAAGGATATTCCCGCTGTGACCTTTAAAGTATTTATGCCGATGACTTCTCCGTCCTTAAAACACAAAATTGCATTTCATGTTTCGAACTGTGAATATAAACAGCACTTTAAATAAATATGCATCTTCTACGCCCACATGTGAATGCGTTTATTATAATGTTCCAAAGTTTCGTTTGTCTTTACGTATGATGCTAAGCATGGCAATTCTTATTGCTGCATTCTGGGAAAGTGGGGTTATGCCAGGGGATCTCCAATGTTTTATGGTGACCCTGGAACAATGAACTACCATGACCAATTATGGTTAACTACCATGACCAATTATGGTTAACTACCATGACCAATTATGGTTAACTACCATGACCAATTATGGTTAACTACCATGACCAATTAGGGTTAACTAATATGACCAATTAGGGTTAACTAATATGACCAATTAGGGTTAACTACCATGACCAATTAGGGTTAACTACCATGACCAATTATGGTTAACTACCATGACCAATTATGGTTAACTACCATGACCAATTATGGTTAACTACCATGACCAATTAGGGTTAACTAATATGAACAATTAGGGTTAACTAATATGACCAATTAGGGTTAACTAATATGACCAATTATGGTTAACTAATATGACCAATTATGGTTAACTACCATGACCAATTATGGTTAACTACCATGACCAATTAGGGTTAACTAATATGAACAATTAGGGTTAACTAATATGACCAATTAGGGTTAACTAATATGAACAATTAGGGTTAACTAATATGACCAATTATGGTTAACTACCATGACCAATTATGGTTAACTACCATGACCAATTATGGTTAACTACCATGACCAATTATGGTTAACTACCATGACCAATTAGGGTTAACTAATATGACCAATTAGGGTTAACTAATATGACCAATTAGGGTTAACTACCATGACCAATTAGGGTTAACTACCATGACCAATTATGGTTAACTACCATGACCAATTATGGTTAACTACCATGACCAATTATGGTTAACTACCATGACCAATTATGGTTAACTACCATGACCAATTAGGGTTAACTAATATGAACAATTAGGGTTAACTAATATGACCAATTAGGGTTAACTACCATGACCAATTAGGGTTAACTACCATGACCAATTATGGATAACTACCATGACCAATTATGGTTAACTACCATGACCAATTATGGTTAACTACCATGACCAATTAGGGTTAACTAATATGACCAATTAGAGTTAACTACCATGACCAATTAGGGTTAACTACCTTGACCAATTAGGGTTAATTTCCTTGAACAATTAGGGGATAACTAATATGACCAATTAGGGTTAACTACCATGACCAATTAGGGTTAACTACCTTGACCAATTAGGGTTAATTTCCTTGAACAATTAGGGGATAACTAATATGACCAATTAGGGTTAACTACCATGACCAATTAGGGTTAACTACCTTGACCAATTAGGGTTAATTTCCTTGAACAATTAGGGGATAACTAATATGACCAATTAGGGTTAACTACCATGACCAATTATGGTTAACTACCATGACCAATTATGGTTAACTACCATGACCAATTAGGGTTAACTAATATGACCAATTAGAGTTAACTACCATGACCAATTAGGGTTAACTACCTTGACCAATTAGGGTTAATTTCCTTGAACAATTAGGGGATAACTAATATGACCAATTAGGGTTAACTACCATGACCAATTAGGGTTAACTACCTTGACCAATTAGGGTTAATTTCCTTGAACAATTAGGGGATAACTAATATGACCAATTAGGGTTAACTACCATGACCAATTAGGGTTAACTACCTTGACCAATTAGGGTTAATTTCCTTGAACAATTAGGGGATAACTAATATGACCAATTAGGGTTAACTACCATGACCAATTAGGGTTAACTACCATGACCAATTAGGGTTAACTACCATGACCAATTGCAGATGACTGATTTTTCCCCTTGTTGGTTTGGGATTCACTCAAACGAATCGGATGCTTTGCATAAAAACAAGGAATGCTTTATGAATGTACGTGTCTTAACCCAGGTCATTCATGTTTTATTAATAAATGCAAAAAGTATATTGTCAATTTTATATTCTACACGGCCTGAAAACAGTACAATTTCTGAGGCAAACTGGGCTTTGTGAGTATTTTTGGGCTGGGACATCAATGAGCAGACATAACTTGTCACTATTACAGGGGTCTGCCAATAATCAAATGTCTCCAATGACGGATTTAAAAACAACAGATGCCGCAGTAAAACACAGAACGTAGACCGTGAGCATCCAGCCCGTATACAGAAAGAAAAGATTATGTCCTCGCAAATCTCTCGCCATATAAAACATCAAAACACACAGCATGCCTGCATTACAAATGTGCTGTTTACATATGATAATCCTGTCACATACAATATGAAACAGTAAATTCCCTTACCAGGTTAACAAGTGGTCCCCCTGAGTTGCCGTACTGTCGAAGCAAACACGGTAAACAAACATTATTGGCAATTGGGTTGCATCGCGATGTTTGCTCCCGCGGCAACAAAAGAGTAAAACATACACCACATGTATAATGATATGTAAAGAAATGCACATGCAGGCAAAAATAATGGCTCAAAAACCGGTGCTTGGCAGCCATTTGGGTGCACTGCGCAAAAAGAAGTGAAAGTAGTATTTACGACTCACGTTGATGATAGCGTCTGTCTGGATGTACTCCATGTCCGGGTCTCTGAGGCCCAGCTCCAGGCCGTTCCTATGGGCTGTGCTGATAATGCCTGTAGTAACAGTGTTCTGTAGGGGTAAGAACATAAACACAACGCCTCAACTCCGTCAACGCCTGGTTTGTTTATGAGGGAAAACGTTGCGACTGCACTCTGCCCCTACCTGTAAGGAGAAGGGACTGCCCACGGCCACCACAAACTCCCCTGGACGCAGGTCAGATGAGTGGCCCAGTAGAAGCACTGGCAGTAGATTCTGTGGACCCAGATCGTGAAAATCACAACACTGTTCTATGATGTTTAAGGGAGTAGTAGTGCCGATGGACATACCTCAGGGAAATGGACATCCTGGCAACATGACAAGCGCCAACCATTTTGTCCATGTCATGTTACTAGGATATGGATTTCCATTTTTAGTTTGCCAGCAATTATGAGAAGAAATCGTCGACCGGGTTCCGTTAAACATATACAAATGTTAAAAGAAATCAGTCGGCCATTTTCAGACATGTTGCTAGTTCTGTTCGAGGTCAATGGTGGAGCGGTGGATCTGCTGTTTGTTTCTGTGTTGGGAGGAGGTTATATGTAAACCACCTGGACATGTCACAGGTATGTTTTCCTGTGCCTCTGGGAAATGCTGTTCCAATAACGTGGGTTAAATACTGATATTAACTGTGTTTACAAAGAGGCCATTGAGGGGTTATTGACTGAAACAGTGCAGGATGTGTGTCGGTTATCGGAACAACCTCCTGATAACATATACGCTCAAAACCAAATGCACCTGATGGGTCAGAAAATTAGAAAACCTTGTCAGCCGCTCTTCAAATATATTGCCCCACATGAACAAAAGAGATCATATAGCTCCAAATCATCAGTAAATCCAACAAGGCACTCTGGCTTTAATCTTCACACCTGGTCTAATCCTGTCTTTTCTTGCCTTCTCTTGTTCTGGGCTGAAGCATTTTTATTGCTGGATTCTTGACATTTACAGTTTATTGCTCTCGCCAGCCCTACAAATCCTCCTCCCGTCCAGCCTCGCTTTGCAGACATCGTGTGGGATCAGCTACTGCAGCCAGGATGGCTTAACCCTCACAGACTCCTATCTAATCTCGTCGTGCATGTCTCTAGGTTTCAGTAGGGCGTTGTGCAGTAACGAGCCCGGATCTAATTGATCAGTGATCTCTCGACTGCATGGGAGGGTTCTGGCCTGGACGCGGTGTAAGCGGGAAGCGGGCCGTGTTTGGACCGTGGATCCCGTAATGCCTGACCGAAGAGCCGATTACGCAAACAATTCAGATTCAAGATTCCCGGCCGCCGCTGTGGCGACAGACGTCATACCGCACGTGAAAACGGAAGACAAAGGAGATCTGATGCTGGGAAGGCGAGGACCAACAGCCCCTGGAGAACAAAAACCAGATGACAAATTGACCACGTCAACGAGTGGAATCTAATTTTAGCCAGTCGAACGGCCCTCGCTTGACTTTCCCAACCAAGACGATCTGCCAGATCGTCTCTGCGGGATTAATATAATTCCCAGACTCCTCTGAGGGAACTTTGCCTGACGCAGTAGGCATTGGTTTAATCGGCTTATTCGGCCGACCGATTATCTTCCACACCACCTTTACCCCTGTGTCTCGTGCATCCAAGAACCTACAGCGCAGCCGAGCCGTCCTAATACTTCCAGCTCGTCTTATCTTTTGTAATGAAGTGGCTGGCTCAGGCCAGACCGGCTGTAAAGGGGGTTTGTTTACATTATCAAACATCGTTAACGTCGCTCTATTTGGAGTCACGCCAAGCAGTATGTTCATGGGCTGAAATATAAAGATAATACTGTATACCTAATACGAATTACGGTCAATCCTATAGAATGGTTAGTTCACTCCCGATATTAAACAGTTGTCGTGATCCACATCTATTCACAATAGCCCGAGGACGAGGTAAGTGAAGAATGACGTAGCGTCACTTTTTAACGTTAATCACTGATAAAGCCACCGGGTGAGTGGAAAGTAAGTAGAAAACATGATGCGGACACCTTCGAGATGAGAGAGAGAGTAGATCTTCGGGACAGCCCGTCTTTAAGGAGACGGAAAAGAGCGAGGACTCACGTCTGACTCAATTTTGATCAGTGCAATGTCCAGCTTTGTGTCCACATCCTTGACGGTGGCATCGTATTTGACTCCACTTTTCAGCTCCACTTTGATTCTCTGCTTGTTGGTGAGGACGTGGGCGTTGGTGACAATCCAGCCATCTTCTGACACAATGAATCCGGAACCACTCGACACAGGGACCTCCTGGTTTGAAAATGGCAACCTGAGTAAAAGTACACATCATCCAATCAATTCTGGCACTCAGTTTGTTTATAAAACATCCAGTCAACAAAACACTGATTGAGATGATAATGCATTGATTTGAGCTATTAGGCCAAATTTTATTTTGAACAACTGTATTGTATTTACAGACAGAAAGAGTAAAAGGTTTTAATTTTGTACTAGTTGATTCTACCTCTTGAAAAGCTCCAGGTGCACAACAGCTGGGGCTATTTTTTCCACCACATCAGCAATGAAGTTGAATTTGAAGCGGATACTTCCTGGTTTCTGGGAACCTGGGGAAACCAAATGCAGAGAGACAGAAAAGAAAAGTTAGGAAGGTATCCATTGACATGAATTTGTATCAAAAATTGCATTCATGACTATGTTAAGCTCTATTTCTAACTTTGTGAATAAAATACATATTACATAAATTGGTATACCCGGGTTGAACCTTTTTGGGGCCCAGTCCAGATTTGGTTAGGGCTAAGAATGTGACAATTTCCTTTACGTAGTTCCCTGCGTTTTATCATGTCATACAGTTACACTACTCATCCTTGCATTTTATACCAGAAAGTTGTCTGGACCTTCTAAAACTGCGTAGATCCCTTCGTACCTCTTTTTTTGTCTACTCAACAGGCTTCCAGTTTACGTAACATCGCTATTGACACATAGATCGTCTGAATTCAATACTAGATCCCAGAGTTGGACAGTTTTGAAAACACCTTTGGTAAATGTCATGTTTATTGGCAAGTGTATTGGCAAGTGTAGCTGGTAATAGGTTATCTGACTGAGCAATCAAAATGTAATTAAAATGAATAATGATTTGTTAGCATGTCATTTTGCATACTGGAATAACTTTACATTCAACACGTTCATAAATCCTTAATCCACTGCTCTTTGCATTAGTCAGTCCTTGATACACCACAGAGTCACTTTTTTATTAATGATCAATTCATTCATATTCAGATTTATGATAGGCCCAGATTAAATGATGGAGGAAAAGTCAGGAGACTCAGTTGAGTTTAGCTAAACCTGTTTATTGTAATGATGTGATGTCAGCTATTTTATTTTGTGGTTCAGCAGTCAGCAATGCAACCGGTTACCAGGTTTTCAGAACAGCTGTACGCAAGCCTCACAAGCCTTACTAGCCTCACAAGCCTTACTAGCCTCACAAGCCTCACAAGGATCGCTAGCCTCACAAGCCTTACTAGCCTCACAAGCCTTACTAGCCTCACAAGGATCGCTAGCCTCACAAGGATCGCTAGCCTCACAAGCCTTACTAGCCTCACAAGCCTCACAAGCCTCACAAGGATCGCTAGCCTCACAAGCCTTACTAGCCTCACAAGTTTTACTAGCCTCACAAGCCTCACAAGGATCGCTAGCCTCACAAGCCTTACTAGCCTCACAAGCCTCACAAGCCTCACAAGGATCGCTAGCCTCACAAGCCTTACTAGCCTCACAAGCCTCACAAGGATCGCTAGCCTCACAAGCCTTACTAGCCTCACAAGCCTCACAAGGATCGCTAGCCTCACAAGCCTTACTAGCCTCACAAGCCTCACAAGCCTCACAAGCCTTACAAGCCTCACAAGCCTTACTAGCCTCACAAGGATCACTAGCCTCACAAGCCTTACAAGGATCGCTAGCCTCACAAGCCTCACAAGGATCGCTAGCCTCACAAGCCTTACTAGCCTCACAAGCCTCACAAGGATCGCTAGCCTCACAAGCCTTACTAGCCTCACAAGCCTTACTATACTCACAAGCCTCACAAGCCTTACTAGCCTCACAAGCCTCACAAGCCTTACTAGCCTCACAAGCCTCACAAGCCTCACAAGCCTTACAAGCCTCACAAGCCTTACAAGCCTCACAAGCCTCACAAGCCTTACAAGCCTCACAAGCCTTACTAGCCTCACAAGCATTGCGAGCCTCAGAAGCCTCACATTTATATTTGCACAGTGCAGAGATGACGTCAGGATGCTGGCTTTCTAGGCAGAGTTGCAAAAGCCATATCTCCGACTGGCCTATAAAAGAAAAGACACTGGACAGAAGAACAACTCCGCCTAAAACTGTCCGACGTAGACCGATTTCTCAAACGTGACAATCGAATGCATTTGTCCTTTTGCTCAGCTGTGCACCACAGCCTCTCATTCCTCTTTCTGTTCTGGAGACAGTTTGTGCTGTTGTGTCAGAGGAGTAGTACACAGCGTTGTGAGAGATTTTCTGGGGAATTCCTTGCATATCGTAGCCTTTATTTCGGAGTACAGAAACAATCTTGTGACGAGTTTCACAAGAAAGTTATTTGTTTCAGACCAAACTTGTGTGTATGACGTCCTGGGTTCAAATCCCAGCTTCTCCCCATGTTGCCATTGCAAATAAGAAATTGTTCTCAATCGGCCTACCTGGTTAAATTAAAAGAAAGAAATAATGGCCCGCTGTACGCTTGTGTTGATATTCTATTGCAAATCAACCGTGTCCAGCTACGATAGTCATTTACAAAATGAACAATGTCTACACTGAATTTCAGACGAATTTGACGTTAGTTAAATTCACAAAAACTCTGCTTTAAAAAAAGGATATTTCTAAGTGACAACAAAACTTTGAACAGTAGGGAGGCTTAGTCAATGATTACGGTAGTCAAGGGTGTGATAAATGGTTGGCAAATTGAATCAGGTGTGCTAGATCAGAAATAGTTTAAATACATGGAATGGCTCGTGATACAGAAGGAGTGGTTCGAGAGAATCTGCGATATTACAGAAGGTAGTCTTAAAGTAAAGTTGAGGAGTTTAAAAATAACCTCAATTCCAAGACTAAGAAAGTCCGTCAAGCTGGTTTCACTAATTGCTGTGAATGCTTTCTGGGAGAAAGCATCAACAAATAAGCTCATGTTAGAAACATCACACGGGTTAATACATCTGCAATCAGGGTAAAGGTTCAAATCGGAGCAGAGTCTGCACATTCCAATTAAAGAATTAAAGTTTTCAGAAACGCATGACTTAATTTGTGTCTTTCTGTCACGAATCGGGTAAAGATGTTTCGCGTGTCACAGGTTGCAGTTATTACCTTCCCGGCACAATTATTGACAGCCTGTTTCCTACATTGGCTTTAGCCCCGAGGGAGAAAGCCTGCCCAGCCACGTTCAAAGGGGCTTCAAATCTAACAAAATGACTACATAATTCACTAATCATACAGCTAGTTACAGTACATGTATTAGAAACGTGGCTATAATACTCCACATTTTTTATGCCGTTTCGGCTAATCATCAACATCTTTATTAGTGAATCAGAACAAGCTCATCTGATTCACTAATCATCAACATCTGTATTAGTGAATCAGATGAGCTTGTTCTGGACAATGAGAAAAATGTCTGGGCAGTGAGATTAAGAGCTTGGGTTTAAGGGCTAGGGTTTAAGAAGTAGAGTTTAAGAGCTAGGGTTTAAGAGCTAAGGTTAAAGAGCTAGGGTTAAAGAGCTAAGGTTAAAGAGCTAGGGTTAAAGAGCTAAGGTTAAAGAGCTAGTGTTTAAGAGCTAGTGTTAAAGAGCTAAGGTTAAAGAGCTAGGGTTAAAGAACTAGGGTTTAAGAGATAGGGTTAAAGAGCTAGGGTTTAAGAGCTAGTGTTAAAGAGCTAAGGTTAAAGAGCTAGGGTTAAAGAGCTAAGGTTAAAGAGCTAGGGTTAAAGAGCTAAGGTTAAAGAGCTAGTGTTTATGAGCTAGTGTTAAAGAGCTAAGGTTAAAGAGCTAGGGTTAAAGAGCTAGGGTTTAAGAGATAGGGTTAAAGAGCTAGGGTTAAAGAACTAGTGTTTAAGAGCTAATGTATAGTATATCCTTATAAACACAATGGTATGCATGTGCATGTATGAACAGTTCGAGGACACAGTTAAGGCAAGTACTATCCTGACAAACGTCAAGGTTTCAATTGAATTTCAAATTACTCTAATGCTCGAAGGTTCACTACCGAAGCGCATAGTTAAGACTTACATTTGGCCCCAATTCTGCTACCTGTCTGCTGGCACTGCTTGTCAAGTTAGTTTTCATGGCCCCAAGGCCAGTCGATGTCTAAATGCCCACTTGACTGTATGACAGCCGGTGAATGCACCAAGACAGGCTCCTTAGCCCTCATCTTCTACTTAAAGGTTATTTATGACTCTCTGTAACTTCAGGCAAACCTTTTGCCCACCCATACTATTCCCCTACAGTATGTCTTTCCAATATAAGGCCAGGTATGTGTTCTCACATGTAGGCACAAAGCTCGCACATGCACATTCTCACATTGACTCTTCGTATAGCTCATTTGTGAAAACAGTGTTCCTTGAATTGCAATTGCAGAACAACTGTGCAAAAAACATCCCTAAAAACGCAGCACAGTTGAGAAGGAAACACAACTCTTATAACCAATATTATTGACAGGACACAAATGTTTATTTGCTTTTGCCGGATATAGGTTCGCTTCCCCCTGTAACCACAATGTATTTTTTACACAACAAAATAATATAAGGTAATAAAGTAAAAAAATATATAAACATACTTAAAACTAAAACAATAAAAAAAAACATTGGATATACTGTAAAATAACTGTACAAATGTAAGAAACTTGCAAAATATGAAAACAAGTAGTGAGGTTGGCGCCGAACTAAGTTTGCTAGCCTCATTGCTAGTAAACACAAGTTGTGGTTGGTTGCCTAGATATTTGAGTTACTGTTGCCTTTCTTATCTGTTCGAACCAGTCTGGCCATTCTCCTCTGACCTCTGACATCAACAAGGCATTTTTGCCCAGAGAACTGCCGGCTTATTAGATATTTCCTACTTTCAAACCATTTTCTGTAAACTGGTTCCTATGAAACTGAAGCTGAGGAGAAGTGGAGAAGTCATGTCTGTACACCTACATCTGAGAATACTTCTGACCTCTGACATTAGTAATGTTGGCCCACAATCAGATATCGCAATCCATGTAGTGACTATCTATGAAAGACAATCTAGGTTGGCACTTTATGAGCACAGGATCTGTTATTTAACAGGGTCAAATGTCGAACGTTACGGCACATAGACGCGCAGGTCTTAAACGCGGCCCTGGTCCCCATGTGTGTCATGTGGTGTAATCTCATATTCTGTCCTCCCTCTGACTGCTTGACCCCAGCTTCTGATAGGCTGCGCGCTTACCCAGGTGATTACTCAGCATAATCACCTGAGTCCCGTGCCAGTCCGCTAAACATTATGCGACACCCTCCAAAGCGCACAGTAATTGGAAACCATGTGGTTTACACGCTTGTTTTTCTCCGAAACCAGCAGGGGGTCAAATGCCTAATGAATTTCTTATTCACATTTTTCTGTGGGTAAATACACAACATATTTAACCACTTGTTATGAGTAATGGACTTTACTGATGGATGGACACATATTTCCATACAGGCATAACACCTCTAAACGGAAATCCATATATATGTTGAACTCACCACAAATGCCTTCTTATATACCCTAACTCTAACCCTATTGGAGGGATAGAACACCATTCTACCCAAACAATATTGCATTTTAGGCGGGTTGATGATAGTGGTCTGAGGCGCTAGCGAACACGTCCGTCCCAAATCTCCCAAAGGTGCTGGTTTGATATCTGTTGACTGCGTACGCCATAGCATATGATTCACAAACATGCTTTTTCTGCTCATCAAACTAGTCAGTGCCATCTGTACCCCAATAAGAAACCCTCTTTCGTATAGTCACTTTTCCTTTTGTCATATTGATCAAAAATCGAAGTCAACTGGGCCTGCACTACATCTTTTTACATGCCATTGCAATGTCCCGTGCACACAACACAAGCACTGTCTCGAAGTACAACAGAGGAGATACCTTCAGCTAATTAACTCAAGCTATGACAACAGTAATATGGACAACAACATGTTTGCTGTCATCAGCGGAATTATTGACAGGGGCTTCTGGCCAAAATTAAATTAATCAGTGCTTTGATGGATAGGAATTTATCTTTCAAAAATACTATTAGTTCCCTGTGTTCCTAAATTTCAAACAAATTAACAAACTGGGCCTAGACCACAACCACCAATGGAGCGTCTAATATTTTTAACAATGTTTATGCAATAGTTGGAGTCAGCTTGTATGTGTTTGTTTTTTGGGAATTAGTGGCATCGAAGAGAGCAGCATCAAAATGCAATGTCTGCTATGATTTAATAGACCATGTGAATATATATTTGGTTGTCATCTGCATACTGTAATTTTACATATTCCACAGACCAAAGTATTGCTGAGGAATAATACACATGACATATTCATGCAACCAATCAAAAACTATTATGTGATCAAACGAGGTACATTTAGTTGTCTGGCATGGTTTATATAAGACCTAGCATTAAAACATGCCCATGCAAAAAGCCTTTATTATTTCAACTTATTTTATGTTGTATAATCTAAACACACATAAAAAGTCAACAAATGACTCTTTAACAATAGACTACTATGAACAATTGTCTTGCAAAAGTATGCAACTCACCGGAATCACAGTGGCCTCTCTGAATCAAGAGGACCGAGGGGTTGTTACCGAGTTCCGACCTTCTGTTCTCGGCCTTAAAGCGACAGATACTCGGGTACGTCCTTCCATCACTCCCGCACACCGGCTCCGCCAGAGTGCAAACGCACGAACCGCGCACTCCGCTGGTCCGGGCTGGATACACGCACGACATGCCCTCTCCGCACACGCCGACTCCAGTCACTCCACGCCCCCCGCACAGGTCACCTTCTCCGGCCGCGCAGACAGCGCAGCATCCGCACTGGTCCTTCACCACACCGTAGTAACAGTGCGCTCCGGGGTCTGCGGGACACCGGGCCGGATCACAGTTCTCCGGACACCCGATGTGTCTCTTTCGAGTTGTCCGCGAATGAACGGCCGAGGCGAGGAAAACGCAAACCACTAACTTTATCATATTGAAAAAATGATGTGATGATCACCGTATGTAAAATTAACTCATGCAATAAAACGTTTTTTTATCAGTCTGTATGCATATAGGCCTGTCAATCCCATGTGTCTAATTTGAAATAAAGTTTACTATTTCCAATTCACAGTAGGTCTATCTTGCAGTCCAATCTGACTGTCTCAGTAACCAGTCTGTTTCCAGTATAGCAGCCTAGATGTTTCGGGGAAAGAAAACCCCCACAACTGCCTCACTTGAACTATATGATTTGGAGTTCTGTTTGCCTATAGGCCTATAGCCTAAATGACAGGCTTGTTTTATTCAGTTAATTTTTGTGAATATATTTCATATGGTTAGAAACACTATTCTGGATTATAGGCCTACATTTTTAAAGATGAATGGGCAAAAGGAAATTTGGGATTTTTGGGAAATGTAAATCATTAAATCACATATTTTCTACATTGGAAGGTGCACGTCGCAGTTTTGCTGACAACAACGCACAGTGAATTGTGAATAGCACCAAAGTCATTCTGTCAGATAGGTATGTTTGCATCTTTGTACAAATGATATTTGGACAGAACTGCATGAAGACACACACGTATGTAGACTACACTCTCAGAAAAAATGGTTCATTAGGGTTCTATGTAGAACCCTAAGGTTCTATATCCTCCACTAAAGAACCATCTGTCTAAAATGGTTCTATAAAATATCTAAGAACCCTTTTCCATAGAAAAGGCGCTTAAATGCTTCATAGAATGTGCGCGTGCCACACAGTTGCCACGGCACTTGTGGTGACAGCTGGAAACCTGCCGTTAAATTCCAACAAACTAAAGGTGAGTAAAAGACCGACAGAGTTTTATAAATGCGAAGAATATTTGTTGATAAATGTTATCTGTTTTATCATGGTGTTTGTTTGAACCGTGTGTATGGCAAGTGTCTATTATAATGTTATATATAACAAATATACCTTAAATCTTCTTGTACACTATAAAGTACAGTAGGCTACGTCTTTTAACGGTTACTGCTAGCGTTAGAATAATTACGTACTGTGCTTACCGGTCTAAGGATGATTGTTAGCTTGGTGAATACATGTGTAGTTACGGATATAGCTATTTTTTCAAAACATGGAGTTAATGTCATATCTATGGTTAAGATGAAATAAATGAGCCACAAAAGTCCGTAGTTTACAGTGATTTCGGATCACCTCAGAGCGCGTTAGGCACGACGTCTGTTAGGCAAGACCGTGTTTCCACATAAGTAAGCTACTGTACATTTTATAGCGATACATTTGACCTATAAGTGTATTGAAAACATTTACTCCTGCCTATATTGACTAATCTGCTTAAGTTAGGATATTATTACTACCATTATCCTGTTTTATATAGTATACCGATATAATATATGTATTCGTGTGTGTGTGTGTGTGTGTGTGTTTGTGTGTGTGTGTGTGTGTGTGCGTGTGTGCGTGCGTGCGTGCGGTCATATCTTCAAGATGCTCTCAATGTGCTGAAACCCAACATCCTAAGGGTGGCTCGTAGTGGGAATCAGAGGAGCCTCCTGTCAAGCCTGCTGGGAACTGAGACTAACCAAGGTGGTGTATGCATGTACATGTACTTGCACTCTCACACAGTTGTATTCATTAACATGGTTTTAATGCAGAGATAATGTATTTCCTTTGAAATTTCAGACCTGCAAAGGAGCGCAGCAATACTGATTGCCTATTCAAGGAGAGCTCCAAGTTGCTTTACTGTTTAAATGAGGTATATGTTGAATCTTTACCTTATCAGTTTACATTGTCAATTGCATACAGTAAATAGCTAGCTATAGCTAGCTCTTTACATTATGTTTCTTTTACTTATAGGAACCAACAAGCTCATTCCCAACAATCACCTTCCATGATGCAGAGAATCCCCTCCTTGCTGTAAAAGCATCCATAAAGACGGGTGGAGTCACCATCACAAGTGGAGAAATGGATGTTAATATTTTGCAATGTAGCCTACAATACATATTGTGTATAGTTATTTTTTGACTATTTTTGGATGATCAATACAGTCAATTTGAAACCCCCTTTCTTGTCTTTTTCTTCTATTTGCAATAGGTTGGTAGTGGCAAAGGTAGTGTTATTGTGTCCAAAAATTATAAGTGAGCAATATAAACACACTTCATACCAGTATTACATTATATTATTATACTAGACTCAGTATTGTAACTGTAATCAGGTAGTTCTGCAAAAGTATTAAAATGTTGTGGCCAATCAATGCAATATGTCAATATATTGATTAAACATAAAAGGTTCTATAAAGAACCATTTTGTTTAGCAACAAGGGTTCCTTCCTAATGAACCCTCTGAAATGGTTCTATATAGAACCTTTTGAGGGTGCCAAATATGTACCAAGTTATAGAACCCTTAAAGGTTCTATATAGAACCGCTTATTGTTTGTGTGTAGGGCTATGTATCAGCGCATCTTGTTTGCTGTTAATAATTTAATATTTAGTTTTTCACTTGAAGTTTAAACAGCTAAAGTTGTAGTCTGGGACATTTGGCAATCACCAAGTTTTTCAAAACGTTGCATTTTGGTCTGGGTGTGTAATAATATATAGTTAGATTAGTAGAAGAGCGGGTTCATAACTATGTAATGTTAGGTTTGATAGTAAGAGACATATGCGCTTGATTGTACAACATTTTCACGAAACGTTTTGTCAACAACTCATTTCCAAAAAACATGTTTTAATAGCTCGACCTATATGGCCGTTCAATATAGGTCACATCGCTAGTCAAACCTATAACATGTGAATTGGCAAAAACATATTGTTGAAAGAAATGCTACTGAAGCAAAGCATAAAATAGGAATTTGCAACGACATATGATAAGTGAGAGTTATTAATAAGGTGCTATAGCTCAAAAAATGTATGTGGCCTCAGGTTAAACTTCTCTGGTTGTCTACATGGTGCGCTATGTGCTCACACCTGGGCCAGATCTGTAAGCACACACACACATTTTCACTGCTACTAATTTATGTTTTCATTCATGCAACATAGACATCCTCTGCCGGTTTGTATAGCTTATCGGTTGGTTCCAACTAAATCTAATGAATATCTTGTTGAGGCACTGGCTTTGCCTAGGGGGCATCTAAGACATTTCTACCAGATGCGTTCTACAGGTCGCACCTTTTTAAATGTCCCACAGTTCAGCGTGCTACTCAGAACAAATACATCATTCATGGCATTTGTATCTGTTCAAATGCCCCCTGCATGCCCCCCTTCCCCCCACTGAACCGAACAAAATGCTAAATGTCTTATATGCAAATGTTAAAGTGCATGAGGCTACTGACTGACTGAAAAGATAAACGTGCGACAGAATAACAGAATAAATGTACTCACTGTTATTATTGTTAGTCAACGAACCATAACATTTATTATTTTATAAATTGTTTTTGTGTTAGCGGTTGCCTTAGCCAATTAGATAGGCTATCAAAATACATACAATCGATGTATCTGTGTACATTTTGTTTTCATAGTGATGACACGTCTTAGGCCAATGTATGGAGAAAGCAGGCAAGATAAATGCACGATTACTACACAAGCAATGAGTGCCCTCAGATGGGAGTTTCTTTTATTGCAGAGGAATGCCCAAGAAAGTATTTAATTTAATTACATGCTAACACCAAATAAAAAGCAAATGAAGATATTTCTTTCACTCACCATAGAGTTAACAAAATCTAGACGCGATAATGGTAAAGGTACAAAAGTTTGTCCTCTATCAGCCTTGGAAAGTGATGAAAAAATTAACTTTTTATAGAGTACGGCATACACTTTTGGACATTGTGTGTTATTGTGTTCTTGTTGCAAAGGACAACGTTCCAGGAAGTTACTCCAGAGACCTTGGGCTACAAAATAACTTGGTCTTTGCTGGAAATGCTCCTGACTCGAAGGGCACTGTAGAGAAATGGCCAGATGAATCCTGGACTTTTTTTAAATGTATTATGTTGATGTTTACATGCCTACAAAAACTGATTTGGAATTTGGACGAGTCAGGAGTGACCTGCTGGTTTCATGACTCTTAGGTACAGATTAGGCTATCTCTCTGTATATAAACAGAATATACATGTCTGTGTCTGATGTTTTGGTTCATTTCTAGCAATATTTGGTACAAGGGATTTTAAGGCACACATTGACGCCCCAACCACATATGTAAATGTACGCTTTCCATCGTCCTTCTGCCCCCGTCCTCACCAGCATACATACACTCTCTCACCCGCATACATACATGCATACATGCATACATACCTACATACCTACATACCTACATGCATGCATGCATGCATATACATACATACAGACATACATACATACATGCATACATACCTACATACCTACATACCTACATACCTACATGCATGCATGCATGCATATACATACATACAGACATACATACATACATACATACATGCATGCATGCTGTCACAACCCGGCTCATAGGCAGTGACAAGCAAGGGAGTCCACACGTTACTTTCAAAGGAATAACAAAGGTTTATTGGTTACCCACAACAAATGTATCCTTTCAACAAAGAGTTTGCTGGTGAAGTGTGATAGTAGGCGTATGAGGAGTGTAACGGGAGTGCAGGAGTGAGTGTAAAATGTGTAAATGTTGGTAGGTGTAACTACAAAACGAGAGTTCTCAGCCACATGCTCAACAAAATGGTGCCTGTAACCCCTGGCTGGCTCAACCCACAGGTGCATCCAGTCAAACAAACGACCCCCTCAGCTCCACCTGTCTCCAATCTGCAAATCAGAACAGAAACACAGAGAAGGAGAAAGGGAGAGCGAGGGAGACGTAACAATGCATACATACACACATACATACATACATACATGCATACATACATACATGCATACATACATACATACATACATACTCACCCGCATACATACATACATACATACATACATACATACATACATATACACATACACATAAATACACTCTGTCACCCTTCATTTACAAACAGAGTTTTACAGCAGCTGTAGTGCGACTCTCAAACATGGCTTGCCACAATCCCAATGGGTTTGTTGTCCTAAGAAATATTGAGGATGAATATTTTTTCTTTTGATTTGACAATATTCAGTCCCGGCTGATGGAGGTCAGAAAACGTTCTTCCTAGCAATATGCCTTTATACTAGCTCCTGTGGATTCCTTCCATGGCCCTTTGTACTGGAAGATCAAAACAGTCTGCTGTTTGGATTCGTCCCCACCAACTTCTTTGCACATCTGGACACCAATTTTTGCCCTTTATTCTCTGCAAAATTGCTCTGTCAAGTGGGATCGGGACCTTTGGAGAAAGACAATTTTTAACTCTTTCCACATATTTTCAATTGGATTGAGTACAGTGCTTTGACTGAGCCACTCGAGGACATTGAACTTTTTTGTTTTTAAACCACTCCAGAGTGGCATTGGGGTATGTTTGGGGTCAGTTTAAAATGTATTTAACCTTTCTTTAACCAGGATAGGCTCATTGAGATCAGAAATATATTTTTCAAGGTAGGCAGCAGGAAGTAGTAATTATGAAAAGACAACATAAAAGTATAGGTTAATAACTAAATCACAATCATAGTTCAAAATCAGCCTCAATGTACTTTATCAATGAGTTAAAAACACAAAGGTGGAGTTCTTTATTTAAAACCATTTTGTTAGTCCTTCCAAGTCGAGAAAATGAATGCCTTTTTCCCCCAAATTCAATTTGTGCATTGGGGGCAGTTTGAAGGATGAATTCCTGTGAACGAAGAGATTACCCACCACATTTTTGAAAAATAAAAATCCACAAATTCTAAGGAAGCAAACCCAGAATGACTTTGTAAATAAAAAGTTACCAGTGACTGAGCCTACGAGTGACAAGTACAGCCAGTCAACCCCAGCACATAAAATGCAATGGTGTGTGAGTGCTTTGCAGTAAATCTCAATACTTCATGGTATCTCAAACACTAAGCAGAAGCATTCATATATAAAATATCACCACAGTCCAGTAGCGACATTAATGTAGCTGATATGAACCTCCTTTTAGCTTAAAAAGAAAAACACTTTCTTATTCCTGTAGATTCACTCTGGCATTATATGGACTTTTTGTTGTCGATCAGAGGCAAAACCTCCAAATTGTTATTCCTGATCAATGCCGAATTTCCATTCTGTGTTTTTTTTGTAATGCAGGTCTCCCCTTTAAAAATACCTTGTTCCCAGTTGATGTCTTTCGTTAAATCATGGTAAATAAACTTAATGTATGTATCGTGAATATATTTATGGTCTAACACATTACACTCTGGAAAAGTCCAAGTGGGAGAATACATTTTCGACCTACGGTATGGTGAATTTTGCCATATAGAGTTAGGCATACTTTAGAATAAAAACACATCCAGGCTGTTCTTCATTCCAATTCGTTTTTTGTTATATACATTCACATCAGGACCATATTGTATACTGTTGTGTGTGTTTGCGTGGCTTGTATGTTCCAAAATATAACCAAGGACAAAAATGTGTTAAAAATGTGTGTATATTTGTGTGTGTGAGAGCAATATGTGCCCAGACCGAGCTAAGGTGAGGTGAGTTTGTCCGATATTACTCTGGAAATTGACTGCTGTGGGCAGGGGACAAATGACATTGTCGTGGCCCTGGAAAACTGGGTCATGGTTAAAGCTGAATGCCCACATCGAGATAGGAATAAAAATAATTATGTTTTTATACAACGATGTGCCCAAATTTTATGACCATTGGAATGTGGAGCAAATAACCTTGATAATTTCCTAACAAGAACATGTGTCAAGGTATCGGTAGATTAGATGGTAAGTCAGTTCGAAATCAACATGTTGGATTCAGAAGAAATGGACGGGACTAAAGACCAGAGTGACTTGGACAGGGGCCAAATGTTATGGCCAGACGACTGAGTCGAAGCATTTCAGAAACGGCAAGTCTTCTGGGGTGCTCCCGGTCAGCGGCGATGAGAGCTTACCAGCAGCGGTCCAAGGGGGGACGAATCACAAACCCCGCGACAAGGTGCCGGGCGACCACGGTTTAATGACGCGCAAGGGCAAGAAAGACTAACATGTTTGGTCTGAACCGACAGAAGGTCATAGAACTATAGTTACGGGCGGAATGTGTCAGAACACACAATGCCTCACACCCTGTAGGATCTGGATGATGCATATCTTGATAATGCCAGATAAGCCATGGCTTGAAGGATTTATTGGCACAGGTGTTGTTAGGCTTCAGAATAAATGTTGTAGTTCATGAAGTAGGGTTTCTTGGTCGCTTAGAGCCGATAATACGTATTTTGCTTTATTTACAGTGTACACACACACACACACACACACGTGTGTGCTGGAACGTGAATGCAAATCCCAGACTTAATCTAAGGACTTTGGTTGGCTAAAAGCAAGAAGGAGGAAACATAAAAAGTGAACTACTTATAATGGTTCTATAGGGACATGTGGCCAACCCCCATGCCCATCAAACCCCCATGCCCATCAAACCCCCATGCCAATCAAACCCCCATGCCAGTAAAACCCCCATGCTCTTCAAAGTCACACGCCCGTCAAATACAACAACAATGTTTCTCTAACGAGTTTGTACAAGCGAGCGATTCATTATATAAGAAATACATTACGACACTGAATTCCACAGAGTTCCACTCACTGTTCAGTCATTCATTCTCATGGATATGAGTGGATTTCTTAATTCCCATACAATCTAGTGTGAGTCATACAATTCTGAGTTGCATGTTACTGCTACAGTAGAGTACAGTCACTGAACTTGATAGTCACTGAACTCCAAATGTCAGTGTAATGATCCTTTAAGTCTGTGCTTTATCTTTGGCAGCTATGATAAAACAAGTCCTTTGAACGTGACATGATGAGTGGTAGATAAGAAACATCATCGATTATGTGGACAATTGTAAAATTCTCTGCTTCAGCTTTAGAAACACAACTTTAAAGCAGTTGCTCTAATGGTGAATTTTAAGAGCTTGAACCCCTCCCCAAATTTTAAAAGTTCTTGAATGCAAAGAGAAATGCGACATCTCTCAATATTTATAAGTAGAGTAATTTCATTAGGCAATGTTTGAAATTCCTCTCTGAATTTGAAATCCTTAACGGAGCTAGGGTTTAAGTGAATATATTTTCTTGTGTCCTTTCTTCTAAATTGCAATCTTTCGATCTAAGATGTGCAAACTCCACAAAAGGCTCTATCTAACTATAATGCCTTTAGATAAATTCCTTTCTCCAACACACTAGCACGTCTACGTACTGCTGTATACACTCCAACCAAATGGCAAACAAAGATATCAAATGTTACTCCACCCTGAGACATCAAATGCTAACAATATAAAGCATAAAAACACTCATTGTTATATTTCAAAATAATGGCATGTTAAATAAATATGCCTGAGAATAACACTGTGATAGGCCTTGATTGGATGTGGAAGTGAAAACTATGGACAATTCCTAGCGACGACTGTATATAGCTCTGTTCCAAATTTCTGAAGGACCATTGCCTACGGGGAAATGACCTGAAGGGAACATAAATGTTATTTTCATTAAACTGAATTAAATGATTTCTGTAAGTCAGTGTGACCAGGCTATATGATTACAGCCCACTCGTTTCGCCGTTCTACAGTTTATAAATCCAAACACTACACTTCATTAAGTTTGGAAAATTAGTAGCCATAAAGGCATATTGTGATAGAATTAATTTTAAGTGTATTTTCTTCTTATTATAATTACTGTATGTCACTGCAGGAAATGGGTTGCATTTTAAGTCTTGAATCTGAGAACATAAACCTCTGAGAGGAAAGAAAATACATGACATTTCCACTTTGGGTGAGTGTGACTGCACAAGTAATTATTTCATTTACAGCCGCTGTCATTTTGTTCTGCATACAAATCCATTATTTCCTCTGGAAAACTCACAATTCATAAGCTCATTATAGAGGTTGTGAATTAAAAGCTATAAGAAGGCTTTGTAATGCGATTTCCAGATCAGAAATGGCCTTCTTTCAAAAGTCAAGAAGAGACTGAAATAAGTTTTTGTTTTGCTTCTGCTGAGGTACTTAACTTTGTGGCTCAGGTTCCATAATATTAATATACATGAATATTATATTACATGATATTATAATACATGATATGGTGAAAGACTTTGACCAAGTTCAATGGTCCTACTCGCAGTCCAACAGAAATAATATATCAGAGATGGTTTAATAAAATATAAAAAATATTCCCCAGCCAGTTAATCTCACCTGCCACAATTCAGTGCAGCATGGTGTCACCTTTAATACAGTTTGCCTTGCAATCAAGTCTTTTGCATCGTTTGATATCGCTTAGATTGGAGTGGGAATTACCGGTTAATCCGCCTAAAGGTACATTTGACTTAATATTGCTATATTTATTATTATTACTTTTGGCAATGATGTTAGGGGTGGGATCACTATAGGAATACTGTTGGAATCTCAGGCACATTTTTATGTTTGGTTCTCGGGTGGAGAAGATTTATCGGAGGGAGCAATATCTCAGGGTGGAAAGCTCACTCTATACGACATAAGTGCTGCTGCAGTAGATTTAGAAAGGACTATGTCAAAGTACTGCTACTTAAATAGACGGTAAGTATTTATAGAACCAACCATAGGCATGTATCATGCAATTTAAACACTTTGAATACATGTAATTCTAATGGATTTGCAGATCAAAAAAAAAAAAGGACGTGCTAACTTGGGTAAAACATTTTATAAATATATCCTCTACAGTTTAAAGGGTCACTGTGCAGAATCCAGCTTATAATGTATGCAAGACTGAATAAAAATTGTCTCCTCCTTCTCTTCACTTACCAAACACGATGGGAATGGCATTTGCTAGTTGAGGGGAGTTTTGGGTAAAAATAATAATATTGTGAGTGTCTAAAGCAAGTATCAGAATACAAGCCAATTCGAACTGATTGTCACGGGAAGGTGAAGACATGGTCTTCACCTCGTGTTTCCCTTCACCTCGTGTTTTCCTTCACCTTGTGTTTCCCTTCACCACGGGTTTTCCTTCACCTTGTGTTTTCCTTCACCTCGTGTTTTCCTTCACCTTGTGTTTCCCTTCATCTTGTGTTTCCCTTCACCTCGTGTTTCCCTTCACCACGTGTTTCCCTTCACCACGGGTTTCCCTTCACCTCGTGTTTCCCTTCACCTCGTGTTTCCCTTCACCTTGTGTTTCCCTTCACCTTGTGTTTCCCTTCACCAGGTGTTTCCCTTCACCTCGTGTTTCCCTTCACCACGTGTTTCCCTTCACCACGTGTTTCCCTTCACCACGGGTTTCCCTTCACCTCGTGTTTTCTTTCACCTCGTGTTTTCCTTCACCTCGTGTTTCCCTTCATCTTGCGTTTCCCTTCACCTCGTGTTTCCCTTCACCTCGTGTTTCCTTTCACCTCGTGTTTCCCTTCACCTCGTGTTTCCCTTCACCACGTGTTTCCCTTCACCTCGTGTTTCCCTTCACCTCGTGTTTCCCTTCATCTTGTGTTTCCCTTCATCTCGTGTTTCCCTTCACCTTGTTTCCCTTCACCTTGTGTTTTCCTTCACCTTGTGTTTTCCTTCACCTCGTGTTTCCCTTCACCTCGTGTTTCCCTTCACCTCGTGTTTCCCTTCACCTCGGGTTTCCCTTCACCTCGTGTTTCCCTTCACCTCGTGTTTCCCTTCACCACGTGTTTCCCTTCACCTCGTGTTTCCCTTCACCTCGTGTTTCCCTTCATCTTGTGTTTCCCTTCATCTCGTGTTTCCCTTCACCTTGTGTTTCCCTTCACCTTGTGTTTTCCTTCACCTCGTGTTTCCCTTCACCACGTGTTTCCCTTCACCTTGTGTTTCGCTTCATCTCGTGTTTCCCTTCACCTCGTGTTTCCCTTCACCTTGTGTTTTCCTTCACCTCGTGTTTCCCATCACCACATGTTTCCCTTCGCCTTGTGTTTCCCTTCGCCTTGTGTTTCCCTTCACCTTGTGTTTCCCTTCACCTCGTGTTTTCCTTCACTTCGTGTTTCCGTTCACCTTGTGTTTCCCTTCACCACATGTTTCCCTTCGCCTTGGGTTTCCCTTCACTTCGTGTTTTCCTTCACCTCGTGTTTCCCTTCACCTTGTGTTTCCCTTCACCACGTGTTTCCCTTCACCTCGTGTTTCCCTTCTCCTCGTGTTTCCCTTCATCTCGTGTTTCCCTTCATCTCGTGTTTCCCTTCACCTTGTGTTTCCCTTCACCTTGTGTTTTCCTTCACCTCGTGTTTCCCTTCACCTCGTGTTTCCCTTCACCTCGTGTTTCCCTTCACCACGTGTTTCCCTTCACCTTGTGTTTCCCTTCATCTCGTGTTTCCCTTCACCTTGTGTTTCCCTTCACCTTGTGTTTTCCTTCACCTCGTGTTTCCCTTCACCTCGTGTTTCCCTTCACCTCGTGTTTTCCATCACCACATGTTTCCCTTCGCCTTGTGTTTCCCTTCGCCTTGTGTTTCCCTTCACCTTGTGTTTTCCTTCACTTCGTGTTTCCGTTCACCTTGTGTTTCCCTTCACCACATGTTTCCCTTCGCCTTGTGTTTCCCTTCACTTCGTGTTTTCCTTCACCACATGTTTCCCTTCACCTTGTGTTTTCCTTCACCTCGTGTTTCCCTTCACCACGTGTTTCCCTTCACCTCGTGTTTCCCTTCACCTCGTGTTTTCCTTCACCACGTGTTTCTCTTCACCTCGTGTTTTTCTTCACCTTGTGTTTACAAACCCATCCAGACACATTCATTCTCTTGTCTTTCATGTTCATTACTCACACCAGATCCGAATCCATCATCAGTGTGTGTACATGTGTTCCTCTTCTGCTTCCTCCGTGTCTGGTTCATTGTTGCGTGTCATGTCTTTTGTGTCGGTGAGTGTTTTTTACGTGTAGCTGTTTTGTGTTCGATGTTGGTTCAGCGCATTTCGATTTAAACAAGAATATGTATATGTTTTTAGCCGTTTGTCGTTTGTTTTCATTTGAAAAACCTTCAACGCGATTACTGCCTGTGAATGATTCCTCAAACTTACCTCAAGTTTGTGACACAGATAGATGGACAAGCAAGAAGTTAACTTGGGTAAAACATTATACTTTATTTTGGGGAATATTCCAGGCATTCTGGTGAATGTTTAGAAAAACATTAGTAGGCACAAATATAATGTTTCTGACAGGCTAAATATAATGTTTCTTACAAAGCAGTGATCAACAACAGCTTTGTTTTTCCGAATGTGCAGACTCTCCCTACAAACCTGCAAAAATAGTCAACATGTAACATTCAACATATTTTTTTTGAAAACCATGACACCGGGTTTTATCGTCATGGCGAGCCAGTCTAAGAAAGTATGTACATTTAAATGCATGGATAGGACTGTTAATGTCATTTTTGGCATTTTGTTAGACACAGAGAGAACAGAAAGTTTACTGTTTTCCAATAACAGTGGGTCAAATCCTTGTTGCAGTGAGATTAGTAGCAAGACCACCATATAACACAGGAATTTCAAATCAATCTGAACGGGTCAAACAATGACAATTTCTCACTCTTAATCTAATCTCATATAGCAACAAATTATAATAATAGCATGGTGGGAGATTATAATGCTTATTATTATTGTGGTTTTAAGTACAATGGAATGCAAAGAAAATTAAACAAGAAACTCACCCACAGGCATTGAAGGAGATTATGAATATCATGGACGCATTAGCACTTGTAGATATATGGAGGATTTAAAACCCTGAACTAGTGAGATTTTATGTACATGTAGGAGACTTAATTACGCTAGTCGTCTTGATGACATTCTGGTCTTCTCAGTGGCATGAAAACTGCAACGACGTTTTGAAAAAAACGACTGCGATCAGGCTATCATTTAATTGGCAGAATATCCACATAAACGCTGGTAATGGAAACGAATTCGAAGCCTACTGGATTATAACGTTTTCTGAACAAAGTCCATTGACATTTGATTACATGTATAGAAAGGTTTAGCCAATCGACTTAGTGTATAGAATACAGTACGGTTTATTTCTAGTGTGTGTGACCTTTTTTTAACATAAAAAACAACTCACGTCGAAAGAGAGAGGATTAAAAAAGCAAATGTGGATGACATAAAACAGTATCATAGAGACGTAGACATTAGAGGAAAAGAAATGGAACGAATATTTAGGAATATGGAAGCAATGTGTTTTTGCTCGGTCAAAAAATATGTTGTAGAAAAATTTACAGTAAAGATATATTGAAATTCTAGAGTAGGAACTTCCAGGTGCAAAATTTTCTAGTTTTATCTGGAATTCGAATTGACAGATTGCTAGACAGATTGATTCATAGAAATATTTCCTATAGATACATTAGTAACATGGAATACTCAACTATAATAAAAAATATCAAGGCAAAATAGGGAATCGTTTTTTTAATTGTTTATTGTTCACTCTTATTAGAAAGGTTTCTTTGGCGATCCAGTGGAGATACAGACGGTTATTTGTAAAAAATGTTAACCCGCCAATCACAGATAACTGGCTTGATTGACTTGATGACTTCTCCCCTTCGGTACATTGTTTATCTTGCACCACCTGACCCCAGTAGGGGGCAGAAGTAGTCTACGTTGTGCCGGTTCCCCTCTCATCGCTCTCCCGGTGTTTCATTTCAGAATTTGGCAACAAGGTGCAAAGGGGTGGAGTGAAATGCTTTTGACCTCTACTGGATATGTCTCCAAAGGCACAGATGCATGAGGACGACTGCTCCCCACTGCTCCACTGGGCAGCCATCTGGGGACACTGTCTCTCTCTCTCTTTGTCTCGCTCAACCGCCCTCTCTATACATACATGTCTTCATCTTTTCACCTCTCCGTCTCTCGCCTTTTCTCAACGCTAATTTCAATCGGAACCGAGAACACTCAATCTGTGTGTTTCAGCGGAGGGAAAATGCCCAGAGAATACGACACATCGGTTTGCACTCAAATCACAATATTCATTAAAACCAGTCGTGGTGTTTGCGTGAACAGCTTTCTTCGCGTTGGGTTCCTTTGAGCACATAATATAGGCTACCTTGTGTTGTGGATTGGATTTGTAGGGAAAATGTTCACACCTATCTTCTGTAAAAACACCAAGCAGCCTATACATGAAAATGGAGTTTACTTATCTGAGGGAAGGTGTACAGACTGCACACAGGATTTAAGCGTTCAGCATGTGTTTCGGGATTAGGAAGAGACATCCGTTATATAACTTTCTCTGTTGTCCAGGAATCACATAATATGTCCCAGTAGAGGGGAGAGAAATATAAGGAAGGAAATTAGACATTTTAAGAATCTACAAAAGACCAAGAACATCTGTGTTATTGAAATAGTAGAAGCAGTTGTTCACGATTAGTTTTTTTGCCAACAGATTGGAATTGGGTGACAGCGGTGATTAAAACATAACGGTTCACAAAGACACATGAATCCCATAAAATGTTATGAAAACATTAGCAGAAATGACAAACTTTCTTCCTTTATATTGAGATGCTGGTTAAGTGTTTACATTGCCTGTGTTTTTTCTTTGTATTTCCTTAGGACACAGTACAAAGATTTATAGTGACGAAGCAAAATGCTCTCCTACATTCTGCATCACAAATATAACCCTATTCAATTTATCATACTTTGTCAGTTACTCTACCACCAACTAAATTTTGTTTCAGTTCGAAAAACACCTGACGTACCCCCTCATGTTCATTTTACCAGTAAGCCTATGGTCTAATTGGTGTTCTCAGGTACCCTCTGTCAAGAAGCCAAGTACGCCAAGAGGTCCTAGTACCCCTGGTTGGGAACCCTATATAATAACTTACTCTATGGTAGAGAAAATAAGTGAAATACACGAGTCGAACGGATTACCTTTTCAGATGGTTTATTTACATTAATATTGCTTCACAACCCCACAGCAATATGCCCTCTCGCATTGGACCAGCGCTAGTCGAAGCCAGGAAGAGACAGTTCCATGGCCTCAACCGCTTTAATACCCCAACTTTAGACCAGTCAGAAACATCGACACATCCCCCAGTTCACCCCCAATGACCAATTGATATGTTCCTAGTCATTCTTATCAGTTAACCCCACCCAGGCAGGATCCAATATCACACCCCTGTTGATGACACCTAAATATTTGCTTTGTCCCCAAGGCCCATTGGAATGTATGGGGGAGGGGTGTCACTGAATGTCTGTTCCTTCTCCTAAGTTCACCAAAATACCATGTGTGTTTATAACTTATTATACTAAAATTATATGAAGTTTAACAGATATATATCCAAATGTGAACAAATACTGTAACAACCGAATTATGTAAGCAAACTACTTTTCTAAACATGTATATGAACTGAAAATCCACCACAACTCTATTTGGGGCTCTGGTCACAAGTAGTGCCTTATTCGGATATAGTTATTTCATGGGATACACTAACATGGTCCATATTCTACCAGATCCCAAGTTTGATTATGGCATTCTTCGTTAGTTACTATTCGAATTTTGTCCTGACTTCAACAAACACATTGATGTTAATAGCATATTCTGTCTAACAAGCATACTGGCATATGGTCAGTCGTATTTTGCCTGGCTAACGGACTTGCCGTGTGAAATACCATCTGTCACACAACTTGTTGGTTTCCTTTGGCAAATTTACCGGGAAAACCTTGAGGTCCAACAGGCATAGAATTTATGTCTGAAATCATTTTTATCTGACAAGCGGCCGACTGAAGATTCATCTCTGTTGCTCCGTAGCTTTATTGGATTTCACTTCATTTTATGTGAAAGGGTTCTGAACTGTTGGCTCCGAGACTTTGGTGGCTATTTGATCAGGGCTGGCGATAATGATTTTGAGCAGCGATTACTCTTTTGGACCTGGCAACACTGACAGTTGTAAAGGGACGAGTGCACTCACCTCATTAATTTTCCCCCGGTGTCAATAGATCGCGGCTGTGGTGGCAGCGGCGCGCTGTACGGGTCAGAACCGAATCAATAGAATCACTTCGTGGCGCGTCAATTTGACGGGTTCTGTTTCAATGGGCCCGGGCCATCGCTAATTGATTGGGCCGTTTTGGCCAAAACGTCTGGTTTGCGATTTGGCTCGGTCACTTTGCGCCATGAAAGAGGAGCTAACGAAGGACAAGAAGATCGTTTGGACCAGATGAGCGGGTGATGATGATAAGGTCTACACCAACACATCGATGGACCCAACTTGGCGCGCCCTGTTGTCTGAGTACGGTGACGATTGCAGCGAGTCATGAACGGGCTGTAGATGAAGATCTAAATAGGACTATTTGCAAAATACGCTCTTACTGACGTATGTGTAACATCTGCAGGAGCCAGGGAGTCTACACCGAAATCTGCTTTAGCCACCTGTTTATGGTACGTATGTGGGAGATGGATCGGATATTCTGTTACTTCCCCGTGACCCCGTTCGAACCGCAATCTGTCCGCCAACTAGTGTCTGCCATGCTGCCATGACGACTGTCTAAGGGCTCTGATTCACTCCTCGCGACAGTGGAAGTGGCGGAAGGAGGAACCAAGCACCAAGCCGTGGCGGCCACACCGACTCCACCCAACCACCCCCCGTGACAAATCTATCCAGAGTGAGACGCCGCGCACGCCAAGCAGCGGCACAGAACCGAAATTTAAAACTTGAGGAACAAGTCGGCTTTAAAGTAAAGTACGGTGATCCTTCTGTTTCCAACAGCGTAGCGATTCCCTGACTGAGACATTCGAACGCTCCTCATACCACCGCACAACAGGCCGCTGGGGCTCCACTGGGGCTGGGCTCCTCATGCTACCTCATCAATATTTCATGACGCTAAGTCTAAGTTCCGAACGGCGTCAGTTTGCCTACTTAGTGCCCTACTTTCGACCGGGGATTTGGATACAGTGTGAGTGTCATTTGGGACGCGGCTTAACCGGTCTCTTTCTGTCTGCCTTCGCATCCAGGGAGCAGATCCGATATACAGAGAGGTGCTTGAGATTTTGTTCGTGTAATTGGCGTAAATATAGTGATCATCTGGAAAAATGCACCTCTAATTGCCGTCATCAGACCGCGTTTTACGAGGATTTGAACAACTTGTCAGCTAATTGCATCTATATTCATTTATTTCAAAACAGGAATGGGAAATATTCAGGCATCTGCGCAAATCCTACGTTTTCCTTGGATTAAAGTATCGAGAAAGATACGAAAGGATGTCTCAAACCCGCGGGGAGTGTAATTGGAAATAGTGAACGCAAAAGTATGCAAAATGTTTACCTAACTGTTTATCAGAAGGTATATATCACTGTGAATTAGACACAACATCTGTGATAAGAGGAAGACATCTACCCAAACAAAGATGACACTGTCCTTCTCTCATTAGTCACCTAAGTGTTCCTTTGTGAGATTAAAAAAGGTTTGCCTTTAGGGGCCGTAGTCCAACAACTACTTTGAGGTCACAAGACAGATTATCCGTTTTAATCACGGTTGTACAATCACAAGTACTTTCCGACTTGACACAACAAACGAACGAACGGCACGCGTCAAATTGGATATGAACCCGTACTCTGATTTGGTTTCCACGCGTCGGCGCTTAAAAAACTCCCCGGCGGATTATGCAGTGTGTTTGGAGGCGTTGTCTGGCTGTTTGACGAAGCGCCGTCCAATGAGTTTGGAAGCATTTGCCTACACGTTGGCAGGCAATATGTAAGTCATCTCGCTGCCGCCGTTCGCATCATCAATGAAGACAAGTGAGACACTCCCAGTGGCGGCAATATATGCACGAGCCGTAACACCTCTTCCATCATATTTTACAGACGGTCGCTGTGCTGTGGATCTTAAGCGCTCCTTTTGTATCTTCGCGCTTTCCTCCGGCCGCCACGCCGGCGCTTGTTCTTCTCCGTAGCGTCTGCGTGGCAATTTCACGAATGGTGAACATATTATGTAGACAAATAACCCCAATTAAATGTAACTGCGTTGCAATTGTTTCATATGAAATCGCGACCTTTGAAGTATATAAGCGGGGGAAAAAATGTAATAAAAATGCTCGGCTGTCCGCCTAATTACGGATGAACTACTGGCGATAACGAGGGGAGAAAATAGTGTGCTGTAATGGCATTAAAACCCGTCCGTTCTCTTACTGTTGAGTGAGCAACTAAGAGGCAGAGGGGGAAGGGGGGGGAGGGTGCCGAGAAAGAAGAAGAGAAAGAGTCTCTTTTAGGAACCGACGAGGCTGCGTGTTGCTGTATGACTGCCTCCAGGCTTCACAGCATGGGATGGAGGAGGTGAGAGTGGAGGAGAGTGTAGAGAACCCACATAGTGTGCTCTGTGGGTTACACGCTGTGTTACCAGGACATTTCTCAGGTATTTACATCCCTCCAAAACCCGAGACATCTTGCAGAGGGCGGAACCAATTTGATATAGAGAGACTGTTCAACTGTAACTGCAGAACCTTCGACATACATTATCTCTGAGGTCGTTTTGCTCAAAAGAACTGTCATGTTCTCCCTATGGGTGTTGGTGTGCGCGACAAAAATGACACTGTAGTCAATCACATGGTGTGACCAGAAGTCTATGGGCCCTATATGGTTAATAGGGTGTCTTTAGGACTTTACCACCAATCCACTGATACACAACAACAGTTGCAAACAGGCTATTAATTAAAACGCATGATCTGAACTGTGTGTAACACCTTTTGGCTCCTCTCGCGAGGACAAAGATGACACTGTGCTTTTCTCATTAGACACAGGTACAGTCTAGAGAGGGTGAATGATTGCGTGTCCAGATGCACATTTGAACCTCAGAATCTCTCTGTTTTTCCTGAAGTTGTGCCCGCAGTCCTTTTAACTAAAATGGGGAGATAAAAACATGATGAAAAGAAAATATTTCCATTTGATTACAACCTTCCTGGAACACAATGCTCCTACAACATTGCTTTGGGAGTGCAGGAGAATTTTGGAATAAGATCGGAATATGATGGGTTGGGCTCAGCCAATCAGCTGTGTATGTACATATTTAAAATATTCTCACCATCAGACTGTCAATTATCGATAGGGACAAATAAGGCTCAAGCTTATTTCCCCAAAACATATTAAGTTAATTTGGAGAAAATGTGCATCATAGAGTGACATTTATCTGGCTACAAGGTGACATGGCTGAAGAATGTGTTGTATAATAAATGTAACATTCCTTTACTCTGTCCCTCGTTTACTCCAAACGCTGTGCATTGTATATGAATAGATATTAAAAAGTACAAACATTTTTCTTCCTGTCTCTGCTGAAGTGGGGTGGAATGTTGGTATTTGTGAAGAGGTGCGTTTGCTGTTTTTTTCCTCTGTCCTTTCAATTGTCCTCAATACAATATGCTGTATTTGAAATAGATGTTGCACAGTAGAGAATAGTGACCTTCTGTTTGTGTTTGTATGAGTCAATGAATTTATAATAGACTATACTGTAAACTAAAATTCAACACAAACACAACGTCAAAAATGACGATAATCACAAAACAAAAGTTAAATGATTATGTTTTTCAAAAGTTAAAAGCAGCGTATCGAAGGCAAAGCAAAAACATACAGACGTTATGCAGTCCAGTATTTTATTCAGCACAACATCACCAAAAAAACACCGGGATTCCCGTTAATACACGACTTGATTCTGAAACGCAAACAGAGTATTTTAGCTTCTCTGGCTCATTGGGATTCCTCCTGGTCCAGATGTGACTGTCCAGCTCAAACTGTCAGGTAATCTGTGTGGTGGAAGAACCAACCAAGCTGTCAGGTAATCTGTGTGGTGGAAGAACCAACCTAGCCGTCAGGTAATCTGTGTGGTGGAAGAACCAACCCAGCCGTCAGGTAATCTGTGTGGTGGAAGAACCAACCAAACTGTCAGGTAATCTGTGTGGTGGAAGAACCAACCAAACTGTCAGGTAATCTGTGTGGTGGAAGAACCAACCTAGCTGTCAGGTAATCTGTGTGGTGGAAGAACCAACCTAGCTGTCAGGTAATCTGTGTGGTGGAAGAACCAACCCAGCCGTCAGGTAATCTGTGTGGTGGAAGAACCAACCAAACTGTCAGGTAATCTGTGTGGTGGAAGAACCAACCAAACTGTCAGGTAATCTGTGTGGTGGAAGAACCAACCTAGCTGTCAGGTAATCTGTGTGGTGGAAGAACCAACCTAGCTGTCAGGTAATCTGTGTGGTGGAAGAACCAACCTAGCCGTCAGGTAATCTGTGTGGTGGAAGAACCAACCTAGCCGTCAGGTAATCTGTGTGGTGGAAGAACCAACCTAGCCGTCAGGTAATCTGTGTGGTGGAAGAACCAACCTAGCTGTCAGGTAATCTGTGTGGTGGAAGAACCAACCTAGCCGTCAGGTAATCTGTGTGGTGGAAGAACCAACCAAACTGTCAGTTACATCTGTCAATCTACTTTAATCCTTGGGTTGCTCCGGCTGCCTCCTTTATAGCCGCCCCGATCGGTACTGACGAGAGGCAGGCGTGGAGGTGTGGGGCTGGTGTACCTGGCTGTCTTGTGTAAATTCCATAGCGGCGCCGTTCCCTCGGTGCATCCATGTTTAATCTGGAACGTTCCCTCTCTCCCAGTGTGCACTCTTTTGGATCCTACAGTCAACCTCTGTGACAGGAACGGCCCATCGCACAGAATAAATACGAACAGGCCCAAGTCTGGGAAAAAGCGATTGAAAACTGAAACTAAACAGAAAGTCAAATGCAAATTGAAAAAATAAGAATAATATTTCTTTAGAACTTCACATAACTTTAATTCCCTTGGTGTAAGCAGCACGTTCTGATTGATGGCTGGCACGTCTGATGGAAACGGGTTGGAAACGAGCCAGTAATGGCAGTGATACAGCAGCAACAGATGGGAGGGGATTTTGACATCCAGCTAGGTTAATTAGACTGATAAGGAAACATTCGTTTGGATTCGACACTTTGTATCCTTCGATTTCGTTTACGTGCCTTCATGGGCAGTTTAGTAGAGAAGGTGAACATGAACATGCCAAAAAATAAAGTTTGTAATTCCCAAATGGAACCATGCTCATAGCAGTCCTCATGTCCACATATTGCTGTTCGGGATTGATTTGAAAAGTTAATAAAATCTAAGATATTACACAAACACTGATGAGCCAAAACATTGTGATCAGGGGTGAAGTGAATAACATTGATCATCTCCTAACTGATCATCTCCTGTAACGGTCTGGGCAGATAAGATGATTAGCAAAAAAATCTGTTATTGCGGTCAACACAGTAGATGCCGGAGAAATGGGCAGGAGTAAAGAACTAAGAGGTGACATGGGCCAAATGCATTACAATTGGACTGAGAATAATGTTGTACTGTTTTAACACATATCCAGGGTCGGATTCGGACCGCGGGCCTTAGTTTGCCTACCCCATGTCTAATCTTTTTATCTTGATTTTATTCAGAGCATACAGATTATAACAGTGCTGATGGTATTTCAAATTAAAGGTTGCATCTTTTTATCTTGATAGTGTTTAGAGCATACAGATTAAGACAGTGGTGAGGGTATTTCACATTAAAGGTTGAATCTTTTTATCCTGATAGTGTTCAGAGGGCCTTAACACAATAAAGACAAAACAAGAAAAGGGAAAGCTCAGCAACTAAAAGAGAATTGAGGAAAATTGCCAAAAGCTTTCTTTCTTGCCTTGTGTAGTGCAACACGTTTGTTTTAGTGTACTGTACTGTGTCGGGAGTGGGTGGAAGAACATATAACTAACATTCAACAGAACCCGTGTTCATGGTATAATTACAGGAATTAGGTTCTTGGGTTCCTCTTGTTCTACATTTTCTCACTCAACGTCCGTTTACCTCCCTTACCATTTTCTTAACTGACTGGACTTGGTAAGAATGTTGACTTTCAAAGGAAGGGATCTTGTGTCCATTGAGTCTACAGTAAATCGCTACTTATCCCAGCATGCTGTGTTTTGTCCCCTAATCAAAGTGTTCTCTGCGTGATGCCAGCCAGCCGCCACAGTGTCCTCATCCTGTCGTCTGTGATGAGGGAAATAATATTCTTGGGCACAGGCCCTGGGCTCAGGATCAATAGTGGCAGCCGCTGAATCTTCTCAGGTGAATCAGCAGCGCTCATGGATATATTACTTTGCTCAGCATAAACATCTCTGGTTCCGCTGATGAATGAGATGAATGCACAGAGACTCGTTGTTGGCTGTGTCCCACTTGATACTCCATTTCCGATATACCAGCGGTGTCAAACCCATTCCACCGAGGGCCTAGTGAATGCAGGCTTTTTTGTTGCTTTCAATTGATTCCTAGTTCAGACCTTAACAACCATGTGAAGGAAGAACCTAACCAATTAGTGACCTTATTAATTAATCAAGAAATCAAGGTGAGAGCGAAAAAACCTGTAGACGCTCGGCCCTCCGTGGAACCGGTTTGACACCTCTGCGATATAGCATTTTTAAAACCTTTGGGTTTGGACATTTCAGACGCACGCACGCACACACACACACACACACACACACACACACACACACACACACACACACACACACACACACACACACACACACACACACACACACACACACACACACACACACACACACACACACACACACACACACACACACACACACACACACACACACATCCATTGAAAAGTCCTTTGAAGAACCAGACAAAAAGACAATGAACCAGAAATGCAGCAGAACGCTGGCTGACGGCTGGGGAGTTTTATCTTGAGCCCAAGCCATAACCTTCTTGTAGCTGAAGATAGATGGCCAGGAAGCATTATTCAAGCGGTCATGCTTTCCTGTAAAATGTTCCGTATTGTTGCATATTACTGTATAAGAGTGTTATTGATACAGTAGCTGACTCTTTGCTACCATGAGGGTTTTTTATTTCAGCCGGACAACCTACGCCTCTGACTCTGACCCGGTCTCTAAATAACATGGGGGGGGGGGTTACTCTGAAACCCTGGCCTGAGATATTAGAGATTGGCCAGTTTTCTTTCTCTCTTATAAACTACTGATTTTGAAATATATTCAAACGATTTAACCTCACCATTGCTTTAGTTTGCCAAAATTATATTTTTCCGTTCGACAGTTATATATCAGTATATATATCAAAACAAGAATATGATAGGCCATGAATAGGTCATTCTGCCTCAAAAACAATGTTTTTTAATGTATCTGGATTATGTGAAGAACAAACAAACACCACACAACTTTACTATAACCTATATCTCTAACAGAGACTTCTCTTTTTATCCAAAAAGCAAACTGATCTTATCTCAACAGTCACATCTCACTTGAATGGAAGAATCCACTTGTCACAACCTGATCTGTCTCACCTGGCTTGTCATTGGCTTGTCATTGGCTTGTCATTGTCTCCACCCCTTTCCACCAGGTGATCCCCATCTACTGATTATTCCCTGGGCTTTATATGTCAGCATTTCCTGTTACCTGTTGCCAGATAGTTAGTCTTTGTACATTATGTTCCTGCATTGTCCAGTTCCACGTTATCTGTCTTGGTTTCCCGAGTTTCCAGTGTTTGACCGTTTTCTGTTCCTGACTCCGAGCCTGTCTGATCCCCTGTTACAATCCTGAGTGCAGCTGCCTCGACCAGCGCCTGTCCACCGACAACGAACCAATCAAATGAAGTAGCAGCCCGGGTTGATTAAAAAGCAACAGATATAGTTTGAAGCGTACAGCCTTCTTCTACGTTGCAGCCGGTTCTCTGTGACAAAATCGATGCCAACGAGCTATTTAGAAACCAGGCGGATGTAGACGGGTCTACCTAGAACCACGGTACGGTGTTGTGCACAAGTTCCACCCACACACGTTCCACGCACACACGTTCCACCCACACACGTTCCACCCACACACGTTCCAGACACACACATTCCTTCGTGACGACATCCCCATGCCAGATGGTCAATGTAAACAGTACACATTCCTGAGATTGCATGAAAACAATAAATGCTGTCTTTCCCCAACTTATCCAATGAGGCTAATTGTAAGAAAACATACCTTTATCATGTGAATATTAGTTATTAACGCTCATATTCCACAATGGCATTTGTTAAAAATCTTATATACACTCATTCTATATACAGTTTTCATTTCTTGAGTTATTATCTGCTATTCCAGTACTCACGATGGAGACTTTTTTTCTACGGTCAAATTTACTGACAGGCTGGTCTTGAGAACTCAATAAAAACCTACACCCTTGACTGAGCTACTCTCTTGCTGTGCACGGTATTTCAGAATCACACGTGCCTGTGCACGGGATAGACATTGTATACTTAGACAGTGCATAAACGTAGCTATGACGAGTGTGTCTTACTTAAGCTCTTGACACGGCTTTATCGCCGTAGAAAATTGGGGTTTGAGTTAAACCAGACTGAGGACACCTCAGAGGAAATGAATCACCCCTGCTAACTGCTGTCTTTTCAGCCGTCCCAACTGTCACCCTCTTCCCCATATAGTCGCCTGCTTTGGAATAGGGTGCCATTTGTAATGCGTCTAAGGACTCAGGTGTCTGGAAGTGGTTCTGTGAAACCCTCCCCCCCTGTTTATAGTCCACCGGCTCCACACCACCTGATTACAGAAGTGTAACAAAACCTCAAATTGAGCCCAAGTGCCTTATGGCAGCTATTTAATCCTGATGCAAATTGGCCTCCATCAACATCCGTTTGCGTTGCTGGTGACAGATATTCCCGTGGAGAACCCATTAAATCACCCGGGTTCTCATTTCTAATTCCATGGATATATTCCCTAGGCGTTCTTGAGTATTGATCGCTGTGTTTGCTGCTTTTTCGGCGTCGGCCGATTTGACTCTCCTGGATGTTCTAGAAGATGTCCTTTCTTCTCTGCGCTCGATGTTGCGTCGCTGCCTTGCTTCTCCTGTTTAATTAGCATGAAACTTCAGGCGCGAATTAATATGTAGATCAGGAGAACTGTTATTCGCTATTTGGCGGAGGAATACCAAATCACACAGAGAACACATTGATTTACGAACGCTCATGTAGATCAAGTTTAGGGCAGAGCTGAACGGTCCTCTCATTAGAACTGAGCTACGAGAATCACTGGTTGACGAATATTTCCCGCGTGGCTATCAAAAAGCAACACCGGTATTTGACTCACTGATTGATTTTCTGGCTGGCAAAGTGGAAGCTGTCAAAATGTTGCTGTAATGCTAATTATGTTATTCAAAACTCTAACGATACAATTTCGGTTTGGCTTTGGGCTGTTATATGTTGAGCTTTGTCAAATCACTGTGCTAACAGTTTGCCCATTAAGCCGTTGTCCTAAAGTGCAAGGCTGGTTAGTTAATTAAAATGCTGTATATTGCAGTATAGCTTCATTGCTTACAACACAGATGTGTTTTTACTTACACTAGTGAAGGCATTGTAGGCCTCAGTGGCTGATCAAATTATTTCTTTACATTAGAGATGACTTAAGAGTGAGTCTGACTTACAGCAGCCATACGTTTGTGCCGTGATTGAGCACAAGACTATTGTTGGGTGACAGTTGGCCCAAACATACACAACGCACTCTCTCCACAATCAAGGGTTAGAGTAATTCCTCCTGAGTTCAATTGGTTCTGGGCTTTTTGATTTTAATCCTCTGAAACTTGAGTACATGTACTTCACCGTGTTTTTTTGTGTTGCCCTCAGACACGTTGTTAGGGGGATGAAGCTTCCATCTGATTTAGCCTGGCTGAATTCAGATAAATTGCCTGAGAGAAATATCCCCGTAGCCCTCGTCTCAAAAGCTGTTGATACACCATCTATCTTCCTAGTTCCTTGCTCGTGCTCTTTACCCAGTAGCAGCTGCTTGTGAAATGAGACCGTGGGGAGGGTCTGGGGAATTTCACATTTTGTCACAATCAATCTTTGTTCATTCATATTTCCCTGTGTGCAAGTAAATGGCAACAGTGCATTTGCTGATGGGATAACAAGGAAGCGAAATCCAGTTAAAAAGAAAAGATAACGTCTCCGCGTTTTTTCATTTTAATATAATCAATGTTAATATTATCTTGATAATTCATTTGGCTTGGTTAATCTGTTCCGTAGCCACTTTCATTGCCTCGGAGGGGTATAGTGACTTTGTATTGATATTCTGGTGTAATGTGCGCAGGTATTATATGGTATGTACATCACTGTTGAAGGCTACATTAATATTTGACCCCTCACATTGATTAATACCTTTTGACATGGCATTAATTGGCTCTACAGTTAACTTATTTTGCTTGCTTACTTATTTGCATACCTATTTTGCTTGCATACTTAAACTATAATCACAATTTGTGGGTGTCACAATTTTAGCTTAAAAATAGATAAGGATTTCGACTTTGGCTAATATATTTATTACGCAAAGGTTTTTATACATGTGCTAGAATCTCAAATTTATAATATTTTCTTTTTTTCTTTTCTATGAATAGGGCAAATATTTCTTTCATAAAGCCCTTTTAACATCAGCGGTTCTCACCAAGTACTTTTACAGATATCCAGTTAGAAACTTCAAAGGAAGCATAGAGAGGTGCTCTGAGGTTCGGCCAGTTCTGGCTGCGATGTGGTCCAAGAACTCAGGTCCTCTTTGGAGATTGCAAAAAGACACCATCAGAGATTAAATAATTTATTGGATCCTAAAGGAAACAGAATATAATTCAGACTGACCCGAGTGCTTCATAACATAAACTAATGCAACATAAACAATTGGGAATGAGACAGTCCAGGCTGATCCAGGTCCCCCGTCACTAAACTATTGGTGCGTAAAAACTATGAACTGAAACAGCTGGGGCCAGAGTCCCTGTGGGCCTGTTACAAGATAACATAGAACAGGGCGAACTACGCAGGAAATGACTCCATCATCCACATACATCCAATAACCAGACAAATTGGACATCAACTTATCAGATCCCCTCTGAGAGAGGGCCAAGCATTGCCCACATCACTACCCTCGCATATACGTTATGGAGTGCATTGTAACCTGGGGGTAACCTGGGGTCATCTGAGTGAGCTGGTGACTCTACTCCCAAATGGCGTTGGAGAGGGGATATCGAAGCGGAGAGCTGTGCGTGGCAGGTGAAGAGATGAAGAAAGGGTTTGTAAATCCAGTGCCTTGTCGTTCCCCGTCAACACACTTCAATAAACACTTATTCACAACATTAAATACTTATAAATATATATATATATATATATATATATATACACACAAGATTGAGATTGAGTCTGCGTCCTACAATAATCGACAGATTATTCAGTACTAACAGAGCTCTAAGGAACAATCCCTGCCTACAGCTATTGGTTTTTGTACAGTTAAGAGGCCTGTGTCATGCGACCTGTAGCGCATGTGCAGCGTACGTGTAGCGCACGTGTAGCGCACGTGTAGGTATGTACAGCAGGACCAATTCAGAGAGATCACGGAACCAAGTCTATTTAAGGCTTTTGTTGTTGTGGTCAACGTTCTAACCGTTTAGCCAATATCGAAATCTCTTCGGTGTCTTATCTAAGATAAGCATCGCAAGAGTCAAATATTCAAGTAACAAACACTTTTATTGGCGTTTGATGAGCTTTTTGCAAAGCTGAGTTGTAAATGAGCCGCTCATGAAAAATATTTTCTATGTTCATCAAAAGAGAAATGGTAGTTGAGGGTAACGCTGTGGTCCTTCACAGAAGTCACCGGTTCATACCAAAACCGACCATATCCATCCAAAATGCCGATGACAACTAGGTGGTGTTTTTAATTCAGTCTCCCCACACACATTTGCACTCCCTAAATATAAGGCTCCCCCACTTTAGAAAACCCAAAATAACCACTGGGTGTAGATATGCATAAATTGATGTTTTTTACCCGATTAAACTAAAATCTATGTTTATTTATTGCAATTTGTGGCAATAGGAGCTAATTAAATCCTTGTTATAGTTAAGAAAATATTAATTATATTAAACAACATTATCTCAAGCTAGTTGAGTTCCGGCAGTCTTGACGATGGAAGTTGTTATTGAGTTGGTAGCTTTAATGACTAAGTTTTGGCATTGACAATAGGACTAGTTTTGGCATTGACAATAGGACTAGTTTTGGCATTGACAATAGGACTAGTTTTGGCATTGACAATAGGACTAGTTTTGGCAATGACAATAGGACTAGTTTTGACATTGACAATAGGACTAGTTTTGGCATTGACAATAGGACTAGTTTTGACATTGACAATAGGACTAGTTTTGGCATTGACAATAGGACTAGTTTTGGCAATGACAATAGGACTAGTTTTGACATTGACAATAGGACTAGTTTTGGCAATGACAATAGGACTAGTTTTGACATTGACAATAGGACTAGTTTTGGCAATGACAACAGGACTAGTTTTGACATTGACAATAGGACTAGTTTTGGCATTGACAATAGGACTAGTTTTGACATTGACAATAGGACTAGTTTAGGCATTGACAATAGGACTAGTTTTGGCAATGACAATAGGACTAGTTTTGACATTGACAATAGGACTAGTTTTGGCATTGACAATAGGACTAGTTTTGACATTGACAATAGGACTAGTTTTGGCATTGACAATAGGACTAGTTTTGGCTATGACAATAGGACTAGTTTTGGCATTGACAATAGGACTAGTTTTGGCATTGACAATAGGACTAGTTTTGGCATTGACAATAGGACTAGTTTTGGCTATGACAATAGGACTAGTTTTGGCATTGACAATAGGACTATGAACAAGCGTTTGGCAAGTACACCTAATTGGCGGAGACAACCAACTGGGAACCAGCCAGCCTGGTTGAAATCAACATGAAATTACTATGGATTGTGAATAAAATGTATCTTATATTTTATCCAATCCGAATTTGCCAATTACATGAATTACCATAGTTCATTTGATAAATGGCAGATGCAGCTATGCTTGGTTAATTTGAACCACCATGGAGATTGATATCATACACCAATCATTTATTTCAATTTGAGAATGTATAAAATTCATTATGGGATGCGTCTATCTCATTCACACGTTCGAGGTTACATACGTCGTTTCATATGACACAAACCACACGGCAACTGCGACTCTACTTTCCGTGCCGCCCCCTATTGAGGCCTACGCGGGGCTGTGATCATATGTAGTTCATCATGCAAGGAATAGAGTACAACAAGTTCTGCATTATCGTATCAGTCATTCTGAGGGGTTGCCTGATGGTTAAAACATTGGCATGTTGCTAGATCAAATCCCTGAGCCGGTCAAAACAAATCTGTAATTCTGTCTTTGAGCAAGGCACTAAACCTAAGAAAATTGCTGAAAACGTGTTCTCAGTCACGCCTAACTGGACAAATGACAAACCTAATAATAAAGATAATTCTAACCATGTAGGACCTGGACAGTGTGACACAACGGGCAAATCCTGTAGAATAATGACTGATACAGTGCGTGTTCCACCCCGATGTAATGGATGTAATGTGTGTAATGTAGCAAACGAGAAAAGACGAGGATAGAAGAGGATAGAGGTCTGACTGTGAAGAAAGAGAAGACTGTCATTCGGGTTCTTCCTATCCCCATGGCAGATGAGCTCTGCACTGGCTGATTACTGCCAGGGGATCACATGGGAAGGAGAGCCACCCTAATATGCCCATTACTCAAGAGGAGCCACGCTAGTACACTGAATATATTTATTATGATTATTTGATAGAAATGGAAGCAATTATTCGTAAGAGCTATTTAGACGTACAGTGGAGAATTCTTTAAAATGCATTTAATAGAGTCACGCGATTACGCATATGTGATTAGATATTATTTTATCACTGGGCTGAACTGCGAGGAGATTTGCACTTAGCGGTTGCAGGGAGACCGACCGTTTTGCTAATAGAAGAGGCCTTCTACCTGGAGTGAGATGCGGAGAGGAATAAACAAATCCAGTCAAACACCTTATTATTTTGTTCATAGAACATGCATTACTCCACTTAAGAGAGAACGTTACTGTGTGGCAATATTATCCTCTCGTCGGCACCGGGAGACTGCAAGCTTATGCTAAAATGAAACGGGGCATAATAATATTTCAGAGTGCAATCTAAAAACCAAACAGGAAAAACATTCACCCCGTCTCATTATTGGAAAAGATCAGACGGCGCTGCCGGGACATTAAAGGGTTGTGTATGGGAACTTGTGTTCACTCACGCCTAGACACGTCCCAAATTAAACTCTATTTTCTCTGAGAATGACTGTTTGCAATGTGCAAATGTAGGGCATTACGTAGGAAATAGGGTAAGATTTGGCAACCAGGCCACCAGTCATAAATGTATTACCGGTCCCAAGTGTCCTCGGAAAACTCAACTCGGAATAAAACGTGGTTCCTATACGGACTCGGTTGGGAAAAACAACTACGCCCCAGGTCAGTCCGAGAGAAGATCTATACTGAAATGATGCACTTTATGGGGGGCACAATTCTGTCCGGACGATTGTTATTATTATTCAATTTCTTTCCATGTTTTTTTCTGACATTTTTATATTTTATTGACAGACCGTGAGATATCGATATTCTTTTTGCTGAAACCAACCTGGGCTAAATTTCAACTCCTGATACATGAGCATCTCGGCATGCCTTTTTGGATTTTTGGCCCACTGCTACATCAAACAGGAAGCTTTCACGAGTGTGCGAGCTGAGGAGAAAATATTATCCAGCCAGCAACCACAACTCTCTAGCTAGCAACTAATCAATCACAAGGAGGTGCTGGAAGCGCGATGTGACAAGGTGACCCGGTCCCGAGAACCCACACAGCCACGTCAGGGAATTCTGAACCACAACGCGCTGCCCAATTTTATATACTGACATTTTTTTGTGTTGAAACACTAAGATGTTACAGTTCACACAAAGTTATATGGTTGCTAGCTGTCGTTGCTAACCTGTGTTTTGCCGTTATACAGCAGTTTGTTGTTGTTTGGAACTAGAGCTGTAGATTTGTTGTCGATTGTTGTTGTTTCTTTTTCGACTAAACGATTTTGGCAAAAAGTATTTCTCCAATATGATAATTTTAGCTTAATCAACATACGGCAATAAAGATGTGGATTTAAATGTAAACAGTTTCCCAACCATTGAAAATCCGACTGATTTTACATGTTTCTTGGATTGAGGCAAAAACGTCACGGCTGAAGTTTTCCGGCAACATGCATTGTTTCAGAAATTGCCAGGCCTAAATTGTAAAGTAGAGAAAAAATGCACAGTCACACTGTCAGTGGAATTTCTCCAGTCACTACAAGTGCCTTTTAGCCTAAGAAAATTGACTTCCCTGCTAAGACGTACGACGAATGTGCACAGCTGGTATCGGAAGACTATGTGACATTTTGAACTAATTGTCACTCAGTCTCTGTTCATAAGGGCAAGAGTTGACGGCCGAACTTCGAACTCAGGGGGAGATGGCTTTTGAAATGTCACCTGCGAAGAAAAATAAGTAATTTGATTTTAGATTAAATGAAAATATGTTATTTTCCTCCCCCAGGCCACTGCATGACTTCTCCGCAGACACTAAATTAACGAAAACAACAAGTTCAAAGTGCAATCCTATGTGTTCTCAGGTTTCTCCGGTTTCTTCCTTCAAAATCGAACAAAAAGATACGTTTTAACATTATATGTAATGCCACTGGGGGATCACTATATGGGAAGATTTGTAATCACATATAATTTAATATATAATATATATATTAAATTTAATATATAGTGTTGCCTTATATATATATATGTATATATATTCATCTATATACTGTATATATATGTATATATATGTATATATATATATACATTATATAGATGAATGAAATGCGGGTGATTACCATTTATCCTAAGTGCACAAATGACAACACTATCTAATGGTTTGTGTACCGTGCCCTGTACGTCTGGCCTTTCTTGCACTGTATTGAAGCCAGCGAGGCGAGAGACACAACGTAATAGAACAACGAGACAATCCAGATTCTGATAGAACTGACAGGCAACGGAAGGCGATCGAACAGCCCCGGCCGGTGTGCTGGCCAGCGTAAGTTATCGAGGGGCCTATGCAATAATCTACTGCAATTGTGGTTTGCCACGGGAAAGAAGACACAAAGAGTTGAAAGCAGGGAAAAATCCACCTCCAGATGTGGCCCTCTTTCTCCTCTTCCCTCCGACTGACAGTCATTGCATTGAAATAAAAGGCTACAGGCGCCGCCAGAAGGGATGAAACCTCCACAGATTCTGATCCAATTTGCTGCAAGCAGGTTACAGGCTGGACGCGTCCATTGAAGAAGACAAGGGCTGTGGAATTGGTATTCCGAGAGGTGCTCGGGAGACAGGAGGGAGTGGGGTACGGGCCGCCGTGGCAGCGTTGTGTTTGGGGAATCGATCGTGGGCTCGTTTGGCCGGATGCAGATCACACGCTTGTCACTCAGCAGCCCTCTGACAGGACAGTGGAGGCCGACCGTGGGCATTCTCCAGCACCCCCCCCCCACAGGGGTCTATTTCCTGAAGTTAGCCCTCGCCTCCCGCTCCCGTAGTGAGAGATCAGGTGGTGGGTGAGAACAGGGCGGAGGTTGGACAGGAGACGACAATCTAGGCTAAAAAACACCTACCATAGATATGTAGTTCAAATGTGCCCAGGTTAAACGGTACATTTCTGTTCCGTGAAAAAGCTGCATCGTCTTGAACTTTTGTTTCTGCCATTTCTCATGCTATTGTCGTAAGACAAGTCATTTCAGCGTGCACTCAAGGATTGCTGTACATATTGATTTTATGTGTCGTACTGGAAAGTGGAACATCCATAAATAGGCCAACTGAGTGTAGCGGCGGTTTAAGTCTAAGTTTAACGGCGTTCGACAGCAATCCCGTGGCCGGGGGTTCAAATGCCGGTCACTGCATACTGATAGCGCCCGGGTGTCTTGCATCGGGGCAGGGGTCATATGAGTCAGGTTCTAGGGAATTTAGATGGGATAGTGTTTCCTTGAGTCATCAGACTCCGGCGAGGTCAGTCGTCTAGCAGCTCCTTTGTGGCCATTGGCCACGGATTGCACTCTCCTCCCATAGTCTAGGACAATTTGAATAATAATAAATCCTAACTGAAGCCATAGGACACATGCCTCCATACTTTGCTAAACGAGGGCTGCAGTTCCCAGGACAGTTGAGTTGGGTTGTGAGCTGAAGCAACTTCAGAAGTTTTAGTCGAGACGGTATCTTGAGTGAGGAAAGTCGATAGCGAGAAATCAGCCGGTTTGATCCCCTGGGTCTCTCCTAACGGTCCTCCCTCCAGACTGAGGTAACTGAATCCGGAGCTGAAAAAGAGCAGCACATTATGGTGGTCAAAGAGAGGCCGTTTGGTTTAATAATCCATGAGTCAATATCAGACGCTTATTACCACACATCAGACCGACACACCACAATGGAAGTGAATAGTGAACGGGTTGTAGCGGTTTATGGTGAACTACACACGGCTGGTAGATGATAACCTCATTCTTCGCATCAAGTGTATTTTCTTTGAGTACTTAGCATGTCGTCGTGGTAGCACTGTAGGAGAAATGCTAGTGAGATTAACTGTATACAGAAATATTTAACTGTTTCGACACATTCTAATTAATAATTCCATGGTATTCACCTTTAAATGATTTGTTAAGGATTTAAAATATTATATATATATATATATAATCCAAATATTTTTGGTGGATGAGATGACAATGGGCGCTCACATTAGCCTGAACGGTTTTGTTTCTGTTAGGGGCTCTACTCTCACAATGAACCCCCACATGATGGTTCGCTTTACGGTCAACAGGTTGATCGTTTATTTGAGCATTTTTCTCCATTTAACCAGCTACTTATAGCTTACGTGTTGGTTGATTCGTAGCTTCAACCATTCGGTGATGGACGACTGTTACTCGTGTCACTGACACAATAGTGCCATGACACGATAGCATGCGCGGAGGACCCTATCCCGGCAAATAAATTATTTACCATAATCAGCCAATTCTTGCCGAACACAGCCCGGCATTTACGAACACAACAGGAATGACCTGAATCAAACGCCTACGGAACTCGGGACTTGTTGTGGACAGATCACTTCTGAAACGATACATCCTCTGGTGGTCAGGCCTCACATGCTGCCGCAATAGCATGCTCTGTGGACCCGCTCGGGTTCCCAAGGTTCGTTTTGGAAGATGGACTGCGTTACACCTGAACGTCCGTTCTTTCCCCTTATTACTGGGAGAAGTGTTCTGGCATACATAAACGGCAGAGAGCGCAGTGTGGCAATATTCACTGTAAGCGAATACCTCATATATGACCGGCGTAAGACTAGGAAAAGTAATGAAAAAAGTTTATTAAAAAGTAATCAGACTGTAATAATTGAGGAATTAATCGGAATACGCAAGTAAGCAATATAAATCCTTGAGTAGTCTGCGGGAATGGACCCCGGAATTGAATCGTATGCGCGCGTAGATTTACTTCGTATTGTAAAATGAATGATTACATTGTAGAGGGCGCACAGCTTAAATTATAATATAGTGCCGACATTAACTAAGCATTATTCTAGTCATGATCAGAGAGAAAAAAGGGGGAGAGAGAAAATGTGTCCAGGAAGCCGCGCCCCCATAGCTCTGGGAAAGGAAGTCTCAACACAACTACAGGAATCAGAAATGAGAAAAAAGGCAATGACATTGAGCCGTTGGTATCTCCAGACTAGTTAAACATAATTATCTATAATGCTGACCAATAGAATTACTGCAAAGTGACTTTCCGAGCAGGTGCTGAATTAAAACCTCACAGGAGGTGAACACCACTGCACCTCTGGTGGAATGTGCTTGGGAGGGGGGTGAAGAGAGCTATAACACATTTATAAGATAGCAAACAAATAAATCTTGCATAGAGTTAATAAATAAATCTTGCATACAGTGGCTCAGATGCACGACAGGGGCAGTGGGGAAAAAGTTCAGATTAAAAAGTGTGGTTTAAAGGGAGGTCATAGCTCTCACTGGCTAGCTATTTGTTCTGTTCCTTGTGGGTAAGACCATTTGCTTTAATATATACATCTGGTTTAAATGTTTAAATGTTGCTGAGATGTGTATGTTAGAGTTCTTTGGCGGACACAAAAATGTATGATGTTTCTTAAAAGTTCATGTTTGTGGAGTTTTGGCCTTTGGTTGTTTTCACATTTACAATTTCTCTTCTTTGAGGCATTATCTGTTTACTTGTTTTAACCGATGAGCTATTTTGGCATGGTTGAATTACATTCTAATAATGAGGTCCGGGTAAACAGATGTTTTTTTTTAGCATAGTGAATAAGGAAAATCGAAAAATCTGTTTACTCGTTCTCTTTTAAGCAATAAAGGCGCACATGCTATAATCTTATCATGAACACAGTCAAGGTAATTGGATATATACACTGATGAGTCCAAACATTTTAACCAATCACAGGCGAAGGAAATGTTGCCACAAAGTTTAAAGAGCCCAGTTGTCTAAATGGCATTTGTATCATGTAGTAGTTTAGATACGTTTGGTTGTATTGTGTACCTGAAAACAAATCACATTGAGATGGTGGCGACTTTACCTGGTCTTTACCTGGTCAGGCTAAACTCTCCAGCGCTTAGGCCAATACCAGACTCAACTGAACCCAGGTAGGCATTATCGGACAAAGGAGCTGCTTAAGGTCTGGTATATTTTCGTTCACTCTTTGTTTCGTTCAGTTGCACTGGTACACGGATTCGCTGTCCGGTCTGACCGAGAGATGAAGGAACAGGACAATAAGACCGATTGAGCTATGAATCGTTTTTTATTGTTCATTCCACACCGCAAATGATTCCCCCGATCCCTAATAAAGGTTCTGAGACGGTTCCCTGGATGTAGGTACCCTCGTTTGTGTTTGTGTCATTGCCTTTCCTGGCTAATACAATATGAATGCTTGGGAATAGATGTCCTATTTGATACATATCTATGGGCTGGCTTATTGTTATGCACTTTTTATGTAACTTCGTTTACTAGAGTGTTGTGCTATTTTAATTAACTCATCATCATCATCTCATCTATTTTAATTAATTGGATTATTTTTTTTTAATAGTTTTTACAAGCCAATGTGCATACATTTTTGTTGTTGCTTGTCCTTGAGAGTTTTTGGCTGGTTATTTCTTTAAACACTTTGCAACTGTTAATACCAATTGCTTGTCTGGGAATTATTTCATGCAGAATCCAGCGGGAAGCTTTTCTATCTGGTTGCTTCGCTAACTTGTATGTTAACAGAACACCAAACTCTGCTACTGCTGAAGTAACGTAAGCAAACACCATACCGTGTTATATATGTATGTGGACGTGTTGTAAGATGTAACGCATTTCCATGACAACAGTCATCCCCAGTTCTGTAGAAACATGTCAGTGGGTCACGGCAAGTGTCAGTAAAGCTTAATAATTAATAATTATTGTTTGTGATCAGAGTGTTTCACAGGTGACAGATGGACTCTTTGACTATTTGACTGTATTCATATTATATTATTTGGAGGCTTGAGGTGTGAGCATAGGCTTACTCAAATTACTTATTGTGAGAGTTAAATAAGGAGTTTACCATTGTGAATGTGGGCTCGAAATGAATGAAGAAGTACAGGCTAACCTTTAGCCAACAGCAATGCGTTTTACACTCCACCAGCCACTGCGTCGCTAGGACACTATTGCACAAAACAGTGACCCGTTGACGAGGCCCAGATTTACGAACAACTTCAAAGTGGTAGATCCATTCACACATGTCCAGCTATCCACATGCGATCAGTTACTGCGCAAAAAAACGACAACGACAAAAATAATAATGTCAGCATTAAAAATCACTTGGCCCAACTTCAATTAGCGAAGTACACTAATGAAGTCTATTCGCGAAGTTTAATTAGAGTTACTCCGCGGCGTTGTTTTCACAAACAGGAGTAGCTATTATAAATCATCCCTAATCACACAGAGAAGAGCAATAGCCCAATGTAGACATCGACTCAATAAAAAGGTGAGTACCTCAGAAAAAGAAAGGCACAGCATAAAGGAGGACTTGAATTCCTAATTAAGCGTCTGTTTATATATAGACCTGATTGCATTTCATTATATCGTATTCATTTCCCTGTTATTAATTATTTAAGATGATAATAATAATTGTAATTATAAGCCTACCCAGTGTTTCTTCGACCCACAACTGTATCTGCATTTTTTATTGGAAGGCAACAAAATCATGACACCGAATGCTCTGCTGTAAATAACATGCGGAGCTGGCCTCTGTCGGTATTTCCCTACCTTTAATCACCGTAATTGCCAAGTGTTTTACATTTTCTTCTAACTACATTACTGAGCGCGACCCATGTACTGTGTCTTAACGTGCTAATTAGTGGATTTAATTCAGGTTCCAGTGGAATTTATAGGTTTACCTTTGTCTAACTGAAAACACGATACAAGAACGAAAAGAAATGTGACATCTATACAGTTTCATACAAAGCATTGTGGTGCATTTTTTTAGGATCAGTAGGTCTATTGTCTAACACAGATGACTAAAATCTTTAAATCTATATTTGTAATTGTTTTGATGTTATAAGATAAGAAAGTCTTGTCGTGACATTTCAGAAATAACTACTGTGTTTTGTGCATCAACGAATTTTATTAAGGCACTTTCACTATGTTTCAAAAGCTAGAATAATGTGCTAAGCTTGCTACTGTGGCATGTTAGCCTAGCCAGAAACTCAGTCATAGCTACTGATTTTAAAAAGAAAGAAATTGGGCAAAAAACATGGCAGCACGTAGGACCATAAATACATTCCATGCAAGCTACCAATCTACTGTTAACAAGTTGGTAGGTGCTAGCTAACAATATTATCAGTTTTCTTGAAGCCAGCTCTCTGTTGTTGCTCTAACGCCCACTACATTTATGTAACATCTATAGACACCTGTGCTGCTGCAGCTGTAAACAGCTTATCAACAGTATAACAGAAATACAAGGATTGTCTTAAAAAAGAGACCTGCAAATGTTGCCAGGAGTGAGACTTGATTTACTGGTAGCTGTTATTGCTAATTTAATATTTCAATTACTGAGAATTGCTATTATTTTCGACACATTTCTCTGTCAGAATCTCCAACATGGTCACAAAGGTGATCTCATTGGAGCTGGCCCATACAAACATGCCCAGATTAGACTGCGTTTTTTCACTTTTTAGTAAAACGGTAGGTTCCAAGTGTCACCGTTATGTGAATCTGCTTGGTTAATGATCCAGATGTGCTTAATTTAGAAACACGAACAATGCCACTATTGTCAACAGGACAATGTCCACCTGGCTTGCCACCTGTTCTGTGTTCCATGCCTATTTAGCAACTGAAAATTAATTACCTAGATGTATTTCCTTGTTCGTTCAACATTTAGTCTTCCCTGTGTCACTGAGTGTCGTTTGTTAATAAAATTAGAGTATTCCTGGTCTGTGTATTGGTAGCAATCTGTGTCTAGGAGTTGTTAAATTAAGCCTTAATAAAATATCTGATTTTGTTTTTTCTTGTGTTTTAATTCAGTTTATTTTTTTGTTGTTTCAGTGTTTCTCAACATTTTCTCTGTTAATCTGCCAAAAGGCAAATTCACACCCTGCTTCATCTGAACTCTCTCAGCAGACTTGGAAGGGTCCATGTTTAGATGTGCGCTCTGAAGCACATTCGATAAGAGGCATTCTGGGTCTTATCATGACTGCCCACTCAACCAGAAAGTCTAGAGAAGAACGCACTTCCTGATCTTTTACTCTGATTGAGCTGCCACAAGGACTAGCCAGAGAGCAATGAGGCAATCCGAATCAGAAAGAGCTTTATTGCCCAAGTAAGTTCATGGAGGAGGTCAGGATTGACTCAATGACGGCAGTGTAGAAGTGCACCTTTGTAGTGTTTGGCAAGATAGACACAATGACGGCAGAGTAGAAGTGCACCTTTGTAGTGTTTGGCAAGATAGACACAATGACGGCAGAGTAGAAGTGCACCTTTGTAGTGTTTGGCAAGATAGACACAATGACGGCAGAGTAGAAGTGCACCTTTGTAGTGTTTGGCAAGATAGACACAATGACGGCAGAGTAGAAGTGCACCATCGTAGTGTTTGGCAAGATAGACACAATGACGGCAGTGTAGAAGTGCACCATCGTAGGGTTTGTATACACATTATAATCGTGTTATGTCAATACACTCACACAACAAAGTCTAAAAGTTATTTTGAAGCATGACTTTCACACACACACACACACACACACACACACATTCAAAGCAATATACTGAACCCAGAGTGAGCCGTACTGCGTACTTTCGTTCCACTTTCCCGGACATGCAAAGGGAATACAAAATGTCAGCCTGCATTTCAGTCAAGCGACCAAAATATTACAGCAGCACTGGGAGAGGCAACTGTTTTACAGAACTAAAACAACACAGAGATTACCACAAAAATCTGAAGAACCAAGGTACCGGTCCAGTAATAAACATTGTGCAGTGCTCTGCATATTTCCTGTTGTGTTGCTACTGTTCAGGGCATTATCTACACCCTGCATTATCTACACCCTGCATTATCTACACCACTGCCTTATCTACACCACTGCATTCCCACAGCACTGCATTATCCACACCACTGCATTATCTACACCCTGCATTATCTTATCTATCTGCACCCTGCATTATCTACTACCCTGCATTATCTACACGCCATTATCTGCATTATCTACACCCTGCATTATCTGCACCACTGCATTATCTACACCCTGCATTATCTGCACCACTGCATTATCTGCACCACTGCATTATCTACACCCTGCATTATCTACACCACTGCATTATCTACACCCTGCATTATCAACACTACTGCATTATCTACATCACTGCATTATCTACACTACTGCATTATCTATACCCTGCATTATCTACACCCTGCATTATATACACCACTGCATTAACTATACCCTGCATTATCTACACCTGCATTATCTACACCACTGCATTATCTATACCCTGCATTATCTACACCACTGCATTATCTACACCACTGCATTATCCACAGCACTGCATTATCCACACCACTGCATTATCTACACCCTGCATTATCTCTACCCTGCATTATCTACACCCTGCATTATCTATGCCCTGCATTATCTACACCCTGCATTATCTGCACCACTGCATTATCTACACCCTGCATTATCTGCACCACTGCATTATCTGCACCACTGCATTATCTACACCCTGCATTATCTACACCACTGCATTATCTACACCCTGCATTATCAACACTACTGCATTATCTACATCACTGCATTATCTACACCACTGCATTAACTATACCCTGCATTATCTACACCTGCATTATCTACACCACTGCATTATCTATACCCTGCATTATCTACACCACTGCATTATCTACACCACTGCATTCCCACAGCACTGCATTATCCACACCACTGCATTATCTACACCCTGCATTATCTACACCCTGCATTATCTATGCCCTGCATTATCTACACCCTGCATTATCTACACCACTGCATTATCTACACCACTGCATTATCTACACCCTGCATTATCTACACCTGCATTATCTACACCCTGCATTATCTACACCACTGCATTATCTACACCACTGCATTCCCACAGCACTGCATTATCCACACCACTGCATTATCTACACCCTGCATTATCTCTACCCTGCATTATCTACACCCTGCATTATCTATGCACCACTGCATTATCTACACCCTGCATTATCTGCACCACTGCATTATCTACACCCTGCATTATCTACAACCTGCATTATCTACACCCTGCATTATCTACACCACTGCATTATCTACACCACTGCATTATCTACACCACTGCATTATCTACACCCTGCATTATCTACACCCTGCATTATCTACACACTGCATTATCTACACCACTGCATTATCTACACTACTGCATTATCTACATCACTGCATTATCTACACCACTGCATTATCTACACTGCATTATCTACACCACTGCATTATCTACACTTATCTACACCACTGCATTATCTACACTGCATTATCTACACCACTGCATTATCTACACATTATCTACTGCATTATCTACACCCTGCATTATCTACACCACTGCATTATCTACACTACTGCATTATCTACATCACTGCATTATCTACACCAATGCATTATCTGCACCGTGTGCCACTGATGAGGATGATGATAGCCCTATAAACCACGGTCAAAAGCATATAGAGAATAATCTGCCAATTGGGATGCAGCCATACAATAATCACACCACCCAGTTGGTTTTGATCTCTTACTCGTCTTATCTGGTCCGGCAGTACAATCTAGGGATTCTGTTTGAAGTGGTGCACTGCCACTCTAATAGTAAAGTAATTATTGTCGCCGAAAGCCAAGTGTGTCCTTGAAGGGCCTTTCACTTTGCGTATCCTTTAATCATAGACGCGCGCGGCCACGACGCTGCAGAATCTGCCCCCGTTTCATGGCACAATATCTTTCAGATACTGGTGAGCCCAGATGATTATCCAACATGAGATCTAGCAGATCTCGCGCGAAAAACGGCAGCTTAAATGATTCAGATATGTATGCAGGCGTTGTCGCCGGCAATTGAAAATAGACGGAATACATCACTGAGAGAGACGGGAAAAGAGTAGCTCTCACTTCGGTACCTAAACTCTAACAGTGGAACCAACATTGGGCCGGTGAAATACTGTCCTGCTGCCACAAAAGGGGTTTCGATCGCCGTAATGGACCACGGCTGGTGAAATACGCGTGTTGAAGACGTCGGGCTGTAGTTTAATGGAGCAGACTGGGACCATGTGCACACATCAGAGAACGATTAAAACGACGACTCGTCTGTACCTCGTATTTCAATACTGGGACAAAGTACTGTGTACGGAGTGGAGAAACATTCGAAAAGCATCAATTAATGACACAAGAAATTGGGCAAACTCTAAGAATATGCGTATACGCGACAAGAACAGGGCAAATCTAAATTCCATGATCCTAAATAATAGACTATGACATCTGACAGGCTATAGACTTCCTTCCCTATGGAGAATGAGGAATAGGGACTAAATATAGTGATGACTGTCTATTACTATCGGTGAATGTTACTCTCTATAACTTATAAATGTATATTAGCGTAGCCTGCAATTCACTTTTTAAATGTTAAGGCACACAAATGGACATTTAGCAGTACCGGCTTATAGGCCGCGTCTAACTCGAATACTCGAAGACCGGCATAGGACGTTTTATCCTTTAAAAATGACATTGCCACAGGGGAGAAATCAAACTCTCTGCGACCATCACAGTGGAGTAAATCACTTAAGTCAATAGCTCTGAGCTTTAGTGGATCACACCATCACAGCCACCAGGGTCTAGTGGGTGCAGCAGTGGATAAATGACTGTTATTCACCGTTGACTTTTACAGCGTCTGGATACAATGTTAGTATGTTATTTATTCTCCGACGTGTGCACGGATGTGTAAAAGCGTGTAATCTCGCGTGACATCGGAAGCCTGGTCCGTGAAACAAAATGGGGAAATATGCTGGCAAACGTCCATGCTTCAAATGAAACCATGCAGATAGATGGTTTATAATTCTCTGTGATGTTAACCTGGATAACAAATCCGATCGAATGATGGCAAATTAGATTGGAAACCCTCTGTATTTTTGGTTACTTGACAAAATTATCTCCATATGTTGTATTTTGAATAATTTTGTCAACCATTTTAGGCATTACAGACCAATTTAAACCAATTCCTTCAGTGAGTGTGGCCTTACTGAAAGTAACATCCCAAAACCCATTACAAGGTGTTTTATAGACAACAGCAAAAACACAAGTAGATAATTGTCTTATGTTATGCTACCATAAGATTAATCCAATTTGCCACAAGGGGGGGGTCACGCCCAAATACACATCGAGGCAGCTCAAATGGAGAGGCTCCGGCTTCGAATTCCTCTGTGTGATTAACAAAGATGACATCACCTGGTCAAGACATGCCGACTCTGTGGAAAAAAACTGCCCGAAAGCGCTTATACTTCCTGCCATGTCTGCGAAAACCTCTCAGCAACTTCTACGGATGCACCGTTGAGAGTGTCCTCTCAAGCTGCATTACAGCCTGGAATGGCAGCTGCTCCACATCCGATTCAATGGCCCTCCGGAGGGTGGTTAGGTCGGAGGAGCGTGTCATCGGCTCTGCCATCTCCCTTTCATGCAGGGCATATACCACACGCAACGCCTTAAGAAAGCCCAGAGCATCATAACAGACTATAGCCACCCAGCCTACGGTCTGTTTAGGCTGCTGCCCTCTGGTAGATGTTACTGGAGCAACCGCGCCCAGTCTACCAGACTCACAAACTGTTTTTACCCAAAGGCCATCAATTCATCTTCTGATCATATTCATCAATGGGCATTCTCATGCTTTGATCCCTTTATATACATTCAAACCACATTAGTATATTGTAATGTACTCCTTTATGTGCACTACAACTTATATTCATTACATTTCTATTCATATTTTCCGTACTCTCAATTTCTACACTTGCTACAATAGTTCACTAGATTTTATTGTATGAATTATTTTTTATATAATTCTTGCTTTATGTTTTCTGAAGTGATTACTATAGTGCTTAGATGTCACGTGCCATATTGTGCTATTTTATTGGGTGCATTTAACAAATAAAATACTTTGGTTTTATTTGTTAAATACTTATGATTTTGAAAATCTTTGAGAAACATGTCTATACTACAGGAATTGTGTAATCCTATAACAACATTGGCAAACAAACCAACAGAACTAGTGGACAAAAGTTCTACCTTCCCAAAGTTTTCCCTTCCACATCTTTGCACACTTGTGTGGTAGGACAGACGTGAACAGGACACACATTTATTCTATTTAATATAAAAGGCCTTATAGTATTAGAACCCAGGTCGTTCAGGGTTTTATGTACTCTGCCCTCCAGAAATATTGGTCCTCTTGGTAAAGATGAGCGAAAAAGGCAATGGTCAAATGTCATTTTTGTTGACATTTTGTTGTAACCTTCTTATCAACTTCTTCCCTTCATGTTTTGGAGTCATCAAACGTGGCCATCCATCACTTCCAGGTTCACATTTCAAACACCATGTACAGAATGAGGAGATGGAGTTGGATAGTTGGAGAACCAGGCGAAGCAGTCGTGAGAGAAGCCCAGGCTATTGAGTCGGCTAATGAGAACACAATGGTTAACAGAATGAAAAGCCTTGGACAGGTTGATATAGACGGCTGCACAGTAGTCCTTTTTATCAATGTTTATCTCCACGTTTCTCTCTATGTTCTCCACGTTTCTCTCCACATTCTCCACGTTTCTCTCTCTATGTTCTCCACGTTTCTCTCCACGTTCTCCACGTTTCTCTCTATGTTCTCCACGTTTCTCTTCACGTTTCTCTCTCCATGTTCTCCACGTTCGCCACGTTTCTCTCTCCATGTTCTATACGTTTCTCTCTATGTTCTCCACGTATCTCTCCACGTTCCTCTCCATGTTCTCCACGTTTCTCTCTCCATGTTCTCTACGTTTCTCTCTATGTTCTCCACGTATCTCTCCACGTTCCTCTCCATGTTCTTCACGTTTCTCTCTCCATGTTCTCCACGTTTCTCTCCACGTTCTCCACGTTTCTCTCTCCATGTTCTATACGTTTCTCCCTATGTTCTCTTCACGTATCTCTCCACGTTCCTCTCTATGTTCTCCACGTTTCTCTTCACGTTTCTCTCTCCATGTTCTCCACGTTTCTCTCCACGTTCTCCAGGTTTCTCTCTCCATGTTCTATACGTTTCTCTCTATGTTCTCCACGTATCTCTCCACGTTCCTCTCCATGTTCTCCACGTTTCTCTCTCCATGTTCTCTACGTTTCTCTCTATGTTCTCCACGTATCTCTCCACGTTCCTCTCTATGTTCTCCACGTATCTCTCCACGTTCCTCTCCATGTTCTTCACGTTTCTCTCTCTATGTTCTCCACGTTTCTCTCCACGTTCTCCAGGTTTCTCTCTCCATGTTCTATACGTTTCTCTCTATGTTCTCCACGTATCTCTCCACGTTCCTCTCCATGTTCTCCACGTTCCTCTCCATGTTCTCCACATTTCTCTCCACGTTCTCCACGTTTCTCTCCATGATTCTCTCTGTAAAGCACTAGTGACAAAAACCTCCTTTACACGTTGTGCACTATCCGTACAGTGTTTTTATTTCACCAGTAATACATTCAGCTGTTCTGGTAACTAAGCTTAGTCATCTTGGGATATAGATTTCCAGCTGTGTATCATCAGCACGCCATAGCTGCGAAATTGTACGCTATAATTCCTAATAATACAGATAATGACACAAATAACGTGACGTAATGTGATATTTACCACCATCAATTGGAAAATCGAATTATCAAAACATCTGTTTCAGGTCACCAACAGCTGTTAAAAGAAATGGGGAAAAAATCATAAAACATAAACAGTATTTCCATTTTTACATAATGTCACCGCTGTGTTCTTCTGTTCCATGTGAATTAAATCAACTAATGCCGTACGTGACTCAGAAATGTCTGACATTTTCTGATGGTAACAATACTATCTGTTCTTTATGCTCTATTTTGCTAAGGAAGGCATATACAAATTGTATGTTCGTTTCTTCTTTTCAAGCTGTACCAATTTTGTAACCTTGATAAAGGTAGAGTCATGTAGCACTCTACTTATATTTTCCACTCAAGATTATGCAATATATTGCCTGAATAAATGTTTCAATGTCACGTTGTTATCATTGGAAAATGAAAACGTACGTTGTAATATAAAGCAACAGTGAGCGGTATTGAATAAGGATGAACTAACTCAGTTTACTAATAACACACTGCAAGTAGCCTACATGATTAATCAGATGGATTAATTATGCGTATGGGTGGATATACAACGCCACTATTCTGTAATCAGAAATCTGTCAGGAAACGTGATTTACTACAGGGCATGTTAATGATGGTAGGGAAGTAAATGGAACATGTAAAGAACCCAGTTTAAGTACATACAGAATATATTTTTCTGCTATTAATTCTATATATTATATTACAATCAAAGAAGAAAGTATTGATATGTCCTGATTTGTTTGCCCATTGACAAAGACATGATTGTCTCACAGGTTTATTTAAACAGTGAGAGACATCTTCAAATGACCCCATGACATCTTCAAACACCTTCAAATGACCCCCATGTATAAATCCCCATTGGTAAATACAATACACATAATTCCGTACCATATAAATACAGTACCCAAAACTCATAAAGTGCCATATTCTTACTTCAAAATAATTGAGTGTACTCTTTTCCAAATGTGCACTATGCTTCTCTGTGTATCATACCATGCGGCTGTGATCTATTTGGTGTTCAAAAGTACAACAGCTTGAATGTGTTTGATTTGCAACATCAAACTGTTCCCTTTGCATATTGCAAAGTTCCACTGTGATCTCCTGGCAGGCATTTGGCTAGCTGGTTTATTTGATCGCACGGTGAACATTTTAGTTGCAAATATCTGTCCCGACTCTCCTTTCGTCAAAAGGGAAGTGTTGTTTGATGTAGAAAATAGCAATAATCGTAGAGATGAATGATGCCATTAATAAATCATCAACCAATCAATCGATCAAACGATCTATAACACGCATTGTACGCCTAAGCTCTTATCACGGCTTAAGTGCTTTGAAGAACAAATCGTGTTGATGGTCGGAGCTATTGTTGTAGGACAGTAATGCCGTGTTGGTGCGCCTGTGCGATGTACGAGTTAATCACACGCCATGTTCATTGAGAAAATCTGTAATGTTGACGTTTTTGCTAGAATATAAATGCTGCATCATTTGGGTAACATTAGAATGTCTTCATGATATAAAGTTTCCAACAACAAAAAACAAGCTAAAATGTACCATTTATCAGCAACTTTTAAAAACAGTTTTGTACGGAGTCCTTTCTTTTGAAAAAGCTGGCTGTACTTCTGGCACACATCAATGGATTGAGAATACTGTGGAGGTCTGCTCCGAGCGGTGTTTTCTGGTAGGGGAGACAACACCGAAACTCATTTCTCTATTGCTTTAACAATTCATCACGCCAATCCAGATTCGGCCAGCCTGCGGGGTTAGAGGTCACCTTTCACATCCACGCCAGTAAAGCACAGGACTCAATATACTGCTGGGGCAATAAGACATAAGCCATAAACCTATTTCCTGTTTATCTGCAGAGAAAACACATAGGGGGCCAATATAAGCCAACTGGTACAGTAATACATTTTGCATTGACCTTGTTGCCTACAGCATAATTGTGATCAATTCCTCCTTGCTAGCTTACGGGGCGATGCCTTCATATGAGACACAAAGCCCTACAACTCCCCATATCTGATCCAATAATGTTGTCCCCTGTTTTATTGGTATTTGGATCATTCGAAGGTGCATATCTTGCAATATTGATAGAGGTTTTATAAAATGCGCAGTGTATTCGAAGTCATGGAATAAAGGGGACGAGATGCGAGTCGCGCTGAGCCATTTTCACAACGGGAGAATCACAGGGGTAATTGAATAAAAGTTTTCACATTAAAATATCCACCCTCAAGGAGGCTGCTTCAGGCCCCCGGCGGTTCCAAAGGTCAGACACATTACAATTAGGTATTCTATTTTCAAATGCAGCCGTATATAAAGAACTCGGCGAATTAGACGGAGATTGAGTTGCAGTCTGCCGAGCTGCGGCTCTCAACGGTTCCAAGCCGAAGAAATGCACAATTAATTGCGCTAGGCTGTGATTATTCACTGGGATTCATAATTAGAAGGGAGGCATAAGTGCTTTACACTGGGTAATTGCATAAAGCATCTAGCGTCCTCGCTCAGCTCGGCACCAGAGCAGCCAGCCACACTTCAGTGTCTGACCCGTGTTGCTTCAAATTAATTCTGAAGTGCCCGTCAAACCGGTTGAGTTCTGTGAATATCGCTGTGATCAATGTGATTGACGTTAATGTCCTCTTATGGTCAGTTACTCAATATGATAGAGCTCTTGCTCGGTTTGAGGTTCTATTATGTTTCCGATGTACTTAGGTGTCGTTTCTCGTTCTCTCCCTCGGGGAACAGGAGTTGCAGACGTTGTCTGAATATATGCTATATGTAATTGATTAAAACTAAGACGGTCTGAACTTCTTGGTTGAGCAGGCAGCATGACAAATACCAGAAGAGCAGTCAGTTGTAAAAAAGACACATCTCAGGAAAGAGTGTCCTTAGTTCCTGGGAGTTGCTACGATGAATGGCCTTTATCGTGTATTGGACAACAAAGAGATTGGGGAAGTAGAAAAAAACAGTTGTGAAGTCGCTAAAACAATCATTTAAATTTACAGATGTAGTGAATCAGAGTCTCTAAAGTCTTCTGCACGGAAGTGAAGTCTTATCTGTGCTACACTTTTTCTGTACACTTTCAGACTACGGGGGAAATCTAGACAATTGGACAGAGCAGCTGGGTTAGCAGTGTTTTCTGGAGTAATCCATGTCTCCAAAAGAGACAAATATTACGACTGACTGTGCCTTGTCCACAGTTCCAAAAAATGCTAAAGACCTGACATTGCCCATGAGTTGGGCAGGCAACCAACTCAAGATAATACCGTTTTTTATAGAAATTCTTAGTATTATAAGTTAGAGTGGCCTTCCACCTTCTCCTTCTTTGCCGAACAACTTACTACAACAGCCTTCATTTTTGGCAACAATTTTGAGAAAATGCCTCTTACAGTTAATAAAGTAAACTTCCTAGTGAAGGTGAAAACATTTTTAAACTTCGTTCGATCTATGCATACACTTATGCAAGCGGCAACAATTGTCAATCAGACGAGACAAATTTGAATTTCCCCTGTAGGTTGACATACAAAATAACATTTTCTTTATAACATTAGTTTACAGAATATCAGTGTACAGTGCTTACTACTAGACAAAATGTAAGCAATGTCATCATATTCAGTAGTCCCCCAAAAAATTTGACTGCATGTTATGGTTTTTGAGAGTTTTTGTAAGATTTGTACACAGAGAAACGGTAGAAATATGGTGGCCTTTTATCCCAGAGTAATATCCCAGAGTTTACCCGCTTCACATTTGATTCACTTCGTGTAGTTTGTTTTAAAGGACCACATATTCGTGCACCACTTTTTCCAGAGCACATAATAAATACGTGGGAAACAGGGTTGCCAATTGAGACACACAGAGACCTTGTTACATTTACATTTTGATCTACTTGTCATCTGATTGATTCCCATACCTGGGGTCTGTGTTATAGATATATGGCTGTTTAAAAGAATACGCACGGAATATAGTGTGCTATTTGTCAAAATCGAATTTTTCTCAAGCTGTATTAAAAAACCTTCCCCGCATATTTCCCTTCCGAATTGAATTCGCCACCGGATCCATGTGTATAAATTGGCACTTCTTTTGTTTCATGCTTATCTCCAGGGAATTGTTTGGAGAAATCACCTTTTCCAACATGAACCTGAATACACGTTACCAGTGAGATAATGGAGATGCATTCATGGGTTAACTGTCACTGTCCCGTGATATCCATCGCCCTCTCTCCCTCGTTTGGCGAACGGACACTTGTTTCATTGCCCTCGCCTGTTTTCCTAAATCACCATCCTAATCGAGTTCCATCTTTCCCAGCTTGTGTTGTTGTTGTTTGTTTGGTGTATGACAACGTTACGTTTGCTTATGTCTTGTCTTGTTTCTGGTTTTTCCGTTGTCGTTACATCTTATCTTCGACGGCTTTTAGCTCTTGTGTCGGCATGGGCTGTTAGCTAGCATCTATACGAGTAGAATATAAATAGGGTTTCTTTTAATACTAAATTAACTCAGCATTTAGCTCCGGTTTAGTTAGTAATCACACAATATATATTGGTTAGCCGGTCAAGCTAGTTTCCTGCATAAGCATTTAGCATGCGGTGCTTGACAGTACTTGAGGAAGAATGAGCACTGTTGCATGCTGGCCAGGCCTGGGCATCCCCGAGAATGTCTTTACTACCGTATTCACATGATAACGTATTCACATGAGAACATAATTGTGCGTGACAGAGGACATACTCCATCCTCCTCCACACCAGTCAGTCAAACCGTTAAAACACGGAAAACGTTTCCCATACGTATAGAACCTAGGACGAAGCCTCATTTATTCCGTTTTAACAATGCAGAACCATGGGTTGTTTATATGTAAATGAAGGTGTGTAGCGTGCCATAACAGAGTTCGTCACACCTTTTTGGTCTTGGTGCCATTTTTCACAAGCATCTCGAAGGAATTATCCATCAAACCCGGCTAGCATCGCACAACGTATCTGACATGCCAATCTGGGTGATGTGGCTGCTGTTTTTTCTCTCTCGATTATCCGCACAGAGCCGAGGGAGGTCTGTCATATAACAATTAGAACCATCATGCATTGTGAGCATGGGTTGTGTTCGGCTGTGAGCGTGTTGTTTGATTGGTTCACACAAGGATTTCCATAAAGCAGTCAATATACCTGATGCTACTCTTTATTATTACTAATTATTAAACGTGCACTTTCTAATAATGCTCTTATTCTTTATATTAGACAACTCAAGCTGTCCCAAAAGCCAACTTCCTCTCGAAGCTGGAACAGCAGAGCCCCGGAATATTTTTCAAAAGCAACCGAAACGCAGCCTTTTGAAAGAGTATATGAAATAATAATTGGATTTCCCCTCTTCTCCTTTTTGAACAATTTCACATGGCAATATTTTAAAGATGGTCGGAGGAAGTACGTTGGGCTGCGACTCTAGACGGAGGTGGGTGGCTTGGTGCTGTTGACTCTATGTTACTCTATGTTGGGCTTTTTTGTAATCCTTTTCAATATGTTGATCAGAATCAGAATATGCAGTTATTTTTTATGTATAAATTAAGAATTTGCACAGCAGTTCACAAGAAAAGACATACGTATTGCTTCAGTCCATCTGCAAATGCTCTGTTACTTTTGTTGTTACCTAAATTCATGGCACATATTGATGGACATGACTTGCAATATTTGCAGGGTATGTTTTTGTTGTAGGGAGCTTGTCACCCTCAAGCCCTGTGCAGTAGGACACAAAGATGTTTCAGTGCAGCTGTTACGCATGTCAAATGAATGGAAAGTAAAGTGAACACGGCCGTGTCTGGATGGAGTCTGATGACCAAGCAGAGAGAACCACTGAATGTTCTTTAGAGTCAGGTTTGTTTCACTCTGATAAGAGAACACCGTGGAGTCCTGCATATTAAAGTCCTTCCCCCAACAAGAGCAGCTCTGTCTTGTTGAGGTTGAGCTTGAAGGGGTGGGCCAACCCACCTGAACAATGATTTCAAAATCTCGCCTTAGAAACTCTTTATTCTGCCCTTCTGTAGGCTGCAATCCTACTCTTAAATGGAGAACATTTGCTCCAGTTAACTACCGTAGGCGATATGTCCTCCACGTAACGTGTTCAGTAGGAAGCAACCTTCATAATTAGTTTGTTCACAAGTTCGCACTTACATGCCAATTAAGGGATATAGGTTTAATGCGTATTTGGCGTGCTGTCCGGAGGGAGGGTTCCGGGCTCGGAATCCGGCCCGGGGCTCCGGGCTCGGAATTTGGCCCGAACCCAGAGTACCCCCCCCCCGCATGTAAGTGGTTAGGACTAGAATTTGAGCGGAGAAGGGGTGGTGGGGGGATGCTGCGAGCTGTCAGCGGAGCGAGGTAAGACTGCTGAGTCTATATGTACCCTCTTGCTGTTAATTGCTGAGGGCTTCCACCTGTAATTAATTAGCTGGAAGTCCTCCTCCCGAACCTTGTTAGTAAACCTCATTTGTTTCAGTGGCATTAACATGTGCTTATTGGCATGACAACCAGATGGGACAAACATTACAAATTATCAATCACTTATAATCACTTACCCGTAAAAATATATTTCTTTGATAAACCCTTTACAAACAAATCATAATTGGCATGTCACTGTCAGAGGCAAGATACATACTGAGTTTATTCCAAGTCGTTGCTGAAATTTTTGAACATTGCATTTACCGAGATTATTATCAATGCAATGAATCACGATGGGCGTCCTTGATGGTCAACAAACAAAAGTTGTCAACTGTTTTTCAGGTGGTATAGTGAACGCATGATGTATACGATCTGTCAACACAGAGAGAGCGCACACTGAAAAAAGACGTTAAGCTGACATGTTTGTCTGTGCCTTCCCTGATCCGGTAAACATTGAGTGATAATAATTCATGTTCATTTTATAACAGTAAGATTCAGAAAGATTCATTTATTAAATCTCAATGTCTCCATTGTGGTTCTATGGACACCAACGTCCGTAACCTTGAACAAATGCCCGGCTTGGCATCTTTAGGGAAACTGGCGGCGTGTTTGCAGCTATTACTGTTATGATGGATATTTCAATTAGAAAGGTCTAGGAATAGATCATGTTCTTGGCATCCTCAAGTCAACATATGGCGTTCATTGTTGGAGTTGTGCAGCTTTACAGTGGGAGATTCTCCGGGAGAGGTGAATGTGTTTGTCTAATGGTCAAGGCAATGGCACTTACAGTGTGGCATGCTTGCAAAAAAGAGTCTTTGTTACTTTCTGAAAGCTTTAAATTGAGTTCTCAATCTCTATGAGCAAATATTGTGTATTTTACTGAATAATAATATTCAGTGTTTCATTTTAAATATGTTTGGGATATTATCTATTTATAGGTCATGGGGTTATAGCGAGTCTGTCTTCCTCTGTTTAAGCCAATATGTCAGTATTGATCAAACACGTTCAGATCAATTGAAGTGGAGACTGGATTTTTGACAGGTTGCCAATAGGGTCATTAAACCAATTTCTGCTTAGAAATTGCTGAAATACAAGATGTTATATTGAATATAGATGCATAAGGTGTGCAAATAACAACATATTATTAAATAATTTCTGGTGCAACATTCAAGGCAACACATTTCAATAGGGATACATGACTATTGGCTGTAAGTATACTATAATTAATACAGTGGTTTATATTAGCGAATGATAAACAAAGACATAAACAAATGTTTTTTTAATGATAACCCTTACTTTATTATTGATTTACATTTGTTATTTAACCAGGTAAAACAGATTCTCATTTGCAATAGCAACCTGGGTAGAAGTTGGGGAAGTTGGGGACATCATACACACAAAAGCATGCACTCTACCACTAAGCTACACCAACTCCTCCAATAGGAACCCAGGACATCATACATACAGAGCATGCACTCTACCACTGAGATACCAACTCCTCCAATAGGAACACAGGACATCATACATACAGAGCATGCACTCTACCACTGAGATACCAACTGCTCCAATAGGAACCCAGGACATCATACATACAGAGCATGCACTCTACCACTGAGATACCAACTGCTCCAATAGGAACCCAGGACATCATACATACAGAGCATGCACTCTACCACTGAGTTACCAACTCCTCCAATAGGAACCCAGGACATCATACATACAGAGCATGCACTCTACCACTGAGACACCAACTCCTCCAATAGGAACCCAGGACATCATACATACAGAGCATGCACTCTACCACTGAGACACCAACTCCTCCAATAGGAACCCAGGACATCATACATACAGAGCATGCACTCTACCACTGAGATACCAACTGCTCCAATAGGAACCCAGGACATCATACATACAGAGCATGCACTCTACCACTGAGATACCAACTCCTCCAATAGGAACCCAGGACATCATACATACAGAGCATGCACTCTACCACTGAGATACCAACTCCTCCAATAGGAACCCAGGACATCATACATACAGAGCATGCACTCTACCACTGAGACACCAACTCCTCCAATAGGAACCCAGGACATCATACATACAGAGCATGCACTCTACCACTGAGATACCAACTCCTCCAATAGGAACCCAGGACATCATACACACAGAGCATGCACTCTACCACTGAGATACCAACTCCACCAATAGGAACCCAGGACATCATACATACAGAGCATGCACTCTACCACTGAGATACCAACTCCTCCAATAGGAACCCAGGACATCATACATACAGAGCATGCACTCTACCACTGAGATACCAACTCCTCCAATAGGAACCCAGGACATCATACATACAGAGCATGCGCTCTACCACTGACATACCAACTCCTCCAATAGGAACCCAGGACATCATACATACAGAGCATGCACTCTACCACTGAGATACCAACTGCTCCAATAGGAACCCAGGACATCATACATACAGAGCATGCACTCTACCACTGAGATACCAACTCCTCCAATAGGAACCCAGGACATCATACATACAGAGCATGCACTCTACCACTGAGATACCAACTGCTCCAATAGGAACCCAGGACATCATACATACAGAACATGCACTCTACCACTGAGATACCAACTCCTCCAATAGGAACCCAGGACATCATACATACAGAGCATGCACTCTACCACTGAGATACCAACTCCTCCAATAGGAACACAGGACATCATACATACAGAACATGCACTCTACCACTGAGATACCAACTCCTCCAATAGGAACCGAGAACATCATACATACAGAGCATGCACTCTACCACTGAGATACCAACTCCTCCAATAGGAACCCAGGACATCATACATACAGAGCATGCACTCTACCACTGAGATACCAACTCCTCCAATAGGAACCCAGGACATCATACATACAGAGCATGCACTCTACCACTGAGATGCCAACTCCTCCAATAGGAACCCAGAACATCATACATACAGAGCATGCACTCTACCACTGAGTTACCAACTCCTCCAATAGGAACCCAGGACATCATACATACAGAGCATGCACTCTACCACTGAGATACCAACTCCTCCAATAGGAACCCAGGACATCATACATACAGAGCATGCACTCTACCACTGAGATACCAACTCCTCCAATAGGAACCCAGGACATCATACATACAGAGCATGCACTCTACCACTGAGATACCAACTCCTCCAATAGGAACACAGGACATCATACATACAGAGCATGCACTCTACCACTGAGATACCAACTCCTCCAATAGGAACCCAGGACATCATACATACAGAGCATGCACTCTACCACTGAGCTAACTAACTTCTGTTGATGAGTTGGGGACGGAGGGACATGGTCGCTTTGGGACAGTATACAATCTGTTAAAGAGACATTCAACCTTTCCCCCACATTGTCCATGTAGAACGAACGTAGGCCAATACTGGAATGGCCTGATGCTTTACTGTGACCGTATAATACATAGTTACGAATGCAGCACAAATGTCATTATTGTACGAACGCCTGTAAGCATATTGATGAAGCTGTGGTTATTAACGGTTTCTTTTTTAGCTCCATCTGTGGTATTTCTCAGCACTCCTTGATTGCGTCATCTGCTGAATGTTATGCCGACCGAAGCAGCTCATTCAACTGATCATTGCAGTACAGTCGTGCCACAGGTACACTGGGCAAAGTAATAAAAATGTGGAATTCCTCCCGGGAGTTAATTTGGGAGAAATCTCTCGGTAATATTTCTTGGTAATTTCATGGCTCAACTTGCCCGCTGCATCTCCGCGGTTCTCATTCTCTAATTTTCTCCGGGTTTCTCTGCCCTTTCCTTATCACCTTAACTGACCTTCGGGGTGTAATGCACGCTATCACACCATTATTTCTGACTGGGAACTCCCATGAGCTACGTTATTTACTGGTTACACGTGTGTAGGCCTATAGATATATATTTGTATAGTTTGCTTACCAGGATTATGAGACTGATATAATGGCAATTTTCTTTATAATTAGGTAGAAGGATGTATGCAAATGAAAATGGTTGCTTAATATATTATAAGTATAATATATTATTATATGTGTAACGAACTGCCTCTGTCCCCCTTCATGCCAGGGTTGACACTCCCCCTGCCAGCTAGGAGTAGGAATTAATCAGGGACTATGTCCTACACCTGGGTTTGTTTCTCACCTGTTTTGTGTTTAGTTCGTTAGTGTCTGCATATAGTTTGGTCTGTGTCAGTTTGTCAGTGTCGGTCATTGTTTCAGGTACGTTGGGTTCTGGTTCTATGTCGGTGTGTCATGTCTGTGGTTCATGTCATTATGCATGTTACTTTATTGTTTGTAGATGTATTTCCTTGTTCGTTCTTGTGTTTAGTTCAGGGGTTTGGTCGGTAGGTTGGATGGTTCTGTGGTTGATGTCTGTCTTCTTGTCAGGGTTTTATGTCTGTACTTTGTTGGGGGGTTTTCTGTGTTATGCTGGGTTTGGGTGCTTTTGAGTTACTTTATGTGTCATGTAGTTTGCTGTTTTCTGGTTTATAGAAGTCTAATCCTTGGTTGTGTTTTTCTGTTTCAGTGTTTCAGTTATGTTCAGTGCCTGTCTTGCCTGCATAATGAATAAAGACTTCAAATTAGAAGTATTCTCTGCGCCTGTGTCTATCCCCCGTCATCTGACAAGGGCAGATCGTGCGTGCGTGCGTGCGTGCGTGCGCGGTGCGCGGTGTGTGTGGTGGCGTGTGGTTGTGTGTGTGTGTGTGTGTGTGTGTGTGTGATCCGGGGAACTTCAGCAAACTAGTGGAACCCATTCCAGGAGGCCTGACCTGATCAGTGACACACATCTTACCATTTTGGAATGAATGCCGGAATATATCAACCTGTACTGCAGCACAACTGGCCCTCGTATAATTAGCAGAAACCGGCACCGTCCAGACACATGAAGTGCTTAAGAATTAACGGGTAACCATGGTTTAAAAAATCCAACAAATAAGATAATCTATTTATCGGTGCACAAATCCAACAGCAAACAGGTGTTGACTAATTAATTCTCCAACTCTAGGGAACGACCTGTGCAGATTTTTCTAAATAAATTAATACAACCTTGGCATCTGTTGTCATAAAGAACTATCGCAAAACATCTCCTCCAGAGTCATGTCTCGAAGATGTGGGAGATTTTATTGCACTTGTGACTAACATACTCTGCATGTCGTCGTCCTCATGCACCTGGCTTTAACGGTCGAGCAATAAACAGGACTCTCAAACACACTGGCTGGCAGTAGGAGAAACATATTCGAGGTCATTGGCATTCATATTTCTTTTGAGATTTCACAATGCGTTCTTTTGGTAGATTTTGTCACGCCGAGAATAAATGCATTTGTTTGAGTTCAAGGTCGGCCAGTAATCTGCTGTGCCGGTTCAAATCGAGCGAATTGCGAGCAGTTCATTCTGATGTCTTTATTCATAATGCTTATTAAAAATGGTGTTCCTGCATTTTTACTGACTTTATTTACTAACTTCAAACGCAATACAAAACTAGTTTTAACAGCCCACTATGACTATGCACTGTCTCGGAAAAGAGACAATCAATAACGATTTGTTAAGCGAGGATAAGAACGTCCTCATGCAGAGTATTTCACGTTTGTATGGTTGGTCATTAAACCATCCTGCACGCCCCCCCCACACCAGAGAACATAAACTGTTCAATACAAACGACTGGAGCATTTTACTCGTCACATTTCTTGTTCCTAATCAGGCAATTTGTCATACCTGAGTCTGTGGAATCTCTGATATGTACTCCAGAACGTACTCATGTTTTCCATCTATTGCTTTAACCTACCTGTGTATTCGTACTGGTTGTGTCGATCTCTCCGTTTCCTCAGTGGCACTCTTTTGCTTGACTCTCTGAGCTACTTCTGATAAGCGTCTTTGGGTCCTTGAAAAGCGCCATGTGTATTACTATTAGAATATCTGTTAGTTAATCATCGGTTTATATAGCTTTATCTCATTCAAAAAACGCATTTAGAAAAACATTCAAGTTGACACAGCTATCATCTTGATCCATCTCAGTTAGTGTCAAACATCGATTACATTGTCTTGTATTTAAGTATAGCAGTTTGTGCTAGATCATGCTAATCTGCAATAACAAACTTAATCAAATCCGGAGGTCTCGAAGTAATGGTACGTTTGACGGTGATGGTTAGTAATTATCTCTCAAAACCAATCGCACTGATTGATTTTAAGAAATCCAATTTTGTAAAATAGGCACATTTATAGGGGTGATATTTTATGGCGCATCTACAAGGTTCCTAATAAAAATCCATAGCCTTAATGAGATTCTAGCATACATATTGGTTAATATCATCACTAAAGATAACAGAAGTAAATTGAGGTTCTGTTAATTAACTGAACGTACTACCACATCGTTTCCTTGAGTGGGGATTTCAATTGGCTTTTCTGTTCTACTTTATGTTCTATGATTTTTCAATCTGTTTTTTTAAGTAAAGGATTAACACAGAAAATTAAGGATTTTTCCTTCATGTGTGGAGGCACATGTTATTCACAATTTCACCAATGAGTATTCTTGATTATTATTGCTTGTTAAAACATACAGTATATGGCTTGCAGGATTCAAACATGAACGGGAATGGTTTTGGCTTTGACTTGGAAGAAGTCGTTACTCCAACAATGATTTTGAACTACAAATGGTACTTGTGGTATTTATGGTTGGCTCATTAATACAGTCCTAGTCTAAAGATTTGGGAATTTCAAGTTGGGATAATCTAAACGTGCAAAACATAGTTGGTTGGGTCTTTCTAGTATAATCCTACAAAAGCTCATTTTTATGATTGATTAACATTAATACGAGAGATAAGGCAATTTAATATAGTTATAGTAAAAACATTTGCCCGCAGTCTGAAGCCCCAAAGAGCGAGCAACAACAAGAGGCGTGCTGTGTCCACGAGTCTCCGGATCTGGCATCTGTCATATCTGGGGGCCTACATTAAATTGGCAATATGTTAGTTCAAGTGAGTGTGTCTGACCACATGTGAGTGTGTTTACTAAGGACTCCATGGTGTCTCTGAATGCCTGGCAACTTGCTGATATTGTGGGACACTGAAATAATCAATGCCTCGTCATCATTATGTGATTCCAGTATCTGAAACTTTAGATGCTCAGTTGCATCTGTTGGAGCTTCGTGACTTAGATATAATAACCAACAACCGTGCATATAGATCCAGTGACATAATCAGCAAATCCCATATAGCCGTGCTACTTTAATTAAACTAAATGATAAACAGCTGTGACCGAAAATCCCGGTGCTCAGAATAAAACAAACATGCTCCAACACCCTCCTAGCCCACTAGATGTCCCCGGTGGACTAGGAATTATGACAAAGGGAATCATTCAGTCCAGTGAACCCCTTGGGTCATCCTTGACAAACTTGGGTGAGACTTAGTAATCACTGCAGCAATCAACAGTGATGATGACTAGGTAAATACTCACATCGCTGGTGAGTCCTTTGTCTATGGCGGTTACTACATCTGGCACGAACAACTATGAGAAATATAGACGGAGTATTAAATGGAAGGACTGTGTTGGACTGTGTTGGACGTAGCATTCTAGTTAATCGTTTAGCGAACCAGCCACCCATCAGTGCAGTTAACATAAGCTTGAATATATTCCACCAGAAGCTGGCTCCACCAAAACTTGTAATTAGCTAGCTAAAGTCAGTTTATAAGTCTATAAATTAGCAGCTGCCTCTTCCCCACAGCTGCTGCAATTGGCACAGATGATCTGTGCACAGCTGATGAAAAATAGCAGTTTTATGAGAAGAAACCCTGACAAGTCGACACATTTTAGATAATTTCAGGGCAGTATGTTAAACGCTTTATGAAGCAATAATAATTTAGAACAATTATTTAGATCTCATCTGTCCATTGTTTATGTATCATTAAATTTACTCATTCCAACCACCTGAATTAAACACGGTATTACAACAACAGAAACATGGTTTCCATATACTTATACCTGGAACTATAAAGGGTTCTCCCTGGAAGAAAAGCAAGTGTTCCCCTAAAGGGATGTCAGAATAACTGTTATGGTTCTGTCTTTATAGTCCTGCAGTAACGCACTTTTTATATAAAATAATTAAATTGCTAGTTTTTGGGTTGAAACGAGACCTACAATATCTACTTGGAGTAGCTAGGACTACTAAAAAGGTAATGATACAAACACAGATTGAAGAAGTGATAAAAGCTTTTCAGAACTGAACTACCGTACTAAAACCCTATAGCTCAATAGAGTACACCAAGAAAATGGGAATTAAAAGTAGATACAGTTAAAGGACATGGAATAGGCTAAATGTAATTCCAGGTGGAGTATATCATCTTGTGTATTAATGCTCCAGATCCACAGACAGAGGTTATGCCTGGCCTGGGATTAGAAAATCATGCGGATGGACTCATGTATCTGCTTGAAGTGTGTTTTGGTGATCTGTTAATGGTTTATCTTTTTTATTCAATCACCTTCGACTGCACCTGTACGGGAAACATACGTACACAAACTTAACTGGTTTTCGTACTTCCAGCATTCACCATACTAAGTAAACCAGCTGTATGAAAGGCTAAGGGTACTTCCATCTGTGTTGACTGGGGCACAGTGAGATTTATCAGACATCCCTTTACAGTTTTGTACATAAGCACCCACAGCATTACACATTTGCGCGGGGACATCCCTTAGGTGCTCTTACAAACCAGCCAGATTTGACTAGGCAAGCACATTACATGACTGCATCCCAAATAGAGCCCGATAACCCTACGTAGTGCACTCATTTGGTCCAAAGGGCAGTGGTGCAGCGTTATGGAAACAGGGTGCTGTTTGGAATTCACATCATGGCTGCCTTTAGCCTCACAGGCCAGCCTCTGTTGGGCTGAGAATGACGAACTGGCAAACAGTGATTACTTGATGTCGGCAGAAGGTTGTGTAAAGGCCACGTTCGCGTCCTCGACTTGGGTAAGCATTGACTTTCAGATAATGGGGCTTTTTTCCTCTGTCTGAAACCTACACTCTTACACAATAGAAAATGGGAAGGTTTTGTCTCGTTGGTTCCAGGGAAAACTTGGTTCCCGAGCACAAGCCTTTGAGTTCAACGTAGTACCGAGGTTTTCATTAATGACAATAAAGGTATGAACAAAATGTACAAAATGTACTAAATGTTAATCGAAATGTACTAAATGTTAATAGTTTGTGGAAGCAGACTGACATAGACACACAAGATCTCCAAGCTAAATGGGGCCAGTAACACCAGAGAAAAATGACAAGAGCACAGACAAGGCGTAGTTAATAAAGCCGTAGATCCACTAAAACCCCTGCGTCTCAGATACAATTTATTACCATAGCTTGTCCTCTAAAGACATTTTTAGATGCTTCTCTCTGTCTCTCTCTCACTCTCTGTATATCGTCAGCTCCTATATGTTAATCACAGTCGTGTTTTTCTGTTTCTCCGCAGGATGGACTCTCTGTAATACCTATGGACGCACACACACATTTAATTTGGGGATTTTGTTTTGGGAATCAGGAACTGTTATTGCTTTGTCCTCTTGAGCGATATATAAAGATCGAAAAGGGCACATTTAAACTGTTCTCGTTCTGATTCATTTAATTGTGCCCTTATTCATTTCTTCGTAAACAATGACAGAACAAGTACATAACCTTAACGAGCCTGAACACAACAACATTCGGATGCCACTTCCCTTCAGGCTCTAATATGTTTGAAACTCTGCTGCAAGAGTCCTCACTCCCACGCTACAACACATTCACTTGCTCCACGTCAAGTTCCTCATACATTATAAGGTCCTGCTTCTAACCTACGAGGCCCTCCATGGCCTTCCTCCTTCCTACCTCAGCGACCTTATTCACTTACAAACCTCATCTGGTAGTTTCTGCTCGTCCAACTCTGGACTGCTCACACGGCTGTCCCATAAACTGGACTTGGTACAGTGGAACTCTCTCCCTTCAGCAACATGCAACTCAGACTCGAACATTTTTTAAAACAGTCTTAAGACTGATTTGTTCGTGTTAGCTTTTCCCACATCTTAGCCTGGGCCAATGCGACCATCATTTGCTTGAATTATATTGTTCAGTGTCCTTGGGTGTCCAGAGAGGTGCTCAAAATGTCATATAATTTTTATTAGTTTTATTAAATATTCACAATAGGCTTGAAAAAAGATGATTATTTTTACATAGAATTGGTGGAGATACTTAAATTATTATTTTGAATAAAGGGCTTAACATAGCGAACATTTTAAATCCTGGCCAGTTAGCTTTGGCTAAACAATAACAGTGCATTAAAAAGCTACATGTTGTTAGGAAACACTGTTCAGAAGTAATATATACAAAGGTAAAAGTTGTGGGAGTCAAATTGTAGGTCAAGTCGACCCAGAACATCACGGATGCAACTTTTGCCTAGGAGAGGCTTTGTTTTTTTGAGGATTTCAAACAACAAAGAAATTCGTAAGGCTGTTGAATGAATGCAACAGACGGGCCTGAAAATGAAAAGGTACGTTTGGAAATGTCTTTTTTACTATTCATCAGGGCTGTTCAGTTCTATTGTTTTTTATTATATGCCGTCTGTGTTTGGCCTTTAACTTGTATGGGATGCCTTAGGTGGATCTGATTCCGGTACACGCCATTAAAATTCTTGTCAGCTTGCAGGAAATTAGCAAATGGTGTTTCTCGTGGCCTACTAAATAAAGCAGGAAGAGAAACTCATTAATTAAAGCTCATTATGATTATCAAACCACATCCTAATTATTGATGTTCTTATTATTTATTGTTGTTATTACGGAGCAGGAATCAGTTTTAAATATATATGTTTTCCTACATGAAGAATACTCTGAATTTTAGAAAAAGACTCTCCCAATATTCTTACTTATTCCCTTGAGTGTGATAGTGTCCAACCAATTGACTGCTACTGTTCAAACACAACGACATTCATAGAAGAACACACACATCCATATAGAACTAGTGGCATTTATGGCTGTGATGAGGTGACTGTCTTACTTCCCCTCCTGTTTCATACTGGAAATTGCAAAACAATTGCTCTGTGATTGCAGTTGACAGTAAACAACTAATTAATAAAGGGTTTGTCAATATGACAATTAAATTCATTTACGTGTTCTAATTTTTAAGCAACCAACTAATTTAATCTTAAAAAGCATCCACATAAAGCATTGTTAGATAAACTGGAGGGAGGAGGCACCGACTGTGTAATCCGAAAAGATTTATGGTCAAGGCACAACATAAAATGAAATAGTTTATCTCGAGCCTAACACCAAGATATCAAATGTGACTGCCATTTTTCTTTCTGGAGATCTCCAAGTCACCCCCATCTGCATTCATTCAGCTCAGGCATTACTGATTCAGTAGCTTAAGAACATTTTCTGGGCAGAGGATGTTGCTCTTTTGAATAGGTGACTTGGGTGTTGCTCGTCTTTGTGTGTGAGGTTGTTATTCTAAAGAGAACCGGCAGATCCACAATGAGAACAAGAGCCCATGCATTTGATCTGCAACTGTTTCACAGCAGTTTTGCCCCATAAAAAATGGTCTGGGTAAAGTATACTACATAATTTACACGATAAGCTGGTGCAGCGGATGGCATGCCTTTCTTCTTTTCTGTTTCACACATCAGTGATATGCTGTCCTTCATTTTGTGCCTTATGGTCAGCCTGGGATTGTCTATCTGTAGATTGTAACAACCCTCAGGTCCTGAAGGTTTTCACAGATGTATTTTGTTATTGCAGAAGGACCAAAGACGGCTTTAGATTTTAGGCTCTGTTCATCTGACTCTGTCTGGTTTCTTTGTATACGATTTTGAACGGGGCTGTATGTTCACATTTTAACCAACTTCCCACAATCGAACAAAGCCATGTTAAATATATGACGAACATTCAGTGGATGTTCAGTTTCTTTTGATCTTGAAATTGACAAAAGCCACCAAACGCCATAATCAATCTTGAGTAAGTTCCTCTTTCAATTCTGTACGGTATATGTTATCGCCGTTATTATTTTCTAGTATTGTATATTGAACCGATGCATAATTCCACTGTTATTGAAGGCAAGCCACACCTTAGCAACCTCACCTGTTGTCTAGCAACCTCACCTGTTGTCTAGCAACCTCACCAGATTGCATGCATTAGTTTGAGCATGACATAGCATGCATTAGGGCAAGCTAAAACCACAGATGTTTACACATATCCAACATATATTGCAAATGTATTTCTGAACAAAGTGACATGACATCTCATTTTTAAACAGTAAAACATTCAAACATTCTGAACAGTGAAACATTCATTAAATACCTGAACTATTTCAACCAATCATAAAAACCTTTTCCGGACAATGCAAAGAAATACACTTCAATTGTGAACACAACAACGTATTACACTAACATTGTATTGAGAGAACGTTAGATTTGTCTAGTCTTTGTCTCACAAAAATTACATTCTCAGATTGACATTTTGTTAGGGAGGTGATATAAAGGTTTAGTTGACACAAATAATACATTGATTTTACATCTAAATTCAAACAAATTACTGAACACATGTGGCTAGCTTTATTCAAATTAGCCGCCGATTACACCTGCACTCGCAAAGGGTTTGTGTAAGTGTGGGTAATTTATTAAATTGTATGCTGGGGTGGGCATTAGCTATTTTCTGCACAACGTGGTGTGACTCTAATACTACAAACTCATATACCTAGACTTTGGCAACCAAATAAAATAACACAACCAAGGCAAGTCCTCGCCATCAGACTTGATAATGCCTCTTTTAACACTGTGAAGTCAGCTTTGTCACAAACTTATGTAGGTGGTAAACACTTTATTACAGGTAAGAATGGTCAGTAAGATAAGACTGAATTTATATCCAGGTAAAAAATGTCCAGTTGTATTAAAAAAGTAAAGTTAACTTGAGCTAACATTATTGTAAATAACTGTCCAACATTGCAATTGGTTATAGAAAAAGGTTGTTGTGAATTGACGATAAAAGTACATAGATAACTGGCACCTGCTTCTCATTAGATCACCCTATTTATTCAGTTTCTTTTCTCAGTTTCATTGTGAGGTATTGTGTCCACACAACATACTTAGCCGTTGATTCACATAGCCTTTCCGACGATCTAACCTGGTTTGACCTACCCGAAGATTCCTTGACCCAGGTCCTTGCCTGTTCCTTCGCTCTGGTTCTTGTTTATTTTTTGGGCCTTAATTACCAGCCTGACCAGTACTCTGACTTTTGCCTCGCTCTTGTGTACTTTTGCCTTTTGATATCTTGGCTCTGACCTCTGCCCGCCTGACGTCCGAGTTCGCCTGCGGTCCACTGCTAAATAAAGAACCGTTCTCCCGCCCACCAGTGTGGTGTTCTGACACCGGCATGGAAGCACCAAAGTATCCAATTAATATAAATGTCTAAATACTAAAACATTAGGATAATAGTTCATTGACATCTTCTGATTTTAATGAGGTATTGATCAAAACAACGAATATCTGTGGAAGTTTAAGTGTTTACACCTTTTTGTCTCATTTTTCTAAAGTGCATAAATGGGTAACCATGGGTTACAAAATGAGTGTCCGTACAAAGAGTGGGTTGATTTTGAAAATTAGCAGGCATGGTCAACAGGTCGATCTATCTAAGTCCTCTATGTAATGAAATCGTAACTGGAAACACGTAACCCTTTGGTTCTGCAGTTGCATTTGCTGTAACTGCAGCTGCAGAACCAAAGGGTTACGTGTTTCCACCAAATAACTGACTTTGCGTTACTTGCAGTTTAAAATGGTTACAAGCACAATGGTTCTCCACAACATATGGCTCACATTTAAATGAGCTGGGCTGCGAAGTGAGTTCGTTGTTCTCAGAGCTCAACCTACAATCAAAGAGAAGACAAACCAGTGCTCCATTTCAGCTTGCGTCAATGTCTTTTATGAAACTTCTATGTAGCGGCCTTTTGCCCTTCATCACTCCCTAAACCGAACACTCTACCCAGGTTAATGCTATCACCAACACGACGTTTCACACAAAGGCACGACGAGTCATCACCATAGAACGTAATTCATTGCGTCGACGCCCAGGTTTTCCATTGAGGTCACATTGGTAAGTATGCGTTTTTGTTTTGATCCAGCACAGCTTCCTCAACACCTGAAATTACCTGGCAAAGGGAGTGACTCCAGGCCAGATCTCAGGTGATGGATTGTCCCATAAAAAAGGAGGCCAGATTGTGATAGATGGGCAGGTCCCAAAGTCATTTCTCAGCTGTCTACACCAGCTGTGCTACCTGTGGTAATAATTCAGCCTTCTATCATTTTTTCTTTTAAATACAAGATTTCACATTTCGGCCAAAGTCAAAATTTGCTGCTGATATTGAAGGAAATCATCTTAATCCAGAATAAAATGTGGGGGGTCATGTGGCTAGGAAAAATGAATTTTTTAGGGTACAGCTAATTTAGGAGATGGGTTTGACTGCTGTTTTACCTGAGCTTAAGGTGTCATTACTGAAAGAATTATCCAAAAATGTCCGAAGTCTCTGGATTCATAGTAGCTCGGTGAGTCTATAGAAAATTTAATAATATGGATTGTATTGTTTCATTGATTAAAACCAATGAAACAATTGAATAATTACGGTTGTTTCCTTAGCATGAGCTGTGGGTACATATGTCTATTGCTCGTGTTGCTAAACATGTTCCAAGCAGTGCAATACATAACACATCACGCGGGAGAAATGAAGAGTTGCGTTTTTTTCTTCTTTTTCTTTTCAAGTGCTGAGTGCCTTGAGGTAGAAAAATAGGCCTGTCTTCTAAGCATCTTATCTCCCACAGCATACGAGCAGAGAGAAGCTCCAGGAGGAGGTCTTGTTTTAATTGCTTATTTAAAGCCTGAGCGGTTACACGGAGGGAGGCGCCGCGTCTGTGAGGGACCGTCGAGGCCCCGGCGTCTCGTGTGGCGTGCCGTGGCAGAACAGTGGGGTCCTCTCAAAACACTCATCAGAAGCCTGTTCGTGTGTAGAGTTACATCAGGACACAGCGGGACAACGGGGTGCCGTCCATCACAGCGGCTTAACTAGTTTCTAGCTAGAGACACCCCGGGGCGAATTAATGTTTACTCACAGTGTTATCTGCCTGTTTTTTAATAGGCTCAACCAGGTGTTGTTAAAGAATTCCCCCAAATCACTAAACCCTATGCATAATGGCATGTGCTCTCAAATGATCAGGTGTTACATATCCTGGCGTGAATCAGATTTGTTTGTCCGGCGCATCCCCTGAACGCTCGATCGGACTGAGATCTGGGGCCAGGGCGACGCCTTGTTCCTCAAACCGTTCCAGAACAATGTGTGCAGTGTGTGGCAGTGAGAACACCACAGCCCTGAACAGGTGAACCTGGTCTGCAACGATGTTTAGGTAGGTTGCCGGTCTCCAGGCACATCAGTGGATAATTCGAGGTTTCAAAATGAGTGATGTAACGGATCGAAATGTTATTGTAAGCTCTCGCCTCAGTTTGACCTCCTCCACAGCGTACCCAGAACCCGCCCGGGCAGAGGACGACGGAGTGGTCCAGGTCAACGTGCTCCAACTGACTGGCGCGTGCATAACCTGAACCGTTGAACCGCGGAACAGAATGACCACGCTCACCCACGGAGCGTCACTTCCGCTGAGAGACAACTTGTTTAAGGTCTAGATTGTTGTTTTAAAGTTTGCTGCTGAGGTTATCTAGAGGTGGAAATGCACTGTTTATGCGTTATTCCCCTGTAGACTAGAGGATTGAGCACAATGATTCCATCCTGTAAAGTGAGTTTGCCGTGCTAGCAGCTAGCTAATGTTATTTTTATGAAAAAAAATGGAAATCCGGCAAATGTAGTCTACATATCTCCAATAATGTTCTTTGTTGCTTCGTGTTCTTCCTAATAAGCGAGTTAGCACGTTATTAGCAGATGAAAATTACTTGTGAATGAAAAATAGTCATAAAGAGTTTTAACAGGTGATAATTGAAGATAATTTGACGGGCACTTCTCAGGTACTCTTTGTTTATACAGAAATGGAGAGTTAGCATTCATGTGGTGAATAATTCCACTTAATGCCCAGCAAACAGGATGACTAGAGGGCTGAGGTGCCTTCTCTCGGACTCTCCTGTAACTATTCCAGGGACATGAGTACTATACACGTGTGTTGCTCCAGAAGGAAGAGAGTGGCACATGACCTAACCACGTGGTAAAAAATAACAGTAGACCACAAACTCCATTTCTTTCGTTATAAAATCGCACTGATTTGTACTTGAATGCATATGGTGAAAGCATTGTGGTTTACATACCAGTTGTGTGTAGAGTTTGGAAAAATTGTGACAAAGCATCAATTGAACAGAGAAGTGTGAAAACCAGGTGAACAGTACTTACGTGTTATGGTAAATTGTCCTTCTGGATTTTTCCAAGTAGTTTTCGTGTGGATTTTTCCAAGAGTTTTTGTGTTTATTTTTCAACAAACGTACGTTCACGTGCTTATTACAAATCTCTCTTGAGTAATGTTCGTAAATCTTTCTTGCCATCAAGCCCAATCTCGTGCACGTGCCTATTATTCAAGTGGCCAGGCTTGTGTATTTGCTCGTCCACTCATAACATTTGGGAAGGATGGCATAAAATTGCACCTAATGAAGGTGACCAACCACCGCTATTGTGTGCTGACACCCATCTGTGTGCAAACCCGGGAGCTCCCCAGACAATGGGATTTAATACTGTAGATCAGGGCCGGGCAAACTAAGGCCGGTGGGTGGTACAGTTTTGAAGGGAAGTACAAAATAACTTGCCAGTCCAATTTTTATGTGTCCGAATCTGAATAAAAAGCTCCAGCTCAGACAGATAGCCTCAATATTGTCGATGAACAAATCCTTAGCATCTCATGCCTTACGTTTTTGAATTATGATCTTTGCAGCCTGCTTTTTATGGAGACCTGTATTCTGGAATCTGCCCAACGGCAAACCCGACGAGACAGAGAGTATAGCTCAAGCCGAGCCGGTTGGAAGCATATCAAATTATTACATGACAAACACGCCTGCCATGTACATAATATTACGACATTAGGTTGCGTCAGACACTTGCGTCTCTAAAATATGCTAACTAAAACCCCCACACATTCTTTGTACATTGGTTTCTAAGTTACAGTGTCTAATAAATCATTACATGTTTATTTATCTTTAACTTTTAACTTCGGTTTGTGGCATTTGTCTCTTTAAACGCTGCTCATTCAAGCATTAGGAACCCTCTGCCCCTCGTATTGTACTGCGGTAAAAGCTGCGTAATTCAAAGACCCAAAGCACCATTCAAACTCCGCTTTGGACTAGTCTATGGAACCTGCTGAGGGAGTACGAAGTCTGTTTCTGGTTGTTAGGAACCGAGTACACTGATGTGCCAAAACATTGTGATCACACAGGTGAAGACGAATAACGTTGATCATCTCCTAACAAGGGCACATGTCAAGGTCTGGGTGGATCAGACGGCGAGGAGCAATCAGTTCTCGTACTCAACATGTTGGAAGCAAGAGAAATGGCCGGGAGTAAAGACCTGAGAGACTTTGACTTGGGCCAAAATGTTAAGGCCAGACGACTTGGTCGGAGCATCTCTAAAACAACAAGGCTTATGTGGTGCTCCCGGTCAGCAGTGGTGAGTCCCTACCAACAGTGGTCCGAGTTGGGACAAACCACAAGAGGGCGCCCAGGGTATAACGATGTTTAAGGGCGACTAATTCATGAGATGATGCTATCGTTATGCGACACTTTAGCACATGTCGAACTCGCGTATCGACCACCTCAAGACATTTTGCGCCATGATAGGACGTATCCGAAAAGACATTCGTTCTTATGGCTTCATTCTCTAGAATAATAATAAAAATCTTCTTTAATATTCCATAATTATTCTATAATAATAATAAAACAATTGTAATCATAATTCGTGTCGTATTCGCTTCGCCCAGTCCAATAAATGCATATCTGAAATCAGCATATGATAGCCACCTTATTGAGAAGGAGTGTGGACTGTAGCCTATGACTCAATAGATAATACAAAAAATGCAATTGTTGAGAGATTTGGTGGAGACAAACTAACTGTGATTTTTCCCCGAGTATAAATGTGAATGGCTGATGTCTTGATTACTGTTGAATGTCATTCAGTATGTAATTGGAGCTGGGAAACTGCAGTCGGCGGTTACACATGAACGATCAGATGTTCTGTCTCTAATATTTTCTAAAAAGATGCACAAAAAAAAGATGCAATCACGTATGAAATATTTTATCACCAAATCAAAGCAATACAGTTCGTTTATTTCTTCAGGAATGAGGGGAAATCACCTTAGCAACAGCAATTCAACTTTGGCTGTAAAGCTGCCCTCAGAAAATAGCTACGCTCTTGATAAAAATAAAAAAATGTGTGGGGGGGGTGTTACTGCAGAAGACGGCCGGAAGGTTCTGGCTATGAAGCAAAGCAAAGATCCTTTAATGGGTAATAGAGACTACTCTACAAAATGATTTGATTCGAGGAGAGAATTGAGAAAATAAGACATTTCGGGGGCGAGGAAGACAGCTTTCGGTGGATTTAAAAGAACTTTGTCGTCATAATCATCGATATTATAATCAAACCAAATGGTCGAGGAAATGCAAACCTAGGTTTTGGGCAGATATTAAAATGACACAGAGCACAAAGATTGAAGTTGGAATTAGGGAACGAGAATTTCTAACCCGCTTGGTCGAGAGAAAAAAACTGTAAAGGTTAGCATGACATAGAGCAAAATGATCTCTGTGTCCGACTTTGCTCTTGACTCCCCCCCATCCCCCCCGCCCGGGATGCTTTATGGGCTGTCTTCAAAAGTAGCACGCTATTTAGGGAATCGAGGGCTATCTGGGATTAACCGCCTGTCATGTAAGTCATTGCGGACGATGGATACTCTACAATGGATAGCCCATCCATCCAACTGCCGTGATATACTGAGTCATTCCAGAGTTACAGTGGCCAACGCCTCAGACAGAGACCTCAAATTAAATGCTGAGTCATTCCAGAGTTACAGTGGCCAACGCCTCAGACAGAGACCTCAGATTAAATACTGAGTCATTAAAAGAGTTACAGTGGCCAACGCCTCAGACAGAGACCTCAGATTAAATGCTGAGTCATTCCAGAGTTACAGTGGCCAACGCCTCAGACAGAGACCTCAGATTAAATACTGAGTCATTCCAGAGTTACAGTGGCCAACGCCTCAGACAGAGACCTCAGATTAAATACTGAGTCATTCCAGAGTTACAGTGGCCAACGCCTCAGACAGAGACCTCAGATTAAATACTGAGTCATTCCAGAGTTACAGTGGCCAACGCCTCAGACAGAGACCTCAGATTAAATACTGAGTCATTCCAGAGTTACAGTGGCCAACGCCTCAGACAGAGACCTCAAATTAAATGCTGAGTCATTCCAGAGTTACAGTGGCCAACGCCTCAGACAGAGACCTCAAATTAAATACTGAGTCATTCCAGAGTTACAGTGGCCAACGCCTCAGACAGAGACCTCAAATTAAATACTGAGTCATTCCAGAGTTACAGTGGCCAACGCCTCAGACAGAGACCTCAAATTAAATACTGAGTCATTCCAGAGTTACAGTGGCCAACGCCTCAAATTAAATACTGAGTCATTCCAGAGTTACAGTGGCCAACGCCTCAGACAGAGACCTCAAATTAAATACTGAGTCATTCCAGAGTTACAGTGGCCAACGCCTCAGACAGAGACCTCAAATTAAATACTGAGTCATTCCAGAGTTACAGTGGCCAACGCCTCAGACAGAGACCTCAAACAAAATGCTGCATCATTGATTTGTTATTTAACTGAATTGGAATGTCGTCTGAAAATGCCCATTTAATAAAATCACAGCATTCGACCGAACCGCAGCCACAAGCATTTGTAAATCATTTCACCTTGATGGAGTGATGGTGTGTATATTATACTTTACCAAAAGCTGAAAAAAATAGTTTTATTTAAAAATACAGTGCCCTACAAAATCTTAAAACCCCTGACCAATCCTATCATCTCAATCAAGATTTTTTTACTCACCTCTTACATCCGCCTGATCCTTCAAGCTTACATTTTAAAGCTACTCAGATATCAGTCTGGTCCGCCTTAGCTGGCTTAATCCAATCACAGCACTTTCATGAATTATGGGCGTGGTCTCGGTTATGTCTAGTTCTAATCCAAATAGATTATTCAGGGCTGTTCAGCAATGTTAAACCTAATGCTATGTGTCTTCCTTAACATTGTTTTCCTTTGCTGTGTATCCTAATATTTTCTTGGCACTCGCTGAGGGGCTTTTGATGAGCAAATGTAAGTGACAAAGTCGTCAATAACCGTTTTCATATATGTAAGATAAATGTCAATATACAAATGTCACAGGGTGCTGTAGCTACAACGGGAAGGCACTATCAGCACTCGTACTTCCTGCAGATATCCGTGGCCAGATATTGCTTCAGGGTGTTCAAAGTAGTTGGATTGTAATTTTGAAATGCTGAACTTTGACTGGGTCATTGATTCATGCGTTCATTCTTATGCAACTCAAACCGACATGACACGTGGTTGGAATTATCTTCCTGCTCAAAGGTGAATTGCTCATGAGATTCAGTTTTGTCGTGGACCCAAAGCAGGTCTTCATGCAGCATTTTCTTGCCATTTGCTCATTCTGTTCTTCAGTTTTAACAAGATGTCTCCTTGATTAAGTCTTGAGTTTCTAGGCAGTTCCTGGCTGGTGTGATGTAGCATTACATTTCTGAATATCCCAACTGTGCGTACTGAGATATCAAATCACTTGGATAATACTTTGTACCCGTTTCCTATTGAATGCATTTGTATTACTTCATCATCTCTGTAGAATGCTTTTGGTCTTCAATTTCTACTTGGCTCAAAGTCTGATTAATGACCTTTAAACAGCAGGTTTTTATCCAGAAAATGTGACTGCATGTTTAATAAAGGTTCACATGTGAAGGCCACTGGTAATGTAATTGTCCTCATTAGGGTAATTTATTTCAACTGTGTTCAAGTGGGCATTTTGACAGCACAGGTAGTGAATACATAGTTGTTCATACTTACAAATATTCCCGACATAAAACCACAATTTCCCAAGAACCATAATATAAATTGGTATTTATTTTGAGATATAAAAAACCCAATTATGAAACGTTATTTTTGTGCAGAAGGATATGAACATATGTCTCTTAAAGTTAATTAAAACAGCAGGTATACTGTACATAATATATAACGTACGATAGCACAACATACTTCTTTCCTCCACTTTTTTTACCTTTGATAATGAGAGATTTTCTCGTCACTAGTGTTTCACCCTGGTTAAAATACTGCACCAGCACAGAACACAGTAGAACTAAACAAGGTACTATTATTTGGGAGGCAGCCCCCAAACCGGTCCCTATCCAGGCACCAGCTGAATCGGTGTAGATTGAATGAGAAACCCATTCTGTTGAAAGGGTCATTTTATTCTATTTGCCTCACAGAGAACAGCAACATCACCATGTATACACTTCTGTCTTTCCTCTATGGCCTTTTGCTACTAATAGAATTTGTGTGAATGACAATGTGTCTGGATGTATTCATCTCCCATTCACGCTGCCGCACAAAGCACTCAGTCAATTCATTCACTACGCCCACAGATTACGCATTCCGGGGAGGACAAAAAAAGATCCTGGAAGTGATCCACGCTTACGTCGAGCGGATCACTTGATATATGCAAAATAATCGCCCGTCGGACATTATAATAGATAGGACCGGAGGTGAAATAATCTCACTCGCTTTGATCCGTGCTTGATTGTTCATTTCACGTCGGCTCGTAAACCATCTGCGCACACGGCAGAAGCCGGGAGACGATGACGGACAGACCAGGGGGCCCGAATCTAGACGGAGCCGGATGGAGAGTGAGCCTATCACACGGAATCACATCAATCCGAATATATACGTGCCGTTGTGTCCCACCATCCACGGACATTGCAGGTGTGACTTATTCTCGGCGCGATCTGCAGCGCCCAGGACAGGTCACGCCAGTCAGTAGTCTCTCGCGTCCCAAATGGCACTCGATTCGCTGCGCAGTGCACTCGTTTCAATCGGGGCCTTGTGGAGTCGGACCCTGTCAGAGTTCAGAACGGCATCTGCTGCGTGAGCCGAGCCGTGAACGAGCACTTCGGTCGGTACCGTTCTGACATTTTAGTCACCACAGCAGTGAGCATTGTAACATGCATTCAGTTGCCCTAGATAGCTAATTCCTATCTGGCAAAGAAACTTTGGAATTTGGAAGAAATTGCACAGCATCACTCTGACTGCAGGGAATGAGGCGTTGTTGTGGTATTCTTTTGTAATGCTCATATAGTCACTTTCCATACACTGTGTGCACACGGAGGCATTCACGCAAACATCGTGTTAGACAGGGGGGCACATTTGCCATGTTTTATTTAGTTAAGTAAACCCATCTGGGAGGCTTGTGCCATTGGCTAACATGCACTGGCTTGCTAACAGCATGTATTACTGTACTGTCTGGGATTAACGAGCCAGTCTGCTGTGGACGTAACATTTAAAAAAGGCTTGCACAGTTCACACTATTTATCTCTGAGCACCAGAGGACTGTAAGGACGCCTCTCTCACCTCTCTACAGATTCTATACCAACGACGGTACAATAAATGCATCTGTCCCGCTGTTCAAGTCTTCAGATGACCCCACTCTGGTTGGACTCCACACTGGCTTCTGACCGATTACAACGATGAGAAGCCGACCGACAGCCAGCCTCAAAATATCCTGATACACAGATGAAAAACCGGGTAGGTGAGAGTTGACCTCTAACCCTGTGTGGTCTTCGGTTAACACGGTCAAATGCAATAAAACCATTGGGACCAACATCATGGTCAGGTCATGGTCAGGTAACCAAAATGATTGTGTCCACTTCACATATCTCGTGTATCCTGTCACTACATATTGTCTACATCCCCAGCATCATAAATCCCAGCAAATAATCTACATCATCACATTGTGAGGCAAAAGTAGCTTTGATTCCAGGCTGTTCGAACACTACTTATGTAAGGTGCACGAGTTATGTTTCCGTTATACCAACGAGGAATAGCAGTACTTTCAGAGTTCCATATCCCCGATTCCTGCAAACATAGGTTTTGGGACAATTCAACTAGTGAATGGTAGAAATATAGTATCTAAATATATAATATACTGTATATTATATTATTGGGTTGTATATCCAGTGCATGCAATAAGAGCAATGAGTCTGCAACCCCATGACATCATCGGACTCTTGCCATCAGGGTTAAAAAACGCTACTTGCTGATCTCCGCAACCTCTAATCTGGGCTTTTTGTTCATGGCGCTGTTCAAAGGGCTGCATCTTGGATGGTGGCCTCGGAGTTCCTCCGCAAAAGACTTCGGTGGACCGTCTGTTGTGACAATTTCACCCCGGGATTCTGCGTTTGCCGGTGTTTTCGCTCACAATAATGTTATGGTTGTTTTTCACAGCTCTGCTCTTTGCCGTGTGATCGGCTGCTGTTGTTTACTTTGGCCGGCCTGCTCACGGCAAAATTGCTGTAGGCACAAGTGGTTTATTTTCTTTTTCCAAATTGTTTATGTTCCCGTGCCCAACTTCTGGGCTGCGGTTGTAATTGAGGTCCTATTTTCTTTCAGCGTTCCCGATTGCTTGTGTATTTCCATAGACTCGCCTGGTCCCATGTCGGATAATGTCACCTGACACCACAAGCAGACTCGAAAAGGCTAAAACACATTCACAGTTCTTTTATGCGTGAAAATGCATAATGTGTTAATGCAAAAAGACACACCTGATGAATTACGAACACCTGTGGGACAGATGCGTTGCTATGCACAATACGTTGTTTGTGTTATGAACTGTTAGACAGTTAGACTGTTAATTGACAAAACTATATTTGCCTGCCATCAATCTACTCACGATTTTCCATACTGAAAAAATGAAAGCACGTTTTTCCAAATGTCTGCCAAATTATTAACATGTAAAAATGAAATATCTTCTTAAAAGAAAGTTTCATCATAGCCAAGGGCGAGGCTAGCCCCTTTTTAGGGGTGCTTCAGCACCCCTAAAAAGGAGCTCAGCACCCCTAAAACTTGGAGTAAGAAATGTTGTTATTCTAACATTTTTGTTCGTCTTTGACAAGGTTAAATAATATCCAAAACCTACTCCGTAGTTTGTGGTTTAAAATGTATGTGTTAAGGATGAAAATGAAAACACCCCCGCTTAGCAAATGGTGTCATCCTCTCCTCTTCTACTTGTCCTCTCTACCTGCACCGCTCAGCACGAACCGCATCCAGCGTGAAACACACGCAGAGTGACAACCCGTTATGTAGTGTTGTCAGTCAACTAAGTTGCTCCAAAGCTGTGTCACACACTTCTTTCCTTTTACCATATCGGTGAGTACTGGAGTCAGTATACTGAATCACCATGGTACACCTATAATAAGTGTTTATTTTCGGACTATTTAAGTCCAGCGTGTCGCCGCCGCTGTGGAGTAGCACAGGACCTGGGTGGGTGACTCGTCCATAGTCATAAACGGAGAGAAGTAACGTCGGTTATAATGTTGTTCTGCAAGACGCATGCAGTTCTGTTTATTAACTGCTAGAGCGTGAAAGAAAAACAGCGGCGCGACAAATAAACTGCGTACCTGTGTAGTGCGTACCTGTGTAGTGCGTACCTGTGTAGTGCGTACCTGTGTATTGCGTACCTGTGTAGTGCGTACCTGTGTAGTGCGTACCTGTGTAGTGCGTACCTGTGTAGTGCGTACCTGTGTAGTGCGTACCTGGGGTGGACTGGCCACCTGTGTGATCTAGGACGGTCGGCCCTCCACCCACCACAAACGCAGTCATCACCCTTTTTTTTTTTTACTTCTTGCCATGTCCCTATTTGGAGTAGTGGGTTACAGCTCTTGGCTGCGGAGCCGTAGAACCCAGGTTTAATTCCCCATACCAGATGTCTCAACCTTTTAAAATATTTTTTTAACTTTTATTTTCAGCTAAACTTCAAAATTGTAATTGTAAAATTCCACATGCAGTAGCTAATATTAAGAAATATGTTGTGTGAACTCTCACAATAAGCTGGTGCTCTGAAAGGATTTAAAAAAAAATCTGGATTTTTGAGTAAGTTGAACCAATGTTAAAATGATTATGTTATTTTTCAATAGACATTTTTGTTTTTGTGTGAAAAGTTGGTGGGTGGTGGCAGTGGGTGGGTGGGTGCTAGTGGGGCTCATTGGGTGCTCAGCCCCCCTAAAGCTCTGACCCTAGAATCGCCCCTGATCATAGCTCAATTACTCAATGTCCTAATTACTGATGTTAGCAATGGTACATTTGTGTAAAAATATACAACTCCTTTTGTTTTCATTTTGCAGAAGAATCTGGACCTGTCGACTAACAAAAAACATAGATAGAACATAGTCTCCTTCACAAAACGGTGAATAACCAGTAGAACATTACATACAAGTAGAACATTACATTACATTCAGGTTGTTTCACTGAATGACTAGCAGACTAAATATAGCCAACCGTATTACTGATGTGCTATACATTACATTCAGGTTGTTTCACCGAATGATAGCAGACTAAATATAGCCAACCGTATTACTGATGTGCTATACATTACATTCATTCAGGTTGTTTCACTGAATGACTAGCAGACTAAATATAGCCAACCGTATTACTGATGTGCTAAATATACATTACATTCAGGTTGTTTCACCTTGAATGATAGCAGACTAAATATAGCCAACCGTATTACTGATGTGCTATACATTACATTCAGGTTGTTTCACTGAATGACTTGCAGACTAAATATAGCCAACCGTAATACTGATGTGCTATACATTACATTCAGGTTGTTTCACTGAATGACTTGCAGACTAAATATAGCCAACCGTAATACTGATGTGCTATACATTACATTCAGGTTGTTTCACTGAATGACTTGCAGACTAAATATAGCCAACCGTAATACTGATGTGCTATACATTACATTCAGGTTGTTTCACCAAATGATAGCAGACTAAATATAGCCAACCGTATTACTGATGTGCTATACATTACATTCAGGTTGTTTCACTGAATGACTAGCAGACTAAATATAGCCAACCGTATTACTGATGTGCTATACATTACATTCAGGTTGTTTCACCGAATGATAGCAGACTAAATATAGCCAACCGTATTACTGATGTGCTATACATTACATTCAGGTTGTTTCACTGAATGACTTGCAGACTAAATATAGCCAACCGTAATACTGATGTGCTATACATTACATTCAGGTTGTTTCACTGAATGACTTGCAGACTAAATATAGCCAACCGTAATACTGATGTGCTATACATTACATTCAGGTTGTTTCACTGAATGACTTGCAGACTAAATATAGCCAACCGTAATACTGATGTGCTATACATTACATTCAGGTTGTTTCACTGAATGACTTGCAGACTAAATATAGCCAACCGTAATACTGATGTGCTATACATTACATTCAGGTTGTTTCACTGAATGACTTGCAGACTAAATATAGCCAACCGTAATACTGATGTGCTATACATTACATTCCAAGTAGACTGCCGCTACATTCATACTGCTAGCATTGCAAAAAATACACCAGTACAAATTGTTTTTGCAATAATCATCCATCTTAACCAGCAAATGCATGCTGACTCGTGACCTACTGTCAATAGACATGTGTGTGCATATTCAGAAAAGATGTTCAATTGATTTAATATGCCGCAGGCTGCAAGTCCTAGAGAATCAAGGATGATCAAAGAACACAGTGCAATTTAGAGCGTCCTGGAAGAGGAGATGAATACTTATGCACAGTCCATGAGATTTTCTAATTTCAATAAATTTACACAAAATTCTAAACATTTGATCCTGATAGGTTTCCGCTACAACGGCGTTTTAATAACAATAAACAAAGCGGAACCTAAGTACAGTTCAAAAATTACAGAAATACTGTAGTGTGGGGAGGGGGAAATAGTTAAGAATTATTGCAGTGAAGCGTTATTGAAAAGTGCGAATCTGTAAATGAGTTAGAAAGTGTGGAGGTTTGGTGCTGAGGAGATTACGCGCGCGTTGTCTTCGCTAACGGCGTATCAAGCACGGAAGGACATATCCGAACGTCTCTCAGATGGTTAATGGAAGGTGCTATTCCGTCATTCCAGGGGCTTTTCACTTCCGATGCAGAAAGAGCATCCCTTCTTTCCGTCATTACTGATATGAAGTGTGTAGCCGGTGGCTAGAAACCTGTGCCGTGTCACATGCAGATCCTTAATTCAGTCTCCACCTGAAAAGACGCAGACAGGAAATCTGCAAAATGCACTGTGCTCAGTCTCGAAATGGTATAAAAGTAAAACACAATATAAAAAGGGGTGCCATTTGAAACACGGAGCCCCCGGGCTCCATCTATTTCTGAAGACTTCTGTGGACGACAGCTTGTACGTTTTTTTCAAGTGACACAATGGGACTGATTAAAACGGCCAAATTGATAGCCGCTGGTCATGGGCGTTTTTCTTTTGCCCCGTACCTGTAAGAAGGATGTCCCTGCCAGTGTGACTGACCTCCTCGGTGTAATCTTAGACACGTAGACAGGCGTGTACTCCCACACACACGACAATTAAGAACCAATTGTCATTGAAGGGTTGAAGATCTGTCCAAAAAAGTAAAAAGGGATGTCGTTCAACGGTTGCTAGATTGTTGCTAGATTGTGCTGTATATGATATGAGTCATTTCTCTATTATCGGTAGTCGATGGTGGGCCGGGGAAGCCCATGGCTTACAGGTTCCCACGGACCAGAACCACGTTCAGAAGCCATCTGACTAACATGATAGATATATAACTACGGGTTAGCTGTTCGTTTTAGGATTTGTTTTAACCTCCCGCCACGGGGTTACAAAAACAAATGAACGCCCCCGATGCCAATATTACGGTAAATCAACGAATCATTATTCACGCGGCGGCGGCAGCCATCTTTCTCTGGGGATCCTCGTAAAGCACCTGAGAGATACTCGATAGAAGGAGGAAGATAGTGAAACGATAGCTGACGGACTGGTAATGTGACACGCACTGTAAAAGAAATGAGGAAAGTTTGGTCAGGTTTAAGTAGGTGTGGCAGAGGCGATTAAGGAGAGCGAGGACAGACGACGAACTGCATTTGCGGTGACTGGAGTGGAGCGGAGGCCCATTTGTAATACAACTGTAGGCAGCAGCTGCCGCTTACCGAGCTGCAGATTTGTCCTAATCCCTTTCTCCATTCCACAATTCTAAGGACCAGACATGAAATGTGTTTAAAAAATGTACTAAGAAAGTTGAATGAATGAAGGCCAGAGGTCATGCGTGTAAGTATTGAGTGTACAGAAATGTGCAATTACGTTACACTATAAGATGTTTTATAAGTTAATGTACAAAATTTGCCGATTGATTAAGTGTCGACCGGAACCGACAGGTATCATCAGCAACAGTGAAGGAAGAACGTATTTGATCCCCTGCTGTTATTGTACGTTTTCCTGCTGACAAAGACATGATCAGTCTATAATTTTAAAAGTAGGTTTATTTAAACGGTGAGAGACAGAAACACACGAAATAAATCTTGTGAGACATTATTGAAAATCTTTATCCCTCTTTGGCACGGATATGCTGGTTCTGGGCTATAATGTACTGATCCTTCGTAGAACTCAGGAGCCACTGGACCACTAATAGCTGTCACGATTGGTGTGGTGGCGTTGCTACACGGACATATTTCGGTGATGCACTTCCTTGTTTACGTTTGTCTCACGGCTGTTTGTAATTATAATCATGAGGGATATAAAGGGGTCGCTAGCAAGTCACTCCTTGCTTAGCATTATTCTATGTCACGCTGGTTTAGAGGTGAGTGCTGTGTACGTGTGCTGTTGCTACTGTGGGTTTTTTGTATTGGTATTATAAGACGCGACACGCGCACTTTGTTTTCATTAGCCCAGTTAGCCCTTTTTCGCCGTTCTCGGTTTGTTTTATGTTCTATGTAAAATAAACGTGGATTGGAACAGATCAACTGGCTCTGCACATGGCTTCCACCGCATTACGCCGCTCCATACATGACAATAGCGAAAAAAAACAGCACAGAGCACACACCAGAGACTTTTCTACCATTGGCAGGCTGAGAATATTCGGAATTACCTGGATCCTGAAACAATTCTATAGCGGCACCATTTTCCAGTTTCCTGACAGGCTGCATTACTGCTTGGTATGACTAGTGCACCGCCCACGTTTGCTAAGCCTCTCAGAGGGCGCTGGGAATAGAGGAGTTCATCCCCAGGGGCCTAGCTTCCTGTCATCCAAGATCTCTACACCTGCTAGGGTCAGAAGGAGACGCTGATATTACTGTCACCCAAGCCATAGGCAATCCTTTATATTACTGCCATATTATAGACCAGGAATGTGCATGGATTATAGAATATTATAACACAGCTTATTTATATATAAAACATGATTAAATGTATATTATTGCAAACACAAACACACACTTAGCGCGCACACACACACACATACGCACACACACACACATGTGCTGAAGAATTCCATAAAAAACAAGAAATGCTCGTGAAAAGACATAAAAAATGTATTCCTAGTGATCCTATAGTTTTTTATAATAATACAGTGATTCATTGTTCTTTAATAATTCATATGATGGACTCACATTTTCCAGTTGAAATTGAGATCTGAATCCAAAATTTCAATTCATAATTTATAGGATTTACATCTCCATCTCCACCAAAGATACATGGTAAAAGGTACTCCTTCCTGTCTAGAATAGGGCTGCTTGCAAAAATGACAAATTGTTACATCACATACTAGTAACATAGAAGGAGAGGATTATCAGTTAGGAATTCTTTCTAGAATGTTTGGATTTGCCGGCATATCACACATCACCGTTACCAATGATAATGTAGTGTTCTGAATCATCCCATTCACATCCCAACACGAACACGAACAGACACATGTCTTCAATTCAAACCATTCGACTTTTTCCCCTTCCATTAACCGGGTTGTATCCAGAGCTTTAAGCCGTGTGCAGCCGGAGCAAAAGATTCGATTCGGCTCCACGTGGAAGATTGACATCTCCGGTGCCCGGGGAAGCTGTAGTGTGACTTGCTGTCAGTTGACCAGCTGTTGAGTGCACGAGTCCGACGTCATCGTGAACGATGGTCCCGTGGTCCGGCGCACCTGGCCGCTGGCGTGGAGGGGGTTAACGAAATCATCCGTGGTTTAATATCTGCAGCCCACCCACGGAGGACGAGTGGGAGGACTCTGCCGACTCGGTCTCCAGATGGAGGGAGCGACAATTGACGTCTCACAAGTCCCATGAGTTCACTGGCACCATGAAATAGTCCTCGTGAAATATCTCCAGTACCGTCCAGATACGTTTACGTTGGCGTGTGTGTCTCGTGATAACACATGGAATGCAGGCTTAATGCCAACGTAATGTTGGCGCTCGACACGATCGTTTAGGTTCTGAACTCATGACCGTTGACCAGTTAGGGAGTCCACACTAGCTGCTCTGGTTCTGTCCAGTTGAACAAACTCACGCTCAGTCTAGTTGATATGTGACCTCATTATCACAGTGACTGTTGTTGAAGGACACAGAGACAATGCATTATGGCACAGGAGAAGCAGATTGGTCATCACCTCAACAAGGGCACTCGTCAAGATCTGAGCACAAGCATGTTATCGTGTTGGATGCAGGAGAAATGGGCAGCAGTGAAAAGACCTGAGTGACTTTGACACGGGCCCAGTTGCTTTGGCCGGACGACCGGGTCATCTCTGAAACGACAAGGCTTGTGGGGCGCCCCCGGTCAGCAGTGGTGAGCACCTATAAACATTGTTCCAATCTACCCCTCTATTTGACCCTGCCCATTTCACCCGCATTCAACACGTCGACTACAAGAACTGGAAAGATATGCCTGCGTTATCAATCAGCGTGAAGCACACAACAAGCATTTGAGATACACCACACATACACATACATCTTCCCACTTTCTTAAGTATCACCACCACAGAGACTCGTACGTATTTAAATGCACTCCAATGCCGGGGAATATACCTGTATTCCCCGGAGCTCCTTTTATTAACTTGACAGATCTACCGCCATTTCACTGCACGGCCACTTTTGATAATCTCTCATAGCGAGGAACGGCAGGACGGAAGGAGACTTTTCCAAATCGCGCCCATTCCCGTCGTACGCCACTACTTCTGACCAGAACTTAGTGCGCCGTTTTTCAATTCGCGGTAAATTGAACGGGGTGCCGTTTGGGCCAGGGTCAACGTGAGACAGAAAAGAGAAATCTAATGATATTAAATGATTCGGAACTTGATTATCCGGAATGTTCCCCTAGGAGTAGAGCTCAATGTCAGGTGCCATTAGACATTAGATGCGTACATGAAAGCTAGGCTATTCACCATTGCAAGACTCATATGCTCAGATCAAAAGGGGTTCGCTCAAGGTCCCTTGAATGACGAAATGACGGAAATACTCAAAATGGCGACACGCGGTTGGGGATGTTCATGTATAATATAGTTGTATTCATCAAATCAACCGTACGATAGCAACCACGTAGACGTTTCACTAAGAAAGGTTGAATACATTTGATCAGATCAAGTAATTCAAAAAATATACCAGGTATATAAACCTGGTACGGCTAAACGTTAGCATCACATCGTTTAAAAAATCAGTCGACCCAAGACTACTTCCTGTTTTCAGGTTGGGATTTTACTCTATGTGAGATTTACGCGGAAATACAAAAGCACAATGACTTCCTGTCAACTGGCATTTACATTGAATATGTACAGTATAAACGCATGCTGTCACAGTGATGGGGGTTCTGCTCCACGCCACTGCAGATGAGACCTTGGATAAAGGGGCTATTCAGAAGAGGAACGTGGACTTCTAATCTTGGGCGCTCTGCTGATGTAAATCGAGTCCAAATCAGCTCGGTACGGACGGCCATCAATTTATTCATTATCACGCCAGAGCCTTTTATGACAAATCATCCAATTGTTTACAATAGTAAAGGAATGATTATATTATAAAGCCTAATAGCGCATTTACGTTACGTCGAGATATTCCGGTGGTCTGATACGAGCCGGGGAGCTGCATATGAATGCAGATTTTGCCTCAGGCTAAATTTATTCTCAGTTCCTTAAAGATGTTGTAGATAATATCATCACCGGGCGAGAGTCACTGGCAAAACATCAACACTCTCAAGACCGGGATTTGATTTCTAACTTTGTTTAAGAAAAAAAAGCTTCAGAATGCGCAAAAAGTAATGCAATTTCACCCGGCACATTTCCAAAGTATAAAAATCTAATTTCAGAAGGTAGTTTTTTGCAGTCCCTTTATTGCAGGGAGATCAATAAAGGGACTGCCGCAGCTTCATTGGTCCAGGGACAGTGAGGCAAGCACTGTTTAGTAAAAAACGATGGGAACTATTCACAAATATTAGGTATGAGCTGCAGTTATGTCATGAATATAGAGCAGGCCTTGAGGCCCGGCATTTAATAAAGGGAGGGAGCAGGAGTTGGAGACCTTCAGAAAAGTGTTTAGCGGCGGCAAAGAAAAGCTCAGCCCCTAAGTCTTCCCCTTACCAAGGGTATATGACCCCGCAAATGAGATGGCGATAGTGGGGACGCCCAAATGACACGCGTATTGTATACGGTCAGGGTAGCCTGGGAAACGAGAGCGTGGAGACGGCATATGGAAGGTTGCAGGTTCCAATCCCTGAGCTGTCAGTTGTACCAAGTGCTGGGTAATGAGGGAAAAAGGGTGTCATTTGGGACTTATATGTATCCTAATTGAAGTGCTTTACATAAATGCATTTTTATTTTAATGCATATTTATTTATTTATTGTAACAGAAAATGTCCTCATAGATTACTTTTTGTGCAGGACAAACGATCTACATTTTTTGTATTTTATGTGTTGCACTTTTACTGTTAGCTACATTTATTTATTTACCGTTAGCTAATATTTATTCCATTTGCTAAAATGCTAATAAAAACATTTACAACTACATATAACAATTACATACCTTTGCCCAACTTTGATTAATTTAGCTACAGTGTATGCAAATAAATACAAATCCAGATTGTTACTTTATTCGGAATACTAAAAGACATTGACTGATTGTTACATCAAACTAGCATCATTTAATTAGACAGGCAGAGACACATTCATCTGACAATAGGTCATCCATTAAAAGACAAACAACCGTAAGCGTTATGGGTGAAATTATTCTCTTCCAACAGAGGGTAGATGTCCTTAGGCCGTGTAACACAATTAACAGACAGCTGCCGTGTCTCTCGGAGCTATGTAAATTCATTTATGAACAAAAAAGTAATAAATGTAACTTTTTCCTATATGAATAATGGAACAACAAAGAACACTTTTTTCCGTCTTTGCTGACAGGTTCAATGGAATACTAACTTTGTATTCTGTGTTTTCTTTCGTCCCAGTAATATAGTTTTATTGTTTTCCGGATAAAGTAAGTCCCCGTGCTCTATCTTTAAATCATCTTCAAATTTTGCGAGTTAGTGTTTTCAAGAAAATGCCTGAAATGGCTTGGCTGTTGGTGATTGTTGCCGCCGCCTGCTTGGAGACCTGGAAGTGTTTGTTTCCCGGCATCTTATTTGGACTGATGGTATGATGTGCTTTCTTGGTGACTTGTCGATCTGTACGGAAGATCACTGGTTTGAACAGAGTATGAGGCAGTAGGACACTCAAGGAGGCCATACTGTCAATGTTGCTTACTGGTAGCATTTGAATCGGAGACGTCGATTTCTCTGAGACCTTCAAGCAGTTGTTTCCCTTGAAGGACTACAGCTTTAGTTTGGAATGTAATAAGAGTTTCGTGGGTGGCTATTACAAGTGTGTTAAGAGAAGCATCCGTTCTCGCGCAATTAAGGCAGTCTAGTAATGGAAGACACGATATCGATATACACTACTGAAGCTATTATGAATTAGGAAAAAGTTGTAGAAGTCTCGCGACTTTCAATACGTTATTCTAATACAATGACAATTTACAAAACTCACACTCAAATGTAGGCCCCACTACCCGAGCATGAATAATTAATAATAGATTATATAAACTGTAGCTCCTTTACAGTGATATTCCTCTGCGGTTTGTCTCATGTACACTGTCTATGAGGAGCTGCCTTCTCCATGCTGTGTGTTGTTTCTGTGGTCTTGTGATAAAATGCAAGAATTCATTGAAATAAAACTTTGTTGAAATCCTTATATTGAGCACAACCATGAGGTCTTTGTTCGGATGAGAAAAATTATCACATGCTGAATTTTGCATTGGCTTATTGTTCACTTTTTTATTACACTTTAATATAAAAAAATTCAATTTATGGAATCTATATAAAGTTTACAAGTCTAAGAAAAATGTATGCATTCTTTATTTTATATTCTGAGCACATATTGACGCAATATTCGCTCCACTAGGGATGTTTGGTGTTTGAGTTTAGAATGTGACAAAGCATGTATTCTGTATGGGCTTTCACCCAAGCGTTTATTACAGCACAGTCTATCAGTCGGAAAATTATTATCAAAAATGTCTTTATGTTTTCTGGCGGTTGGTCAAACCAGAAATGGCACGGAATCTCTGTTCACCTCGTTAAATATAGCCCTCTGCTGTATTTCACACATTTCTAAACTCTCGATCCCTGAGAGCATGTTGATACTCGTTAAAAGAAATAAAAACACACCTAAAGCAAAACGGGTGAGAAAAATAGCCACAGGATGTGTGTGTGTAAGGCCCCGGGGGGTCTTATGTATCCGCCGATGTATCGGGCCCGGGACTATTCTAATAGATAGTGCTCTCCCATCTCGTTCTACAGTACCGGTCCTCTCTGTCCTCCCTAAAATTATCATAGATAGAGAGTAGGAGGGGGTCGGCGTTCTGCCCAGCAGGACTTTTCGATGAATCACACGTTGTGCAGCCGCTTAGGTGATAAATACACGAGCGTGAGGTCCAACATACAAGATAGGACTCATTGTTTGTAAGACCTGGCCTGTATTTCACGGGCCGGGCAGGTCCGATGATGGATGGGGCCGTGCGGGGTAATATTTCCTGCACAATCTTTAGCCCAGACACTGTGTTGAAAGTGGAGGGTATAGAATTCAGCCCTGAGGTAGATTGAAGGTGGGGCACAGAAAGAAGATCCTCTGTGTTGTGATGTAATGTCATGGGACTTTAAAAATGGCACTATCAAGTGTTGTCCATCGGTGATTATCTGCGCCAGTAAATTAGTATATTCATGAATCACCAGGGTGAAATGCTAGTTCTTGTGTGGCTCGTATCTAATTGAATTTCACGACAGATAAGGCTGTGAACATGCTGGGTACAGATTAGTTTGAAAAATCCGGAGAGAATAGCGTTACACAGGTCCAATCTCATGTTTATTAAACAGGAGCTAAGGAGTTAACACTATAGAAAACATATTGAACATATATTCTATCAAAATAGTTTACCCCCTGTGTTCAAAATGCAAATCACTTTTGATGTACTGTACAGTGTGCAAGCTGTATTAAAAATAGAGACCCACTTTTGTTTTCAGAAGTACTGTTTTGTATTCCTCTCAAATAAAAAACATCCCTTCACCTCACTCACAATTTCTAATTCTAGAATTCTCTCTTCTATAATAACTCTGATTTCAGGAAACCTCACACCTGAACCATAAACTGTTTGCCCCCCTGCAATCAGGCAAGCAGTACAGATCGCAATTCGCCCGCACCAACAGGCTTGGGAACAGTTTCTACCCAGCTGCTGTTAACCTGCTGAATTCTGAAACCCTATGCAAACCTTGGCTTTTTCTATACAACACAAGTCAAAGTCTTGGTGACAGTGCCACCCCCTGCTGGAAGGCCAACATAAGCATTACAGATTTCTGAGATTGAATGAAAACACACAAATCCCATAAAACTAATTGTGAGAAAACATCATTCATATAAACAATGACCTGAATTAATGCACATATTCTACATTTCAGAACACTTCTACTGTAATGGGGATCCTAAAAGCCAAAAAAAACAACCGTTAATGATTTGGAATAAAAAAAACAGTTAATTAAAGAAGTCATGCTAAATGTTTAATGCTGTTGGCCTGGTAACACAAAGGTGAGGGAAGAGTGCAATAACTCTGTTCTGAACAGGTTCGCGTTTAGACCCACTCACATCCCCACACCACATTGATTATTGGCAACATTTCAATATAATCTAAACAGGTACGGGTTAGTTTTTCATTTATTCAGAGTGATAAAGCTACTCCAGCACCCTCCATATACCTAATTAGCTCTCCAGGAATTAGCTGCTAAATCAACGGCCATTATGGGATACACATTAGAAGCATACAAACAATGCAGTTAAAATACATTGCAGTTGTGTCCTGCACCTTCACAGACTGATTCATTGTTATCGAAGTTCAAACTGATTGTAAATCTATTACTTTTTTTTCTCAGCAATTTTCTAGTGCTCAGAGAAATAAGTATCATAATATTTAAAGAGTCAATTTTGCCCGGGATTAGGCAACTCTAAGTTAGTAATTTATTTGGCACATTGTTCTGTCGACTGGGCACAACACCACTGTGTGAAACACTGTAATCTGATCTTACTGCAGAAATACACATTTCTTACATCAACGCCACATCTAAATTAGCATGTGGCGCATTTGAATAGTATTCGTTATCATGTACAATTGCATGCAACTAATTGAAATATTACAGAGGGCTGGTACGCTGACAGCTGTATGAGCTAGTTTATCTCTGTGGGCTTTATCATTGTAGACATCTGACAGCATTGATAACTGGAGCCAAGTGGTCATTATAGCCTGGGGCCTCACATCAACCATGATAAGAGACAGGTGGGGGGGCCTCACATCAACCATGATAAGAGACAGGTGGGGGGGCCTCACATCAACCATGATAAGAGACAGGTGGGGGGGCCTCACATCAACCATGATAAGAGACAACATCAACCATGATAAGAGACAGGTGGGGGGCCTCACATCAACCATGATAAGAGACAGGTGGGGGGCCTCACATCAACCATGATAAGAGACAGGTGGGGGCCTCACATCAACCATGATAAGAGACAGGTGGGGGCCTCACATGGGGGCAACCATGATAAGAGACAGGTGGATAAGGACAGGTGGGGGGCCTCACATCAACCATGATAAGAGACAGGTGGGGGGCCTCACATCAACCATGATAAGAGACAGGTGGGGGGGCCTCACATTAACCATGATAAGAGACAGGTGGGGGGGCCTCACATCAACCATGATAAGAGACAGGTGGGGGCCTCACATCAACCATGATAAGAGACAGGTGGGGGCCTCACATCAACCATGATAAGAGACAGGTGGGGGCCTCACATCAACCATGATAAGAGACAGGTGGGGAGGCCTCACATCAACCATGATAAGAGACAGGTGGGGGCCTCACATCAACCATGATAAGAGACAGGTGGGGGCCTCACATCAACCATGATAAGAGACAGGTGGGGGCCTCACATCAACCATGATAAGAGACAGGTGGGGGATAAGAGACCTCACATCAACCATGATAAGAGACAGGTGGGGGGCCTCACATCAACCATGATAAGAGACAGGTGGGGGGGCCTCACATCAACCATGATAAGAGACAGGTGGGGGGGCCTCACATCAACCATGATAAGAGACAGGTGGGGGGGCCTCACATCAACCATGATAAGAGACAGGTGGGGGGGGGCCTCACATCAACCATGATAAGAGACAGGTGGGGGGGCCTCACATCAACCATGATAAGAGACAGGTGGGGGGGCCTCACATCAACCATGATAAGAGACAGGTGGGGGCCTCACATCAACCATGATAAGAGACAGGTGGGGGCCTCATGATAAGAGACAGGTGGGGGCCTCACATCAACCATGATAAGAGACAGGTGGGGGGCCTCACATCAACCATGATAAGAGACAGGTGGGGGGCCTCACATCAACCATGATAAGAGACAGGTGGGGGCCTCACCATGATAAGAGACAGGTGGGGGCCTCACATCAACCATGATAAGAGACAGGTGGGGGGCCTCACATCAACCATGATAAGAGACAGGTGGGGGGGCCATGATAAGAGACAGGTGGGGGCCTCACATCAACCATGATAAGAGACAGGTGGGGGGCCTCACATCAACCATGATAAGAGACAGGTGGGGGCCTCACATCAACCATGATAAGAGACAGGTGGGGGCCTCACATCAACCATGATAAGAGACAGGTGGGGGCCTCACATCAACCATGATAAGAGACAGGTGGGGGCCTCACATCAACCATGATAAGAGACAGGTGGGGGCCTCACATCAACCATGATAAGAGACAGGTGGGGGCCTCACATCAACCATGATAAGAGACAGGTGGGGGGCCTCACATCAACCATGATAAGAGACAGGTGGGGGGCCTCACATCAACCATGATAAGAGACAGGTGGGGGGCCTCACATCAACCATGATAAGAGACAGGTGGGGGGCCTCACATGATAAGAGACAGGTGGGGGCCTCACATCAACCATGATAAGAGACAGGTGGGGGGCCTCACATCAACCATGATAAGAGACAGGTGGGGGGCCTCACATCAACCATGATAAGAGACAGGTGGGGGCCTCACATCAACCATGATAAGAGACAGGTGGGGGCCTCACATCAACCATGATAAGAGACAGGTGGGGGGCCTCACATCAACCATGATAAGAGACAGGTGGGGGGCAGATAAGAGACAGGTGGGGGGCCTCACATCAACCATGATAAGAGACAGGTGGGGGGCCTCAGGTGGGGGGCCTCACATTAACCATGATAAGAGACAGGTGGGGGCCTCACATCAACCATGATAAGAGACAGGTGGGGGCCTCACATCAACCATGATAAGAGAGACAGATAAGTGGGGGGCCTCACATTAACCATGATAAGAGACAGGTGGGGGGGCCTCACATCAACCATGATAAGAGACAGGTGGGGGGCCTCACATCAACCATGATAAGAGACAGGTGGGGGCCTCACATCAACCATGATAAGAGACAGGTGGGGGGCTCACATCAACCATGATAAGAGACAGGTGGGGGGCTCACATCAACCATGATAAGAGACAGGTGGGGGGCCTCACATCAACCATGATAAGAGACAGGTGGGGGGCCTCACATCAACCATGATAAGAGACAGGTGGGGGCCTCACATCAACCATGATAAGAGACAGGTGGGGGGCCTCACATCAACCATGATAAGAGACAGGTGGGGGCCTCACATCAACCATGATAAGAGACAGGTGGGGGGCCTCACATCAACCATGATAAGAGACAGGTGGGGGGCCTCACATCAACCATGATAAGAACAGGTGGGGGCCTCACATCAACCATGATAAGAGACAGGTGGGGGGCCTCAGATAAGAGACAGGTGGGGGGCTCACATCAACCATGATAAGAGACAGGTGGGGGCCATGATGATAAGAGACAGGTGGGGGGCTCACATCAACCATGATAAGAGACAGGTGGGGGGCTCAGAGACATGGGGGGCCTCACATCAACCATGATAAGAGACAGGTGGGGGCCTCACATTAACCATAATAAGAGACAGGTGGGGGGGGCTCACATTAACCATGATAAGAGACCTCACATTAACCATGATAAGAGACAGGTGGGGGGGGCTCATATCAACCATGTTAAGAGACAGGTGGGGGGGCCTCACATTAACCATGATAAGAGACAGGTGGGGGGGGCTCATATCAACCATGTTAAGAGACAGATGGGGGGGGGCCTGGCTGATGGAGCTCCAACACCAACCCAGCATGCCCTCCTCACCACCACCTACACCACCTTGGTCCTTTTTAATTAGCTTCGTGTGGATTGTCTAATGATGGACAAGCTGACAAATGTGCAGCGCATTCCAACTAGCACTCCACTCAATATTTAGCGCGTCACTTTCGACCAGGACCTGACTGGAGAAACAATGAAGAGGCTAGTGAGATGCCCTCAGGGAGTGACTGGCACAGGTTTCGTTGTTTTTAGTCACTCTCGCCAGGATAGCATAGCTGTGAACTCTCATTGCATAGTATTTTCTCTATACCCAGTTTTTCTCTTATTGTCAGAAACAATAAATGTACTACCCTGACTTCACTACATTTGGGTACGCAAACTATAAATAAACCAGAATCCCTGAGGAGCTCTTAAGCTAACAGAGACAGGAGGCAGTCTGGGTTAGCAATGAAAGCTAATTATCCTGTGTAAGATGCATTTTCCCCCTGTCAACAAATGAACAGGTGCATAGAGAAACGAGGCAGTTTCTCTCCGAACAAGCATACGAAGCAGAGAAGATGAAGACTCTCGTATGCGTTTGAGACTCTCTCTAATGCCATCAAAGTCCATTGTTTTTGTGTTTTTGTGTGTTTTTTCGTTTGTTCTTCAGGGGGGGTTATTTACCCACCTGGGAATCTGAAGGATGGGCATATTGGAATGTTCTGAGTGAACACACACACACGCATGCACACACACACACACACACACACACACACACACACACACACAGCTCTCACCATCTAAAGAGAGTTAATACACACAAGCCCTCATTATCTCACCAGCCTATTTGTGCAAAAAAAGAAAGTGGCCTAATAACTGTATTTTGGTCCGACGGAAGACATTTTATCAGATTGATTAACACATTACAGTAAATTGTCACATTCACACATCTCCGCGGAACCAAATTGTAGTGCCTCAGAGTCATAAACTCCACCTTGGTGAGACAGTGGAATGGATACAATTTGTGTAGAACTTCTCCAGGAAAGTCCAACAAGCTTTAGCTGGCAGATGAGTTTGACCTTGAATTATGAGGTGATGGCACATTTGGCCAGATAGAAACGCATCATAATGACACAGGGCCTGGCATTTTTGTCAGCGGCATCGCCTTGGCAACAAAACGAATGCTGTAGTGAACTTTGCCACTGAACACTTTACCTGGTTCTGGTGACGACATCATCTGAGATCAGATGTTAATGGTTATCCGGAAATGTGTGTTTGAATAGAAATTGATAATTGTGAGTGCATTTTTTTACCACGTGTGTCGCTTAAACTGTTAACTCTCCCCCTGTTTATGGGGTATACATGTGGAATTATAACTGCCATATCTCATTATCCAGAATGCACCTCTGCATCAGAGACAACAGATGGCCGTTGAATACCAATGTATTCATTTATCTAAATCAAGAAGCAGGCTGTAGAAAGCGTTGATTTACCGCCACAGCCGATCATCAATCACTCACCTCTCGTCCGGCAGGAGGAGTACAAAAAATGTGCCCTCACAAATTATAACTTGTTCTGTAACTGTGAGTATTACTATTTGGAATATATTGTTGTCCATTAGGAAAGATAGTAAGAAATATTCATGCTTACCACTTCTCAACTGTAGTTCTAGTCACTGGCCACCACTTTCAGTATAGCTTCCTTCTCACCCCCTCAAAGCATGTTTCTTTTAAGAACAGAAATGCACAAGTACGTATCAATTTCCAACATGCTGAAAGGTTGACAACTGACAATTATACATTTGTGAATCCCACACGACGCCCTATTCCATTTACATTGTGGCGCACCAATTTTGACAAAAGTAAGTGTGTATTTGAAGGAATGAAAAAGCATACAAAACGCATACAAACCAAGTAGCAGACATGCTGGCAAATGTAATCCATAACGCATACAGGCCAATTATTACATTATTTGCAATTGTCATGAGTTGCTGTGACGTAAATTAGTATTGATTGCAATTTATAACAAATCAGTTCACAGCAGCGTGAAGATCTTTATTTGACAGCTTTTATACAGTAGTTCTTTAATTCTTTTCATGCACATTTAGGTCCAATGCAATATTGGATCCCAGTCTTTGTTCTGTATACATTTCTTCACAATGTTCCTTTTTGAGGAAAATCTAATAATATATCTTACTCAGGTCATTTGAATCCTAAGTCTCGATCATTAATTTAACAAAAAAGGATATGCAAACCAAAAACAAAGCCGGCCTAGGACATTTTCCCCTTGAGAACGATAGCTGCAAGGTACAATTTCAAGATCAAACACAAGATAATCACTAACAAGGACTCGGCTGACTTTGAACATCGCTGTGGAAAAGGTGCAGTTGAACACAATTTGTCCCTCTTTCAGATGCTGAATTCACGTTATATTTCAATCAGTCGTCAGGTCTTTACCTACCACCGTTTGCCCCAGTTAGAGATACATTTGTTAAAGAAGAAATTGGTAAACATCTCTAGCATTTACACAGGGAATGAAATAAATAATGTTTTTACAACTCTTAATAGCTCAACATTTGGTTTGATTAGCATTGGCTACATTTTAGGGTAGCTAGCTTAAAGGGTAAAGGAGGGTAGCTAGCTGGGTAAATGGTTATAGAAGTACATAAGCAAGTAGCTATTTTGTGCACTGCAGTGTGCAAAAGCATGTTTGCAAGAATTAGAAGAAAGAAAAACTATTATAGAAGCTCTATTTATATAATCAAAAATACATTCCAATATCTCCCAGTGATGCCAAACTAGCCATATTTTGGATCTTTTGTCAACAACACTGCTTTGCAGGGCCATTTCAGTAGCATGGTTATATTAAGACGCCCATTACAACAGAAAGTGCAGGTGTCACAAATTTGACAACGCGAGTTCCAGTTAAACAGAGAGTGTCAGGCTACATGTCCAGAGTTAAAAGTATGTTCTGGTTGGGCGAGTCAGAAAACGTAATTAGCATTAAGTAGACACTTCTATGTAAAATAAAAGCCAGAGCGTGTTGGCAGCCTGTAATGTGCATGTTGGATGAAATTCGATTAGACATTCTGATGCATCTGATCTTGGCTAGTTAGTTAACCTCCAATGACACAGCAAATCACAAGCGGACCCCTGTTGTGCCCCCAAAAATGCAAGTACAGGGGTGCCGTTTGCTAATTACGGTACTTTCTGCTTTTTTTCATTAGAATTATTTAATTATATTGCAAAGTGGAAAAGTGCCAGGTTATTTAGGATGCTGGTTGAGCAGGCGGAGTAAAGATGAAAAAATACAAAGTGACAGTTTGTAGTTAGGGAATGGTTTTAAAAGTGTTTTTTTTTCTTTGCCAACCCCTTCCTTACTAGCCAAATAATTATTTAGTACCCTTCTCCTGACTGATATCTTTCAACACAGTTTATTTATCACGGTTTATAAAGTAGTTGTATAGTGAGAGTCTAAGATGTCCGGTTGACAATAAGACAGACAGAGAAAATTGTGTATTTGTACAAGTAACATTCGTCCTGTGTGCACAGTGTTTGATTGGCAATATAGTGTCAACATTGCCACCCGTTGTTTCAGATAAGAAGAATACGCACTGATCGCCATGGAGATTGTGGGTCATCCAGTCAGAGAAAGTATTTGGTTTTGATACGCCTGTCGTTCGGGAAATTATTGAATTTAGAGACAAGGTTCTTAATACATTCTGGAAAAAGTGGGAGATGTGATAAGCGTCCGTGAATGAATGCCATGCCCGGCAGATGGCTTTGATAGGTCATTTCAGGTGGTTCGATGCGTGTGCATTCGTTCTTTTTAATTCTCTCCATCTACATTCACATTACTTCTCATAGGCGGCATTTGTCGATCGCATCTCTTGAATCAGATAGAGAGCAAATTGTAGATAGCCAGCAAAAGCCATACTGATCAGCATATGTGCCAGGAATGATTTACCCTATAATGTTTTCGGTTGCCATCAGTTTATTAAATTGTGTTAATATTTCACTCATTATCCCTACTGTGTTATCTCTAGCACAGACAGTTTGTGGCCGACTTAGGCTAGGTTAGTTTGTAGCAGGGTAAGACAGAATGTATACTGTATACTGTGTATTGTATATTTTGTGTATTGTATATACTGCGTATTGTATATACTGTGTATTGTTTGTGTATTGTATATATTGTCTATTGTATATATTGTGTATTGTATGTATTGTGTATTGTTTATACTGTGTATTGTATATAATGTGTATTGTATATAATGTGAATTGTATATATTGTGTATTGTTTATACTGTGTATTGTATATACTGTGTATTGTTTGTGTATTGTATATATTGTCTATTGTATATATTGTGTATTGTATGTATTGTGTATTGTTTATACTGTGTATTGTATATAACGTGTATTGTAAATAATGTGAATTGTATATATTGTGTATTGTTTATACTGTGTATTGTATATATTGTGTTTTGTACATGATGTGCATTGTGTATATTGTGTATTGTATATACTGTGTATTGTATATATTGTGTATTGTATATATTGTGTATTGTATATATTGTGTATTGTATATATTGTGTATTGTATATATTGTGTATTGTTTATACTGTGTATTGTATATATTGTGTATTGTATATATTGTCTATTGTATATACTGTGTATTGTATATATTGTGTATTGTATATATTGTGTATTGTATATATTGTGTATTGTATATATTGTGTATTGTATATACTGTGTATTGTATATATTGTGTATTGTATATATTGTGTATTGTATATACTGTGTATTGTATATATTGTGTATTGTATATATTGTGTATTGTATATACTGTGTATTGTATATATTGTGTATTGTATATATTGTGTAGTGTTTATACTGTGTATTGTATATATTGTGTATTGTTTATACTGTGTATTGTATATATTGTGTATTGTATATATTGTGTATTGTTTATACTGTGTATTGTATATATTGTGTATTGTATATATTGTGTATTGTATATACTGTGTATTGTATATATTGTGTATTGTATATATTGTGTAGTGTTTATACTGTGTATTGTATATATTGTGTATTGTTTATACTGTGTATTGTATATATTGTGTATTGTATATATTGTGTATTGTTTATACTGTGTATTGTATATATTGTGTATTGTTTATACTGTGTATTGTATATATTGTGTATTGTATATATTGTGTATTGTATATATTGTGTATTGTATATATTGTGTATTGTATATATTGTGTATTGTTTATACTGTGTATTGTATATATTGTGTATTGTATATATTGTCTATTGTATATACTGTGTATTGTATATATTGTGTATTGTATATATTGTGTATTGTATATACTGTGTATTGTATATTTTGTGTATTGTATATATTGTGTATTGTTTATACTGTGTATTGTATATATTGTGTATTGTATATATTGTTTATTGTATATACTGTGTATTGTATATATTGTGTATTGTATATATTGTGTATTGTTTATACTGTGTATTGTATATATTGTGTATTGTTTATACTGTGTATTGTATATATTGTGTATTGTATATATTGTGTATTGTATATACTGTGTATTGTATATACTGTGTATTGTATATATTGTGTAGTGTTTATACTGTGTATTGTATATATTGTGTATTGTTTATACTGTGTATTGTATATATTGTGTATTGTATATATTGTGTATTGTTTATACTGTGTATTGTATATATTGTGTATTGTTTATACTGTGTATTGTATATATTGTGTATTGTATATATTGTGTATTGTATATATTGTGTATTGTATATATTGTGTATTGTATATATTGTGTAGTGTTTATACTGTGTATTGTTTATACTGTGTATTGTATATATTGTGTATTGTATATATTGTGTATTGTTTATACTGTGTATTGTATATATTGTGTATTGTATATATTGTGTAGTGTTTATACTGTGTATTGTTTATACTGTGTATTGTATATATTGTGTATTGTATATATTGTGTATTGTATATATTGTGTATTGTTTATACTGTGTATTGTATATACTGTGTATTGTATATACTGTGTATTGTATATATTGTGTATTGTTTATACTGTGTATTGTATATACTGTGCAGTGCCCAACAGCACTTTCTGGTCTTCTGACCATTTGCACTAATGTTAATCAGCTGACCTTGTTTTCACAAGTACTAGTTCAGATTTGTCGGCACACCCCAGATTTTTACTCTGACAATACGACTTTCCTGAACTAGTACTGGTGTTTTGTCTTTTGCAATTTTTCCTTGTTTTTCTCTTTTCCTGCCATCTGGGGTACCAGCAAAAGCCATTGATTTCTTCTGCTTCTTTTGAACTTTTTCCCTGGGATCCCACGGCCCATGCACGCCGTGCCGCTTAGCGGTTTTTGTTATCCTAGCGCTGTCTGCCCTGGTCTTCCTGTTGCTTCATTGCTGAACTGCCACTGGAGAGAACCATTGATTCCTCTCACGAACATCCATCAAGCAGTTCCCTGAAGATTCTGCTGACTTTATATGCAAGAGGCTGTTAGTATAACATACTGTATATGAACTAATAGGAGTAATTGTGGTGTTTTGCGATGCTTATGTTTCGGATGACACCATTGTCTTAAGCCTGTGCATAGTCACTTGCTATACAAGGTGGGGCAAAAGTTTCATTATCTTGATGCACTTCCTGTAAAAGGCCTTTTCGTGCTATTCTGCCATCTCAACTGTCTATTGGGCCGAGCCTTTTTGCCTCTCAAGACAGTCCCAACTTTTATTCGGGTGTTACACCGGTTGGTCTCAGGTTAACCGCCTGGGAAATGTTTCTTTCATTATTTTGTCCTGTCTAAAGCTGCTGATTTGGGCGGTCCTTGTTTCCTCGCTGTTTACTCATTTTATTACTGCTGTTAATGGACAGGTAGTGTATGTTTAAACTCAGTAATCCCTCTGCTAATTATTCTGTTCTGCGGGACGATAAAAGTGTTACGTTTGCTGACTTGTGTAATCACAAAAGCCTGCGATTGTTGCCAATGAACATCTGGAGTCTACATCCTGAACTGACTGTACAGTGCTAGCGACATGAATCCGGATCTAATGTTCCGGCCGTATTAAGCTATGAGATTTCCATTGCTGATTATAATATTTTCAATTTGGTTAGGTTCGGCTTTACACAGATGAGCCAAAACATTATGACTACCTGCCTAATATGCTGTTGGTCCTTGCCTGCCTTCACATGCTGCCAAAAGAGCACCAACCTCACAGAGGCTTGGACTCCAGAAGACCGCTGAAGGTGTCCTGTGGTATCTGGCACCAAGACATCAGCTGCAGATCCGTCAAGTCCTATAAGTTGTGAGGGATTGGACTTGTTTCTCCAGCACATCCCAGAGATGCCTAATCGGATTGAGATCTGGAGACTTTGGAATCCAGGGCAACAACTCTAAATCAGGTTTCTTAATAAACCATTGCCAGACAACGTGTGCAGTGTGGCAGGACACATTATCCGGCTTGAATAGGCCACTGCCATCGGAGAATATGATTGCCATGGAGGTGTGAGCCTGTTCTGAAACGCTGTTCAGGTAGGTGTCACGAGTGCCGTCGGAGCACAGACAGGAGTCGAGGTCTATAATGATATGTTACATTAGAGCCGTCAGAGCACAGACTCATATGCTTATTATGGGCTTGACATTTTTTAAATGTGTATGTTTACTCCATCAACATAAGGAAAAATAAATACAATGCTTTAAGATAAATACATATACGTTTTCGTTTTATATATCTTTTGTGGTAACTCAGCACTCTGTGTTTTTATATTGAAATATAATGAATCCATGGGGATCAGTGAATAAACAGCTCTGAATCAACGCATGTTTTTTAGATCGCAGTTCTCCTAAACTTGATTAAAAGTTTCATGTCAGCGGAGGACACCATAACAAAGGGGGAATATAAAAGCAACTTGCAGCTCAATGGCCAAGTGCTGTAACTTAATGACGGTGGCAAACTAATTTTAGTCACCCGTGTCTTATCGTCATCGATCGTATCAGGGCTACAATGTCTTGTGTTCTGAGTCTTACACAGTGTCTCGCAGGCTAGCTGTGCTTTGGAACAATAATTGTTTGATGCGTTGTGTTCATTAACGGTCGAGCTCGGCATAATTCCAAAATAACTTGTCATAGGTGGACAAGCGGAATTAAGACACAAGCCGAACGGTGTTTGCATATAACAAAAGCTTTCTGGTTGTTTTTCCGTCATGCAAAGGATCTGAGCACTTCTTCTCCTAGCAAGCCCCATTTAGTCCCATTCCTGCCAGTCGAATTTCAGTATTGGGGCAAAATCAGCAAGCTCCGCGCTCTACAATCGATGCTGGGAGCTGTTATTGCTGTATATTTACTAAGCACTTTTAATAAACGCTTTGAACAACAGCGCACATTGAAAAAATACAGCAGTCTGCCTAGAACGAAGCCTGTGTATCGGATCGTTGGCTCCGAAAAGGTGTCTGAATTCTTCCATACACAGCAGCTTTGAAACCCCACAAGAACTCCTGCTCCCAGTGTGCCGTGCTGCCACACCACAGACTGTCCTGTGCTCCATGTCTGCATTGTCGGCGGTCCCGTGCCAGGTTCCGGTGAATCTTCCGATGCCGTAATGCCAGTACGGAGGCCCCAGGCCAAATGCACTGGATCGAGAACGTATAAAGCCATGTGGTGCAGCAGGGGGACACATCTGTCTGGTCTTTGGCCACAGCGCCGTCTGTCCGGGTCTCCTTGTATTTGCCACAGGTACGCTGGTCAGGGTCAACTCTCAGAGCGCTGGTACGGTCTGGTGCCGCATTACAATAAAGAGGACACCGGGAATTCTCTCCGGTACCTGTACTCTTCCCAGCTATTCTTGCAGAAGACTTTCTATTCCCTGCCTGTATTTTCAGGTCAAGTCCCCTGGATGTTCCTCTGGAGTCGCCTCCTGCATGACCTTTGACCCTTCTTTCTCCACCAGGGATGGGAGAGCTCTTGGCTCGATCTTTAGCGCTTTCCTGCAAAAAAAGATGTGCATTTTAATGCCCTCTAATGTCTTGTATTTTTACATAAACGCTAACGCTAATCTGTTATGCAAATTGCTAGTTAGAAGCAAGCGTAGCCTAGCCAGCTACTGTAGCTACTGTTGCTCAGCTGGAAACCTAGTTACATACATTTATTCATGCACATGAAACATAGATAGCATGTTACAGCTAGGCTTACTTTGTGTGATCATGGACGAACATCTATTGATGCTTGCTACTGTTACTGCGGCTACCTCTCATAGCAAACAAATTACAAATGTTTTATGCACAAGAAACAACGATTACCTGACTGGAAGGTCATTTTTAATATCAGATGTTTTTTCCGCAATTGGGTTGAATGTTATCGAGGTATCTTTTTGCATATCTTATACTCTGGTCATTAATCTATGACTGTAAGACATTGGCTGAGGCTGTTATTAGCATGTACGCTTAAAGAATGGGTTGTTCATTGCGAGGAATGAAGGAGCATTTTGTACGGACAGAACAGGCTCCTGCCTACATTTATCTGAAATTCACATTATTTTGAAATTGCTGTTTCCCGGTGTAAATCACTTAAAAAATGTTTTTCATCAGATTGATAATAATCCATACATCTGACTAAAAACCTTTCTCACAAAACAATTTGAATACAGAATATATTTTAGAAGAACTACTACTACTTGACAAGTACTGGTGATCATCTTGTCACAATAAAGACAATAAACTGGTCTACGTGTGTGTTTCACAAACAGGCAGTGAATTGATGTTTGTTGCACTGAGGCTGTATTTGAGGTCAGTCTAATAACCTATTTGACTATCAATATCAGATTATCAAAGCCAATATTTTAGAAACAGGTCTTAGTATCAATTAACTTGGCTGCACTTCCTCTAAGAAAGAAATAGATACTGTGAGAGAAAAAAAGAGAGAAAAAAGATGTCACTTCCTGATCCTTCCTGAATATTGATTGGATATAGTATGATCTCTTGGCACTGAATGAAGGTCGATGGCATTATTTCAAATACTGGCTTCATGATATTTGTGTTGTTAGACTTCGTCGTTGCCTTTGTGAGTAAAAAACTTTCAGAGTCGATGATCACGATCATACTGACATATTGATCAAATTATTTTAATAAACTTTTCGATGATGATGTTGAGAAAACAATGAAAATGTGGTTGGTGTTTCAAAACCTCAAAGATGCCCTTTAGGAATTTGCTAAATGAATTAGATCCAGGATGGTACAAAATGAGATGACTTATTGCCCGGAAAATAATGTGCTATATTGGCTCATGCGCACTACATTCAAAACTTCTGGCTACGATTTTAGGAAACATTATGACTATTGCCTAGCATGGTTGTGGATTAAAGGAATTACAAAAAGATGGATACATGATGCCCAAGTGCTAATCGATGAGATCACGGTGAAACGTTTTCCGCTTGTATGGCTCTTCGCAAATTTGCTAATCGATACATTGTTGAACTGAACACCATGATAAGACCATGACAAGACCTTATAAGATCATCAGTTCAAACATCGTATGCTTCACCTGTGCGTGGTCATGACGTTTTGTGTTTACCTTTAAATCATCTCATTACAGCTGAATCAAGCCTTAATTAAAACCAGCATCTCAGTCAGCACTATATTCCATACCTGCTGCATTAGTAGCGCACATATGGAAAAGTGCTATTCGCAACGCCATCAAGTGGGTCACATCTGAGTGCCTTCGGCATGCGATAAAGTCGAACAGAAATATTTGCAATATTCACGTTCACGATATGCTTTCCACTCGCCGTTTCGTAATGCATCGGACGTGGAACACTACATCGAACAGTGCAAAAACGTATATTTCCCGTTGAGTTTGTCGCGTAAAGGGTTTAAACAAAAACATTAACCTATCCCATCATTCAGACTTGTGGATGTAGGCATGAAAGCTGCTGGATAACAGGTAATTACTAATGCTTTCAAGGCTGTCAGCTCGGCCCATTTTAGCCCCGCAAAAAGCAGAAGCGGAAATAAAAGGTTGAGTCATATATTTGATTGGCATGCGGGGAACTATAGCAAAGCGCTTTAAAGGGTTTTACTAAACACCGAACTATATTACAGAGGTACTGGATGCTTTTAACAGACATCGATCGTGTTATCAAGTGTTCTATCAGAGAGATTTCCGTTCTAATTTAATCCCTAACTCGGTGAGATAGATAAGTCAGGTTTTTGTGAAATAGACACAAATAGCTGATGATTAGGACAGGAAGTTCTCTATGTTTTGGGGAAAAAAAGGCATCTGATGGTGACTCAACTTGCATTTTGAACTGGGCGGAGCTTCCATCGCGAACGGTGTAGCGAGAACATTACATTAGCCCGTGTTATTAACTTTACCCCTTAACCTTTACCCTTACTCTTACCCAGGCCTTAACCCTTAATGTAACCTGTTCCCAACATGTGTGAAATCATGTATGTCTCCTGAAAGACATCTGAAAATAATTTTCCTTTAGACAAATGTTCTCTCGGTGCAGATTGTGTTCTGTACACTAGAAAGCATTTGCATGTAGCACATTTCAAATAGGAAGTGTGCGTCTATTTTAGGAAAACCGGTGATATTGTGTCGGGGGCAGACAATATGATGTATACATGCCTATGACAGACTCCACATCGTTCTGCAGTGATAATATAAAAAGCACATTTTAAATGACATGAAAAACGCATGTGGATTTTGTTGTATAATCAAATATATTGATGAGAAGAAATTAATGTCAGACAGTAAGCCAACTGTAAAACGTTGCACGTCTAGACTGTAAGTCGGGATGGATAAAATGTTCTGCAATATGTCTAAAATGTCATGTATATTTTATGCCTATATGTATTTTTCTAGTCATGGTGAGCTTTCTTTCTCTTCTGAGATTTAAAATCTCTTGCTACAAGGATTATAGTATTTTGATGCTTTGGCCCGGAGGCAAGACACTGGAGCAGCTCTGTATGAGGGGAAACATAAATATGATATATATTTAACCACTAGAAAATTTGAATCATATTTAATACAGTATGCATAATCCTAGCATTTTGGTTCCACCGGCGTCTATGTAGCTGTTCCTCTGTTTTGCTTTTGTTCAGTTAAGTATTTTTAAGATGTGAATGACACATCTTTTAAATATGAACCTGCATTTCTACTCAATAGTATGGACTGCCAAATATGTTCTGGTTGATTGGTCGTTTACCTCAAACGTGGGGGAGTGAGAACTTTTTAGCTCAGGGGCCACATCAGGACTTAAATCGAGGGCCCCATGTGTTTCCTAATTTGATAATTATAAACGATTTGTGGGCCGAGTTTGTCACTGTTGGGGTTAAAGGTAAGGTCAGAAACCACACAATATTGTGCGTCTCTTATGGTTTGAATTCGCTGGCAGCAATCAGTGGAGTTTACTCACGTCCACCAACAAGGACCTCGATTACGTTCTTTACATTTATTGTGACATGCGGTTTTCACTTCCTGTCAAAACGTACGCATATTCATGTTAAACTGGGAACTGTACTAGAGTTGTACAATACACACATCCAACATGCAATCGCCCTGCTCATATCCTTTGATAATTACTATTGTTTTTAAGTGCCTAGCAAGATACAAAGCAATTAACATTTTTAAGGCTTCCACCTGTTTTATAGAACTGTATTTTGTCGTACCTTTAAAAAAAGTAGGCTAAAGGAATCATTTTTAACAGAGATCTTTTTTAACTTTTGTTTCTTTTTCTGTTTTTTATTCCTGGGATAAATGTGTCACCACATTGTATTCCCATGTGGCAATGTAAATTGTCCCAGGTGTCAGACATATTTCACACCACAGGCACCTGAAAAGCTCAAACTTAGTTCTGGGCCGTTAAATGCATTCTCTTCCACATTTATGTGTTAAAAAGTACTTCCTGGTTAGGGGAGCGTGACCTTACGTGAACATGATTACCATATTGTTTTGAGTATTTGAAATCATTGCTGTCTCTTTTGTTTGACACTTCACATATAATGTGGACTTCTTGTATGTCAGACTACATGTGTATTATATCAAAATAATATAATTATATCAAAACTTGAAAGCAGTGTATGATCTATCTATGATTGGGGATAAAACACAGTTATTTTGTTGATGTTGGGAATAATTAATTTCTCAGCCAAGAACCATGATTCTAAATAATTATGTGCTGTAGCTCTGCAGGCATGTCGTTTGTATCCTCTCAATGCCAGAAAATAAGTCAATTTCTAGGTTGCACTCAAAAGTCTGTGGTAGGATCATGACACATTATATTATCTAGTGTTTTCACCGTTCATCAACATATCTTAGTTGTTGTTTTATAAAGCAGACTAATGTGTCCGTTATTAAACCAGACCTTGAGGATGAGCACTCCGGGGGGTTTGAAGGACACCGAGCTCACGACAAGGTTGAAGTAGTGTTTTACAGAGTTCCTTATGATGGTGGGTTAACCTGTCACCAATACACATGAATGCCCAGTTGACAACTTATGATTTGCTGCTATTCACTGACTCTAAGAGGACCTGTTTGTCTGTCATTTTATAAAGTCACAGAAGTCGCATTCCAAATGCTACCATTTTCCTAATTGTAGGCTTCATAATAACGGAAAAACACTTAACTTTAAAGTAATATTTACTAACAAACTGAAGTAGGAACACAGTATGTGTGGTTTTGCAACTATTTTGGACAGTTTTACATAACTGTAACTACATGTTCTCTTGCTGAATGTTATACTAATTCTGTGACTTCTGGTAACTACAGGAAATTATGTATTATAGATTTATGTAATTTATGACCCGTCAACTAGTATTACCTGAATATTACTGAACGTAAGCCAAAACGTGACCTTGTTGACCTTGTTATCAGAATCAGAACGTTTTATTGCCAAGCAAGTTAGTCCACAACAAACAAGGAATTTGTTCTGGCTACTGCACAGATTAATACACATGTAACAAACAATCAATAAAATCGCAAAATATTCACAATGTAAATATGTAAGATGCAAATGTCTGAGAGTTCTGAGTGAAGGTAGATGTGCGGAGCAGGCTGTAGTCCGTTTAGTTCCTGGGGGTTAGGGTTATTTTCCTGAGGACTACAAAAATAACATGCCACACCCTTTCATTAACCAAGTAAGTGTATTAAAGGCATATAACATTTTATTTCAAGATAAGCTGTTAAAAAGCCAATTGGTTCTGAGTGTGAAGAATAGTGCATTTACTTACATTGCACTAGAACGCTGCGGGCTTTAAATTACATTTAAATAATTTTAATTGGTGTTATGCAGTGTCAAATGAAAAAAAAAGTCATTTTCTCTGACAATGGAAACGTTGCCAAGGAGACATAGATTGAGAATGTAGGATGTTGCAGACCAAAATAGATGAGGTTTTCTTAAAAACACGAGTCAGAAGTGTCAGGTTGGATGGTGAAGCCAGGTGGCATGGCAGAAACTCTTCAATTTATGTAGACTTAGGATTTGACAACCAGAATTTGATCCAGAATATGATAGATAACCTTAGAACATATTGACAAACACCATAGCAAATCGTGTGGAAACTTATGCCACCAAGACATTTACATTTGTTTTATTTATGTTATAATGCTTTGGAAAATTCGAATGTGTCTGCACTTAAAGATTGTTGGTAAAAATATCTTATTAGTGGTGAAAAGTTCAGCAATTAGAAAAGGTTGAACATTTTTAAAATATGTTACAATGATAACGTTGATATGCACGGACAGTTGCAATGCAATACATAAATGCCGTATCTAGGCAGATTCACTAGAGTCAGATGATGGACACAGTTGAACGGATAATGTTTCTAGCACATTGACACAGGGACATATGGGTACAATGTGAGGATATTGTGCCACATGTCATGATATAATGTATAGAAAACAGTCCTATTTGTCTAAGCAAACATGTCTCTACATTTACTTTTAATGTACAATTGTAATGTTCTGGGCCGAATGTATTTTGTCCATGTTTTTCTGCGTGGGATTGTATGACTACGGGAGTGTCGGACAAGTTCGGTCATTTAATTAAGCAAGAAAGCAGAGCAAGAGTACCTGTTTACATCCAAGCAAACACGGAATCCATGTTTTGACATTGAGTTTGTAATCTCTAGTAACACCCAGCACTTTATTTCTCTGAACCTGCTAAACGTCTACTATATATTAAAGGGGAGAATTTACTATTCTTCTCCCTGGCGTCTACTGCAAACTTTACAACAAATACCTAGCGTTTGATTTGAAATGACTACTTTCACAGCCTGTCCTGTCTGTGGTGCACAATAACCGGTCAAACAACGTATTTTGCATGGATCAATAACAGTTTGAAGCCACTTTTGATTGGACAGCTTGATGGTCACACGCAAAATATATTTTAATTTTACCAGTGTGTTGCCAATTAGCACAAGGTGAATCCCCAGTTAGAGCAAGTTAATCCGTAGCCATATTTATTCCAAATTATTTATCATAAGACCTGAACCAGAAAAAAGATTAGTAAATAAATAGCAACACATGCACCGTTTGCATACCGATTTCATTTGAATATGCTGTAACCAATCACATGGGTAATCTAAATGTGTTTCGGGAAGACGGCTGAAATACACATGTTTTCTGATTAAATGCATTGTGTTTTAGGCATCTCCATTATCAGCCCCATTGAATGCAACTGTATTCATTAAAGCGTGATGTCCTCGATGCCTTTCTCCAGGCTTCAAATGTGTTGTGGGTAATCTTCGCTTCGATGAATGCAGTGCAAAACGAAATGTTCCCGGCTTCTATCTACGAGACTACAGTAAGTTGTGTCTCTAATAGTTCAAACTGCTCGGAAATTGTTACGATATAATTTGCACGAAAGCGATAAAAAAAACGTTTTAAATAACCAGTATAAATGTGGATACACTGGAATTTGTAGATCTGTACTGCCATGAAATCACTTGTATACTGTGAGTATCCATGGCAACAGACGTGAGAAGGCTATTTGCGAATGTTAGTAAGCTGTTTGTCAACACTCTGAAATCAGACAAACAACTGTAACTTGGGGTTTATTATTTGAATAGCTGAGTCTAAGTCAATGGAAAAAATTGGCCAAACAGCAGTTGTAAATAAATGAAATACAACTTGTTGATATGTGTCAGCGCTGTTGGTATTGCTCCCTCACACTCCCGGTCGTCAGAGTCTTGCGGCTGGAGCCACATCTTTTAGGTAACCCCTGCTGTCACGACTTGGCATGACAGGATGGCTGTGCCTTTGAAATCCAACGCCCTCCAACGCTGTACCTACAGATCAGATCTACTGCAACTCCACCTCTCAACATACAGCACTTGAAGGATCTGCTACTAATGTCTTGGTGTCCAATATCACAGGACACCTTCAGGGGTCTTGTTGAATCCATGCCTCGGTTTATATGTTTTGTCTTACCAGTGTATTTTCAACAATCACATTTAGAACATTTTTAATGCCAGGTGGTCAGGTTTTGGGACCTCTAGCACACTTTTAATGGTCAGCATGAGGTCCTCTTTGGGATATGATGTTGTCCATGCCTCAAGATGGCTGTTGCCGCCAGCCAGCGTTGCTGCCCTGTCAAGTTGCCCTAAGATGGCTGTTGGGAGCCTATTTAGCGCTCAAGATGGCTCCGTCATTTGGCAGATGGCAGGTATTGTTTTTGTCTTAGGGCTGTCCTGCTGCAGTGTAATTTTGGTGAGTTGACATTCATGTTTACAATCACATTTCATTCACGAGAACATTTTTAATGCCAGGTGGTCAGGTTTTGGGACCTCTAGCACACTTTTAATGGTCAGCTTGAGGTCCTCTTTGGGATATGATGTTGTCTGGGAAAATCAATTTTTGTTCCCTAATTAGCGGTTGCTGCCCTGTGTTGCCCTAATTGGGGAGCCTATTTAAGTTCACAGTTTGGCAGCAGGTATTGTGGGGTTTTGTTCCTGTTAGGCTGTCATGTGCTGCTGCACGTCATATGTGTAATTTTGGTGAGTTGACATTTGAAGTAAAAGAATGATGTTTAATTAAATCTACGCAACTGCGTTGTCATTCGAGCAGCAGCGTTAAACTGGCTAAGATCTGCAACCAACTGAGGACCAGTGCATTCAAGTAAGGCTTTGCCTCACCTGCTAAGAACAATATTTGTATAATGTACTGTAGCTAGCTCAGTGAAATATGAGCCCCCCCGGCGGTGCCACATCTGTATGCATGTGAGGGTCAGCTCATCTGTAACCGCTTCCCCTGTGGCTACCTACAGTAATCTTCCAACAGACAAAGCCTTCAGGCAGCCCAGCTATCACACACTCACTGCTGGTTTGTTTATGGATTTTCAGCATGTACCCTTAAAGAAATGAATGTTGATCCCCGCAGGATGCAACAAATTACAAGACACTCAATAGTTTTGACGTGACAGTGAATTTAACAGTTACATTTAACTACAGTTCCTTGAAAGAAATAGTAAGGAAATTGGTTGCCAAAATCGGGACGCAGTGTGACACTAACATTTTGGCTAGAGTTTTTTGGCTACCTTGACATGCACTCTGTTTATAGCGTGCAGAAAACAAATAATATAATTGACATATAATTGATTTTAAGGCACCCTGGCTGTCCCTAAAACAGGTAAGTAAAATGTATAGACTATGACAAAAGTTTTGGAATAATCTTCTAATTGAAATGTATCCAAAAACGTTAGGATAAACAACACTCAATCTGTTCAAACCACAACCAGATCAGGACTACAGGAATAAAATATTCTTCAAATTAAAAACGGTCGCGTGGCCACTGTGAAACTGTGTTACGTATGTGTGTGTGTCTTGTTTGTAACGAGGAAACATGTAAAAAGATGCGAGCCTGCCGACTGTAAAAATGAATCATAGCTGTTCTCGACCAATAAGGCCTTACTGAACCCTCATCCATTCAGCCGGGCCAGTGATTGAGTGTAGTCTGGCCCAGGAGTGTAAACGTGAATGGTAGGCTCCACTCTAGCCACTGGATACACACTCTCACCAAAGTTATCACAGGGGCTGAATCACTGGCATACTCACATGCCCCATGCGGTCCTTAAGAGGAGCATCACATCATGTCAGCCTCTTTGCCACACCGGACCTAAGTGGGTTATGTTGTATTTCTCTCTCCGGATGGGAAAGAACTGTGGACTATTCCAGATCACACCACAGGGTTGGTGTCCCGTTGTTGGTCAAGCACTGTGCAACCAAACTCATTCCACAGAGAGAATAAGGACTCCGGGTTTTGATTTTATTCTTTTAATTGGAGCTATCTGAGATCCAAATACTAAAGACACTTTGCCCTCAATGGATTGGGTTTCATAACTGTGGTCTAGAACTTCTCTTGGCAAAGAGGAGTACAGGGGAAACGGTTGCATGCTTTTTATATCCGACGCAGCTAATTTTATGTATTTATGATAAACGTTAAATGGACTCTTAGTTCAAAAGTATTCTCCTGGGTGCTCTGGCACCTTTTTCTCAAGGGTTATTAATCAGCCATTAAGATCATGTCAATCATGGCACATTTCTTTAATTCGACATAATCTAATGCAGGAGCCTCCAACCTTTTCAGACATGAGGGTCACGTTATTGTCACGAGTGGCGAGTGTTTTTTTCCGCACGGGGCTATTAGTGGGGTGCACGGGGATAGATAGGTATAATTTAACACAGCTGCAGTGATTTAGCTTATTAGCAGGGTATTTCAGTTCTGGGAAATGTCACCAGTTTGTAGCTCATTGTTTGAAGATCGTTATTAGGTGAGTTATCCTATATCATTAGTTAGTGAGTGTGTTCGTCGTTGTCCCTGTATTTCTATACTTGGCCAGTAATGAACATGAAAGATATTGTGTGAAGAACTCTCTGTTTAACCGTGGTCAAGGACAGTCGGTGCTAACCCTGTGTTTTATTTTAGTTGTACCACAAACTACGTTCATTGTTTCATCACGCACACGTTTGTGCAATTAGCAGGTCTATTAAGTCACGTTTCATTACAGTGTCTAAGTTTCCCCGTTTGTTGTATTATTCTGAATAAATACCCACGAGCGTGACACAGGATCTGCACCTGGTTTCTACACCACTTCACCATCATTCCATGACTCTCTGACCACTCCGGTATCACGCTGGGGGTGTGATATCACGCTGGTGAGAGAGTTCCTCTGTTTTCAGCTCAGTAACAATGCAAGTGGTCACCTGCAGGTATAGCTGCTCCTCTCAGTAATATTTCCTGTCTGTGCAGCTCCATGTTTGTGTGTGTGTGTGTGTGTGTGTGTGTGTGTGTGTGTGTGTCTATACAGCATCATGTGGTGCGTGCTTTACCATGGATGCCTCTCCACCTCCAGCCCTGAGGTCCTTTTCCACACTGGAGTGTCAGTCTCTAACCGTTGCCGTCCGGTACTCATACAATACTCTCTGTCAGTCCTGTCGTGGACAGCAGGCCTCACCAGAACCTGCATTTTCTCAGTTTCATACACAGGGAAGCACACCCCAAGAGTTCATCTAAACTGTCAAATAGAATTGGCGCTGGTCACACCAGCAAACACTGAAACCTCTGACCAGCTCAATGCTCCACTCTAAATCTCTGTGAAACGCGGCATGTAGTTTTCATCCTACTGCGTTGCCAAGACCACCGTGCTGTTATCCCCAACACAGACTGCAGAGAATTATGTGTACGTTCAGTTTTGCAAATGCGGGAGCAGCTTTGACGAACTCCCTGCTGCTCCAATCATGACTGGGGGCGGGAGACTTTGTGCACAACTCTTCATCCTCAGTTTCCAGATCGGCAACAGGGTCAGCGGTCACCTGCAGCTACAGCTGTTCTCCTCATAGACATCCACTGGGCATTTTCCTCATTATTCTTCTGTATGTCATGATGCCTGATGCCTGATGTTCATAACAAATGGCCACACATGCAACTTCTAAATTGACTTCTCGTGCTCGCTCCCAAGCTATTAACATTTGTTTAGCTTTATGCTAGTTTTCTCTTTAACTTTATGTCTATTAGTTAGTCGTTGTATTAGTACAGTTTCAACATGTAGTTCAAGTGTCTGTTAATCAGCTGCATGTTTTGTTCTCAAATGAGTCCCGTTTCTCTCATGGTAGCCATTACCATAATATACCATACCATAGTATACCATACCATAATATACCATAATAAACCATACCATACCATAGTATACCATACCATACTACACCATACCATACCATAGTATACCATATCATACTACACCATACCATACCATAGTATACCATATCATACTACACCATACTATACCATACTATACCATAATAAACCATACCATATCATACCATAGTATACCTTTACATACTACACCATACTATACCATAATAAACCATACCATAATATACCATACCATACTATACCATACCATACCATATCATACCATACCAAACCATATCATACTACACCATACTATACCATAATAAACCATACCATAATATACCATACCATACCATACTATACCATACCAAACCATATCATACTATACCATACTATACCATAATAAACCATACCATACTATACCATTCATATTATACCATACTATACCATACCATACTATACCATACTATACCATATCATACCATACCAAACCATATCATACAGTACCATGTCAAGTGTGAACATTGAAGAGCTACACTGGTATACTGTAACTGTGAATCTGACAATTCCTAAGCAAGAAATGTAACATTTTTGCAGCTTTACAAGAAAAATATTGGTGAATAAACTGTCCTATCAAAAAAACAATTGACCAGGTCATTAAATGCACTCATGTCTGCATTTCAGATGTTTATAACCATTGGCTTACATGTGTAATAGTGACATAAGCCCAGACACACATGGTCTGCCAACTGTGTCTTATATTATTGCATTTAGTTTCATGTTTTAACACAATCCATAATTCTCCATTAGAAAAGTGTTTGTTTGTTTTAACACTGGAAGGTGATTGATTGGCCCATACAACATTGTTATGCAATATCATACCACATCAATAAACATAGCATCGTACACAGAAATGAAAAATGGCTACATAAATAAATAGTTAATGTAAGACAATGTAGAGTAGACCGGAAAAAGCTCAAACTCACTATTTTTCCCCCGTAACATTCGGAGGCTTGTGAAACCTGGAATAAAACGCCGTTAACTGCGCCTCGTACTGCAGCACAGAAGACCTCTGACGTCGCGCACTCAGACTTCCTGGAAATTCTACCTGTAGAAATGAGATACACCAAGGACAGAGCACTATTGAGGCAGATGTGCCCTAATTCAGCGGAGGTCAAGAACACAGTAGCTGGGACGAGAGTGAAATCAGAAGACATCCCACGGTGGAGGTGTTGAGCAGTAATCTACTGGAATAAGGATATCAACACACGCATAGAAATGGCCAGGCACTCTGTCAAGCGGCCAGCGTTGTCGTTTGTTTCCGCCAGGGGAAACGCACACAATCCGCCACATTGGCCTCGAGCACTGTTGTTCCGGCCTGCACCGAGGTGTCAGGGTGTATCCCACGGATAAAAGCGACAACATATTCCCAGTGTAAAGAAAACAAGTCACTCCATCATTCTCTCTGACACCTCTCAGTTATGGACTGCTTTGTTTCCGGAGCCTACTGTATTTGCCACAATCCAGTGCCGATCACGGCATGCCATCTTGTTTTTCACAGTTTGTACTGTGAACATTAGCATCGAAGTGACATGTTGATTCTGGTTGGCCCGTAATTACCCCCCTTTAATAAAATATATCTGATAACATCCTTTTCGCATCTGAGCTATGCAGTTTTGGCCAGACCAGGCTTGAGGTTTACACAGCAGTTTTTCCATGAGATCAAATGTTACCGTTAGATCAAATGTTAATATTTGTGGTAAGAGAGAAGCACATTTGTCTATTCTTCTCACTTAGAGAATTAGAGTGACATTTACATAATATATTTTTAATTCTCTGCTCTGATGGTCATGAACGTCCAACTCTCAACACTCCAGCATAGTGAGTTCTCCTGGCAGACAAACAAACAAACAGATAAACAGGCAGACATATCGACAAACAGAAACAGAATCGCAGACAGACAATCAGGCAGCAAACCGACAAACAGTCGGCGAATCTGTCTGTAAGTGCACCCATCTTTCTGCTTTTCAAACCATGTGACAATTTTTCTCCCTGTGGGAGTATCTGTCGTTCAGTCTGTCGATCTATTAGGATATATTTTACTTTGGTTTTGTGTGTCTGCTGTGTGTTTGATTGTAAGCATTTATAAAATACATGACGTTCCCTAGTTTGGTACTATATATTATGGGGGTACATGTTTTTACCGTATCCATGTAAATCACGGGTGTCAAACCGGTTCCACGGGGGGCCTAGTGTATGCAGGTTTTTGGGTTTTCATTTAAATTAGTTCCCAGTTCAGACCTAAACAACCAGTAGAGGGTAGAACCTTACCAATTAGTGACCTAATTAATCAATCAAGAACAAGGTGAGAGCAAAAACCTGCATACACTAGGCCCCCGTGGAACCGGTTTGACATCCCTGATGTAAATAATAATAGACACTATCATTTGACACTATCATTAACACTATCACACACTACAGTGCACCCCAGGTATTCATGTATATAATTATTAACACTATAATTTGAAGGATAATGAGGGCTTGGGACTGATGGACGCCTTCTATGAGAAATGATCCCAGCTATTTCATCATTCTCAGAATTGCCAATCTTCATTCCTTTGGAAAGTCTTGAATTGTGGTACATTGTGAAGTATTACTACGGACATTACTTTTAATTTCCCTGACTACCGTGTACACACCTTGTTGTGTGTATTGTTACTGCATATGTTATGGTTGCATCATGTCCAACGAAGCATTTGAAGAAGTTTGAAGACTGTGAGTCTGTCATGCTTGACATCGAAGCAGAAGGCACCTTAAACTTGCATTTGAGTCATTTCTGGGTCAGTTCTCTCTCATTTTTGGTCAACTCAATTGTGAAGCCTGAACACTGGAGAAAAATTAAAAAAGGCAGGCCAATATAGGCTATTTGGAAGTCCTGGTACGAATAAAACACTGTAATGTATCGGTGACATGTGTGCGTCAGTGGGAGTTGTCCCTGTCAATTGTAATATTAAGCTGTGATATAAATCAAGGATACAGGGAGTTCAAACTTAAGTGTAATATTAATCTTGACATGTTTTACATCTAGGGCTACCAATTTAAAGGATTGGAAATGACAGGTTATAATGCAATTTCAGGGTAATAAGTTATGCAGAATACAAGTCGTTTGAATTTGTTTTATACTGATTTTCTATAAGACAATAATGTCCTCAACTTAATATAACATAAAACTGGGCTTAGCAATGAGGTTGCATGGGCACAGGTGGACTCGACCCCGGGCCGCCGCAGAACTCCAGGCACAATTCGTCCAACTGCGTAACTATTGGGGCGTCACCGCCCACAACGACGTGCCATTGGCTGACACCGCGCTCTGTCATTACGCACGCGCGGTGGGTGGCACGAAAGGTGTTAAAAAAGTCCGAGCGCGCCACTACCCCTCCGCGTCCGTCCGTAGAGACACCGTGGAAAGTGAACATGCCTGTCTCGTTCCAGCTGGTGGCGAGAGCGACGTCTGTCCGGTGGTCGGTGGTAATAATTACGCAGGAGCCCGTTACCGGCGGCGCCCTGTCAGGGCTTCCGAGCAGGGGGTGAAATCGGGAGAATTTGTCCCCGCTCAGCGGACGCACACACTCGGGGAGTGAAGCGGCCGCTACACAACCATGGGTGCGCTGACGAAGGGACGATACCTCTCTTTGGGCTTCGTGTTCCTGTTTTTTTGCACGACGTGCACGACGTCTAAAGGTAAGATAAGACAAACAAACACTGTGAATCATTTGGTACAAGTGTCTGGTTGATTTGTCTCCAGGTGTTGTGTCCAGTTGGTGAACAGGTGTTGATCCCTGGTTGTGCTTTACTTGACCCATCCGTTTCAAGTTGTGTTTTATCCGGAGACTCTGAAAGAAAGACTTCTGCATGATTGTGTTGAACACTACAATACATGTGCGCGTCATTACCATCCTGGCATAACTAAAATGCGTCTAGCCTGCGGTTCTAACATGTTTGCACGCATATTGAATATTGAATTGCATCTTTTTCAACGATCTGACTACTGACATTTTCCAGACTGGGCAAAACGCTTTCCTATAATTAACTCTGATTCCTCTCGTCCCTCGCTCTTTATTCTCTCACATTGAGAAGTTGAATTGAAGTTGAGTTGTTGTTTTTTGCGTTTTGTTTTTTTGCTCTACACCAACACGTATTTGTGGTGTGACTGAGCAACAGGTGCTATAAAGATGTCATGCCATCATAATCGAGATGATTGATTTTGATGGCACCATCTCAGCGCCTGTCGCACATCCAGGGAGCAGGTCATGTTGCATCATGTTACACACATTGATAAGTATATGTGACAATGACGATCAAAGCAGGCAACTATGGAAAATCAGATGTAATCAAAGAGGGTGTCACATCAACAGGCATACGGCAAATCTTCATTAAGCAATCTTGGTTTTTGAACTCGTATTGCTGCAAGATTTTTTTCCTTGACATATTTTATCATGGCACTGTGATCTCTAATGTTTAGTCATTACATCAAAACATGACAATTGTGACATGACAGTTATGTAACGTTATGCACCAAAAACTATGTTGCTTAACATAGTAGCGCACTATGTCTTATGATGTTTAACAGCGAACACTGGTTGGACGAGGACCATGGGTATGTATCCAAAATGCATACATTTACACATTTCATTGGCTATAACCTTTTAATAAGCTCATTAGAAACCCAGCCAGTACATTATAGTAAAATAATCATCTATTGATACAATGCTTTACTAGGTGGTGCTGCTCATGTTTTCTGATCAAAATGTATTAATGAAAAAATGAAAATGCAGAGAGCACAACATACATTTTACTTGGACTTTGAAACAGAAGTGTGTCTTGGTTTGCGACAAATCATTATTTTGGTACAACTCTTAGTGAACATTCTTGTTTTTCCAGAATTGGCTTATCCATTTTAGTCATTTGCTTGACCTGCTGGCTGCAATGACCTTATTCTGCCCAGATTAATACAAGCCTCTCCCCCCTGTGGCCCCACAGATTGACTTGCAACCGTCTGAGGCCGTCTCAGCGTAGAGTGGAACAATTTACGTTTAGAACTGATGACTGTTTGCTATGGTGCAATAATTACTCCAATTAAATGATTATTGTGTGATATCATTGGCCACGGCTTAATAGAACCAGCATGTAGGTTACAGCCGGTTCCTGCTCAACACTTGAACCTGTGAAGAACGCCTTGTGGCCTGCTGTTGCAGTTTGTGAGCAGTTGTACTTTGAGATTCTTATAGTAGCTAACTTTTTAAATGTGCAACTGGCAAAGGATAATAAATAAACAGAAAGACAGATGAACAGACTACAGACCGACTGCGGCAGTATATTGGGAATGACCTTCCAGTGGTGGTAGTGTTTGGATTACCTTTTTAAAGCGGTAATGGCTTAACACGGGTGACCAAATGCCAATATTCCATTGATTCCATAGTAGCTGGAAGCTTGCATTGTCTATCCTTCTGAGATTTGTTTCACGAAAACATTTTATTTAGCCTGAAGATTTGAACTGCTCGTTAGCGCTCTGTGGTTATCGGCCTGTTTGAGAGGTTGTTTTATGTCACAACCCCAAATGCTAATAATAGATTATAAAACACGATGTTGGATTCTCGTTGATTACCAGCAGGGAGTTACCGGAATCATCCTATTCCTTCGGTAATGTCTGTTCTATTTGAACCAGCCTACCATGTTACCAGCCTACCATGTTACCAGCCTACCATGTTACCAGCCTACCATGTTACCAGCCTACCATGTGACTAGCCTACCATGTGGCGTCTAACAGTTGGGTTTTTCTATTGACTAATTTAGGGAGCAACGTGACAGTGAGTCAATAAGGACCAATAGTACTGGGATATGTTGAAAGGGAACATAATTTTACACATTTATGTTCATACTTAATCATTGTTTCGAAATTACTTGTGAATGAACACAATTTTTGTCCATATGCAAATGAAAGTATCACTCAGTTGCCGCAGATTTGTCGGCTGCACATCCATGATGTGAATCTCTAGTTCCACAACATCCCAAAGGTGCTCTATTGGATTGAGATCTGGTGACTGAGAAGGCCATTTGAGTACGGTGACCTCATTGACATGTTCAAGAATCCAGTTTGAGATGTAAGCTTCGTGACATGACATATTATCCTGCTGGAAGTAACCATTAGATGATGGGTACACTGTGGTCATAGCGGGATGGACAGGGTCAACAACAATACTCTGGTAGGCTGTGGCGTTTATACAAGTTGCTCGATTGGTACGAAGAGACCCAAAGTGTGCCAAGCAAATATCCCTCACATCGCTGCACCACCACCAGTCTGAACCGTTGATTCAAGCCAGGAAGGGTTTCCCGCACCCGGTGTGGTCTTCTGCCTCTGTATTCGTGTTGAGGGTTGAGATGTTCTTCTGCATTCCTTGGTTTTTTAATCTTGCCTTTCGATCGCCTCAAACCAGTGAGGCCATTTTCCTCTGATCTCAGTCATCTACAATGAATCTTTACCCAGAGAACTCCTGCTCACTGATATTTTGTGTTTTTGGGACCATTCTCTGTGAACCCTAGAGATGTTTATGCAGGGAAATTCCATTAGCCATATTCAAAATAAGTACATTTTCTTTCTTCGGCATTCTTCTTGCACTGTTTCAAATATTATATTATACATCATTCCACAGAGTTTTCTTACATTTCCCAGTATAATTATACAAATCATATGACTAGAATCAGGATTATAACAATACTAAGAATAGTTGTGGGATCACAGCCAAGTAATCAGGCATCATCAAATGTGATCTTGCAGCGTTTGAGATCAATTTCCGTGTCCAAGGGCAAAACTTGTCGGGCCGACTTGATCTTAAAAAAACGTAGATACTGGCACTGGAAGAAACAAGTGTACGATTTGTCATCGTCTTAGTAAGCGCTAAGATGACAGGGAACCTGGCTGTGTTGTTTATCACTCAAACAATGTTATAATGGCAACATCTGACAGTGAGAGAAACATGATATGCTCTTTATTGCCTGTGACTCACCCAACCACTGTCAAGCTATGGCAATTAGGTCAATGACCTAAATTATCAATTTATGTCAAAACTCACATGATGTGCATTTGATAACCATTGGGCAAATCAAGAGGAAAAAGGTGTTGCTGACTAGCGGATATGTTTCGGATTTATCCGATTTGGATAAATATGTGTGTTAACGCAATTACTGAACTGCTCAGTTTGCTCACTTCATCGGGTGATGCTTCATAGGAACAGAAACATCCCAGATACAGTCCTGCCCATTAACTTTGTTTCTCCCCAGACAGTGCCCCTGTGGTGTGAATATTGCACCAGTTTTATGGAGGGGTGACCCAGAGAGAGAAATCTCACTGGCTGCCTTTCTTTCCTGAAGTCTGATCCAGGGCAAAAGCCCAATGGAACGGGATATTTCTTATATATTGTCAGATTCTTAGGTGGTTTGAAATCAGACACTAATTAAATATTTTTATCACGCGTTTGAAGTAACTAGGAAGCCATCGTCGTTGTTGTCATCTGTACTGCTTTATAGCTTCTGGGTGGGAGAAAGCTGCAGTAAGGCTCCACAGCTTCAAACAAATGCCTGTTTCTCATTTAAACCGTGTTTTAATATGGTATATAAATGTAACACATCAACATTTGTCCGTTATGACATTTACTGCCAGAATATGCCATTTTCAGAAGACACATTTGTATGGTTCGCCTATTGTGCATCCCAAATATAATTATATTCCCTATTTAGTGCTCTGGTTAGGAACAGAGATTACGGGCAAATCCTCGAAGGTCAACCTGAGCGTCCAAATGCTAAGTTTTACCCCTTAAATGGGAGTATTCTGAAACATTTTCCATATAGCCAGATTTCATATATGTCTAAAATAATCTGGTTCTCTCTTTCCATGTTTTTCTGTTTCACTGTCAGAAACCTTAGTTCTAGATGTCTCTAAATTGCGGGACCTGTAGCACATATCTGTTGCGTTCTAGTCAGATTATCATAGCAAATTTGTCCCCGGAAGCAGAACTTTTTTGTTCTTTGTTTGGATCTAAAAGTATTTATTAACGGTCTGTGAATAATGATGGCGTTATGCATGATATATGTTTATGAAGAAGCATTTCGTCTTTTTAAAACGTACACACGTCCAGAATTAACAACCCTCCAACACCACGCCAGTGTCTGCTGGTCCACTAGAACGCCAAGTGGAGCGGACACACGCATCAAAGTATAATGATTTTGGTCCTGTCACCACGTCTCTTTGCATCATGTGATTTTCAACGCAAGTGCAAAGTCCATAACGCTGGAATTGCCCGGGTTTAGATATTTCTCTGCATCGCCCTTGTCAGCCGTCACTTACTGAAAATATTAAATGTATTTTCCATGTGTAATGTAGGGATAAATTGTGCCTGTCTTCGTAGTCCTGGTGGGCAGAAACCATTAAGTTGATACGAGACCATTCGGTTCAATTGCACAAAGCCGTCAACCACACGGGGCCACTATCGTTGTGCTTAAGTTATTGTGCAGCTTCGTCTGGAAAATGGAAAACACGCATTTTGTTTCAAATCAGAGGCAAAACTAGGACTCTGTCCCTGATGGTAGCCTGTAATGCAGTATAATGTGATCCTATACTCTTGGTTGCGCCATTGCTTTTGACAAGAGCCCATAAAGGGAATAGGGTGTTATTTGTGACTCAAATAATGTATTCTCCGGTCGAGGCCTACTGCCGCAGCCTAATTGCTCTGTGGAAAAACCTTTCCTCGCTACTTTATCCTCGTGTGTGACACTTTACCCTCGAAGGAGTTCGAAACAGGTGTTGCGCGCGCATTTTCTCACCCTGTCGGTCCTATTAGCCAAACGGCACCGGCGCGATAGTCTTTGAAGCAATGGGACCCTAACCACGGGTCCTCAACACAACAGGCATATGCTCTTAAGGATCAATGGAGATGTGCATAGGCCCTGTTCGCCGTGAATGGAAATCACGCAGAGGGTCAAGGTTTCCCTTCTGCAACACTACTTTCAGGAAGCACAGTGTAAAAGGCCCGTGGAAATCTATATTTTGTTGTTGTGTCCAACCAGCCTGTGAATCACAATCCCAATGTTTCCACATCAGCATTCAAGTATATGCTGGTGTAGTGCGCCGGCGTAGTGCGCACCTCCTATTTTGGTTGAATTTGCCTACTGAATCAAATGCCAGTTTGTAAAGCATTATTGTTCTGTATTGTATACCATGTTGAATACAAATGGCTGACAACATGTTAAAAGAACCCCAAAACATTGTCTTCTTGGGTAGAGACTGTGAATACAGTCTGTTCAATCATAATTCCGAGTTTTATTGGCCGTGTTGTTAATAACAGATGTTGTTGTGGGCGTTACAAAATGCTTGGCATTCAGAACACAGGTAATTGTATGGATTTTATGCATCAACTTGCACTACTGTTCACTCACAAATGTTTTTGTTTTCCAAAGAAAAGCACATTTACTGGCCAATTGCATATTGTGGTTGCTAATCCAAGTTTATCAAGAAGAACGTTCTTTTGAAACTTGCCCATCAATACTGATCCCAGATGGCGCCGAGCGATGACCGCCACGACTCTAACCCGTGTGTTTACGTTCGCGCAGCTATGGGTCAGAACAAATTCCTTATATGTGCAAAACAGACTTGGTGAATTAACCTGATTCTGAAATTAAGACCATTCCACGCAAGAAATTGCCAAGAAAATTAAGATTTCGTACAATGCTGGGTGCTATTCCTCCACAGAAGAGGACGAACACATTTGAGTGGCTAGTTTAATAAACATTACCTCACAGGTCCTCAACTGGCAGCTTCATTTAATAGTACCCACAAAACACCAGTCTCAACAGCGACAGCGAGTAGGTGGGCAAATAAAAAAAGAGAGATAAGGATGGCCGAAAGAACACAAACACTGGACAGAGGAAGATTGGAAAAAGACTCTCATGGACAGATATAATCTAAGTTTGAGGTGTTCCAATCACATATACGAACATGAGGGAAACACAAACTGTTGATGCCTACTGTTAACCATGGTGGAGGCATTGTGATGGTGTGGGGTGCTTTGGTGGTGGTAAAGTGGGAGATTTGTAGAGGTTCGGCAACATCGATCAACGCTAAACACCCATGCGCCCAAGACGCAGGAAGTGATAGTGTTTAAACAACAGCCGGTGGTTTTATGATTTACAATGCTCATATCAAATGCTGATATCAGGTCCATTATCTGACAGTAACCGATCAATCCAGATCAAGTCCACATTATGGTAACATCAACAACATATTTAGCTTATCACAAACGGTCATATTTCTAATTATTTTTCCTATTTATGCGCTTTTGCACATTCGCACACACTCACACTTAAATCGCACACACATCACAGTGTCAAGTTCATTCACACTCACTAAACCGGGTTGGCACGTCCTCATTTGCACACACACACACTACAGTGCACCCCGGGTTTCTGCTTCTGTGAGGATTAAGTGTCCCGGTACTCTGTAGGGTTCTTAATACTGTCGACTGTAACACAGGCATAACATCAAGCCTTAACCACTAAAGATATGAGGATCATGTCCCCATGTGTATCCATGTTGTAACTCGAACCCCACTATCGCTATTAGACAAAGGCTCTATTTTCATCTCACCTGACCGTAGCGTCCATTTCAAATTCAAGTGCCTCACTTTTTGTCGGTTGCTCTAAATAAACACATTTCCACAATCGCAGTTAAATCAATCGAAATTCCATTTCGTAGCTCCAAAAATGCATACGAAGTGGGGGAAACGTACCATATCCGTTGTATATTTCTGAATCCTCGAATGTCACGTATAATGCATTTTAAAGATCGATTGGAAACATCACTGGTTTGTGTTTCCGTTACGTCAGTGTACTATTCACAGCTGTTATTATTCAGTTAGAGACGGCTGATTAATAATAAGGCGCTATAATTCCTCCCATCTTTGAATGATTCTGTTAGGCCTTAATAGCCCCGGGGTGGATGCATTTGAGTCTGCCCACCAACTACGCAACTGTGCATATCATTAAAATGTTATCCGAGCATTTTTCCCGGTTTGTGTTTTTCAACAACATCGCAGCGTTCTCTCTCAAACGCCGGTCAGCTGTTCAGCCCAGATCCCTCGGCTGCATGGCGAGGCAGGCGGTCCGTGGTTCACGGATGACCCAGCCTTTCCTCCACCCCTCAGTTTTTCCCCGCACTCCCGACTCGAGACAATTGACACGGACTCATCAAATTGCTTCACAGATCAGTGCGCTCGTGAACCCGGGTTGCTCTCTCTCTGTTAGCCGTCCTGGAACCGACTGACACGGCCGGACCAAGAACCGACGCCGGAGAAAAGAGTGCGCACGTCGTTTCCGAGATTGCTTTACTTACATTTTTTTTAATCCAAACATTTTTTTTTTTTTTCTCACACAAGGCATCAGAACAATGCGATGAAGGTCAAGTTTGTTGTTTTCACTCGGATGGAGAACTGGGGGGGGGCTGTGATATTTCCAATGGGTTTCTGTTTTCCAATGAATTCTGAGGATCTGGCTGCCGGGTGTGTCTCCGTGCAGTTCAGTGCCCAAATTTACATTTAAATGAAACCAAATGGCTGTACATTCAGATGTGATATACAGTAATGGTGTGGGTAATATAAGTACAGCCCCCTTGCTCTGATAGATCAGCTCGCAGCTACTGCCTGAGGTTGGTGTCATTTAGGCACTTAGCCGGTATTTTATGACTTACCTCTTTCTGTGCATCAAGAACATTACATACAAAACAGGCATCATTTCAATTGATGATTCTTTGTATAATCAAACTGTACAGCCCAGTAAGTGGGTTCACTACTCTTTTCCTGGGCTTTTCGACAATGTGTTTCATTGTCCAGCTCGAATATGGCTGTTTTGCTTGAAGGGAAACGTGTTTTGGGTCACCTGCTGTATCAATCTGAGTGAGCTCTCTCTCACTGACATCATGGACAGTGGGGCTTTATTTGCTGCATGGAATCACTAGACATATGATATTTGTTGACTTCTCATGTTAAACTATATATGTATTTTATATTTATAGAAGTTCTCATTATCACCAAACCGCTTTTTGTAAGCTACATGCCAATGCTATGTTTAGTAGCGCAACATTAAATTAGTAAAACATTTCAAACATTTATCAAACATTTGACTACTATGGATACACAGACGGTTCGCTTTGCGACTTCAGATGCTCGGATCTTATAATGGACCTTGCCTGCCATCTCAACAAGTAGCCATATCTGGCCAGATGTTTGGCTGTTTGGAAGCTACTGATATGAAGGATAGATAGCCACAGATGTGAATAGCTAGTTATAGGTTAATTCCCACAGCCACTGTGTGTTTTTCCTAATAAGCAAGGGACGCATCAAATTAACTTTTTCGCCTCTGTTGTCCAAATGCAATTAGTAAATACATTTTCTAATCCAAATTCACGAGGATATTGGCTGGAGAAAGGAGCTGAAGCACTTGGATTAGGACTCTCAAATGCTCTTCATTTAGTCTCCACCGAGTAATCTTCTCGAATTTTTTAATGCCATCCAATGGCCTTTATCAAACAAGGACAAACGCTACAAACAAACATGCGAAATGAAACCAAGGACATTTGCTATGACCCGTCGAGCCAATTATTTCTAAAACAAACATCACCAATCTAGAAATCTCTCAAACATAATGAATCAACACGTTGGGGTCCCCCAGGGTGAAATGTCCCCTGGAAACCGTTTTTTGCAATACTTTGTGTAATCTGTGTCTCCCGTGTTGATATATGAATAAGAGCGCTTGGCATGTGTCATCTGAAAATGCAATCCCCAAATAAAACAGGAAGTTGAGGATGACCAATGAAGTGTCCATAAAGCGTCTGCTGCAAGTTCCACAAGCTGATAAACAACAATGTCATTTTCACTCATAGCTTTTTTGCTAATTTGTACAAAGACGGCCAAAGGTTCTGAAGGGCGTTGTTATATTTGTTTTTTAAATATTTAATGAGATTGGAGGACACATTGAAAGGCATCTAAGAATACCTTCTCTTGCAGGAACATCTTAGATCCATCTTTGCATTTAGGCTGTTCTACAATTTAAACTGCAAGTTTTGAACTGGTTCAATGGTTCAATCTGTACCATGAAAAAACCTATTGAAAAATTTGGTTTGGGATTTTCGTTGCCATGTGGCTATTTTTTACCCTCTGGCCCAGAGGCCACTATACCCAGTTTAATATCCAGTGTTTCACATAAATACCTGGTTGTCTCTGATAAAAGGCTGGTAGACATTCTATCAAAACAATACCCTAATGCACACATCAAAACCCACAAAGAGGTAGTTATTAACCACACAATCAAACACTATTTTTGGCCACCTAATTTTTCTGATTTGAGGACATAAGTGCAGGGAAAGGCTATTCAGGAATTAGGAATGTTCAGGAATTGTCTAAACCCTCCCTCCTACCTCCATTTGTTTCTCCAAAATGTTTCTCCAAACATTTTTGAAAGATGTTTAAGCATTTAAGGTATTTGGCAATGACCAACTGTTTCTGTTTTTGCAAAAAAAATTCTATGTTTTGTTTCTTTTCATTTTTCTCAGTAGTAATATTTACATTGTACATTTTTATAAAATATTGTTTGCTAATGGACATTTTGTAGTAGTTGTAGAGCAATATTTGTATTCACCTTGAACGCGGATAGAACTGAAGCTGTTTGTCATGTGGGCTGTTAGAAGAATGCACATTTGGCTGGAATAATTTGACGTCATGGTTGTTATGTGGTAGCACAAGCATCTAACTCATTGATTTTACCATGTTGTCCAAATACAGAGGCAGTTTGTTTTTTACTCGATCAACAAACTTTTCAATATCAGTGTTTCCAAATAGACACCAGATATATTTTTTTACGAGCCATGCACAAATTATGAATCTATAGTGGGGAAGACGATTCATTTTCATTCCGACTTTCAGATTCAATTTTCTTAAACCTAACCTTATCCTCCACCTTGTTTGTAGCTGTTGCTATTACTTTAGCCTCACTTATACTTAAAAGACCCAAGCACACACGCATTGCTTGTGACCTTATTTACAGCGTTGTGACAAACATTGTTACGAGCATAGGTTTCTTAATATCCATCCTGCTCTATACCTAAAACGCTGTTGATTAGAGTGGTTAAACATGACTGATTTTATATTTTAAGACATTTCTAGGTATTAAAAATAAACAGGTCCAAAGGGCTCACTTCAATCCAGCATGCAGTTCAGTATTCACGCTGTGACATTTACCCCGTGTGTTTACCGAACCGGGCTCTGGGCGGGAGGACTGTGTCAACAGACACTTCTAAGGAAGGTCTCTGATTGAACCTTACCATAAGCCTCCATGTAGATACAGTCATTTGAAAGAAGACCCCGCGTCTTCCATTTTGTTGCGAGATAATTAAATGTTATTATCGGAGAACCTGTCACGTTGATGTATGGCCACATTGCTAAAATCCATATTTGACAATCTCAATTGAATGGCTTTTTTGATAGAGCGAGGATCTGCCGTAAATCTCTGTGTCGGGCCATCCCGTGAACCACCACCACCACGATGTTATTTCTATTCCATTTACAGCGGCAGAGGGGACAATATTGATTTGGCTAACCTAAAAAGGCATTTAATAGTGTTTTGACATTGACGCAATGAAAACATCAGTTGTGTAGGCGCTATGGAGTATATTGTCCACAAACTGGTACATAAAGAATCCTAACATTGCTTAATTATATTTCATTGGTCCATATTCTGTCTATCATGACTTGTTGTGATTTTTTTTTGTGTTGCACATAGTGTCAACATGTTCACGTTTATTATAGGGTGCACTTCAATGTGAAGTTAAAGTGAAGAGAGAAACACTGCTTCATACCGAATGAGTAGTTCGCTTCAGTTTCATCCTATTACATGTACCAAGTGCACAATTTAGTTCTTAATCCTCAGGCTACAAGTCTGCCTCGAACATGGCACCTTGTGTGGCCCTGGGGGGTCCAGTCGTCCAGGGGCTGTGGGTTCGATTCCGGCCTGAGCCCTTTGCAGCACATTCTCCTCTGTCTTCCCCGCTTTCTCTGTTTCCTACATAACGCATAAAAATGGCCAAAAATGTATTTTAATAAAAACGAACACGGCACGTTGTTTCCTTTTGGTGCTGTGAAGAGCACATGCTCCCCTGTCGTGTTTATTTCTGATATTGCAACTTGATATTTATTTAAAGATATAACCAGGTTTTATGGTCTGCTGAGGACGCCAGAGTTAGGTGTGGTTTAAAGACAAACTATGGTCATGCAGAAACTATCACCCGCTGCTGTGAAGTATGGTGATTGATCTGCAAGATTGTGAGCGGTTCTGAGCTTCTTCAAAAGGCCTTAGGATCCTTGTTGGAATACACAGGAACATGGACTCTGCCTGGAGGCCTGAACTGGATTGTCATTGAATTTTCCAGATGGACAAATATCTAAGGAATACCTTTAAATACATGAAAATGGCTCGCTGACCTAAAGATCAAGCTTTTGCAATGGCCATCACATTCACTTGTTCCATTGAAACCCTGTGTGATGAGCTGAATAGACGAATCCAGGAATGAGAACCACAGACTCTGATGCTGAAGTATCTGGACAGTTTCTGTGTTCAGCGACGGTTTTAAATCCCTTATGTGTTCACCTACGTCACCAGACCTTATGAGACAATTCTGAGCTGTTATCTTGGCAGAGGGTGCACAATGTGCTAAATGCAGGGGTGGCAATAATTCTATCACATCTATTTATGAATGTAATAATTATTTATTGATTGTTTTGTTTTCTCCAACGTTTTCCACTCCCTTTATGGTTTAATTCTTATCAGTTTGTCAGGGTACGATCGAGCTGATACAGAACAGGCATTTTGTCACAATCCTTGTGTTGATATTTTTGTAGGGAGCAAATACCTCTAGGGGGCACTGTGCATATAACGATACAGGGTGACATTCACACAAGTTGGAACAGCCCGTGGTTTCAATTGGTTAGATTTTTGCCGTGAGTTTGATTTCAGCCGTGAACCGGTTGGTGATTTTTGGTCCCATTGACTGTTGAGTCGTTTTGTTCTCAACGAATTACACGATGTACAGTAAATAATTTCTGACATTCAGTGCGTTTCATTCATCGAGACCTGATGTGCGATTTATGTGTTCTTTTAATTTTTTAAGCAGTGTATATATTCTGTTACGTTGTTGAATTAGATTCCATTTCATCTCTCATCAAATGTCCATAAAATGTGAAAGCATTTCTCTGGGTGTATGTGCCTCCTCACAGCAGTGTCCGGACCTGTTTGTTTTATTCTGATCTGTTTAATGGTCTACCTTTTTGTGACAGTCTCTTCCCCCTCACCCACCTCGTTCTCCCGTTTCACATAAAATCACTCAGCGTAGGTTTGCGCTGGGTTGATGAATGATCACAGTGAGCCTCGAGGCTGCCGGCTTCGGTGAAATGGAGAAGAATACCAAAACACATTTAAAAGTTGTCAGATGGGCGGACGCGTCGGGCATCGGTTCACGAGGAGCCGAGGCGTTTTCGGGCATATCTCCAGCGGCGGTATTGGACAGGCTAATGTGGCAGACGCTCTACATGGTGAGGACTTTAGACAGCTGTTGTTAACTCCTCACTGCTCCTCAGACAGATGTCAAAAACATAATAGTGCAACACTTGAGACGACGTCTCCCACGGGGCCTAGGATCTTGATGATGTCACGGGTCTTGGTGAGAGGGCTCTCGTATCCTCTTAATATCTGTCAAAGTTTACCGCTCTGCCCGTCTCTGTGACGCTAGTGCCTTAACAAGCACGTTTTGTTCTCACGTGCTCTACGTTATATCGCGGTCCGCATTGAACCTAGGAAGTGAATGATGATAACGATATTATTATTGAATCGAGTGTCGTCATTGTTTTTCTTTGACTTTTTGATCTGTGGTTGCTTTTATAGATTTATCTGACCCGGGTGTTTCTGGTCACCTCATGACCAGAAACAGTATTCATGAAAACTGCATTTTACTCCAAGACGATTAACTGTTTGCTTGTTAATGTCTGAAGGAACAAAAGCATCAGGTCCCTGCAGATTTCTCAGTCGCATATTCATTCGAAGGTGGATTTAGATGTGACTGCGAGTCACTGGCAGTTCTTTGGCGACTCGATCATTGTTTTTGAAGACGTGGCAGCTGATCGTTATGCCCCATTAAGCTGGGTTCTAGCACCATGTATACAAACATCAGTTGTAACCAGGTCGTCGTTCATTTCCTCCTGTCTAAAGCACTAGCGGCCTGCCTGAATATATCTGAGGAAATCTTTTCATTATGTTTGCTAGTAACCGGTACCTGATATCTGCGCTCATTAGTGGGGAACCTAATCTGCTATTCCCGAACACTGGCTGTACCTTTGTGAACTATGTAGTAGCCTCGTGTCCTCTGTCTGCCTGAGGCAGGAGGCATTCATGCCCACAGTGATTTAATGTTATGTTCTTCTGTGGAAAGACACACGCTGAGATAAGAGCTGTCTTTTTTTTTTCATACGGGTCCGTTCTGCCCTGTTGTATCCCAGGACATGTGAAACCCATCTACTTCCAGTCTGAAAGCGAACTGTCCCTCACGGAGGGGCTAGAAATCACCTCCTAACAGTAAAAAGCTTTTAACAGCACCGCTCCTGCAAAGCCAAGAACACACGGTTGGGTTTTCAAATCTGAGGACAAAGACTGGCGCTGTCGCCTACAGTCACCAAGCAGTATGACCTCATGGCTTTCAGTGCCATTTATGTAATGAATACGTCGACATCAATTATGCAGTTGAATTATCAGGCAAGGCTATTTGCGGTGTGTATATTACTAGCTATCAATAATCTCTCATATAAACTTTGGATATAGCGTCATTAATCACTAGTTGTTTATTTCAAGTCCAGCTGATGACAAACAGGTCCACTAATTATGCTGTTGTGATTTAGCTAAGAGTTTATGGGTAGTGGCATGCCGCCTCGTACTTGCACACTTGCACACTTCATTGAATATTCACCAATAGAAACTTTAGGCAAATCTGAGAAGAACTCTCAACTTTCTTTGGTGTTTTTATAAAGATGACACATTAACTACGGATTATATAATATAACGGTGGCACTGCATTTGTACCCATGAACAATATAAACCTACATTTGGTTTGACATTATTCAGGCGTTCACATCGACTGTAAAAATAAATGGACAACTAGTCTGTGTTCAATCCGAGCATTGAGCAATACACAGGGCTTAACGTGAAACGGAACGGTAATTGCGGTCCAGTTGCGTTGGACAATAGAGGAAAGCACCGAGAGCTGTACAGAAATGTGCTGCACTTTAATGGCTTCTAGATTCATGGTCAGTTTGCATTTGACTGTACGTTAGCCACTGGGCAAAATGAAAAGAAATTAATAGACCAACATATTAAAAATCAAATTACTTTTTAATTAAAAACTTTAAAATTCAAGTTTTTGTTAGTCATTTCTTCATTAGAATAAATTAAACTACAAAGTGCACTCACAAATGGAAGTGGTTCAGTGGTTTTTTAGTTATTATCACTATCAATTTTATTTTGGCTCTGTATTTTCCAGTTAATATTTGTAATCAAGCAAATGTAGGCTTTTCAGCTTATATTTGAGGTTATTTGTGTACATATTGGTTGACATTTTGAAATCATATAATGCTGGAATGAAGCTTTAGGTCAGTGAAAAAGGTTCCATCACATAATTGGTGAAAGTGTAATAGAGCTGTCAGTCTTGTCTCGATTCTAGGCTTTGTGTTTGCCTTTGGAGTCGGCTATTGGTGTCTGTGAAAGACCCAAGGAGGTGTCAATAAAAGTCAAGAAGCCCAGCTGAAACATAGCGAAAATCTTTGGCTACCGAAAACATTGGTCTGGGGCATCATTAAAAAGACAGAAAGTACTGTTGAGCGCAGGGATCGCAAACTGCCCGGTAGGCAAAGGAATACCTCCTACTCTGGATGACTCAATTTCCAGAAATTTTCCAGAAAACAGAAACTTGCCACGATCCGCAGCACACCACATCATCTGTGAAATTGTATGTGTTTCGACATTTGTTGTCGTTTCATTTGATTGTAATAAAACATCACCTTTTTTATTGGCTTCTGCATTTGGCCGTCTCTGTGCTTCACCAAAAGAGGATCGTGACTGTATTACGGCTGTTTGAGTTTGCTCACTTGTATTTATTTATAATTTAACAGCAATAACAGAATGACTTCTGAAATGTACTATTAAAAAGAAATATTACTTAGCTGAGCAAAACGAAACAATGGCAGGGCCAGGGGCCAGTAGACTGTCACATGCAAAGTAGAATATGATAATACTTGACATGGCGCAAGCAGATGTTTTTTTTGTTTTTTGTTTTTGTTTGTTGTTGCATGTGTTTCTGCATGTGTTTCATTTGGATATTTAGTGGGTTTTTTTGTAATAAAATATCTATATATAGTGTATATATACATTTATTTTAGACTAATTGATCATTGGAAAACCCTTTTTAAATTATGTTAGCGTAGCTAAAACTGTGAGGATAATTGACGCAATAAAACTGTCGTTCTTTAGACTAGTTCACTCTGGAGCATCAGCATTTGTGGGTTTGATTAGAGGCTCAAAATAGCTTGAAACAAAGAACTTTCTATAAAACTGTTTAAAAGTCTATACTTGTTCTGAGAATTAAAGATTATTCCATGCCAGAAATTGCTTACTATGTGTACTACTCCCTTCACAGAAGTGCGCAAACTGGCTTCAACCAATAGAAAGAGTGGGAGGCCCCGGTGCACAACAGAGCAAGAGGACAACTACATTAGAGTCTAGTCTGAGAAACAGATGGCCCTCAACTGGTAGCTTCATTAAACCGTATCTGCAAAACTCCAGTCTCAACGTCAACAGTGAAGAGGCGACTCTGGGACACATGGCCTTCTACGCAGAGTTGCAAAAGAAAAAGCTGTCTCAGACTGGCCAATAACAAGAAAAGATCAAGCTGGGCAAAAGAACACAGACACTGGACAGAGGGAGAACTCTGTCTAGAAGGCCAGCATCCCAGGAGTGGCCTCTTTTCTGTTGGAGTTAACAGCTTCCGAGGACACAGGACAACCGCTTCAAGCACAGTTTAACACTGGTCGAAGTGAGTTGTCTCAGTCGTTACTGTGAGGAGACTTCAAGCTGCGAGTTATCCAGGTTGACTTGGAAGTTAGAATACCATTGCTATATAAGAAAAAGTAGCTTGTCGGGTCAATGAAGCACTTCCAATGGACTACTGAAGACTGGAAAAACGGTCTGATGGACCGTTAAATAAAGTAGACTGTTAAATAAAGTGTAAAATATTCAGTGTGGACATTTGAACATTTCTACTGTGTGGGTGACCAACTTTTGAACAGTAGTCTTTGTTTTAACATCTGTTGGTGACTACTTTAGTGAATGCTTTTCTCAAGGTTTCTGTTTTGTAAATGAGAACTTTGCTATGGAAGATTTGACAGTTGCTGTCTTTAATGTAGGAATGACTTTCAACATCTCTTCTATATACTCCATTAATTAGTTATTAGTGTTTTCAGAATTTAGCTGTCTTAATTGGGTGTTTGTCCCATCTTTCAAATTCTTTGTTGCAACCCTGTCACATTTGTTAGACGTGTGGACGGAAAAACACACTTGCTCTCTTTCTGTATCTGGCTTACTCTCTCTTTTTCTCTTTTCTCTCTATATATTTTCCTCTCACATTTCCGTTTTTGCTTTCCACTCTCATTCTCTGACAAACTTTTTCGCTCCCTCTCACACACACTTTCACTCTCAGTCTTACTCTCTTTAGTTAATGTCAGCTCTCCCAGCACTTACTGACACTTACCAGTGAGTGCACTCTCTTTCCTTTTACTGTATCCGGTAGGGCTGGAACCGTACACAGATTCGTAGGGCTCTATATGGTTCACACTTGATCCCAAATGAATACAATTGGAAACATTTAGAAAATAAATAGCTGGGTGCGCTGTATTAAATGGCTTGTGAAGTTACAGCCTTCTGGTCTTGTGTAAAAGCCCTTTGTGACGACTGCCGAAGTAAAAAGAGCTTTAGAAATGATTCTATTTAAACAGCAACCTTTACTCGCGTCGTAATGAAGATGGTGATACCTGTTGCCACTTTTCCAACTTCAGTTTCGTTAGTCGAACGGACTGAAAGATAGTTGTTGATGTAACAATAACTTTACGTAGCCACTGGTTGACCAAAAAAGCCTACGCGCGACAAACATCTGTCAGGTTAAAATGTGTGTTCTCTGTGCTGTTCGCAAACAATTTGTTCGTTTTGACTGACAGCAACGGGTTCAACCGGAATTGTTCATCCGAACGGCTCGATGCGGATCTGTAACGGTCAGCGTTCTTTCACTTAACAAGTCAAAAAGATGAGTCAGCAAAACACTAGTCGACACATCTACACCGACATCCCCCCATATCAGTATTCCCGGACCAACGGGAAAATGCGAAAAACCCAACACACAATTTCTCCCCCATGCATTCAAGCGGCCCCTAGCAGCAGTGTAATCAGGCTAAAGAAATGGCAAGAGTATTGTGTGTGTGTGTGTGTCCACAGTTTCAAAACTGTTTCAGCAAACAGGCCGGCCTAGTACCCACGTTTATATGACCGTGAAACAATGTTTGTGCCTTTTTTACCGATTGCACTTTATTTTAGATTGTGCTCTCATCAGGCAATATGCAATATATATATTTAAATCTATGTATGGATTTTATTGTACAGCGTTTTACTATTGAGGTTTTTACTATTGTTTGTTTTATGTTACGTCTTGTGTGTTGACATTGCACTTTGAGCTTCTTGCACATCTTTTTCCAATGTGGTTTTATACTGCAAATGGCTAATAAAGTGAGTCTGATATATTCTTACCGAATTGATGTTGTAAAATAAGAACTGATTTTAAGTCACTGTTGACAATGAAAATCCAGAATCCTCAAACTGCAATACGTACCATATGACAGGTAGGCCTACTAGTACACTCTGTATTCAGAATCCTCAAACTGCAATACGTACCATATGACAGGTAGGCCTACTAGTACACTCTGTATCCAGAATCCTCAAACTGCAATACGTACCATATGACAGGTAGGCCTACTAGCTACACTCTGTATCCAGAATCCTCAAACTGCAATACGTACCATATGACAGGTAGGCCTACTACTACACTCTGTATCCAGAATCCTCAAACTGCAATACGTACCATATGACAGGTAGGCCTACTACTACACTCTGTATTCAGCATTCTCAAACTGCAGTACGTACCATATGACAGGTAGGCCTACTACTACACTCTGTATTCAGCATCCTCAAACTGCAATACGTACCATAAGACAGGTAGGCCTACTAGTACACTCTGTATCCAGCATCCTCAAACTGCAATACGTACCATAAGACAGGTAGGCCTACTAGTACACTCCTTTTATCCAGCAACCTGAAACGCAGATTACTTACGAGCGTCCATGGTGTTGTATAAATCAACATAGTTAGAACAGGAACATGTATCACCATTGTTTTACCATCATCAGATGTTAATATATAATATATATATTTATGCGTACATCAATTGCATTAAATAGCAACAGGAATTATACTCTTATGAAACTTTGCAGCTGAGCACAACGCTTAAATTAGTTTTTGTAGACGGGCCTATCGGAATCTTTTGAAACTAGAGGGCCGCGTTATTCCTCCATGTTCCTGTTCTGCAAAGAGATCTAACGTCTACCTCTTTCGGTCGGATGCAACTTCAAACAGTAATTGCTTTTTAGTATCGGCGCGGACGGGATCCAAAGCCAATGTAAATACAATAAAATGAGATTCTGATCGTGGCCTTAGAGGCGGACGAGGTACAAAGTGATAATAATAAGTGATATCGCCGGGGAGAAACGTGTGGTGATTACATTTATTTCCACTGGTCTATTACGAGAGCACCGGGGGGAAACGACGGAACGCTGAGCTCTCTGGTTTTGCAGAAGGCCACCGTCCGTTTCAAACAACCACTGTTCATTTTATTCATGCCGTCGTGGTGCGTCAAAAAAACAACCCGTTCCACTGATCTCCTGGGAGAATTCTTGGACAATTTATGCTGAATTCATTTGTGTTAAGGGAGGACTTTAATGCAATTGAATCCTGTCTGTGATTTAGTATGGAAATGCACATCGTTCATGAAATAAAATCTGTTGCAGCTATTACATCTGATGAAATTAAACCTGTTTCCCAGATCATTATTAAATCAGCCTGTGCTTTGAAATGTTTGTGGTAAAGAAATTGACATATGCAAATAATTTTTTTTCCCCCAGCGCTCATTTATGGATATTTATTTTGTACTTTTCGTTTATCTTACACCCGTGCGCTTTGGCTGAGCTCGATGCTGCACTCTGAGGTGTTTCTGTGACATTTTTCTGAAGACAGAGAGGCTTGCTGCTGGTTGCCACAGCAACCAGTGCATTTCACTTTGTTGTCAAGATGAAGTTGATTAGGAGTAATATAAAGGAGTGAGGCTGTTAACTTGCAGCTGTCCAAATTAATCATCACTTTCACAATGTGGTCGTCCTCATTAAAAATGCACTCATTCTTGCACACAGACTGCCATCCAGATATACAGATAGTATACGATAACTATATGCAATTCTGTGTGACAGAAAGGTACTGCGCTTTTATACACACGCCAAATGAATGGTCATAAAGTTGATAAATGTTTGCGGTGTGTAGCAGTCAGGTCCTATAGGGCATGACCAGGATAAATATCAGATCAAAATTGGGTCTAACATAAGGATTGACATTGGTTATTTTATACCATTTTTAGGGGTGTGTGTGTGTGTGTGTGTGTGTGTGTGTGTGTGTTTGTACTCTTCTCTGTGTGAGGTTCCGTTTGTACTGGGATGTCGGGTCATTCCAATCTGGTTTTGGGTGGTTCTAGGTTTCTAGCATTGTTTCTAGTTGATTGTATATCTATGCTCTTCAGTTTAGCCGCCTCCCCTCATCGTAATTTGTTTCACCTGTTTCTTTGCACCCCAAGCTCCCCCTCCCTCCCGCCCCAATCATCTCCTTCATTTAATTCAGTTCAGGTTCCTTTTTACTTTGTGAGGTAATGCTGTTTCTACGAGCACATGGCAAATCCTTCACTTGCAGTTATAAATTCAAGATGTTCTTTTCATGTACGTCTCTGGGATCTCAAGTGTTTACACCTTATTTTGCCTTTTTTTAACCATGTCTTCATGCCTGCTAAGTTTATATAGTCGTTCAATAAACCTGCTGTGCTGGGGTCTGCGTATGAAATTCGCTACTGCGGTACTTTTATTACACTCAATTTTCATTTTATTACTAAAGCTGCAGGTCTCAGCCATGATAGAAGATCTCATTTGCTGAACTGTAGACAGGCATGGTCAAATTTTTACTGTAATACTGTATCCCTCCTTCCTGGTTATAACCTCTCAGACTGGTTTGTGCCTGGCATTGTTTTGTTGTACTTCCTTATGTATTCCTCCCCTCACCTTTCTAGTTTGGTTATTAAAACCCCCTCCAAGGCACCCTACACGTCCTCAGTGTCTATTTGTGTCTCGCCCCGTTATATATATATTCTAATTTTAACTGGTTGGTTTAAACAGGGGTGTGTAACTGTTTTCTGTCCCTTGTACATCTGTAGTTTTGTTTACTCAATGTTAAATATTACAGCTAAAGATGGAAAAGTAGGTAATTAAAATCCAAAGTATTGGTTGAAGGGATAGCCGATTAGCCGAACATCAGAAGGGTATTGGGAATGTCATGGAATGTCATGGGAATGTCATGGAATGTCATGGGATGTTGTCGCAAAATAAATTCCTTAACAAAAAAAGACTTTGAAATGGTCCCTGTTATCGGCACCTACTCAGAATATGAGCCCCGAAGAGGGAAAGAGACGGCACATATGTGTTGCTGAGAGTCGTGCGTTTAATTGAATAGCTAATAGCTCAAATCCTTCAAAGCCTAGGGGACAATGTGTAGGAGTGGAATAGAAGGCACTCTGTATGTGCCAAACCCAGAATATGCGTCTCCAGCTCTATGAAGGAAGCATCCAAACTGTCAGTAGGTCTTTTGCATAAGGGACATGACTGGTAGGGTTTGACCTGGGGGAACGTTGTATAAATGCCTTTATCTTTTTTGCAAACCTTCCTATTACACTATATATTTTGTTTTTGGTGACCACGTTTCTCTGACTCTCTGGTGCAGTTACTACTGTGACGGCACTGTCATATACAGATGCCCTTTATTTACTATCACCCTCCAGGTCGTCGTGCCATTCTCATCAGGGTCAACACTGTGTCCCAAAAAGAATCCTACTCCCTTCACTATGTACAACACTTTTATCAATTCATTACATATATAGTCCATTAATGCAACGTTCAGTTTATCTGAGTTGCTACTGTCGGGATCAGCAACTAAAATGCTAATCTCAACTCTCTGCTTCTTTCTTCCTGCTTTTTTTTTACTCATTTAACAATAGACTGATTTACTGTGGCCCAATGCACATGGCACCCTATTTGAGTGACTACATTCGTCCAGGGTCCGTACTGCTTTCTGTCAAAATAGGGGACAGGGTGCCGTTTAGGACACGACTTGGGCTTTTTCCAAGCTTTTTTATTTTCAATTTAAAGCTGATTGCGATGAGCGCATGCAATATCATGCTTTACGTTTTAACTAGAATTGTAAAAAGGGCATTTGAATTCCTTTCTTAATTTATTTTCATACACAATTCATTCATCCCAGAAAGCTGAGCGCCTCCTCGGCCGCGGCTCCTTTATTGTCTTCCAGTTTCGGTTCTGTTCCACGGGATCCATATTGAGGGATCGGAGCAATACTGCGGATGGGCCAACGGCCAAGAGAAAAGAGGGCTTTTCATTAGTTTAATATTCCTCTGGAGCCCTGTATGGTTTATTATCTCAACCGGGCTCTCATAAGAGAAGGGAGGGAGAAGAGAAAAAACGGAGAGAGAGAACAGGAGAGCGAGCGAGAGAGAAAGAGAGAGCGAGAGAGAAGGAAGAGATTCATCGAGCCAACCTCTTGACCGACGCACTAAATGATACGGCCTCCGCTGAGATGGCGACACGGACACATGCCGTGTCCTTTTCATTTCGACCGGTGTGTTGCACTGGGAGGGGCTTTATCCATAAGTGGACAGTTCCGTTTCTAGGCTTCCATTACTTGTTCATTACTTGTAAACAGTTTGTGAAGCTGGCGTGAAGACTGTATAGCTGGAGGTCAGTGAGACGATCCTCTGATCTAGCGGTTGCTAGAGCTATCTGTCAACATGGTTTGGTTTTGGTATGGCTGCCATTTTAGCAATATTTATTCTCTAAAATGTTATGATATGTAATTATGACAGCGCCACCAGCGATTCCTTAGAAAATTACTCACTGTAAACAAATTAAACAAATCAGTAATGTTTCATTCATTTGCATTTGGTTTTATTCATTAGCTATCTTTATCCAAGTCTCTTCCGTGTCTTCTTTCACTGTTGTCTGATTTAGAAAAATCGTTTAGTAAATTGTTACATAGGAGCTTTGCCACCAGTGAAGGCCTGAGATGTAGGTGTTCTGGAAAACAAACTTCAGATTGGCTTAAACATGATTGAGACCCAAAAACTGTAATTTACCTTAGAGTTCTATAACACCGTTCAGTCTGAAGTTCAGGACTGACCTGCATGGGACCTGATCACGGTTTACAAAGAGCATAGCTAACCTTGGTTCTGGAAAACCCCGACGACGACAGAGCGAAGGGGCCAGGTGAGCGGGGGCGGGGCCAGGTGAGCGGGGGCGAGACCGGTGACGTTTTGTGTAACAGCCTGGCAACAGGTGACCTCCTGTTCTCCCGTGGAGAAGAAATCCACAGGTTGACTTGGAGCTCCTCCACCGACAGAGACGAGAAGCAGATAGACGACCTGAGGACCGGCGACCCGGTGAAAAAGCTCGCCGAGCGACGTCAAGCTGAAAGCGAGGGCGGATGTCGCAGTTCACTGCCTACATCAGACCGCGCCGAAAGTTTCGGGGACACCGTCAGCGAGAACACCAATAATTTGAGTTGACATGCTGCCATTAGCGTCAAAAGACCTGTAATGGTTCATTATATAAATCAAGCTCCGAAAAACGACAGATGTTAAAATGAGACTGTGGAGAACGTAGAAATTGGATTGCATTTGATTTAGGAACGCGTTGAAAGTAGAAGCACGGGCCTAGGACGAGGGAGTGAAACAACACAGGCAATTGGACGCCTGATAAACATTGTAATTGGTTAAAAGAATGGCCCTGATAAAGAAAACAAATGACAAATTGCAAGAGGAAACAGAAATTGGAAGAACAGTGGAAAATAATTAACACAGCTGTCAAAATGCTTGCGAAGAGACAAAAGGCTTATCCAGAGAAGCTGGCAAATGTAGCTGTCAGTCTTAAAAAGCACGTCTCTGAGTGTGGTAGCTGATTTGAGGCAAACCTGTTAATCAAAGCAACAAGAACGGCAATATGCCACTACACAAAAGGCATAAGAAGCATGAGATCCTCATAGAGAACCCACTGTGGAGCCGGTTATTCACCAGAAAATACTTCACAATTTGTGTACATTAACATCAATTTACCACTTAGGTCAGTATATGCCAAAGTTTAACATTGATCTGGCATTTAAATGTTGCTTTTCACAGAACTTTGGGATTACAATTGCAATGTTAAGACTGAAATGAGTATAATGTCTGTGATTGTTCCAAATCAGCTGCATTAGACATGAAACCCCTTCACTTTCAACTAGTAAAGTCTTGGGGTACATTTGGCAACATCCTTTTTTAACAACTACTGCATCCAAATCAAATATTTTGCAAAGATCAAAACCAAATACTGTATAATCTTAGTGACTGTTAAAGCTATAACCAAGAAGCATGACAAGCACCAGAGTTGTAACGCCGTGGTTACAGTGATGACTGTAAATCAAGGCTATGCTAAATATGCATGTATCTCTGACACGGCGCTGTGTACTGAACGCGACGTGATTATTTTCTGCAGAGTCAGAAACCGTGATGCCACCTACTGTTAGGGTCTGGAATTGCACCACTGTACTGGGTGAGGCCTGAGTGAAATTATTGAATTGAAACGGGTGCGATTTACGACTGCTTAACCGTATTACACGGAGAGATGGTGCTGGGAAAATGAATAATCGGTTCCCTAACGGACAATCTATTTTAAGTAGGAATTCCCACATTTGCAGAGTGTGAGTATGTGTGTGTTGGTAGGGACACTTGCGTGCGTCTGGTTCATACTGAAGGAGACAAATGCTGAAACCTGGCTAGCCCTCTGATAATGCTTTTGGTGTTATGGCTCAGTGGTTTTGGCTGTACGGCTTACCGGTTTGTTACGGCCTTGTCAGAGGCACTGATTCTCACCATGCCATCGTCTAGATAAGTCAGTGACATGTGAACAAGTTCGTACAGCCACCAGTTGACATATGGATATGGAAACCTCACTTTGTCACCACTGACAGATAAAAGTATCCTAATTCAACGAATGAAAGTATACTTCCATAACCTTTGTGTATGTAAAATGTATTTTCCAAAAATGTGTGTATGACCATAGGCTACAATAGCTGGTGATTTGCTGGAATAACTTTATGTAGCCGTTTCATGTAACTGTCTGTCATTCCTTCACGTTGACTGGGAATATTTTTTACCCACTCTAGAGTGTTATGTTTCCGGGCTTCGCTGGTTGCTTCATGTCCCCTCGTTCAATTTCAATAGGATTGAGACGGACCTATGTCATAGCCTTCTTTTTTCTGAGCCATTCTGTTGCAGCTTCACAATTTCTCTGGGGCAATATAGAATATTGTTTGACTCAACGACGGCACTTTGGCTCGACTCGGAGGCAAATGAGCAGACACAAACCATAATCCCAGTATGAGGTTGTTCTTTTCAACTCCACCTTTGACTCTCCAGAGTACATTCGTTTTGTTCTTCATCCAGATGTGGTTTGGCAACGTGTCGATATTATGTTTTGCGAGCAATGGCTCAGTCCTTCTCGATCTTCCATGTAGGCCACGTTTGTCCTGTCTCTTTCTGACAGTTGACTCTGATTGATGTTGATTGAGGTAAATGAGATCCTCTGATGTTACCCTGGGGTTCGTAGACACTTCTATGAGCATCTTAAAGTCAACTCTTGGCCTGAATTTGTTGGGACAATCTGTCCTCTACACAGTGCAGACCACTAGCATTCTACAGATGATTATCTACTAGTTTAAAAAGTGTGTTTAGCTCAGGTATCCAGGTGTGTGTGTGTGTGTGTGTGTGTGTGTGTGTGTGTGTGTTTAGCTCAGGTATCCAGGTGTGTGTGTGTGTGTGTGTGTTTTTAGCTCAGGTATCCAGGTGTGTGTGTGTGTGTGTGTGTTTAGCTCAGGTATCCAGGTGTGTGTGTTTGTGTTTAGCTCAGGTATCCAGGTGTGTGTGTGTGTGTGTGTTTTAGCTCAGGTATCCAGGTGTGTGTGTGTGTGTGTGTGTGTGTGTTTAGCTCAGGTATCCAGGTGTGTGTGTGTGTGTGTGTGTGTGTGTTTAGCTCAGGTATCCAGGTGTGTGTGTGTTTAGCTCAGGTATCCAGGTGTGTGTGTGTGTGTGTGTTTGTTTAGCTCAGGTATCCAGGTGTGTGTGTGTGTGTGTGTGTTTAGCTCACGTATCCAGCTCAGGTATCCAGGTTGTGTGTGTGTGTGTGTGTGTGTGTGTGTGTTTAGCTCAGGTATCCTTAGCTTTCATCCAGGTAATTATTAGGATGGGGTGTGTTTAATTAAGGCTATAGTGAAACCCTATCAAAGGTGCCCTGTTGGCTATCATTTAAGCCTGCTAATGGGAAGGAGGCCCTGTGATGTTTCCTGACGATGGACAGGCGAGCTGTAACTCCCCTATATACTGATAGTTTAAGGACCTGACAGTCTGTAGCTGCAAAAAGACACAATTACAAACCCCGTTAGATGCCTTTGTATACGCATCACACATTTAAACACACAAACTCTCTCTTTTCCCCCATCTCTTTTCACTCACTCGCTTCCTCGCTTTCTCTCTTTTTTTCATCCAATTCTATTCTCTCACTTTCTCCCACACCATGCGTGTTGGCCGGTCTTTTGTGAGGCCGCGTGTATATTTGTGTAAATCTCTGAGTGCTCTGGGGGCTTTGTTTTCATAGGCTGTATAAAATGATTTCATATAATAGAGCAGTTGACCTTCTCTTTTATTGCAGCTCAAAGCTGTCTGTTTGATTCCCTTGTTATTTTGGATTGCTCCCAACACACACACACACACACACACAGTCCTTTTGATATTAAAATACTTTAGGCTGATATTAACAACTCATTCTGTTATTGGTTTATGCCTAGCTCATTTGCATGTGTGTCGGAAACCATCATCAGTAAAGTGCACGACTGCACGTGCTCTTAATGGCGAGTGTGACGTGCAAAAACCACCGCCTCTGTTTATTTAAAAGCTTTTCTCTGTGTTTGGGATTCAACCGTGCATTGTAACACCCACACACTGTTTTTTTTTTTCTCCCGGATGTACCCATTACTGTACAATTCATCACATTCTTGCCGTGCGCGTCTTTTCGACGTGTCAACAGATACCGGACGAAGACCCGTACATTCCTGTGTTCTGCAATGTCATTAGAGTGTTCATCACTCACTTTGAGCAGCGGGACATTCACACCGGCCGTGTCACAAATCGCACAGTATTCCCTACTCACTTTGAGCGCGCGAGTATGTGGTGAATAACGGTGCACGGTACAGAATAGGGTGCCACGAATGAACACTCAGGCCGCGTTTCACAGCATGTACGTAACATTCTTCAGGCACGTGAATTTATTCCAGTGACAGGGGACATAATGGGCCAATGCAGAATGAATAGCCTACAGTAGCTCCCGACTATTAGAGTGAGATGACAGAAAGGGATAAGCGAATCATTGGTTCCCGCTCTGCAACAACGACGACAACACAACACGTGTGTAATTTAGAAATGCACCACGGCAGAATTTGTTAGTACATTCAGGATTTTGGTGTCTACGCGCTTTAACGCGTCCAGACACCCGGCGTTGGAAATATTCAAATTATCTGTAATTATTCCTCATCCCTTAATCTCACATGATTAACGTGCGATTAAGAACATTCACTTAATTTTTTTATGTATTTTCTGATGCTATTTCCAGTCTGTCACATCGTCGAGGAATCAAGTGATGCTCGTAGAATTCATTTGGATCATAGGTGACCTGTACTTCCCCCGGCTCTCGGTCTACCTGTGGATTATTTTTGGAATAGGGGATGACCTGGATGGGATTGGCCCTGGGGTCACAACCTTAACAGAGGTCAGGCTTCAGACTGTCTCTGTGAACTTTATAATGTGTTGCATTTGACCTCTGCTACAGGTAGACACAGATCCAACCCAAACAGTGGTAGTGTATGTCAGGGGCTCTATGATTGACACTGTGTGTGTTTTCTAAGTAATTACTGTGTAAATATGTCCTCTACCTTATGGTGGCGGGAGGGAGGTGTTTCCTGAAGATATCGAACACCTCCGAAAACCGAGGTTTTCTAACTCACGAGGTAGCTGACTGGCATACTATTCTTGGGGGTCAGCAAATCTTTTAAAGTCACTATCAACATTTCGTTAATGAGCATCTTTTCAGAAATGATGTGACATTTCCTGTGGCGTACTAGAGACCTGGTTGGATAGGTAACCTTTTGCCCTCTCACAACCTTTCTAACCTCCTCATCTGCCACAATGCCATGTTGTTTCGCTCTTCTTTTTCGGTCGTGTTTATAACAGTTTGTAAATTGCAAATGTGCCCTGCAAGTTTCTAAATGGTGAAAGAACATTTTATACGCTATATGTCTAATTTATATCCGCCCAGTCCTTGATGTTAGGTACATAGCAATCAGGCCAAAGCATGTAAAGTGTCCTGAGTTATAAGGCCTTAAAAACAAGTAATGTATTTTTGAGAATAAAAAGTTCAGCTTTGTTTGTCTTATGTAGCTTTTTATGCCTCCCTCAAAAGTTCACATATGGCTTATGGTATTCTGTGAGTAAAGCAAAACTGGCTGAATACCAAATGAGCGGCGCTCTGATCAAAAGTAGTGCGCTCTATAGGGAATAGGGTGCAATTTGGGAGCAATGACAACTGCCAGCGACTTTACGTGTGTTTCTCCCCGTCTTTATCTAACTCTCTGCCTCTCCTTGGCACTGGCACTGTTACCAATTACATTTGTGTGGGAGGATTAATGCAACTTTTAATTACAACGAAGGAAAAGTAATGTTTCCAAGCGCGCAGCACAGCAGCGATTATTTCCGTGCATTTTAAAGCACTGGCACGGCCCGCCACTCGGGCTCTGGTAGATACGTCCACCGCACGTATAGCGGCCGTGTTCAACCGAGAGACACATTCGAGTCTTCCAAGACCATAAAGGAATCGAAATGAACCCGTCGGGCTTAATTAACATATTCCGAATTAGCATAATTTCCTCCACTTGGGTGTCACTTCGCCGTCTCGCTGGCTCCCTTTTAAATGGGACATCAAAGGCGGTTTAGCTGCGAGTCGTTTCCCAGTCTCCTAATTTAGCATGAAGGATGCCGACCCCGCGGACCACCAACACGGAAACATGTGAAGGGTGGGGGGGGCTAATGAGGAGGTGGAGGAAGTTGCACCACAGAACAGAGGATGAGCATCCAGTGAAGCATTGAATGGCAGTAATTTCAAAGGTATATTCACATGTGTCGTACATCTGAACTGAAGACTCACTTTCAATATCACTTTTGTCAAGTTGTTATACGAAGAAGAGTTTCAGTAACTGTTATTTAAAAGCAATATATTTCGTTTACTAATTGTATTACCATCTATTTAAATGACAGATCCCAAAATAGAAAGTATACATGATTTATATTTACATATATCTAAATGTACTGTATGTGCAAATATACACTTATGTATTTAAATATCTGGGAAGGAATAGCATGTTATTTAAAGTTAAAACACATTCCAACAGAAGTTGTTGATAATTCCCTGCTTCTTGCTAACAGTATGAAGTAACAAAGTTGTAGTACCATTCCACGTTAAATTGAAATACAACAAATCTGTACTAAGAGAAATTCCTATACATTTTAGTTCATGTAAGTAAAAAAAAATTGCTTTGCTATTCAGAAATGTGCTCGAGGTGCGATTTGCTCAACTAGTCGCTTCCGTTTACGCTGCAATGACTTTTGAAAAAGACTCCGAGGTTGTGGTCAGGACGTGGCCATTTTGGAAATGTACACTTAAGTTAATTCTCTCGATAATCAATACCCGTTGTGGATCATTTGAAGATCTCTCAAGCTTAGTAACCGGGAACCTCTGTATGTCGTAGCTTATCTAGACCCCTAGTTGTGGTTACAACCAAACAGTCGTCCCGCGTCCCAAACTACACACTAGATCCTTGAGTGCACTACTGTAGATCAGAGTCGATGGGCCCCACGACGCACTGAGAAGAGCATGCCGGTTTAGGACTCGTCCTGTTTATTGAGGACAAGGTGACCCCACGACACCCGGAATGTAATAAGTAATACGTTATTGATTGTTTTACCACATGACCCTATTAGCTGAATGGATGTAGGAGTCCATTGCTAAATAGATTCCATGCCGGCCTATCCCTCAATCAGCTCACGTGTGTCTTACCCTGCTGCCGCGGGGGATCTCACATCGACGTGGAATGAGCCTTGAAAATTGCACGTTCCTCGGGTCCATCTGCGGTTGGAATTGTTTAAGAATGTCACTATTTTACAACTCCATGTTAAATGCTTCCCAGCCTGGCAAAGAGAAACTGTAACCCGTGGTTTAGTAAGGACTCTTCAAAGAATTCTGAGCCATGCATGACAGTTTTCCCTTGACACCAAGGCTACATCTAACATCAAAAACACGTGTTCATTTGTGAAATTCTCTTAAGAGGAGTTTTTTTTATAGAGCAAAAGTGTTAGAATATATGTTCAAATATTGTATTTTACAAATAAAGGACCTGTGTTCAAGTTACAAGAGATCTACTCAAATGAGTGTACAGAGAATTGCAGTCTCTCTGTGTGTCTAAAGCTAGGGTATACACTCCCGAATAGTAATAACGTATCTCACTACCTCAGTTTATTAATGTAGTTCATTATATGCGATAGCCCTGGAACCCTATTGCCAAACCTTTCTGTTACAAATTACACACAATTCGTATACAGTACATCACTTTTTACCTTTGTTTCATAGTGAATATACATGTGATTGGGCTTCAGCCCATTACTATTCTCAACTCCCAGTGGTTTAGAGATGGTGGTCGGCTGTGTCAGTTCTATAACATCGCAGGCCCCCTGGCAGCCGCACTGTGGCCTCGACACGTTGATAGGCTGGCAGGCAGAGCTTATCATTTTGGCCCTTATCAAAGTGTGCAAGATGCTGGGCTGCTTCAACGTTGCCATGTCAAGGTCACATTGGAGCGAATGAATGCTTGAGTGATGGAGACTACGAAACTAATATACACGTCATCCATCCTGGCCGGCCCCTTTGTTTAGCCGGCCACCAATCGATGTAACCAGACATTATTAGCAAAATATTAACCCTTATTCAATATTCAGTGTAACGTAACATGCCAGCGCCATGAGCTCTGGTACTGTAGTAGCCATTGTTATCAGTGAAACAGGTTGAAACATTAAATTACTGACCTAACAAAAACGTTTAAAATGTTTTTCCCCCCAATGATCTGCTGTCTGAACCACTGTTTATCAAACTCGCTAGTACACATTAGCCAGTTAACTAGTAGGAAGCATGCATTAGTTGGCTTGCTAGCTAGTGTACCGTTAGCATCTGTGAAATCTTGCAAACAATCACAAAGCAACCAATGTTTCACAAATATGTACACATATACAGTGACTTAACACGACCAAGACTACTGCTGCATGATACATATATTTAGAACATAAAATCCCCAAAAATATGAATTGAAGGTACCACTGCTGTGATGGTGGAAAGGTTTGGTGTCTGCATATCGTTCATGGAGCACACCCACTGGGAACAACTCATGGATTCGTACATGCGTACAAATACCTTTTGAAGTATTGCTTCATCGAAAGACTTGTTGCCAAAAACAGAGGCACTGGCAGAGAATGGTTCCTTGCGAGCACAAATGTTGCCCTAGCAAGCAGACGAAATGTTACCACAGTCTTTGGTTCATCGCCCTCCAGTAGCAGAGCACAATTACCAATTACTGTCTCTCTAAATCACAATGAATAGCAGCATAAAAAAAATGTAGTTGACCAGTGAAGGTCATGCTAAGGTCAACAGTCTGTTTGCAGATAAACCCAGCATCAATATAATTACAACACAATAGAAAGTATGGATAGCATGTCCCTAAAATAAAGATCATTTAAATTACAAAATTAATCAATTACAAACACTTTATTCGCATGTATTTTTCTGAATTGCCCTAGAAGCAAAAATTCTATACATTTCGAATTCTCTGAATATTTGTCTTATATTTATTTGGACAACAGGACTAGCGATTTGCTAAAGACCGACTGAAATGGTTTACCTCTAGCAAATTATGAACGTGTACATCCCGGTTGAAATTGTAACATTGCAGCAGATTCCCAGTTTAGAGATCTTTGTTATGTCATATTTAATTTCTGGTGGTACAATGTGGCATCTCTTTCAATTTCCCCTGACTGTCATTTTTATTACAACATTTTGATTCACATTACTTCGAAATGTAAGATCTAACAACTTGCTCATTCAGTGTATCAGAATGTGCCACCATCACGGTTGTGAACATGACGCATGCGTCTGCTGCCTTATTTGTGTAACGCCTACTGGCCCACTGAGAACATCTAGTTGGCTAGGTGGGCGTTGCAGCTCTTTTACACTAATATACGTTTGATTTCACCTGTTGGTCATTGGTTGATGAAAATTAGCACAGCAGAATGGGATTTGGTGATTATGTTTGTTGTAAAAGTCACTGGGTCTTGGTGCACGGTGTTGGTTATTGTTCCTAGGTCACGTTAATCTGTTGAAAAGTGTGTTTTGAAGACGATTGTTGCTGTTGTTTTAAAAGTATTTCATAAGGAGCTGCGTAGCGCACTTTCATTTAAACTAGTATAGTCATTTTCGCCATTCTCGGTTTGTTTTTTGTTTCAGTGTAAATAAACCTGTTTTTAAACGGATTATACACGCTCTGCGGCTGGCTTCCTCTGCACTACACGTTGGGTTCGTGACAATTTGATAAGTTAATTGAAATGGTTTCTTGCTCCTTTCCTTGTTTAAGTGCTGCAAAAAAGGGCAACTGTCTAGATACAAAACACATTTACCAGACACTTGCTTAACTGGAAAATCACTCATCACGGTTGGAAGGAAATTGTTCAAAAATGAAGAGACAATTCTGTCATGTGCTTCTGCTCAATTTGGGTTAATTTGATCTTATGTGGAACCAATCAGTTACAAATCAAAACAACCTAAAACCATCTTATGTTCCCAAACTATACAGGCGGAGTGAAATTAGAAGCCCTGACGGCCCGACCAAATGGATGCAGTGAATATAAATGTCAATATGAATGTGCCTCTGAGTGATTAACTTTGAAGCCCTAAGCAAAATCAATTTCTGCATCACAGCAAGGACAATAGAATAAGACAGCATGCATGATAAAAGCGATTTGATATGAATGAACCGTATTGGATCATTTCAGTTGTATTTTTATTTGCAATTATTGCATGCCTCAAGTATGTCTGAAGTCAATTTTGTCCCAAAGTGGCCTCTGACAAGCAGGTTGAAAGAGCCACTGACACCATATCGGGATGGAATCTTTAGGAAGCAATAGTGCCAGTGACTCTGATAGGGAGAGTGTGAAGTAGAAACCCATTACACACGTCAGTCTCACTGTGTGGAAATCCATTATATGATCGCAAAGATCAATCCAAAAGGTTACTTTTTTGATGTCTGCATTTGAAGCAGGTCCAGGGTGATGGATGTTCTGAGCTCTCTGTTTCCAGGAACATGCCTGAAAAATTCCCTCTCAGGTTGATAAGTCAATACTGCTCCCAGAAACGACCAGCTATGCGCCACATTTTGGTGGCTTGCTAAATTGTCGGTCGGTTGGTTGTTCGTTCGGCCTTCTTTGTCATCTGTTGACGTGGCATGTTTTATGGACGATGTGCGATTTCAGTCTGCCAGTCATCATTTTTGCTGATTATAATTGTGGAAATATCTAGAATAGTTTTGGACTCATTAGTCTAAACTTTTTATGTTTTTACCTTTCTCACTTAGGTTCTCTTTAACTTTGTCAGTAATTTATCTGTATGTTACCTGATTGAAATTGCTTCATTATTTGTTTGGGTAAAATATTATCCAAAAATGTGTAGATTGCTGAAGCGGCAAGTTTAATTTTTATTTTATATGGCAAAACAACTTTACCCAGCTGCTGCTCAGTGTAGAAAACATTTGAACCTCAATTCTATATTTGCATACTGTTCTTGGGAAATGTCAATATGACAAGCCTAAATACAGACTGCGTATTGCCTTCATCGATCTGTAATTTTGTTATATATGGCTTACTTAGAGGGCTACAACTGCCTTATTTTCTCATTCGGTTATAGCTGTGTTCATGTATTGATAGAAATATGGTTTGTGAACATCTTGATGGTCTAATCGGAATGCTTTGTTATTTATAGACATTATAAAGTGCTACCGACATTGTCAATGAGAACTTTGTCAATATAACCCTCCGAATGGTTTTATGGCAGAATTATTTTTGTTCCAGGCTAATAAATAGTTAACCAAAATTGCTGGGAATTTGATGTCATTTTGGACTATCTCATCCATAAAAAACTGTTGTCCATTGTTGAAAAGCTACTTTACAGGGTAATGAATTATTGGTAATATAAATCTAAACTTGCTACGAATAAAGGCCATTTTGCGACCACTGGCAAAGCAAAGTCCTCAGCAACTGGAGTTTCTCCAACCAGTGCACAACCCAATGAAGACACTTCTAACCTCTGTTCTTTACGTCCCACATATGTTCTGGCTTCGCCCAACCAATTGGTGTCTGTAACCAATCAGACAGCCTGATCATTTCCCACAAGCAATTCGTTGAGGTTGTCATGTATCGTCACTCATTGCCGGAGAGAAATACATATCCGTGGGCGTGGCTCAGTGTTTGTCCCAGAGCGAGCGGTCTCGGTGGCCGGGCAAATTATGCGTGTGCTTTCCGCACGAGCACCTCCGCTGTTTCTAATGATGTTTTCTAAAAGGATCTGCTGTGCTTCATGATCATTAACATTGGAGTGTGCTCATCCTTAAGTGTGCATTGGAGTGTGCTCATCCTTAAGTGTGCCTGTGAAGTGTCCATCAGGATCTACCATTGGTTGTTGTCCTGCCGAGGGCGTCCCAAATGGCAGCCTATTCCCTCACACGGTCCACTACTTTTTACCAGAGCTCAATGAGGCTTGCTCAAATCGATCGCGCTTTATAGGGAAGACGGTGACATTTGGGACTAATTTCTTGTTCCCCTGTTGGGTAAACTGCAGTCGCTGTCTGTGCCTGACTGCTGTGCGGCAGATTACAACCTGGGCCCCAACCAGCTCTATGACAGTCTAATGGAGGTGCACGCAAATGGGATGATGGATATGCCTCCTCTGTCCTACCTCTGGAGCTGATTGGCCGTAGAAAGTGGATTAGTCTAATGAACATACTTAACGTGGAAAATCTAATATGGTCACTTGTATATGCTCATTTAGCAGGCACTTATTTATGTGGACGATATGCACTTGAACACCGGAACAGAACGAGAGGCTTTTAAGCGACCAACCGCACAGCCGTTACTCCTGGGACGTGTGGGCTGTGCCTATCGGGTTGTCTTGGCCAGGCCGGTCAACATGTCCCATGGCACAGATAGAACCTTGGTTTAGTCATACACCATTGCTGTGACAAGGCCAGTCTTGGTGTGCCATTTGCACACTGAAGTGTAGCTTTGCCATATGCTTTTGCACGGTCATTGACTATGTATTAAAGCATTGAACCTGGACAAGAGCATCTGCGCACATTGTTCTCCCAACTGCAGGCTGCTGGACAGTCATCACCTCATATCGGTGAAGGCCAGAAAAACATACATCCTTAACTCTAGCATTTCCTAATGCCAATATATATCAGTACCTCTATACTATATCAGTTTGTACTATATCAGTTTGACTTGGCCCATCATGAGCACCACCAAGAACCATTGATCCATTTGGACATTACTCACCACGTTGAGTACACCAAGAAGTATAGTGTACAGTGTGTATGTATCTCTCTATCTATCTATCTAAGCTGTGATGCTAGTTATGGTGTTGTGTCATAACAGACATCACGTCCTTTCTGCATTTCTAACCCTACTGACCTTCAACATAGTATTTTTGTCCATTTGTTTGCGGACATTATAGTCCAAGTGCTTTGTGTTTAGTTCTGGAGAATTAATGCTTTCTGTTTTGCATTCATTCTGAACAAAAGGCGTGTCAGTGTTTTTCTGCTGCTCTGAAATAGTCCAAAACATCTGAAATCTATTTCATTGAACGTTACGTTGAACTGAACATGCCGCTAATCAAGTGGCAACTCTTGGTGCTCTGGCAGAAACATTGTCTGGTACTGGTACTCTGCAGAAGTAGGGTGTGGTACTGGTACTCTGGCAGAAACAGGTTGTGGTACTGGTACTCTGCAGAAGTAGGGTGTGGTACTGGTACTCTGGCAGAAACATTGTCTGGTACTGGTACTCTGCAGAAGTAGGGTGTGGTACTGGTACTCTGGCAGAAACAGGTTGTGGTCCTGGTACTCTGGCAGAAACAGGTTGTGGTCCTGGTACTCTGGCAGAAACAGGTTGTGGTACTGGTACTCTGGCAGAAACAGGTTGTGGTACTGGTACTCTGGCAGAAACAGGTTGTGGTACTCTGGCAGAAACAGGTTGTGGTACTGGTACTCTGGCAGAAGCAGGTTGTGGTACTGGTACTCTGGTAGAAACAGGGTGTGGTACTGGTACTCTGGCAGAAACAGGTTGTGGTACTGGTACTATGGCAGACACATTGTCTGGTACTGGTTTTTGACATGCTGCACTGAGTCACTGGTTTACACCTGTTTTCTTCCCTTTGTAGTAACCACAGGCCCATGCCTTTACCAGGTTTGTGTCTAGTACATGTAGCAGTCACATTAAATAAGTATTAGATCCATCTCTTCATTACAAACATTAATCACTTCCATGCACAGCGACTGAAATAAGAAATTAAAAACCAGAGAATAATAAGATCAGTCCTGTGCTCTCTCCACCTCTCTGGTTGGTCGATTACCATATTACCATATGATAATTAGTTATGGGCAATTGGCCCCATGGATGGTTTTATTAAGGGCATCACACTGGGACTTAATTAACAAGCTAATATAAAGGGATCATTTAGACCTAGTTTACCCTTGTGAATTTAATTTGAACGCGTACAGGAGATATGTCTCACATGGAACCGTGCTCTTAGATTTGGATTTATTCTTCAAACGACATCTAGGACTGACTCAGTTGAAGTCGTCCGACTTTTGGTATTGCTTTTGAGTTTAAAAAATATTCCCTAAAACTCGGCACATCTAACCATTGGGCGCGGTGACGAAAGTGTTGCCATTTAAAGCGAATTTTCTGCAAGTAGACATTTTTTTCGTAGAACATTAACATATGCGTTGTAGCCGCTGTTTCGGGTGCTTTTAATATGTCTCACTTTTGATGTGTGGGATAGAGAAAAGTGAAATATCCAATTGTACTTTAGTTAATAGCTAAGAGCAGACATAACATTTTATTGTTCTTTTTGCGTTTGTAACCGGTTTATAATTGCAGCAAGGCATCTCGTGTTAAGTGTTGTGTCCCGGGCAAAACTGGGATTCCGTCATGCATGGGAACAGCTCTCAGTCATGGTATATTGGTTGTTAGCAACCTCTTGCCTTTGGCTCACGGAGAAAATGGCAAGTGAATGTAGGCGAGAAAGACACCCAGTAAAATGGACCTTTTCAGGAGACATTGGCTCGACGTTACCCATGTAGAATGTTATTTCTGCAACATTTCACTTCGATTGGCCTATGAAAGCTGGTTATAATGTCTCCGAAACAACCGACTGACATCAGGGAAAGAGGAGCGTGTGTGTGCTGATCACAGAGGTTGTATTTAAACTCACCGGCCACCGATAGGTACTCCTGGCTAGTACCGGGTTGGACCTACAGAGACTCATCCAGACCAGGCAGTGTTTATCCAATGTTCTGGTGTCCAGTTCTGGTGTGTAGCCCATCTGCTTCAAGTTTTGCCATGTTGTGCGTTCAGAGATGCATGGTTGTAAGGAATGGTTATTTCAGTAGTTTTTTTACCACCCCGAATCAGTCTGGCTGTTCTTTTCTGACCTCTGCCACGAACGAGGTAATTTCGCCCAGAGAACTGCCGCTCACTGGATATTTTCTCTTTTTTCGTCGCGTTCTCTGTAAACCCCAGAGACGGCTGTGTGTGAAAATCCCAGACGATCAGCATTTTTTGAAATACTCAAACCAACCCATCTGGCACCAACCGCCATGCATTCAAAGTCACTTAAATCACCCTTCTTTCCCGTTCTAATGCCTGGTTTGAACTTGTCGACATGCCATAATGCGTTGGGTTGCTGCCACGTTGATTGGATATGTGCGTTACAAGCAGTTGAAAAGGTGTTTAGGTCGTAGGTTTTGGTTTGGGCATGTTTAAGTCTGAGAACCTATTTCGGCCGCTTGTACCCGCGAGTACAAGCGGCCGAAATGGGTTTTCTCAGAAAGGTGGCTGGCCTCTCCCTTAGGGATAGGGTGAGAAGCTCAGTCATCCGAGAGGAACTCGGAGTAGAGCCGCTGCTCCTTTGCATAGAAAGGAGCCAGTTGAGGTGGTTCGGGCATCTTGTACGAATGCCACCTGGGCGCCTCCCTAGAGGTGTTCCAGGCACGTCCAGCTGGGAGGAGACCTCGGGGAAGACCCAGGACTAGGTGGAGAGATTATATCTCCACACTGGCCTGGGAACGCCTCGGGATTCCCCAGTCAGAGCTGGCTAATGTTGCCCGGAAAAAGGGAAGTTTGGGTCCCCTGCTAGAGCTGCTACCCCCGCGACCCGACCCCGGATAAGCGGTTGAAGATGAGATGAGATGAGATGTTTAAGTCTGTAGGTGAATGGGTGGTTTTCCTTGTAATGCCGTGGTTGACCGTGACCCAACGTCCAGTCATCAATAAACACCACAGGCAAGACGCCTATGCAGACCCAGTGCACTGCGTGACCAAACAAAACTGTGTTGACGCGGTTACTAAAGAATGAATGAATGCTGAATTACTAATGAATGCTGAAGGCAAAATCTGACAAGCACCAAGGTTAGGCCTGAGGATAGTGGCGCTGGCAGCATTTAAACACGACATGAATTAGTTTCAATTGTTTCTTAACATGTCTCGGCACTCCGACCGCATAATAGCCTGACGATTGTGCTTCTTAAATTCCTCGCAGACTCTCTACGTTAAGATGCGTCTATAAATGCAGTGCTTCTGTATTCAATCAATAATCTATTAATAGTCTTTCCCGTCGTTCATTTTCTTGGCATGGGAACCAGAGCATCAGCTAAAGCACGATCTTTGTCTCCGTCACGAGTGGGAACCTTTTGTTCTCAGTCCGGGTGGTTTAGTGGGGTGCACGCGGCTAGTTCCGGTGGGGTGGCTAGTTTGTTTTGATTACACACACCGGGGGTGAATTAGCTAATCAGTTGTGCTATTATAGTCACTGGGAACTATAGCACTTTTCTTAGGATTATTTCCAAGTCACGTTGTATTAGAGGTGTGAGTGTTTCCCGTAGCTCTATTTGATGTTTCTTGTAAGTAACTATTGTGTGCGCAACTTTATTTCCATTACAGTCGTTTAGGTTTTTCCGTTCGGTGTGCAACTTGTTTTATTTTCTAATAAACATCCGTTCGGACTTTATTATTGAGATCTGCATTCGGCTTTCCGACACTTCACCCAAGTTATTCGCGACAGTCTGCTAAGGCAAACGTTCTCCAGTGAAGTGTTGGCAACGGTTGCACATATTCTCTCTGCCCCCCTGTTGTCTGAGCTCTTTTAGATCCAGTCTGACACCAGCCTCAAGTTATTCACAAACTAATAATTACAGGTTCATTACATTGTTCATCTTTTCCATCGCACTTGAAATAACACGTGTCATAGGCTACAAATAGTGGGAAACCTTAACAATTTTAATCAGTTGGTTTTGTTTAAACGCAGACAACTGATATAACAAATGCATATCAAAATGTAAAACAGCTCATGGCTAGCTGGCGACATAAAACTTTGAATCTTGAATCTAATGTGGACCTTATTAACTTAAAGTGTTACTTTAACCAAGTGTTTGCTCTCATCAACATCCATGCATGTATCGTGGTACGCTTGTGCGAGCTAAGTGAAGCTTAGCAGTCCGGTAGATATTGATGGCCACAAATTGATTACGTTATCTGTGAGAATCTAAACTAAACGCCCTGTTAAGTGTTGATCACTAACATTGTAGATCGCTAATTTTTGACAACACACTCCCTCTGCACGTGTCCGGAGGATCAGAATATGGCAGCCGGCGGAGCAACAAACTGCATTCACTGTTTTTTTTTCACTACGTAACCGGGTCAGAATTTGGCAAGTTTTAGCGACAACGGCTAAACAGATTCCGTTGTGTAGCACTATTTGTCAGGGGGACAATATTTGACATAAAATGTCTCTAATATCAGGACTCCCGTGCACGTGTCCAAGTGAGTATGGTCATGAATCTGACATAATAAAGACGTGCACTGATCCCCCACCGATCTGGTCAGCCAATCAGCAAGGCGGACAGCTAGGTAAATCAACCAGATACCTTTATTTCAACAAGGACCTCGCACTAAGACCAAGCTGTCTTTTACAGCTAGGCCCTGTGTATACATGTTTACACGTATCGTTTCGTTACAGTGATTAAGAAAGTGCACACAAAAGAATACACACAAAAAAACTGCCTTAGATTGTTCCGTTCACACAAGGGCTATTCCCCTGGTAGCTCAAGAACATGCATTACCCGAAGCAATTACAAGCGACACGGAAAAAAGTCGTCCAATAAATGTTTAAAATGGGCAAGGGGGACAGAAGTCTAGGTTTAAGTTTGGTCTGCAGGCTATTGCATAAGCAAGGAGCCTAACACGAAAAGACAGAGATACCCAACCCTGTGGAGACGGCAGGAGCCTCAAGTGTTATCCATGCTTGAGACCTGGTTTATGATTTAGAATTCAAATTTTGATTAGTGATTATGAATAAGGAGGTTGTTTATTCTGATTTTTATTCTGCTTTATCGACAAACACGAGAGCATGTCTCGCCTCGTGGACAGCAAAGTCCAACCCACATTTTGATTTAAAGAAAAACTGCGGGCGGTTCTGTCGCATGCATGTAGATGTGATATCCCCATAATCTATAATAGCCATATACATTGCTTGCATAATTTGTTTTCCATTTGTGGAGGACAAGCATCTCCTGTTTTTAGAGAGGACTTCTTCAAGTCAATTTCATCAACATTCATTTTTAGAGACATGTTTATCATCCAGCATTTGTAAAAAAAAAATAACATGTGTTTGTTTTCTTTGCATTTGAAAAACGTTGTAGGAAGATGTAGGAAGCTGTAATATCTTCAAATCTATGCTATACAGTTTTTCAACTGTTGAAACAATCGAAAACATGACCGTGTCACCAGCATTAAGATACATTTTACACTCTTCTCACCGAATCACCAATATTGTTTATGTAACGAGTGAACAGTAGTGGAGCATTTATAGAACCTTGTGGGACCCCATTAACCTTCGCCTGTGGTTCTGACTGGATGCTGCCGACTCCATCAGCCTGATATCTATCCTTTAGATAGACATGATACCAACGACGGGCATCAATTTCCAGTACTATTGACAACAGCTAACCCAAAAGTATTTGCATGGTCTAGACAAGCGTTAGACAAATCTATAAAGAAGACGGCACAGTACTTACTAGTAAATTATATTGCTAATTCCCCAGATACAACATGTACAGTGGCTGTAGAGGTACTGTATTTAGGTCTGATGCCAGATGTATTGCTAGAAAGAGTATTGTTTACAGTTATAAATGACTGTAGCTGCTTTTTAACCAATGACTCTAGAATTTTTGCCATACAGGAGAGCTTAAAAATGGGCTATATCCAGATCACTACCATCACCTCCCTTTGGTAAAACAAAAGCTACTTACCAAGCTTTAGGAATATTTTCTTACAACTAGTGTTCGATTGAAGATGTGTGTCATAGCACTAGCAATGATAGGTACAGCACACTTGAGTAAATATGCATCCAGATTGTCCGCGCTTAAAGACTTCTTAGAATCTATAGCAGATAAGACCTCATCTTCGGTGAATTTTTGGAAATGAAAAACCGTCTGGCTGTTTTTCACATTAGCCGGGGCCGAGGGGTTGAAGCAAAAGACGGGTCATAGTTTGCAACGTTTGTTAATGAATAATGTGTGGGATGTTATCATAAGAGCTGGGATGCAATTTCACACACCCAGATAGGTCCATACCATCTCGCTATCAGTTAGATGTTATGTGATATGCGCGTCCATCATCGTAATGCGTTCATTTATGCTGTTGACTTGTCATAAAAACCCATTTACATGTACATTTCTATTTTCCCTCTGTCACGAACACCGCCATATTCACAGTGAATCTGCATAGTTACATGGTTAAAGTGAATCTATCGGGTTATAGCGGACCGGCGTTTTTTAAAACCCACATGTAGTGTTGGTAATTTTGTTTTTTTAATAAAAAACAACTTCCGAGAACTATATTTGATCTTTCATCTCCGTAAGTCGTTGCGCTTGGTTTTATGGTGTTATTAGTAATCGACAACATACACTGACAGAATATTCAGAATGTTCTCATTCGCATAAAATTATATTTAAATAGGTGGTAATCATCGGAAATATAATGACTAATGTGCATAATATACATGCATGTAGTTGGAGTTGAGAGATGAAAATGTACAGAATCACTATAGTATATATTTCTAAGTGCAGAGAGATAGACGGGTATGGTGGAGTGCAGCTATGTATTTTATAGTTGGCAGGTGGCTTTATTAGGCAAACGTAGTCGGATAAGTCTTCAGGGAGCAGATTGTCTGATTGACTGAGGGCCCATTGTACAGAGAAAGTAACTTCTAAAGTGGTGGGTTGTTTTGGTCATGATTGACTTGTACTGCACGCATGTCCATACATTTGTGGGGCAGAGAGGGATAAACTCTGTGATGAATTTAGGCCAAAAAACAACAACACAAAAAGCCACGATCCTCTTGTGTTAGCAAGTGTTGTGTTGGCCTCGGAGCGTGAGAGTAGAATCAAGAAAGTAGGGTGCTCACAGCTGTCGTTTTGCTTTAATAACACCTGCATGGCCACGCTGTGACCTTGATGTCTCCAGCGGTGGCACCTTAAGGAGAGCCTGTTACGTTGCCGTACGGAACGATTATGTCCTGTGCCGCATCGACGAGAAAGGTTGCCGTTGTCCTCCACCTACGACTGAGAAGGGAGGTCTCCATGGATCTTATCAGAGCAGCACATAGGGTAGAGCAGTGTTCCGTCTCCAACCCTCACCCTCCCACCGCATCAACCTCCCCGTGCCCCCCTCCCCCCCCACACACACACACATTTCCACTGACAGCTCCTGGCTGTTCTGGGATGTGCTGAGAACATATACAGGGAACGGCATATCGCTATAGGACAAGAACAGAGGGTGTCCGTGTCATCAGTTTCTTATAGGCCTATAAAATGCAAATTGTGCGCTTCACTGTGTCCATAGGATGAGCTTTCAGATGACACTGTGAATACTCGTCAGGCTGAGGATTTTTCCAAGATGCAGCTTTTCATCGATCTCTTATCTCGTACACTGTGCAGATTAGGCACTCTACAACACCCTGGCTCTAGGATCAGTTTCAGAATACACACTGTAGTGAAAAGATGAGAAGTGTCTGTTCCGTTTCCTCTACATATAAAACGTCCGGGACGTGCCCCTTCATGTGCACATTTATTTTTGATCTTCTCGCCGAAACCACATTTCTTGACACAACTAGGCAACATCTTTTGCCGAGACCCGAGTGTGTGTTGGCAGGACTCGCTTACACGAATTGTTTCGTAACAGAGACAGGAATTGAGCTGCCAACTGAATTATTGATATGGCTCTGTGGTGACCTCCTACAGATCAGGGCGCAGAGATCATTTCCAGAAATCTCTGGCTGCACACCGGATTTGACGAGACTAATCCAACTGAACACAAGCTTTTGGAAATCTCATTTGCGCGCAAAATCACAGAACGGACAGGCTAACTAGAAAATAAACATTTGATGCGTTTGTCATATATGACATACTATATAACTCCATTGTATCCGCAGAGATCGTAGATGGCAAAAATATCACTATTAAACTAGGATAAAAAAAATGGAACTGAGAAAACAATCATTGATGTGTAAAACCTTGATGAAAGTTGGCTTGGAGTACGGTAGGCTTTTTCTCCTGTTGCTTGTTTTCATGGCTGTGAGTTTGATGCCCATGATAATAACGCCATCGATTACTTTTTTTTTTTTAGCCTCCAGGATCCAAAGACCCAGATGTATTGCAAGTACAAATATGTCATGCCAGTGCGAAAAGGTATGTGCTCGCCTTTTGTATAAAGGATAGTCTTTACCAGATAATGGAACACAGAGGAAAATATACATCATATCATAACTAGCACTGAGCAAAATCTGTGACTGGGGAAAACGAGGTATGTTTTTTGCTTCTAAAAGCCATTTAGTATTATCAAAACTACTTGGAGACTACAAGACAACTTCTGAATTCATGTAAAAGTCTTAGACCAGGGGTGTCCAAAGTTTTTTTTAGTGAGGGCCAAATACAGAAAAATAAACAAAGGGCCGGGCCGCACACTAGAGGTGACATATTAACACATGAATACTGTGTGTATTTCTAACTCACCTATAATGTGAAGAACTGTGCTGTCCTCTAGCTCGAATTATGTTGACAGTTTTTACGCCCGTCATGGCCGGAGCTCCATCCGTTGTTTCTCCACAGAGTTTGTCCCATTTAAGCCCCATCTTTCCAACTGCCTCCGACACAGCTTCAAAAATATCTCTGCCCGTCGTTGTGCCTTTTAGGCTCATCATATCATGCAGCTCCTCCGTACAGCAAAAATGACCATCTACTCCCCGCAAAACATTAACAGCTGTGCGGTGTCTGTGGCATCTGTGCTCTTATCGCTAACCCTATCCATAACCAATCGCATGCTATCAAGTACAAATCAAAAGCACTAGCTTTGTCTCTCAGCTGAAGTTTCCAGTTAGCTGACAACAAGTCCTCGATTCTCCGCACCACTGTATTTCTGGATAAGCTCACGTTGTTGATATCCGGAACTTTTTCCGGGCACATTATTACTGTGACTTTGAGGCACTGCTTTATGAAATCACCGTCTGAGAACGGTTTGCCGTGCTGGGCCATACGTTTAGCGACCTTATAGCTTGCTGTTGTGGCGTTTTCCTTTATTTTGTTAGCACGAAAAACACCTGTTGATGAGCTTGCATGCTAGCTGCCATTTGCTTGACTTTCTGCGTTCGTTCGGCACTGGTGTACTGATGTGTAGCTCTGATGTTTGGTCTCATAGTGCTGACGGACATTATACTCTTTCATCACAGCAACTCATTGCAAATCAAACAGATACACTTTACGTTGATTTCTTTGAAGAAATATTCATTTTCCCACTGTGTTTGAAATCTTCTACACTCACTTGCTATTTTGCGTTTCTTTGGTGCTGCCATTTCTGGTGACTCGCAGTAAAAGTTTTTGTTTGCTTAATTTTGTTTAGTGGAGAAGCACCGTTTCCATGGCTGGCTCCAACTAGTGTTGAAACTGAGAAGTGCAACAGAGTTGAGCTCAATCTTCTTGTGCGGGCCATATTCAATTATATTTTCAGAATTTGCTGCAGGCCAATAAAAACTGGACCACGGGCCGCAGTTGGCCCGCGGGCCGGACTTTGGACACCCCTGTCTTAGACCATATGAGGAAATAGTTTGAAGTCATTACCTGGGCATCAAGTGTATGGTCAGTGTATACTATTAAACAATTGCTTTCGTCGTCAACACATTTAGCAGATGCATAGGTAAAAAATGTACGGTGATCAGACGGCGATGTGGAATGTGAAGGGCGATGTGGAATGTGAAGCCTCGCTATAATGCTCTCCCTCTGTCTACGTGAAAGACTAGCCATTGGGCTAGCGAAGTCCTGGCCATTGGGCTAGCGAAGTCCTGGCCATTGGGCTAGCGAAGTCCTGGCCATTGGGCTAGCGAAGTCCTGGCCATTGGGCTAGCGAAGTCCTGGCCATTGGGCTAGCGAAGTCCTGGCCATTGGGCTAGCGAAGTCCTGGCCATTGGGCTAGCGAAGTCCTGGCCATTGGGCTAGCGAAGTCCTGGCCATTGGGCTAGCGATTGGGCTAGTCCTGGCCATTGGGCTAGTCCTGGCCATTGGGCTAGTCCTGGCCATTGGGCTAGCGAAGTCCTGGCCATTGGGCTAGCGAAGTCCTGGCCATTGGGCTAGCGAAGTCCTGGCCATTGGGCTAGCGAAGTCCTGGCCATTGGGCTAGCGAAGTCCTGGCCATTGGGCTAGCGAAGTCCTGGCCATTGGGCTAGCGAAGTCCTGGCCATTGGGCTAGCGAAGTCCTGGCCATTGGGCTAGCGAAGTCCTGGCCATTGGGCTAGCAATGTCAATAAATACATGAATCATGTAATCTTTCTTTTTCACCAGCAAATATCATGTACTCTTATGCACTCAAAAGCGTTGTTTAATTAACCGTTTCAATCTGGGGTGTTTTGGACGCTCGGCTAGATTAAAGTCTAAAATAAAATCGAAACGTTACAGATTTTTTATAACTTCGGGATGAAAATAAACTGTAAGCACTAGCAATTTCAAGGAGCAAGCATTGTTTCCGCCTAAATAAATGCCTTCATAAACAGACACATCAGTTTAGAGCCCATAAATGTCCCCTAACGTCTCGACAGTTTTCTCCTAATAGCACAAGTAGCACCTGGATTAGTTTACTCTATGTTTAGTCCACTAAACGCTTCCACTTAGTTGGGTCGTTCAGTGCCAATTATGCAACTGTCTTTCCTCTTTTTAAACTTCTCTTGTCAAGGGGAAGGGCTGCTTATAGCAATTAGTAAGCCGTATGAGGCTTTAGTTATTCATTTTCATCACAGTACACAGAGCTCCCCGCTGTGTTAAGCCTTACAGCCAAGTCGTCAACCTTGGCCCAGCTGGTGGGAGTGTGTTTACCTTGAAACGCGGCAATGCAGCAACTCTGACTGGTAATCACATAGTTTCAAATTAAACAGCAACATACACCAGGGGAGATGGGCTACCCAAACTCATACCCATACCAGAGGTTCCCCACCATTTGTCCCCCGGGCCCCCCTTTTCACGTATGAAAAATCCACTTGACTCCTCGACTGACACGTAGCTCAGCTTTGGAACGTCAACGAGACGGATGCGTTCCCGCGTGCGCTGCGTTCATCGTGCAGATTTACAATATCTGTCGCTGTGGAGCTGGTTCTTTGTATGGAAGTAGAAAAAAGGAATTTATGGCATTCTCATCTGTACATCCAACTCTATTCCAATTGAAAAACTAAAATGTTTTGACTTTGACAAGAGCTCTTTAACAAAAGCAAGCAGCGGCTTTTGATGAAGGGAGAATCCGTCCATCTTCATTGCATGTCTGTGGCAACATGACAGAAAACGAACTGGCGAACCAGATTAAGGCTATCTATTCTATCTGAGGAATTCAAATGAACGCATTCGCCTATTAATAAACCTTTCATTAACTTGTGAAAACTGTCATTTTTATATGTTGGTAATGTGACTATAATATGTAGATACTTGCGACTGCATCTACGATAAAGCACTGCCGTGTGTGCGTGCGTGCGTGCACAAATTCCCTAAAAATTTCCCCCATCTGAGTGTGAATATAGTGTGAGTGAAGACATTCTATCAGATGCATTTCAGATAATGGTCATCAACGATATGCTTTGACCTTAATTAGCTTCGGACATATGCTGCTTTAGTGGACATACCAAAGCCTAGGAAATGGCAGAGGAAGACAACCTCTACGGTTCCAGTCGAGGGCGCCCGTGAAAAACAGCTCCGCTTGGTCATTCATAACCGGAATGGTCTCGAACGGGGAGGGAAAAGGGGGCGCCGTGCTGCATGTAATTAAAGTCATGAATACAATCCATACTCGCCGCGTTCAATTGCAAACAGAAAAGGGAGTACACGCTATATAGTTCTTCTATAACCAGATCTCGGCGCTATTGATTCGGTAGCCTAAAGCAGTGGCATTAAACAATGTTTACGGCAGGTGCGTTCTTTCTCTCAGTGTTGGGTTGAGCTTAAGATTAGAGATCGCACACACATCGCAATGTTTTAAATGTACTGCTCTGATGTTGGGAAACAGCTGACGCGTTTGTCACGATATTCAAAGTTATTAATAAATATAATAAGTTCTCATTATTCCGTAAGAGGAGTTCACCTTTCAATTGATATTTGTCACCAATCAAGTGATCATCTCTTGATTTCTTGATTTGAGTTCATCTTTGCTTTGTTCGTTTTTTAAGAATAGTTTTTATTTCTTTGATCACAGCCGTCAGAACCGCCTCTTCCTGATGCAATTCTATTGGATTAGGGAGTTGTTCCCTCTCATTCCATAGGGTGAGACACTAGAGACACAGGGCAGGGAAGGGCACTACATGGATGTTAGGGTTCCATTTGGAGCACAGGGTTTACCGGTTATCCAGGACAGGCCAGGGAGCGGTCAGAAGGCTGAACGTACCATAACTGATGTTTTTGTATTGACCCCATGGCTTTTATTCAGCTGCTCCAGACTGAGACAGACATAGATGGGAATGTACCGACGATTTGTTTTTGTTGTGCAAATTCTCTCAGCTTTTCTTTCATTTTCTTTTTACTTCTGGATTTTGTAGTAAAAATTGCTCAGAAAGCAACTTTTTTCCCACCCTTATTAACGGTGTTTTAACGTGTCCGTTTCCTCATTTCTTTGACACTTGTCATGTTTGCTTGGTGTGTGTTGAGCAGCCGGGTCAAAGTGAATCCAATTGGGGCTTATTAAGTAGGGTGAAATGTTCAGAGCGATGCAATGACATGAAAAAAAAGTGCTAAATAAAAGACAGCCTCCATTATTTGCTGCGTTTGTTTGCCTACAGCACCGTGAAAGCTCCAGCGCCAGTGAATATATATATATATTACACACCCAGTAGCGTATTGTTTACCCACCGCTACCTCCCAGAGAGACAGCTGACCCAGAATTCCAAATACCATACACACCCCAGTGGGAATGTTAACTTCAAACGAGAGAGGTTTTAGCATTACCATACAGATTGACATTGTATACTGCATTATTTCCTGTTTATGTACTCCGGCTGTTGCAGAACCCACAGCGCGAACACCTTGAATGAGTGCTGATAAACTGAGAGGCTGGTGCTGTCCGAGCAGACCAGAGTTTCTGTGAACCCGTCGAATTTCCAGGAAGCTCAGGGGCACGTACGTTCCTCCGGCGCGATGCGGGCCACTCCGGTGATCCGTGGAGTATTCGCGGAGATTGACCAGATGTTTCGGACATCAGAGGCAATGAATAATTAATGAGGCTTAGAATCGTCTCCCGCTCGCTGTCAGGAAAGAAAATAAGTGCTTCTGTCGGCAGGACGCTTATGTTTCTGATGTTCCTGCTAAATGTCGATAGCCCTCAACTTGCGGTTAGATGTTTTTCTTTCGGAGGGAAGGCAGTTTGATTGGTTTGGCTGTGGGAAACTGCAATTGTGTTCCCGTAGCAGTGTCGCGGCTGTAATTGCGTACCTCAGTAACAGTAAACAGACTTTTATTCGGCCAAGATCTGTTTGGATGAACTGAAACTACCTGGTGGCCTATATTAAGCAGGAGACGCTGGTGAACAGGCCTAGGGGGCTCTCTCCCTTTAGGACGTAGGTATGCTTTTCATAAAAAAAACACAACTTTAACAAAATATAAGTGCAACATTTTTTTTCAAATTTAACCGAAAATGTATATGGAACATTATTCGTTATTCACACCCGTTGTGTAATCGCTATTAGAATGCAAAAATAACTAAAAAATAACTGACCATTAAGACAAATTAAATATTATGTATTGTTTGATTGAAGTTTGCATCACAGATACATTTTCAAGATTATCCATGTAAGGCGTGTGTCATTTGATTTTTTTAATATCTCGGGTTCTCCTCCACATGGAATTGCCCAGACGTACAATCTGAGACGTTCTGGGACCTGAGTACCAGACATCGAAAGCGAAACACACGGGGAACACGAGAAGAAGCAGAGCAGGACCACCTGGTCGTTGTTCCACCTTGTGAGAGAACACCTGGGCGTCAAAGACATTGGCTGTGTTCCAGAAGGCCACGAAGCTCATAGGGCTTAAATGAAATGGAGTGACATGCAGAAGAGCTCTGCTGGACACGGGCAGATCTGGTCAGGGAATGAAGATCATTTTAGAGAGATAACGTGACCCAAACAAGGTGGCGTGATTTGTCATTCGTCTGTGCTGGAGGCGTAATCATCATTAAATCAAAATGTCATTTGTAGTAATGTCACTGTAATGGTCTATCGACAGAGGGCGAATGATAAAAGCAATGTCGGTACCTTATTAAACAGGTAGATGGTATTGAGATTAGGCTGCGGTCCTCGCATTCACATGCACACACTCGCATACACACACCCTTACATGCACACACACACGCACACACTGTCTTCTGGATAGAAAGTGAGATGTATGGAGAGTAAAGGCCATCATAGAATAGTAATCAGAGCTGTGAATTACACATGACCTTGTGTCCAATAGTCCGGCCACCAAGCAAAACAGGATGCAAACTATTCCCTTCATAGGGCACTACTTCCTGTTGGGATTTAGGTCCCGCCGTCTGCACAGCCCGTCCCGCCGTCTGCGCAGCCCGTCCCGCCGTCTGCGCAGCCCGTCCCGCCGTCTTCGCAGCCCGTCCCGCCGTCTGCGCAGCCCGTCCCACCGGTTCTCCCTCGTCCAGCCCAGGGACAAGCAACAGGGCAAGAGAGGGACTACGTAAATGCCTATGTTTAGTTTAACTTGCTAATATTACACAAGTCACACTTCAGTTCAGAGTCAAGTGTGCCCGAGAGAAACGTCCACTGTCAAGGCAAAAGTGTGTCATTTGGTGGAGCACAATGTTATACTGGCTCCCCAGACAGCCATTTATAAGATGCCAGTACCATATTTCCCCTCAAACAGGCCCAGCTAGCAGTAGTAACATGATGACTTATTCTGCATAGTCAGTACAACTGTCAAGAGGCCGTTTGAGAGACAAGAGGCTATTGGACGTGATTCACCGGACGTGTTGCCAGGAAACCCTCAGATGACAAAAGCTTGGCTTCGTTCTGAAAAAGAAAATGCCCTGGAGATTAAATGTCCTCCTTTTCCTGTGCCATCCCTTTCTGCTCCCGAAATACTGGATTATCGTGTTAAATGCTTCCCCTTTCCTCTGATCCCACGTGGCGCACGTCTCCCGTGCTTTCTGCTCCCAAGTATTTTTATTTTGTTTGCTGTAAATGTAATCGTTTATGAAAATGCCTTTAGTTTGTGTCGATGCCGTGTGATTAATGCTTATATAACCACACACAGCATATTACCCTTACATTTGCTGACGTTTTGTTGCACGCTGCCTGGAAAAAGATTTCTGACAGCTAATTAATTCCTGGAAAGGCGTTCGTGCTTTCTCCTCCCCCTCCTAAGCCGTGAGTGTCTCAGGTGTTTGTTGGCGCCCAGACAAAACAAATGAACTGTCTACGAATTGAAAGCCGCGGCGATGATGATGTTACAGTGAATTTGAAACGCTGTGGATTAGTGAGAGTGCAGAACACATGAGCACCAGTCAGTCATTTCTAAGGAACCCTCGGGGCTAGTATTTCTACGCTTTGATTTTCTCGCTTCGTCCCCGCGATGACACTTTTCCATCATTTAATGGGGCTAATTGATCAAGACTATTTTAATTATGCCAGATCTTTAAATGTCTCGTTGTTTGACTAATGCAGAGGCGTACGCGCGAGACTGAGTACTAATCAACGTGTCCTCTCCGTCAAACTTCGAGATCGGAAGCGGGCAACGAGAATATTTCGTCCGTGGGAACGCGGGGGCAGGCCGGATCGAAACAATTGTGATGGATCACATGATCATTCCGCAGTTAATCACAATAATATAAATGTCAGAATTTGCCAGAACGCCATGAAGAACGATGTTGTCATTAAGGAAATGCGTCGAGGAGTTACAGGCGTACTGTGATTGTAGCGATGGAAAGCGAATGATCTATATCAGGACGCGGCTAATAAGTCGCGTAACGTAAATGAATGCGTAATGGTTTTGGCTGTCGGCACGGTTTTGAGTGATTAAAACCGAGATTATGTAATTTAGCTACTATCGCTGTGTTTCGAGCTTATAGAAATCTGTCACCCCGCGGTAGCAGGCATAAGATTCAGCAGTAAATCACGGCATATTTGACGAATGCTGTCGAAAATAATGAATGGCAAACGCATAATACAATATTGCAATATTAGGCATTAACCGAGCATCTAGAGTATGTTTCAGGCAACCTGTTTGTGAGAAGAACCGAGAACCACGAGTCCTGGATGTCCACAAAGGACCAGGAAAAGTGATTTTGTCACGTAGTTGGGTTTAGAATAAAAAGTGGTACGCCGGACCAACTTGATTCACTCGTAATAACGTCCCAGTTCACGGGCAGCGATCGGTAATGAAGTGCAGTAAACCAATGTCACTACTGGCAACGCAGGACGACTGCCATGTCTTTCTGAACTGCAGTTTGATCACATGTGTCGAGAAGCAAAGAGCCCTTTCGGTCACCCCAGCCAACAGTAGCCACGGAAGATGACTACGTCGCTATCAGCCGTTAAGTTCCCTTTCCCAGGTGCGCACTTCGGTGAGAAACGGCCTCCGGCTGCCGCGTTGCAAACGACGCCGGCCATGATGATAATAACAGCGGCGATATTTGGAATTGTTCCCGCCGGACCGATCCGCGCAGGTCTAAGTGGTTCCCTAATGAAACATGATTCTGTTCAGCACCTCATTTCGCACCTGTAACAAAGTCAGATAAGGGCCGACGACGGCGCTGAGTGAAAATGTAAACGAGAGATTCGCTCGTTAGAAGTGAACTCGGTCAGAGGAGGAGATCACGTGAGCACGTGAGTGATTGACCTGGGTGAAATAGGGCACTTAATCATGTGGATGTTTCACACCCGTCACATGGATTCTGCTGTCGACTGTTGAGGGAAAATATGTGCTATGGACAACCTCCCTCAGTGAAAAAGCAGCACTTAGTATCTATCTCAAAATGAGGCCCTATTCACAAGAACCCTGGTCAGAAAGCCTGCACTATGTAGGTAATCTGGTGGCATTTCCAGATGAGCAAAACCTAACGAAAAAGAGGCACAACTTGCATGCGAATAAGGTGGTATCTTTGGGCATCCTGACAGTGCGACCTCCTCCGCTATTCAACACGCCTGGCAGAGATCTCCAGTTTCATCACAGTGCAACCCGCTGACTCTGCCCTTCTACGGCTCGTGGTATAGTCTCTGCCCTCCACACCTCCATCCATTTGATCGGGAACTTTCTTAAACATGCAAAGTCGAGGAGATATAATGCGCTGGGTAAATCTGACAGTAAAATGTCGGCATATGGGGCTAGTGAGCGGATTTTAATATGTAAATTTTCTCCAGATGAATGGTGAGGACTGTGTCTTCTAACTAAGCATGGGAAGCATTGTTACCCTGTGGTCTCTATGGTTTCTCTGCTTAATAAACCGATGTCCATCGTTGATGAGCTAACAAAACACGTCCGTTATGAGCGGCTGATGCTACCAGACAGATTTGGCCTCCAATCTGCCAAACCCACAACCCTCCCGGTCGTCCCTTTCAGATTATATTTGACCTGGACTGTTCTATTTTTAAGACTCTTTGCTATAACTATTATACTAAACTATCATAAGTTCGCACAGCCAGAAGAAGACTGGTCACCCCTCAGAGCCGGGTTCCTCTCCTCAATAAGGCCGTGTGGTTTGGCTGAAGGATGAATCGCTCTCACTTTTAATGGGCCGGTTGTCGGTTGTCACTCTAATTCTGACTTCTGAAGCATTGATTTGTTTGCAAGGTGGGACTCAGTGTTAGGGGCATTTAGTCGGAGGATCTTGTGACTGGTTTTCCCCTTTCGAAATGTAAACGTGACGTTCCTAAAAAAACGAAATTCAAAGAAGGCGTTGTTTAGAAATTCACCTCAATGTGACTTTGGCTCATTTTCACTGGTCAAGGACCTTGCGGAGGCTTTCAATGTCAATTCAGTTTCCGTGCACATATGTCGAGTTCCACTCCCCGCTCGATCTCGGCGGCTATTTTCGTCCGACCCAACTGACAGATCAAGTGGCACTGATCAGCACATCTGCTGCTTATAGCTGAGGGGCGAGACGGGGCGAAAACGAAAATCGTACATCAATGTGTCACCGGACAGGATTGTTGAACACCCTCCCTGGGGGAGTAAGCTCCCACTACAATGTTGGGTCCACAGGCCGCAACTGGAATCACTTTAGACCCTGTGGGGCTTCCAGCCAAGTGACCTCCATAAACGTCACATGATTACCGTACTCATCGTCGCCACGTCAGAAACGGCGAGTCGCCATAGAAACGGCAAGTGCCTCAATGTTAACGTTCAAAATGTCACCCGTTCATGTTAAAGCAAATACGAACACACTGTATCTCATGGGTTGCCAGTTTCCCCGGACAACAGTTTCTTCGAGAACGGATATTAGATAATAATATGCGAGGGCATTAGGCAGCGGAAGTGGTCTCTCATTAGCCATTTGGAGAAGCTGACGTGACAGTGGCAGGGCGTGGGGCTGACAGATGGGGCTCTGCAGTCATACCTCTGGGAGCAGGTGATGCTACCTAATTGGGCCAGCAGGACCGCACCAGTGAAACAGAGGGAAAAGAACAGGGATGGACCTCTGGAGCCCTTGTCATCACGGCTGTGTGTGTGTGTGTGTGTGTGTGTGTACCAGCCGGCGTTGTGTTGTATTGATAGGAGAGGTGCTATGCTACAGCAAGTGCCAGTCAAAGGTTTCCTCTTTAAGTTTCTCATAATGCTGAGCCCCGGGTCTCAGGGTAGCACCCCAGGCCAGGTACTGATTGGTCGCACCTGGTCCAAGATAAGCATCTGCGATGGGACCGGGTGTCAATAAGCCGAGCTGCCGGCCCCACGGTAACGGATTAGAGGGGGGTGACGTCACTACTGTATGTGACACTAATGTTTTCTAAATGCGCTCATCACTGACCACCCCGGCGTCCACTTCCTTATGCGATCATCTGGTTTCGCATCGTATTGGGAGGAACCCTTCCCGCTGCTACGTTCGGTTGACTCCGGGCAGGTCACACATGATGTTCGCTAAAGGAAACCCGGGTGCCGCTTGGGACTGAAACCTGGTCACGTTGGAGTTTTATCACTTCAAATAAAGCTTCGCACGTGAGCTCTATAAAAGGACCCTGTAGTCACGCTGGCGGGGCTGCCGTTAACCGTGATCTACTGTCCTAATATAGACACGGGTGGGTTGGTGGGGAGGGGCTGTGTGAGGTACCTCCATAATACTGGACAGAATGTGCTGGTGCGGTTTAATGGTGAATGGGGTTTATTGGGTATAATCTGGAGAGGAGACAAACCACTATATGGTATTTGTTGGCATGTGTAAGGAGAGGCAATGAGGAAGTATAACTCAGGTGGAGGCATAGTGCACTGTCCTAGTTTCAATATGTATAAAAGGATTTTACTGCAGATTATTCGAGCGTGGTGCCAGTCAGCCAACAGATACTGTGAGGATAATTAAACATACACATTTGCTATTGTCTTCAAGAGGGGAAGCCCTTGGTAAATTGGATTCAGATCAGGTGATTGACGTGGGCCAGTCAAGAACATTGGACTGTTTTTCGTTGTTTGATTTGAGACATTAATATATTGTTTCACCATTACTGAGGTTTTATCTCGTAAAAGCTCAACTGGGGATTTGGTCATTTTATTTTCGTCCCTGTTTAATTGCTTTAGATGTGAACCATGAATTGCATAATAAAAGTCACCAGTTGTTGTCCAGTTGAACCATAATAAAAGTCACCAGTTGTTGTCCAGTTGAAATCACCAAATGTATTCCTACTAGCTTTGAATTCAATTTAGCCGTGAAATGTACTTAGCCAGCGAAAACAAATGAGTTCTGTCATTCTATTTACAAGTGTGACATCAATTCAGGCAATTCATGGCTATACAGATCTCTTTTTTGTTCATTTAGACCAGCTCCAATATGTTCACTACCAATGTTCGTTCACCTTTCAGATGAGTGCGTGCATATAATTATCAGTCGGAGTGAGAACTGCAAATTGCAGATGTATCGATCTCATTGAGACACTGATGAACGCCTCGGCATGTCTGTGACCATTATTTTGAAAAATCTTCAGAGAATCAATAATGTTTACTCTAAGTCGCCTTAGGCGACAATGCCTATTAATGCTTCACATAGCGGGTTATGCATATTTGATCCGAAAACAAAGATGTTAACTAATGAACAGCCTGCAAAATATCAAAGGAAAAGAAAAATATGTTCTGGGGAAGAAAGGGAAATGAAAAAGAGGACGGTCTAGGGTGAAACCGAAAAAGGAATAAGTTGGGGGGGATATTGTAACGTCTTTAAGGCAGCGCTGCATGGAAGGCACCCCCCACCCCCTACAGTTTCAACCAATCACAGCACTGATTATGGTTAGGGTTATGGTAAGGGTGATTGGTTGAAACTGTAGGGGGATGGGAGTGCCTTCCATGCAGCGCTGCCTTAACGACTTCGATGGGGGCTTAAAACACCAACGAGCTATTGTAACTTATAGCCAAAATAATATTTAAGGCTGGCCTACCCCGACCCCCCCCCCCCCCAACAAGGTCAGCCAAACTTATAAAAGCACACCAATGGACCAATACAGGTACCAACAGACCTACCCCCCCAAAAAAAGTCAGCCAAACTTATAAAAGCGCACCATTGGACCAATACAGGTACCGATAGCAACATGAAAGAGTTTTCTCCAATTTCACTCCACTCTATCTGTCTGCCGTTCATGTTCCGCCGCACATTTCGCTCAACTCATCAATAATATGTAAGAGAGCTGAGCTAAGTGGCAGATTTTTGCGTAAGTCGACAGAGTCCCTGGACCCCTGTGAAGGCCCCGGGAGGCCCTCGGGCGGGCGGAGAGCCTGGCGTCCGTCCTGCGCCGACTGTCTGTCTGTCCCTGCTAATGAGGCAGATGTCAGGCAGGCCAAAGGAGACGCTCCTCAAAGCTACAAAGCAGAAGAGAGAGAGTAAAATGGGCCCGCCGATATAATTGGCACCTGATGTGTCAGACAACTACGATGCGCCAGCTGACATTCATTACTCTTAATAATGCACTCTGCTCCTCGCTTGCTCCCCCTCGCCCCCCCGTAGAACCAGATGCCTGGCGAAACCCTAATGCTATCAGGCTTCAAAGGCACTGTGTCAAGCCTTCCTTTTAACCGTGTCTTCTGCTCTGTAGCGGCAAGAGAACTGACTGACTGACTGCCAGTCTTTCTGTCACTCCTCACCGGTGAGTGAGAAACCTTTACCGTGGAGGACATTCCGTCGAGAGACATGACTAAACTGCCGGAGCAGCCGTAACATATTCACGGATGTCCTTTAGGCCTCAGATCTCAATGTTGGTATCTTAGAACCACTTATCTGGCTGAGCTCCCCAAGTCGTCATGTCCAGGCGTGGCGCGTTACCCAGCCTGCCGCTGAAACCTGCCAGCGAGGCACGGAGACTTTGCTACCATGGCAGTCCGGCCAGCGCCCGGCAGACTGGTGTCCCTGACAAGATGCGAGGGGAACGCCGGCCCCTGTGAACGTATGTAGCGCGTCCCGAGCTACATCCTCTAATTTGTCCCGCTCTGTCTGCCAGCCTATCCTCTCCAATCAGGCTTGAGTTCACTGGTAGTGCTGAGTTTGCACGATGCGCGTCTGGGGAAGGCAAAGCTCCTTCGGCTCGCGGATCAGAGGCGCGCAACGCTCGGAGAAGAGAGAGCGCCGTCTCCGATTCCGCCTTTGCCGTGTTTTCCTAGGGATTGGTCGGGTGGCTGACTCGGGCATTTATTTTAATGCCCCGGTAACACTTTCCAAATTGGAAAATGTACACACATTACACGTGACTAATATTGGGCTCGTTGAGATGTACGGGACGCGCGTTAATCCGTTAAGTCGGCGCAGTGCAAACATTTCATCAGAGGTTGGACACATTACGCATTCATTGGAGGCGAGTAGTGGGTTTGCAGATAATTTCCCATGAAACGGAAACAGGGGCAAGCGTCGACGGACAAAGAATGATTGTAATGCAATTCATGTAACATCAGTGTTATCGTGAATAGCATTAGCCGGCCTTTGTTAATGAACAAGAGGAAACACATTTTCACTGTAATATATCTGCTGTATCGGCTGTACATGATCCGTCGTTGCTTAGAAACTTATTATTGAAGTCAGTAACAATAAGGGTACCAGTGTGCTTGTATTTCCTCCATTACTGCATTCTGGACGTCCGCTTTCTTGTCTATTATTTGGGGGATTCAATTCCAAGGAAGTGTTGACTACATCTGTTGATGAGTTATTCAATCTGTATAAAGTTCCTATCTGTGCCATTTGAAATGTTTTCTTCTGACATGATTTATGATTGAACTGTTCACTTGTGAGTATTGGGAGTTTATGCTAGTTGGGTATATAATTGCAGGGGGAGGTTTCATCTTATCCGAGGAGAAAAGTGCGTTCTCTTTTCCTTCTAATAGATGCAGAACGGAGTCAGTCAGCAGATTTAATCTCCTGTCGGCGAAGTGAAGCCATGAAGTCGGAGATGAAAGCTGCATTGTGTTGTTTTATTCATCTGGCTGCGCGTATAGCTAGATGCTGACCAGGGTTTGTTTGTGTTCATTTCATTGTGTTTGCAGGTACCTTCGTGTGTAATGACACAAAACCCAACCCCCCCGCACAAAAACCTTACTTCTCTCGAATCTCGTGCACACATTTGGCGACATTTCCGCTGTTAACATTACTTCTTTATTTCAATCTTTGAAACTGTTGCGTGTTGCGTTCACAATTTCGCTCAGCGTCGATAATCTTCACTACGACAATTTGAAAAGATATAGAAATATGGACAACTGCAAAAGCTTGTTTCTACAGCTCCCCAAAAAACTGTATCCCTGAGCTGACAGTATCTACAAAGCTCAGCGGGAGAACATTTAAGTAGAGAGACTACTTTAAAAAAAGACAACGCCATGACTTATGCGATGACTTGTATGCATTTACATGTGAGTATTTCCAAAGATGGTTGGGACAGGCTCAGAGGGGGGGTAGACACTGTTGAATGGGTGTGGGTGTACACGTTGAGATCTGTAGAAACTGTGAAGTATCGCAACAGTATCTGGGTATTTTCTCTTTCTTAAGTAGGTTTAAAAGTTAATCAGCTTTCAAAGCAGCAAAACCCTCTCCACGTTTCATCTAACTACTATTTTTGATTTAACGTCTGAGTCTATACTTGTATATAACCTGATCTGATTTGCGATTACGGCATTGTTTTGTCGCAACAACTCCAAAGCGGGAGTGTGGTCGTTTCTCTGAGCACATCTCGCTAAGCCTTTCTGATTGTTATCAAACGACTCGCCCAACGAGAAAGTTTTTGCTGCTGCACCCCGCGTTTAAAGTGTCCGCTGGTGGCCGACTCACCACCAGGACATAGGTCATAGGACAAAAGTTCGAGCACACCATCCTAGGCTGAGACAAATCGCGCCGCGCTTCGCTGGACCCCAAGGCATTGTCGGTATGTTGAGATCGGGATTAGAAAACCATGGCTGCTAGTAGGTTCAGGTAAACTCAGACTGAGCTGCGTATTCAATCAAGGATCTACACTGATGAGCCAACACATTATGCTTAATATGCTGTTGGTCCTTCATGTGCAGCCAAAACAGCGCCGACCCGCCGAGGTCTGGACTCTGAAGGTGTTCTCCGGTATCTGGCACCATGACAATAGCAGCAAAGATCTGCTATTCTAAAAAGTTAGAACTACTATTCAAACTTATTTTATATTTGTCAGCCGTGGATGAACAATAAATGAGGCTTTGGGAAAGTTCTCTACACTCACTGAGCAAAAAGCATTTGATAGGAATATATATATAATTTATTTTTATGATCAATATTGTTGTATTTTTTAAGATTAATGACATGTGCCCTTTTTCCAGAAACTTTTGAAATAAATTTTAAACAAAAAATACATTACATTTTTCAGATAACAGAACACCACTCTCTACTCTAGGGTAAATCCTCCTAACATCATCAAGTAATCCTGATTTTATTTTTTTACGTGTTTTACATCAGCAGTTCTTCAAGGAGATTCCTGGACAAATTCTCCAGTTCCAAGGGGGTCAGGCCCAGTTAACATTCAACGGGACACTAGAATATTGACAGAGGACAATCCACTGATCCACAAGCACACAAACAAGCAGGACTCGCCAGAGGTTACGTACCTAGCTAGCAGTAATGAGAGATATCTTTGTCGTGGCATTATTTTATAGGCCAAGTGACATGCATTTTCCACGTCTGTGATGCGAGCTTCTTCTAATATTTCTTCTATTTTCAGCGATGTTTGTCCGTTGCCTTTTTGACTTTGACGATCAGACAGTAACGTTGCTATCCATGAGTTGGACACATCACTGAAACAAACTAGTCATGACTTGATGTTTATAATCATAGCATGCTAGGCTAACAAGATGATAGGTATATTTATTTGCATATCATGTATTAATATATATTTTAATTTGCTACCGGTGCTAGCAGTGTTTGCTAACTTTGTTAGCTGGCTACCATCGTTGTGACGAAAAAAACACATTATTACAAAATGGATGTAATCTACTCAAATCCTGTTGTAATCGGATTATTATAATTTTTTGGACGATATCAGATCTGGCGTTTTTGGCCAGTGTCTGAGCGATTCAGATACCTTAATGCAAGTTCGAGTGCAAATTTAATAATCAGTTTAGAATCGGCAACGTTAATAATCAGATCCACTTATGCACAAACCGGCTTTGTTTGCCCAACTTAATCTAAAATCCAATATTAGCATCAAGTCTGTGGTGACTGTCCCAGCGGTTTGTCACTGACTCGCATAATAATGAATGTGTTTGTTTTGCAATTGTTTGCATTTATGCAGTTTCCGCGGGTCACGGGTGAGGTCGTGTTGTTCATAAGGGAACATGACTGGTAGCGATCTGGGCTCCGTCCCGAATGGTGCCCTATTCGCCCGTTCACTGCAATCAAGTGCGCCGTCAAGGGATTAGGGTGCCATTGTGGCCGCCCGAATTAATTGGTATTCTCGAAACGTGACCTAACGTCTAACCCGACTTCCTGCACATCTCCGCTGACTCGGCACATGTGTGCTTCTGCGAGCCGCCACATCCACGTATAATGCGGGGAGATCCGAGGGCCATCATTGTGAGAACGGACCCCTAAGTGCTCGCACGTGGCGGCAGGTCTCTTTTTTATTTCTGGTTGTCTATGTCTAGTCTTCGTCTCTCACCTCATCTCACACACACACACACACACACACACACCCACACACACCCCGGCTCACTTTTGAAAGAGCATATTTGATTGCGTCCGTATCTGGCTGCAGGGAGGTTGAGCCAACTCATCCTGTCTGTGCCGAGTCCCAAATAGCACCCTATATTGAGGCGTGTGAGCCGTGTGGGGCCCGGTCATCTGAAGTGAATTGTAAAGCAGATATGATGCCATTTGAGACCGAAATGATTTTAGGTTGGGCGGCATGGGCAAGTTGAGAGAGAAGAGAGAAACGGGCAAGGTCGGGCACATGAACACAACACACACACACGCGCGCACACACACACACACACACACACACATGCACGGAAAACACCCACACACGTACACACTCTGCCAAGGCAAAATTATCATTAATCACGTCTACTCTTGTCAATGTTGCCAGCTGCCAATTATCAATGATTATGCCGTGTTAACTTCAGGGAAGGTGACAGGGTTCAAGGCTGGTGTTACGCCGTAATATTCACTCAACGGGATTCACATGTAAAAATACGCTTGGTGATGGCATTGAAAATAAACCTCCTCACCCGTTATACAAGGTCCATTTGAATAACCAACTAATACCTGCAATAAGCGACGGTTATTAGACTGGAAATGTGTGAATGGTTTTAATCAGCTTGGTTAAATTTGGTTAAGATTTGCTATTTGGGATTCAAGCGATGTCTCACAGCACATTTTATTGTCAAATGTCCATTATAGCAGATGTTGATGTAGGTATAGCAAGATGTTTGTCTATCCACTCCTAAACAATGCAGTCAGTTAGATGAAGCGTCTAATATAATGCAATAAGAATCCACACAAGTACAAATGACACGTGTGTGTGTGTGTGTGTGTGTGTGTTGGTAGGCTTTGTGTGTGTGTGGGAAAGAAACACTGTGTGTCCTTGGAGAATGTGTGTGAGGGTGTGGACAGTTGGTGTGCATGAATTGTGTGTTTTATTTGTGGTGTAAATGCCCTATTTGTTCTGAAGAGCCACGTCTACGTTCCGGTCAAACTTTGAGGACACTAGAGTGTTTAATGTGGGATTGTGTTTGCTGAGCAGCCTCCTCATATAGATGTTCCTGTCTCGTCTGTGGCTCTGTTGGGACATTATAGACCCAGGTGGCGCTCGTGATGTCAGCGCTCGTGATGTCAGCGCTCGTGATGTCAGCGCTCGTGATGTCAGCGCTCGTGATGTCAGCGCTCGTGATGTCAGCGCTCGTGATGTCAGCGCTCGTGATGTCAGCGCTCGTGATGTCAGCGCTCGTGATGTCAGCGCTCGTGATGTCAGCGCTCGTGATGTCAGCGCTCATGGTGTCAGTACCGGTGGGGTCAGTGCTTATGGTGTCAGTACCGGTGGGGTCAGTGCTTATGGTGTCAGTACCGGTGGGGGCAGTGCTTATGGTGTCAGTACCGGTGGGGTCAGTGCTTATGGTGTCAGTACCGGTGGGGTCAGTGCTTATGGTGTCAGTACCGGTGGGGTCAGTGCTTATGGTGTCAGTACCGATGGGGTCAGTGCTTATGGTGTTCAGAATCCTACTGTTCCTACTGGCATATTGAGATGTGACTATACCCCAGGTGATGTGTGTATGGATCCGAAATTGGGTCGACAAAACAGTTTGGCCTCGGGACGTTTTTGGTTTTCAAGTTAATTGTTAGTATTGCAGATAATTACCATAATGTCACAACAAATGGAACAGCATTTGTAACACATCTAGTTAGCATATGATACATATATATGATGTATTAAGCAATAAAAAAGTATTTATTAAATCTGTGCAGTTCTGCAATCAACAGAATGTTATTCAAGGCCTTAAAAATGTGGATAATGCAAATGTGGATAATGCAAATGTGGATAATGCAAATGTGGATAATGCAAATGTGGATAATGCAAATGTGGATAATGCAAATGTGGATAATGCAAAAAATCTATATTATTAACTGGTTATTATTTTTGCATTTTAGAAGAATACTTGGAATACATTGGACATAGAAACATAATACCAGTCTACATTTCTCCAATGTCAAGCGAGTATCTCGTCACCGTATGCTATTAATTACACCTTATATGTTCTATAAATCCAAGCATTTTCTTTTAAATAGTGAGATCTAGATCCTAACGCAGCAATCATAATGTATGTCAATTGTTGAGATGGATTACATTCAGCGCCTTATGCTGTCTACCACCATTTGATTATGCCATTATTGCCGCTTCATGTTTCAGCGCTATTCAGCTGTCAGCTACCTGCCGTATTAGTTCACTGCTGTCGTCTGCACACCCTCAAACTGTTTCACTAGAATCCATCTTTAACATTTTTCAGATTCAGGAGTATCTCTTGAGCGAGTATTTTTGTATCATTTTGCACCTCAGACCTCTGAAAGGGACTGAGGACCAACAGCATATAAATCTGTGTAACAGTTTGGTCCTCCGCGTGCCGCATAAACGGTGCCGACCTGCCGACGCGTGAACTCTACAAGCTTGACATTGGAGAAATGTGGACTAGTAAGAATGTTTCCTGTTTCCTTTTCTACATTACGTGGACGGCCGTGTACGCGTGCACCGTTTACATGGAGCAGTGATGGCACCGGGGCAGGCAGTGATGGCACCGGGGCAGGCAGTGATGGCACCGGGGCAGGCAGTGATGGCACCGGGGCAGGCAGTGATGGCACCAGGACAGAACCTCCCATAAGTTACGGTCAAGCTGCTCCCACAACAGCTTAATAGGGTTCAGATCCAGTGACTGTTTTGGCCACGTCTCTTAGACTGTTGACGTTTACGTTTGTGCACCGGGACCTCCCACTCACTCAGACAGAGTTACAGTTTCTTGGCATTTTCCCGTATGGAATAGCCTTCATTTCTCAAAACATGAATAGAATGAGGAGTTTCAGAAGAAAGGTCGTTGCCTTTCAGGCCATTGCGAGCAAACTGTAATCAAACTGACACTGCAGACACACCACTAAAGAGAGCCGGTTTTATCGCTTCCTTAATCATCACAACGGTTTTCAACCGTGCTAACATAATTGCAGAATGTTTTTTTTAAATGAACAATTAGCCATTTACAATGATAAACTCGGATTAGCAAACACAACGAGCCATTGGAACACAGGACTGATGGTTGCTGATAATGGGCCTCTGTACGCCCATGTAGATATTTCATTAACAATCACGTTTCCGGCTCCAACATTATTTACAAAATAAATAGGGATGCACCGATTGGGAAATTCTGGACCGATACGGATGTTTAACATAACAAGATGGCCGATGCCGATGTTTTTTATTTTTGTTATTTATTCTTTATTTTGTGCCACGGAAACATACAAGTCTTTCGGCTCTTGTACTTTATTGACGGTCCCTAACTATAAGCACCTGTAGTCTGGGTCCCGGAGGTGACTGTAACGCGGATTTGCCGGTTTAGAAACGGATCTGGCACGGAGTCACCTGCTGTCTGGAGTGGCTGCTTGCGGGAAAACCGGACCTGATCTCGGGCTCGGAATATCCGTTGAATAACCAATATCGAATATCCAACCAACTTTACCTCGGTCTGAGATGAAGCAAATATATTTGTGCGGGAATCTCGCACTATAAAAAGTAACCTTGCGGGAATGGTTTAAGCCCTTCAAGCCCTGATATAAACAAGCCAATCTACTTGCCCGAAGCTGATGCTTCTGATGAGCTAACTTCTCTCGTCAATTGTTCAAATGGGGAGAGGAGTGTTATAAAGTTTTCAATTAATTGCCACTGGTGCGCACTGAGAGTGGCCGGGAGGTCGTAGTCTGCAGCATATGTAGCAAGTGCGCGCTTTCGTTCCAGCAAGCTCTCCAAAAAAGTTTCTCCTGAGCACAGCGTTCATGACACATATAAACATCGGCGAATGTCATTTTTATTTCCCGATGGCCAATGGCAGTTACCGATGCATCGGTGCATCCCTAAAAATAAACAATTCAATGTTATTTTAATGGACAAAATAAATTCCGAATTAACCCCGACCTTTTGAACAACGGTGTAAAAGTTTACATAGAATTCACGCGGGAGGCTTGGGGGGCCAATTAATATGAATAGCGGTCGGGTTTAGGCCCACAATGCACCTGTTACCATCCCCGCGTCCAATAGTAATAGCATGCTTAGTAATGGGCTTCTGAGACATTCGCTTTCCTCTTAAACGCCGGCTAAGAAGGAACCTTGGAGCTACGCTACGTTCTCTCTGGTTAGGAATTCAGTGAACGGTGAGAAAGAGCACCGTGCCCCAGAGGGGATAAAGAGGGGATTTAAAATGCATTTGCATTCTGCAATTGATTTCTACCACCGTCCTGTCCGTAATGTCACTCATTCTCTTCCTTTAGAGTTTTAATTAAATCCACCACTGAGTTTGGTTCGGATTGCTGATTTGAAGTCTGAATCAATAGTAGCAAAGTGTCCAAAGATTGGGTCTGTTCAGTAAATCAATTTCAACTACGCTTCCAACCTTGGGCCTCTGAAGATCGGAGGGAGTCGTCGTTCCTCCAGCTCCACACACGCTACTGCTGTTACTGCTGCTACTGCTGCTGGTGTCCAGGCAGATATTATCTCTTCAGTTGTTAGCTAACTGCCGTCCTCTTCCTGTTCTGTCGCTTGCTCCTCCTAATCTTCCGAGGGGCATTTCCATTTGTTTTTGCTAATGCCAATATCAACGTGTGTGCGAAGCCATTTTGAGGGGTTCACGAACGCCACACCGGAACGCCAAAACATTGCATCGTTCTTATGGCAGCTGAATGCCCAATTCACTCGATCACATTATATGTTTATGTGTCTTGACTGCATGAAGACGTTTGGAACTCATGTAGGCATGTAGATGTGATATGCATTTAATTACATCCAAAGCATTCACCGGGGGGGGTGCCTCAGTCAGAATACGATTCACCTCGTCGGCTATCCAGAGATGCCCCCGGGGATTAGCTTTAATTCATGACAGAAATAAGTGTAATTGGACGTGTAGAAGTGGGTGTTTATCGGTTGGAGCTGGTATAATGTATGAGCTCATATATATATCATATATTATACGTATAGGGCATCTATGTGCCGTATAGTTTATGGTAGTTTCCCTCTCATTAGGTACAGCCCCGGGTATGTTCTGTACTAGTGCATTTTAAAAGGAAACCACGTGGGAGCTTCGGCAGCGCAGACTTCACACTCTCGATCTCCTCGCCTCCCAGACTGGAGTAGTGTGTCGAAAAAGGGTCAGCCCCCCATCGGAGAGGGGTCAAGTGAAACCACAACACGGATAGGTCAAATACGCCGGCCAATCAATTACCGGACGGTGTACACATAAATCAATGTTATGAATCTGACAGCTGAAAGGCAAATGCTCCATTAGAGTGGATCGCATCTCATGCGCTCGGTCTTAATATTTGAGGACGTGCGTTGGAATTGTATTTTGGACATTCTTGAGGGACTGCGCAGTCTCCGTTATGAACTGATTAATTAATTTCTCGTGTTTTTCGGCAGAAATGTTTGGACGACTTGTACTTGTGAGTGGTGATCAAACGCAGCTGGAATTAAACGTGCAGCCAATATTGTCATTTTGTCATGGCAGTTTGCGTCCTTCTAAAACCTGCGGTAGTGTGGACGTTTGATGTGGCGCGGCGGTATGACGAGAACACGCAGAATATACTTAATTTGTAAAAGCTCTTAATTTTACATTTTAAAAGCTACTGCTTCGTTTGGAGCTTCTGCAGACTAACAGCCGATATCCTAAATGATTAACTAATGTATTTTCTCTCATTGTGTAATACGCTGTCCCAGGCTAATTTGAGACATATAAAAAATACAGTTGAGAAAATGAATAAACAAACCAGGTGTAGTGTTGTGTGGAGGAAGCCACACGCAGACCTGGTTTGACCAATGAGGGTATTTATTATCAATACAAATGGAAAATAACATCAAACGAAAACTGCAACACACGCACACACCTCTATCAGACCGTAATCTAAATAAATGCAAAGCAAGTAACAAAATACCCAGAAAACCACATTAGCCGTGCACCCCACTAAAGGCCCGGAGTGGAAACAAAAGGTTCACCACTCGTGACTATGTGGAATTGTGAATGGTCAGGCATTAAACCATACCAGCATAGTGTTATACTTGAATAAAGCATTTAAATGAATGCTTGAATGTCAAGCGCTCATGTTGTGTTACTGCCTAAATTGAAACTTCAGAATTTGATAAATCTTTTCAAAGTGACTATTAGTAATACGTTTCTGAACAAATAAACAGATCGTGCTATCCGACATTAGTGCGTAATTGCCCGTGGAATTTTCTGATCATTCAGAGACTAGCACAGAAATTTGAACACATTGAGGTGGGCTCAGTTGTCTGTGGCATGGTGGTATTAAATAAGATTTAGTCCGCGGCCTCAACTCCAAGGCCATCTCCTCTGGATCCCAGACTAGGCCTTCAGTTTCCCACATCAGCCACCTTGTAAATAAATCAGCCCTGACGACAAGGCTTCCCTCTTCGGAGATTTAATTTACCTCACAACCACTGAGCCATCGCAGGCTATTTTCCCATCAGGACAGTATAAGGGAGATAGTGTGAGAGAAAGTGTGCTGGGAGGGACTGGGGAAATAAGCCATTTGAAGTTAGATTTCCATCTCTGTTTGACAGACGAAATGAGTTAGAAATGGAGCTTTGTCATGCAGTCAGAGTTTGTAATTAGTTTCTGGTGATGTGCTGTGATGCCTTTGCCATTTGCTATTGTTGATAGTGATGAAACTCATTTAGTCTCCAGTGTAATTGGTCGAACAAGAAGCAGCCTATCTCAAGCTCAAGCCACCATAAGAAATCACTGGGGCCTACTTTATTACTGTTGCCCACACTAAATATCTGTGTGTGCCATTCTAGGAAAGACTGGGCAATGTCCACAAATATGTCAATCTATTAGGGGATGTCAAATACCTGTTAATGTTTCCAATTATAAACCAGACCAAACAGTTAATGTCTAATATACCAGATGTGGTGACATGGATGTGTGTACAGACAAGGTATTTGCTTTGGCAGGAAGGTGCGTACACACAACATATGAGGAACGTGATAATAGTTGTACTAAGGGGGTGAGGGGGTACAGGGATAAGTAATATACAAAACACAGATACGTAACTGACTGCAAAAGACTGCAAATATTATAGTAATCGAGTCTTCTATTAAATGAAGGAAACATGGTACTTTGACTATACTTGGCACAGTTACAGCGTCTGTCAAAAATACAATGGTAAATGTGTACATTAATTGCTGATTACTCCGCCGAGAAAAAAGAGAAACATTTGAATCCACTGATTGGGTAAATAATTCTCAAATACTGTAACACCGGTTTCCTCGGAAACGGCACACGGTGTACCAACCGGGTGCCGCCTGTTTGCTTTAAAGAACTAAATGTAAGTCGCGCATTGATTTTGTTCCGCACCTGAGAGGCAAAGATCCAGCGGGCTTGACGCCTCCGTTGGCCTTTTCAAGTGGTGTTTTTTTTCAACGAGGTGGTGCTGGAAGAGCCCAGCCTGTTCGGGTTGACCTTTGTTCTCTCCGTCAGGAATACGTGTTACAATCGTCACTGATCGGTTAATGTGTTCGTAGGAGAGCGATGTGGGAAGCGCCATTGATCTTGTTTCGGGGGAATATGTTGAGTGCACGTATTGACGGCGTGTTAACCCACATCTGGGGCTTTGGTGTGTGTGTGTGAGTGTGCCCTGGAATCTTAAAGCAGAAGAAGTGTCTGTCTCAAATGAGATAGGAACAGGTGTGGGACAGGGAACACATATGACCCTTCCAATGTTTGATCTGATTGCCGTGCAAATAACTGCTTCAAACACAACTGCAATAACTGTCGTAACCCTCATTAACATTATCTGTGACTTGTGCCTCAGTCAATGTTATTTGATTCACCTGTCATAATGCTTTGGGCCAGTGTGTGTATATAGATACTCACATAAGGTCGTGGTACAAGCATACAGAAACATGGATATCCTCTGACTAGGATGTATAAATCGTCTATGTTTTGGCTTTCTATTTATAGAAGAAGCAAATAATCTATCGTAGTTTTAATTAGCAAGGTTAGCTAATCTAAGTCTCGCATTGAACACGTGTTTTGCAGCCACCAATAAGCCTTCAGTAAAGATCAGTCAGGTTTTAGGACAATCTGTTATGGCTACTGCGAAACATTTTGTTATAACTGCTTACTGAAATCTCATTTTGTGGTCCCTAATTGTCACAATGTCGTGGTGAGGTCTAGTAGAAGGACGGAGGCAGGCACAGCAGATTAGCGTTAACTGGTGTCTATTAGATCAGTTCTCTCACCAGTAACGCCCAGCAAACACAGTGCACCACTAAGACATGATCAAACACAGGGGACCTACATACTCTACTAATGAGGGAATGGGCACCAGGTGTCTGTGATTACGAGGCCGGACAATAACGTGATGGGAGGAGGAACGCTGGAGCTTGAAGGCCATTGAATACGAACGCCCAAGCCTGCCTGTAGGTTGTGGTAGAATTGCTTCGGAGTGAGCTCTGACACTAATTTGGGACGAGCTGTAATGTCTGACACCTGCATACACTATAATTTCAAAGTAAAGTGCAACTTGAGAACAGGATTTGAGTATTTTTCCGGTCAGTTATTCCGCAGGTTGTCTGCCCACAGTGTAAGTGTGCCTGCCAAGGCCCCTGGGGCTTATTTCTACCCCCCGGAGTTAACGAGAGGGTTTTAGAGAACAGAAGACTCGGAGCGCAGACACCTTCCTTAACGCTAGTTATTTCCTTTCTGGCTCATCCACTCCTTCGCCTCCACTGAGAGCCAGTGGTTCTATCAGCCTGACACCTCAGTCTGACACGGCTGGCTTTTAAATGAAGAGGATTCCGGCTGAAATCTGAGAGGACGCTCGCCGTATAAAGCCGACACTCACACCGACTAACAATATTCTCCCTCGCCCTCTACCTAGCTCAACACCTGTAAAAGAAAAAACGCTAAAAATCCACGAGGACGTCCCTAGTGATCCTCAGGGTGTGAGAATAAAAGTGTGAGTTTTAAAGGACATTGGGTCCAGAGGCAGCTCTAAAATGATAATGTGTAACCGAGTTGGAAAGGCAGGCAGGCAGGCTGACAGGAAAAAGTGGTATGTGAGTGGAGTGCTGTGGTGTCAGTTAGGGCGGGCAGGTAGTCCACTGCTGCTGTCTATTTACCTGCATTCTGGGAGACGAGCTGCTGCCAGTGGAGGTAAATGCTGTGCATTCTGAGTGAAGGAATGATTTCACTATGTAACTACTAGATGTCAGACAGGTTGCCTACCCAGAACACAGTCTATTGGCCAAAATAATGTACTCCTTTGAGCCATTCTCTTTAAAGCCAATACAATCTTTAGTCACAGAAAAAGAATTATGGAAATCTTGCCCGACTGTTTGCTTGTTCTAAAGTTTGGCCAAGTCCTCGTCGCGTAATATCGAACCAAATATTTTGTTAATTTCAAATAGTAAATTGAAGTAGTAAAACAATCGACCTTTTTGTGATGTATGGAGAACGTTCTGACACTTAATGAACGATCTGTATGAGATGTAGGATGCCAGAACGTTCCACACAATTAAACGTCGTGTTTGTTTGTTGAGTCTGAATATTTTAGTATGCAAGAACTTTGAATCAACCTCGAACATATGGTGTTGTTTTTGTAAGAGAGAACATTATAGTGCAAAGGTGTTCGGTCAAGAGAATTGTTTACATATTTTCTCTGGGCAGTACGTTTTTATTTGCTGGTAATAATGTGATTTGACATTCATACAAACAAATAAACATTCATTGAATAAATAATTACAGAAATGTGTTAACCATTAGGCCAAAAATATGTGGACGCAACTACTAATTATTGAGTTCAGGTTTCTGCCACACATTTCTCACAGGTGCATCAATTATAGCACATAGTCACGCAAACACAGACATTTATGCAACAATGAGTCATCCCGAAGAAGTGACTTCAAATGTGTCAGCGTCTCAAGATGGCACCTTTTGTGTCAGTGTCATAAGATGGCACCTTGGTGTCAGTGTCATAGGATGCCACCTTTCACAGGCCAGAGGTCAGTTTGTGAATACTCTGCAATACTAGATCTGCCCCACGTGCAACTTGGACTGTGCATGAAGCATGGTCCATAAAGACATGGTTGGACAAGGTAGGCTATAAGGAACTCGACTGGCCTGCACAGAGCCCTGACCTTAAAACTCTTTTGGAAATCCATCCCAGAAGAGCGGCCCATGCTTTTGGAATTGGATGCAAGCTTGGTCGGGTGTCCACATACTTTTGGCCATACAGTGTATCACGAGAGACAGCTAGCCAGATAGTGAAGTGTGATTTATCACTTCAGAAAACATGTTTTCCGCTGCTCCAGTGCCCAGTGGCGGTGTGCTTTGTCGTTCTCCAGCCTGACGCTTGGCAATGCGGTTGCTGAATGTGAGCCTTGCGTACAGCTGCTCGGCCATGGAAACATATTCCGTGAGGCTCCTGACACAGAGTTCTGGTGCTGATGTTGCTTCCAGGGCCAGTTTGGAACTCTGTGGTGAGTGATGCATTATGCTCTGCTATCTGGCAGACGGCCTCCTTATGTGAGTTTGTGTGGTCTTACTTCGTGGCTGGGCTGTTATTGCTCCTAGACGCTGCAACTTTACAATTACAGGAGTAGGTCTAGTGGAAGAGTTCACATACTGACTGTGGCATTCTATGACTTCGGCACGTTTAAAGTCACCTAGCTCATCAGTATGACCCATCGTAAAGCCAATTTTTGTCCATGGAGATTTCCTCACTAGGTGCTTTTTTTGCACCTGTGAGCAATGTGTGTGGCTGCAACAGCTGAACTCCATGATTAGTATGGTTTCACTTTTGCCCATATAGTGTGTCTCTTGATCTGATTAGCCCTGGTTTGATGAAACTTGGCACTCATTGTCAGGGATCTGAGTTTTGCTAACCCACTCCCTCATGCTCCCTTTACCTGATTCTGACTGAAATTGTGTAATTGCCCTGTCTTGGCTATCCAACTTTAACAAACGTACAGTTTTTGCCCCTGGCCAACATTTCATTATTCACTGTGAACGACATGTTCATTTTTGCCTTGCATTCATTTTACAGCATTTTGCTGTTCAATTGATCACCTCAACAGATTACATGTTCATGCACAGTTCCAGTTGCCAGAAATGACAGAAATGAGCCCACGCTAAGCAGTGGTATTTACTATGCCGTTGCAGAGGTTTCAGAGACATATTTGAATATTTCGTCTCGACTAGGTCTGCGGGCTCATTGGCATTGTTTTCCTCGGAGCACAAAATCGGTGCCACGTCAGACGTTACAAACCTCCCAACATGCAGATAACCACCAAGGCATTCATCTACACTGCCTGCCGATGCATCCACTCTGCACACAGGCAGGCAGCTTTCTGCTCAGTCACGGGATAAGCCTCCGCCCGCACTTCATCAGGTGACCGGTAACAGACGGCAGAGAAGGCGGAGTGAAAATGCACCGTTTTAATAGGAAATGAGGGACATATTGGCGACAGACTCATTATCTTCTTATCAAGCCACATATTTTAAAGCATCCATCATGATGAGACAGAGACAGAGAGAGAGAGAGAGAGAGAGGGTCCTGTGTTATGGAGTCGGCATTGTCTCCTCGTTTTAATTATCTGTTCAAATTGACAGCGGTTAGTGTGTCGTAATTACGAGGGCGCTACAATTTGTGGTTTGCAAATGGATGTGATTTTTTTCAGCCAAGTCCCAAGCATGTTTAGTATAGGAATCAGAACCAGGTTTATTCGCCAAGTCTCTTTACACACACACTAGGAATTTGGTCTGACACCTAGCTGCGGCATTTAGAATGCACATTTAAAAACGTGCACGAACAGTGCAAACAGAGGAAAACACATAACACGAACAGTCCAACTAGAGACCATGCCCAGTTAGGGTTCACCAGGCTGTCAAGTCATCCTTCTTAACTGTCTCGTTAGTCCAGTATGGAGAAGGAAGTAATGTGCTATTACATCACACCCTGAACATTATGTCTGCATGGATTTATGCGTTTAACGTTTAATTACTTGATTGAATGCATATTCAGCCACATGCATTTTATGATTTAACGTATTCTCTATAGAGTCTCGTAACGGGCAATCAAAATTATTATTTTTACAATTTTGTCATGGCTCAACATTTATATAAATGTGCTGCAAGCTAAGCATATATATTTCATATGCACGTACTGTAAGAAACCACTTATTCAATGCAAGAACTAAATGTCTTCCTTAAAACGAGCAGTCTGTTTCCATTGAGAAGAGAACATAACCTGTAAATAAAAGAAATAACATGATAACATGGGAATTAGCAATTTGTCAGGAATCAATTTTACAGAGGCTGTGTCAGTGTTGACCCCGCTGCTTCTGTCAGGTTGGGAGTAATGAATTAGTTCCACAGGTTGTAGTCCTTTTCTACTCTCCAATCCACCTCCTGTAGCAGATGGAACAAAAATCTCATCTTCTTGTGCTTGTGAGAAAATGTTCAAATTGTCACTCAATGATCTGGGAAAGATTACAGGGTTAGAGTCACTCCCTCTCGCTTACTCTCTACCTTCCTTGCCGTATTCTTTGTCTTTGTCTATATTTCATGTAGCTACATCACCTAGGTAACCAGGTTTCAGTTAAATTGGTGATATTTTCCGTTAGTGTTCTGAAATATGCATTAAGATTTCTGTTTTTCCAGTGTTATTTTTTCTACCTAATGGAGCTGATGCAAAGAGATAGATGTATTTATATTTTAAATGTCCTTGTTCTGCAGTTTGTGTTTCCATTGCATGTTCAAGGCAACCAATACCTTTTTTTCATGGCAATTGTTTCCAATCTGGACATGGCCAAATCGTATGTGTTCCCAATTAAGATATGAAATAAATTCAAAACAATTGTCTTGAAACAATAAAAAGAATGTATTGTTGTTTCAAAACAATTGTCTTGAAACAATAAAATGAATGTATTGTTTTAAAGTGCCATTTGGTATTAGGTTTGAAAATATTTGTAACATCGCTTGACAGATGTGAGAATGTCAAAAACTATTCAGGGACATTTTGGAAGATTCGAACACCAAGACCACCTTATGTATAGTGTCACGTGGTGTTGCGTTCCACACGGGGCTATTAGTGAGGTGCTGACTGCTAGGTCCGGTTGGGTGGCTAGATAGCTTTAATTAAACACAGCTGCAGTGATTCCGCTTATTACCTTGGTATTCAATTTCTGGGGATTGTCACCTGTTTGCTTTGCATTATTCTTTCAAGTCACAAGTGTTTGTTGTGTACGTTCTGCGACTGACTTTATTCAGCACTCCACAGCCGTAAATCGTGAAACATCGAGTCCTGTTTTTTGCTTTGTGTTCACACAATTGTTCGTTCCCGGCATCTGGTGAATGATCTATGACCTGTATGTGCATTAATGTATTGCTATATTAGACTTATATCTGCGGAAGTTATAGAATGTGGGAGCGGCTAATTTGATTTCAGAGGAAAAAGTGGATTTGATGGTGTGGAGTAATAGGTTTCTTGGGCTTTTTTTAGCTCTGAATTTCTCAGGCGCATCATCCTTTATGGGATTGAGGTTTAATTCTGGGATAAGGCCCAGGGATGGCGTCACGTTCCTCCTCCTGTAGATGGATCTCCCCAAACTGCATACGCTTCCTATGAAGTCCACTCCTGGAGTCCAAAATCACACCCTATTTTTTTATACCCCATCCATCTCTGGTCAAAAGAAATGCACTATAAAGGGGAGTACTATGACAAATTAATATTGTGAGCAGATTCTCTTATCAACTGTGACTGTCCCAAAAGATGGCTAGTGGAGACTCCACTTTTCTGACTCAAGTACTTAAGGGGGTAGCTTGTTCCACCATGGGTGTGCAAGAACAGAGAAGAGCTTTGATTCGGCTGAGTGGGGGCTGCCTTCCCATGGGGTGGGACGGCCGAGGAAGCTGAGTGTATGAAGTGAAGTGCTTGGTTGGGATGGTTGCTTTGAGCGTATTCTGTGGCACAGGAGGGTTAGTTTCAGTTTTGTATATATATATGCATCTTCTCATGTTGAACACCAGGCAGGCCTGGGTTTGCTGAGGGTGGTGCCTATTGTTGAATCTCCCTCAGAACCGGTGTCCTCCTGCTGTCTTCCTGCTGTCCTCCTGCTGTCCTCCTGCTGTCTTACAGAGCAGGCATCAATCTGCACAATGCATGGAGCTGTTCCAGTTAATGGGTTTTTATGATATAAAGATAGCATACACTGCTGTCAATGTGGATTGACAACATGAGAATTTCACGGCCGAACACGCCCCATCTGATTTTGCGTTTAGACTCAATTATCCACGTAGCGCTGGACGTAACAGGGTTCGACAGTTCCTGATCCCGGGCCTGTTAAGGTACAAGTGTACAAATCTCACAGGCTCACAGCTTCCTGCACCCAACCGGACTAAAACCAAGCAGCTTTTTTCTGCACTATTTGTGCGTTACTTGTTCTGTATTTTTGAGTAACTAGTGTCCTATTTTGAAGCATTCAGTGCTAGCTAAATTCCTAGAGATGTTTTGTATCTAAACACTTTGAGATTTTTGTGTGTTTACAAAATTCTATCTAATTCTTAGTCAGGATCAAGAAAATACAGCAGGTCACTGCCACTACAGGATTTGAACTTGACAATTACACATGTTTCCCTTTTCACAGATTCATCTATAAGGTTTGTCAACATTGAAAATGACATTGCGGTGTCACAGACTGGTCAACATATCAGAATCACTTGGTTACGGGGGTTTTGTGGTTGACACCTTCTGACCTTCCATTGTAGCTCTCCCAATCGCGTGCCAAACTGACCTAAAGGAATGACTCTGTATGAATCGTGCGCTCTCGTAGGGACACGTTGGCCGATTTGGCATCTGCACAAATACATTAAGAGCACACAGAGGAGGGCCTGCGACAGTGATAAGATGCATTCAGGCTCGACAATCGCTGTGCTGGTAATCAGTCCTCTCCCAATGCCTGCCGTGTTCGCTGGGTTATTCTGATTTCATTCATCCACAAATTGCCCTGAAGAGACGGATTTCCACTTGGAAATGGAAAAGAATTGCTCAAATTGTACTTCCTGCGTTCTTCTTTTTCAACCGTGTTTACTCGTGATGAATGAGATATTCAAACAGAGCCTGCTGGGAAATTACAGATTTTCAATATTAACACGGAGGGACGTGCTGAAAGAGCCTCCTCTGTGTGACTGTTCGTCCAACTGGCCCCACATACACGCAGTGCCACTTTTGCCCCGTTGAGATTGTCATTATTTTCCCGGGCAAATCGTTTTCCAAGCATTATTTAATTCCGTGAGATATCGTACAATAACTGCTAATTCACTTTCAGTTCAAAATGTGTGCTAGTTTAACGCTTTAAATGTTTCTGAACACCTGGATCACAGTCATCCAAATTGCTTTTATTTGGGTTAAATTTTTGAAGATTTGCGTCAGTTAAAGAAAATTGAAACCCGTGTCTATTTCTTTCGAGGAGCTACAGGTGACATCCCACCGGACTCTGGGCCGGCGGTCCCCGGAACCTTGCCACACTTCCTGAGGGAGCCAGAAGACGCCTACATTATCAAGAGCAACCCGATTAAGTTGTTGTGTCGTGCTGTGCCTGCTCTCCAGATCTTCTTCAAGTGCAATGGAGAATGGGTCCACCAGAATGAACATGTATCTCGTGAGTACACGGACCAGAACACGGGTAAGAACTCCACGGTCATTCTACCACATTTAATGTTATTATAATACTAGCTTGGATGTCATTTAATAAATGTAGTGCAGCCAAAATAGTCGGAACCACCGTAGATCCCGTATACCCTGAACCAAATCCACCAATAATAAAAACAGCATGTAGCATAAGTTTACTTTGTTGCCGTTTTGCATAAATTAGCCTTGAAGCCCAACACCCTGTCACTGGTTTATGCTTTGCCCCTCCTCGCTCCTTTCGGCGGAGAACAGGAAACTGAGGCTACAATTTGCACGGGCCCACCAGAAATTGGTTGGGCCAGATGTTTTGATAGACCTCCGTTTTTTGCTTTAATATTCTATCCCTCAGCCCAATCCTCCATGAAACTTTACAACCTGCCCTCGTAATGTCAACAGGTAATTTTCGAAGTCGCGTCGAAGTAATCATGTAGAGTGATGTAAAGGAAATGGTGGGCTCAGTCCGATTAGGCCCCATCAGCCTTGTGTCGGAGAGAGGAACGTGCAAAGCAGATTAGGGTTCGCTCCCAATTGTCACGCTACGCTACACAAATTGCACTACATTTGAACGGGGCCCGGGAACTCACTGTAGTACGCAGGGAGCAGGGTGCCGTTTGGCTGGTGGCCTAGTGTAAGTTGTGTTGATGGGAGGCCTTCACATCAGTTCAGTTACCTAAAGGGATTTCCGGGAAAACAAAGCTGATATGACACCTCGTATGAATGTACCCTGATTAGTGGCTTCTCAAAATGAGCCTTTCTGATACGCAGGTCCCTCCGCAGGAAAGCCTGTTTAATTGCTTCAGGATGTTCGTTATTGTGTGATTGCTGTGCTGTGAAATTGTCTGACTGATTATCAGGGAAAGACAGAACCTTGATTATTTCTGCTCTGTGTGAGTTAGCCGCTGCGTGGGAAAACGATGAGGCAAAAAAGTTCACTGTTAGCAAACTCGCTTTACCCTGCGTCCGCTGCTTAGCAACAGGCAGGCGATTACCCGCTTTATTTCCAGAGATGAGACTGGCGTGTTTTTAAGCCAGAACATGAAATATTTTGCCACAATCAGACGATGACGTGTTGTTGCTAAACGCATGGTTGAAAATTAACACAATGATTTCTTTCTAAAATGGTCGCCATCCGTGAAACTACAACACAAGCATTTTATTAAGTAACCAAATAAGATGGCGTTAATTGCGCTGAATACGCGAGATTGTTGCTCTGGATTTGTAAGAACTGGGTTGATTTTAATAATGCTTGAATAGGCTACCTGTGAACCTCGACATGGACTTATGGGCAATCGGTGTATTCTAACTTGTCTCCAATCAAACTCGTAACTGAGCTATTTTAACAGAAGCATAACGTGTCATTTCCATATTTCAACTATATTTACATATGACATTTCAACGTGTCCACGGTCTCTGTAAAGTGGGTAGATCAGGTCTGATCTAGGATTTTAAATCTGTTAGGGATTCATTAACTCCGTGTATACTCGTTCAGCTCATCTACATTATCATCTGAGTAAGCCTGCGCTCAGCCAGGTCCCGTTTCACACGGGTCCTCAACCCAACACATTATCCACCCTCACCCACTACGACATTACACCCGGAGACTAATGATTACCTTTGTTTGCAGCCTCCCGCCTAACCATTTGACAAACCCGTGAAACTGCCTGGCTCTGTGTCGGGAGACCCGAGTGGACGTGCAATTAACAGAACCGGTCTGAGATTGTCCTGTCCTCGGCTCACTCTCTCGGACCCGCTGCGCGGTCAGCGTGGTTCCATCAGCGCCGAGCTCGTAACCGCCGGCGATGGAGCAGCGCGTCCAGTGCCGCATTGTCCCGCTCTGTTAATGGACTGCCAAATTGCGTATTGAATTAGGCCAAAGTAATCAGAGCGGCAGATCTATGAAGAATTGGACGTTATTGATTGGGACATGGGCTTCTGCGATGCCACCAGGAGCACAATGATGATAACGTATCTTATTTACCAAGCTAGCTGATGAATCACTGGCGCTGATAAGCAACACCACCATGCCCTTGAGCCTGCCAGACTGAGACACAGGGAGGAGATGAGAGGAGAGGTTGAGGAAGGACACGAGGAGGTGAAGTGCTGTGAGGAGAGGATATGAGCTAAACAAGGAGGATGGGCTAGATTGGGGAGATGGAGGGGAGGCTAGGAGGAGGTGAAAGGAGGAGAGGAGAAGTGAAAGAGAGGAGAGACCAGGAGGAGGAGGGGCTATGAGAAGTGAAAGAGAGGAGTGACCAGGAGGAGGAGGGGCTATGAGAAGTGAAAGAGAGGAGAGACCAGGAGGAGGAGGGGCTATGAGAAGTGAAAGAGAGGAGAGACCAAGAGGAGGAGGGGCTATGAGAAGTGAAAGAGGGGAGAGACCAGGAGGAGGAGGGGCTATGAGAAGTGAAAGAGAGGAGAGACCAGGAGGAGGAGGGGCTATGAGAAGTGAAAGAGAGGAGAGACCAGGAGGAGGAGGGGCTATGAGAAGTGAAAGAGAGGAGAGACCAGGAGGAGGAGGGGCTATGAGAAGTGAAAGAGAGGAGAGACCAGGAGGAGGAGGGGCTATGAGAAGTGAAAGAGAGGAGAGACCAGGAGGAGGAGGGGCTATGAGAAGTGAAAGAGAGGAGAGACCAGGAGGAGGAGGGGCTATGAGAAGTGAAAGAGGAGAGACCAGGAGGAGGAGGGGCTATGAGAAGTGAAAGAGAGGAGAGACCAGGAGGAGGAGGGGCTATGAGAAGTGAAAGAGGAGAGACCAGGAGGAGGAGGGGCTATGAGAAGTGAAAGAGAGGAGAGACCAGGAGGAGGAGGGGCTATGAGAAGTGAAAGAGAGGAGAGACCAGGAGGAGGAGGGGCTATGAGAAGTGAAAGAGAGGAGAGACCAGGAGGAGGAGGGGCTAGGAGGACAGCAAAGGCTAGGGGAATGGGAGGAGAGGAAAGAAGAGAGGCTAGGAGGAGAAGAGGAGCGAAGAGTGTCTGGACAACGCAGGGAGGAGGGAGTGACGTTGTCGGCCCCAGAATATACACGGCCAGCTAGTAATACGTGGAGAATGGGCTGTCACTAAGTGCTGGTCATGGAACTTTTCCTTTCCATTAGCCCTGCTACCTCAAAAGAAAATGGACTTTTCAGTCC